>JAUIMM010000012.1:11690000-12890000 GCA_031769625.1 Taudactylus pleione | reverse complement strand
CCATACGGATCCAAGCTGCCAAAGTTTGCTTTGAAGCAGGCCAACCCTTCTTACGGAAGCCATAGAGGACAAACAAGGCGTCCGACTTCCTAAACGAAGAAGTGCGGTCAACATAAATCCTTAAAGCCCGCACAACGTCCAAAGTGGCCTCACCCACCGACAGGTCAGGTGAGTTAAAAGCCGGCACAACTATTTCCTCGTTGATATGAAAACGGGAAACAACTTTGGGAAGAAATTCAGGACGAGTGCGCAGCACCGCCCTGTTCCCATGAAAAATCAGGAAAGGTGGTCTACAAGAGAGAGCCCCTAAATCAGAAACACGTCTGGCTGAAGCGATGGCCAGAAGGAAAATTGTTTTAGCTGTCAGCCATTTAAGATCCACAGAGCCCAGTGGTTCAAACGGCGGTCCCTGGAGAGCCCTCAGAACCACAGCTAAATCCCAAGGCGCCACCGGTGGAACAAATGGCGGCTGAATTCTAAGAACACCTTGCATAAAGGTGCGCACATCAGGGATTGTAGCAATCCTACGATGGAACCAGACAGACAGGGCCGACACCTGCACCTTTAAAGAAGCAAGGCGAAGCCCATGGTCTAGTCCCGCCTGTAGGAAGGCTAGCACTCTAGACAGACGGAACTCCCGAGGGGCATAACCTCTCGGTCGACACCATTGGAAGAACGTATGCCACACACGATGGTATATTCTTGCAGAGGCCGGTTTCCGAGCTCTCATCATAGTGCGTACTACAGAGCTAGAAAACCCCCTGGACCTTAACATGGCCGTCTCAACAGCCACGCCGTCAAAGACAGCCGAGTCAGGTCCGGGTGAAGACAAGGACCCTGTGACAGTAGGTCCGGTCGTAGCGGCAACCGCAGAGGGATGTCCACGGACAGGCCCTGAAGGTCTGAGAACCAGTGCCGCCTGGGCCACGCGGGAGCTATCAACAGGAGCGTCCCTCCTTCCTGTTTGAATTTCCGGATTACCCGTGGAAGAAGGGAAAACGGAGGAAAGAGATAAGCAAACCGGAACGTCCACCGGACACACAGAGCGTCCACCAGAGACGCCTTTTCGTCTCTTGTGCGAGACCCGTACACCGGCAACTTGTTGTTGTGCCGTGACGCCACTCTGGAAGACCCCACCTGTCCACCAGAAGTTGAAAGACGTCCTGGTGCAGAGACCATTCCCCCGGATGAACGTCCTGGCGACTAAGAAAATCCGCCTCCCAGTTGAGGACTCGCGGAATGAACACCGCTGATATGGCTGGGAGATTGCGCTCCGCCCAGATCAGGATGCGGGACATCTCTACGAGTGCCGCCCGACTTCGGGTTCCTCCTTGCCGATTTATGTAGGCCACGGTGGTGGCGTTGTCCGACTGGACCTGCACGGGATGACCGTGGAGAACCCGATTGGCCTGCTGGAGAGCATTGAAAACGGCGCGGAGTTCCAAGATGTTTATCGGAAGCTCCTTGTCCCTCTGCCCTGGAACAAGTGTGGACCCGAGACCGCTCCCCAGCCCCGAAGACTGGCGTCCGTCGTCAATAGGACCCAGTTCGCCACCCAAAAAGGTCAACCCTTGTTGAGATGGGTCATCTGCAACCACCAGGCAAGGGACAGGCGAACCTCCGGAGTGAGCACCATCGTCTGGGACTTGAGACTCTGAGGCAGTCCATTCCATTTGGACAGGATCAATTGCTGCAGAGGTCTGGAGTGAAACTGGGCATATTCCACCATGTCGAATACGGACACCATGGAGCCCAGTAACCTCATCGCCGAATGCAGAGACACCCGGCGATTCTGCAGACAACTGCGCACCCTCAACTGTAAGGCAGAGATCTTTTCCCTCATCACAAAGATCCTTTACTGTCCGGAGTCCAATAAGGCTCCGAGGTGCAGAATTCTCTGAGCCGGGATCAGGGTGGACTTCTGCCAGTTTATTAACCAGCCGTGCCGTTGGAGTACCGCAATCGAGAGGTCCAAGTGGCGTAGAAGGAGCTCTGGAGATCCTGCTACCAACAGAAGGTCATCCAGGTACGGCAACATGCGGACTCCCTGCAGCCGCAGGGAAGCCGCCATGACCGCCATAACCTTGGTGAACACACGTGGCGCTGTCGCCAGCCCAAAAGGTAACGCCCGGAACTGGAAATGATCGTTGCGTATTGCAAACCTGAGGAACTGTTGATGGCGTAAAAGAATAGGGACATGCAGGTAAGCGTCATGTATGTCCAACGACACCATGTAATCCCCAGGTTCCAGCGCCAGGATGATGGACCGTAGGGTCTCCATCCGAAACCTCGGCACCCGCAAGGACTTGTTGAGTGCTTTGAGGTTGAGGATCGGACGGTACGACCCATTGGGTTTCTGCACCAAAAACAGATTGAAATAGAAACCCTGGCCCCTCTGGGAGAATGGAACAGGCACTATAACTCCAGACTGGAGCATAGTGTGCAAAACCTTCCGCAGTTCCATGGCTTTGTTCCGGTCTGATGGAAGACCCGTGGTGAAGAATCGGGACGGAGGCCTGTGCCGGAAGGAGAGGGCATACCCGTGAGAAACCACCTCGAGAACCCAAGTGTCTGTCGTGGTAACCGACCAACACTGGGCGAACTGCAGCAGGTGGCCTCCCACTCTGGGATCCCCCAAAGGGAGGCCCGGACCGTCAGGCCGCAGGTTTGTCATCGGACTTAGGGGCCGGACGTCTGGTACTCCAGGGCTGCTTCCGGGGCTTGGCCGATTTTTTGGGGCCAGCCTGACGGGGGAAGGACTGTGCTTTAGGCCTACCCTGGGCCCTGTAAGGCCGAAAGGACGACGTATCTGAAGTGGAAGGAACCGCAGCAGACGGGAGACATGCCGATTTGGCTGCCGCCAGCGTGGCTACAATTTTGTCCAAATCCGGACCAAATAGGACTTCTCCATTAAAAGGCAAAGCTTCCAAACCCTTTTTGGAATCAGCGTCCGCCTTCCAAGATCGCAACCATAAGGTGCGACGAACCGCCACAGCTGCCGAAGAAACCCGGGAAGTCAGGGTACTGATATCTAAAGCCGCTTCGTTAATGTAAGTGGCCGAATCCCGGAGATTGCCTATCAACTCGGTCTGTTCAGCCGAACAGTCGGAATTGAAAGACGCCTCCAAACTATCAGCCCAGCGCTCCATAGCTCTGGCTACTCAACAAATGGCCATAGCCGGCCTGGCTGCCCCCCCCCCCCGCGAGGGAATAAATGGACTTCAGGCAGACTTCCACCTTACGGTCCGTGGCATCCTTTAAGGAGGACATGGGCAACGTGGCACTTCGGACCAAGCGTGTCACATGAGAATCCACCTGTGGCGGGGATTCTCACTTAGCAAAATAATTGTACTGCTAAACGTTTTTGAGGCTGATACCGTCTGCCAGGATGTTTCCACGCTTCCTCTAAGTGGTCCACCAATTGACCCGAAAGAGGAAACACTGTGGAGTCACCCTTAACATCTTTGAAAAAGGCATATTTGGATTTTGAGACCGGAGGTTCATCATCCTCAATAACTAAAGCTGTGCGGACTGCACGAATAAGGCCAGGTATATAAACCTTAGACTTCGCGTCTGACTCTTTGGTACGGAGAGGTTCTTGGTCCGACAGATCCAGAATCTCCCCATCATCGATCGTCCCCTCGTCATCCTCATAAGGAGTAGACAGACGCCACCGGCCGCTTGTGAGGCCATAACACGGACTCCCCTTGTAACACGTCTGACAAATGCTGCACAGAACTTGTCAGCGAATTAACCCACGCAGGCTCCTGAGAATCCTGAGGGGAAATAGGGAGACTGTGGGGTACCATCAGTTGTCTCGGGAACCCCTGCATGGGTGACGACACCACTGACTGCTAGGACAATCCCATTTGAGGGAACGTAGGTTGCGGAGCTAACTGGCCCACTAGGGTTGTAAGCACTTTAGCGAAACAAGCCCAGGGCGGTTCCTGTACCGGAGCCGTGACAGTAATTGGCCGCATCAATAAAAAACACGGCCGACATAGCCCCTCCGCGCTACCCTCCCCCTCCGCTATAGGTACCTTACATGTAGTACACAGAAGCTGGAGAGGAAAATCACTTTCAGACATGCTGGCAAGTATGTGACCCCTCTCACTGATACGCGTTAGTATAGTGAGAGAACCGCCCTGCAATCACCGCACCGCAAGGGCTTTAGCAGAAGAAGATCAGGGACAGTGAAAAGGCTGACAGTAGAAAGTGAAAGTACAGGCAGCAGACGCTAGCAGCAGTCACATACAATGCAAAGAAATTAATCCCTGCACTATCAGTGCTGATCCTCAACTACGCAGACACAGGGCCTGGTAGGATTCAGCGCTGCATACACAGACCTGTTCCAACGGAGGAGAGGTATGCTGGGGGACCCAGACCACGATGCCACCGATCAGCAGCTTCCACCATGCTTCCATAAAGATGGCCACCGAGGAGCAGAGAGGAGGCCGGCCTGGGGGAGGAGCGCTGCCACAGGGCCAATCGGCAGGTGCAGACAGGGCTGTGTGCAGCGGGGGAGGCGCCGGCTGTGTACAGGGAAGGCGCGCTCCCCTGGCATGCAATTAACCCCTGGGACGCAGCAGCGCTACCGCTCAGCTGCGGTCCGCTGTCCCAGGGGGGTAGTGAAAGCGCAGGTCCGAAACCTGGCTCCACACTGCAGCCAGTCCCCAGGGAGCCCCCTGCCTGGGGACTCTGGACCATGTTCCAGCGGGGACCCACCGCGGGACCCCACTGCTTACCTGCTGTCCCCCTTGAATCCGGCCATGGTCCCAAACATCTGTGCTAGCTGTGACCCCAGATGCCTACCAGCATCCCCGGATCAGTACCTGCGTTCTGGTACCGGCGGGGGTGTAGGGAAGACAGAATGGACATCAAGAATGACTGTCCATGCTGTACCTCCAGATGTGCAGCCACAACTGCCTTGTAGAAAACTTCAGGGGCTATCCTTAGCCCCCCTCTAAACAGGTGCATCCGACTCCGGCCGGGCACCAACGAAACTGAGATGCCTTGGCTCGGGGGTGGGGTATAGGAGGGGCACCCTAGTGCATCCTGGGAGGCTGAAAACTTAACTCTATGGTGCCCGATGCCTGACATCATCACCTATACCCCAAGGTATCCTGTGGAACCCTATGGACCCTGAAGTAGAAAGAGCCACATCACACATTTCCACTGAAGAGCAATAAGTATAGTCTGTGACATACCGCGAGATATGAGATTAATGACCCACACAATTTGAATGTAGTTTTCTCCATATTTTTAGGCTTTATCCCTGGATTAGACACAATTTGGCACTAGAACTATTTTAGAACTACAAGTACAGTGTAACTGCAGCTAGAGGATCACAAGGTGACAACTTTATACCATCAATTTAAGCAACCCTTAAAGTAATACCGATCGTTGTGCTGGTTGTCTGTGAAGACCCGGAGCAAGGTCTTGGAGAAAACTTCCATGGCCTGTGTGTTGTTCTGGATGAACCGCAAGTATTCAAATAGACTCTGGGCTGAGTATCTTACCTATAAAGGAGAAAGGAGGAATTGATCAGCATGTCATGTGAGAGTACAGGTAATATTGGGACAATATATTGTGGCTCAGTGATTGTGTAATCTGTTATATGCATTATCATCACCATTGTTATCTATCTTGAGGAATGCCCCCTTTTTAACCCATTACAGTACTTAGCTTTTTGTTGTTTTGGAAAGTTGGATTAATGAAGCGTGTAGAATGGTGTGGCGCTAAATTCTCCAGGTGATGTTATTCCAACATTTGCATGAACACAGTGTACAACGAGGACATTCTTATTATTGTATTACACTAATACAGAGTTTGAAGACTGATTATGCTGGTGCCCTTTAATCTAAGGTAGTGAATTAATCCAACACCAGGGGTCCCCCTGAGGTAATATCAGGGAAGAGGTAACGGGAGGCACTGCACACATACAGTATGCTAAAACAGGGTTTCCCAAACTCAGTCCACAAGGCACCCTAGCAGTCCAGTTAAGACTATCCATGCTTGTGCACAGATGGTTTAATCAAACAGACTGAGAAACTAAGTCACCTACAACCTAAACCCTGGACTGTAGGGGTGTCTACAGTCCTGAGTTTGGAAACCACTGGGCTAAAACATATATAGCGGATTAAAATACAAAATGGTTTATTGTAAAATAGCAATCACAATCGTAAAAAACATAAAATAATCACTCCCGGGAATATAGGCTACAATAATAACATGTGATAACTCATATAAATTAAACTGTGCAACCAGTATACATATATCATTAATAAGAAAATAGCCAGCTGATATATGGGGATGTAGCCAGGAAGCCGGCGGTTAAAATGCCGACCGCCGACTTCCCGACACTGAAAGCCCGGCACGGGACTAAAGATAGGCGTCTAAATACCGACGCCTTTCATTAGCCCCATGCCCCGCATACCGAACGTCAGCAAGCCAGGCGACGGGAGATGTTAGCCGCGGGGGGGATGGGGTTAGGTTTAGAGACTCCCAGGGGGATTTCGCGTTAGGCACCCCCTCACGGGAGGGTTAGGCTAGGGGAAGGGGGGTTGGAGTTAGGCACCCCCCCTGGGAGGGTTAGGGTGCGGGGAGGGGGGGGTTAGGTTTAGGCACCACTTGGGGGAGGTTAGGGATAGGCACTAGGAGGGAGGTTAGGGTTAGGTACCACTAAGGGAGGGTTAGGTACCACTAAGGGAGGGTTAGGGGGGGAGAGGGGTAGGAATAGCCTACTTCCCTCCTGTCGGGATCGTCTGCCGGCCTTCCGGCGTTGGGAATTCAACCGGGCTTCTGTCCGGCGGTATTACATACCCAACCCGATATATGTCAGTACAGATGTGTCCACATACATCTATACTCCGTGTGCTACAAGTCGGGCTACACATAACGCGGGAGCTCGGTGTGACCCGGTAGCGCCGATCGTCTTTTTGTGAGACTTTTTTTTACCTTCAAATGCGTCTTATTCGCACAGAAATGCGAATACGATGAACAAGCAGCTTCTGCTGATTCTGTGTGCGTCTGCGGGTGTATCTACATGCGACATGCTACGTTACAGTGTCAGCAGCTGTGACACTGTAACGTAGCATTTTGTATGCAGATACATCTGCAGTTGCACACAGAATATAGACATGCTGTATTTCAGTTTAATCAGCAGAAGCTTGTGTGTCCTATTCGCATTGCTTTGCGAATTAGACATTTGAAAGTAGAAAGTAAAAAGTCGCACAAAAACACACTCTGTGCTACCGAGTCGCATGGCACTCACCTGTTATGTTTAATGCAACTTGTAGCCCACGAAGCTAACATGTATGTGGACACATATGTCGTCTTGAATATAAATCTTTCAAAAATGTTGACCCTAGGGTATTCTTATTATATATCCACCACATAATTATGCAGGGAAAACAGAAATGAACATAGGCCCTGATTCAGACCTGCTCGCTAAGCCGTGATCGCTCGCTGCCAAAAGTGGCGGGTATGCAAATTCCGCGATCGCACTGTGTGGCGTAAGGACGCCCTCTATGTCTTAGAAAGCAACGGCAGTGAGCATACGCAGGTGTATAAAGCCGGCCGCCCACCTTTCTCTCTTAGCACACGTCATCTCCAGGAAGTGTCTGATTAATCGGTAACATCGAGAGCCAACGGAGTTGCTTGCAGCCCTTGAGGTAGCCCCTACTCCACTGCGATCAGTTCAGGCTCAAATAAAACCAAGTGACGTGTTCAATGACGCTACTTTGCTAATTATGCAACTAAACTCCGTTTTGACGCTCAGACACGCCTGTGTTCGCACATCCACTCCCCCGTTCACAAGCACCTTCCCCTGTCAACACCCACAAACGGCGCTGTCACTCAAAGTAGTGTCCAGTCTGTGTACTACGAGCGCACGATTCCCAGCCGCAGTGACTAGCTCGCGCATACGTACTTTGAAGCATACGCATGCGCAGATGTGCAATAATCGCCCCTAGCAAGCAAGCGCAGCTTAGCGACCAGGTCTGAATCAGGCCCGTAGTGTGTACCTGTAGAATAATTACTTATTTGCACATAGCTAAATGCACTTATAATTTAAAAAGCTTTAGTAAACATAAAACCCATTTAGTGTTATCCCAGCCTCCTATCAGAAGTCCTGGGATGACAGATAAGCTCCATATGGATCCATGCTTGAGAAAGCGAACCTTCCTGAAACACGTTGAACAAAGCTCATCAAGTTACCCAGGACTCACAGCCAACCACAGACTTTGCTCTTTGCTGCAATACTGTAGAACCGGAGGACCAGTAACCGAGGCAGGTCCTCCTCTGTTTTTAAAAGCCCCAACATTGCGGACTTCTGATAAGAGGATAGGGAAACCCTTAAGTGGATTTATGCATTAGGATTACCATTTATTTTTAAATGTTAAGTGAATTTGGCTATGTGCAAATAAATATTTGATCTATGTAGAATATGTACATTTATTTTTCCCTGCATAATTACATGGTGGATTTAAGAATACCCAAGTGTAGCAATTAGGACCAGAAGTATTCACCAGAAATTTTATTTCATGAACTTTGTATGTATAAAGCGACTGTATGCTATTAACCTATGTGTGTTCAGTGTGTAAAATGATCCTGTGACATGTATCAAAATGGATGCCCAGGTACAATGCCCTATAAATGACTTAGGTCTGGGCTGCAGAGGGGCTGATGGGTAGAATGAAGTTTACAAGCCCTCTGAAGCCAACCCAGACCAGGAAGGGGGCAGATGACCATCTATGGGCCTGATTCAGAGCTGAACGCTCTGACCAGAGCGCTCGATCTGAATCAGGGCCCTCCTCCATGACAATGGACTGGCCTCCTGGCCGCTCGCATAGCTGTTGGTGACCACCCACAGCATATGCGAGCGGCCAAAAAGATGGTCACGATGGTCTTGACCATCGCGACCATCGGACTTGCGACGGAGACCCTGCGGTAGGGTCTCCCTGCCACAAGCCCTGGAGTGATTTTGGCTCTATCAGAGCCAAAATAACTCCCACTGACATCACTAGTGATGTCAATGGGGCCGGCTTCAGACGGTAGGTGTTACCATGGGAAAGCCTCCGTCTGGCAGGCACGCCCACCAAAGGGGGCGTGCTGTCAATCAACATCGACAGCACGCCCTCTTTGGTGCGAGACCCGGAGCGATGGAAAGCCCGTCGCTCCCCGGGTCTCGCGCAAGCGCACGACGAAGCTCCCTCCGTCGTGCACATGCGCAGTGGGGAACATCGACCCGCTTGCGAGCGTACTGCTGCTCGCGAGCGGGTCTGAATGACCCCCTATGTCCAGATTCTGGTTCTTTCCAGGTACTTATATGCCTGTTGGATTGCTATGGTCTGTGCTACATACATGTGTGTGACATTATCATTAGAAAATTAATAATTATGTGTAGGTAGAATCTAAGGGCTACTTCCAATTAACCCTTGATGGTGGCTGCTGAATCGTGTCATTCACCTTAAGGGCTGCTGTAACCATTAATCACTGACAGCGGTTTCAGATTGAAGTATCTGGGGACAGGCTGATTGTGACACAGCAGGTCAACATTTCTAAAAGATTTTGATTGACAGCTCGCCCCATTTGGAAGGTGGGCCAGGGGGGTGGCAGCCCAAACGGAGGCGTTCCCATGGGAACGCCTGCTGTTTGGGGGAGGCCCCACTGACATCACTAGTGATGTCAGTGGAGAGCTTCCGGCTCTGACAGAGCCAGAAGCTCTCCGGGGCTTACGACAAGTGAGACCCTACCCTAGGGTCTCGTCGTAAGCCCCGATGGTCGCGATGGTCTCTGACCATCGCGACCATCACCGGAGCGGTCGTTAGAGCTGTGGGTGTTAACCCACAGCCTAACGACCGCAACAGAGGCGGCGGTCAGGATGCAAGCGGCCGCCCAGTTTCTGAGCGACCGCTTGCATCCTCCGACCGCCTCTGAATGAGGCCCATTATCTCAGGGGGACCAATGGTGTTGGATTAATTCACTACTTTGGATTAAAGGGCTCTTCAAAACCTGTATTGGTGCACAAAGGGGACATTCTTGTTATTGTATTATTGTTTATATATTTTCTTCACACATAAATGTTTAATAATATAGTCTGGAGAACTCAACGCCACACCATCCTACAACCATCGCTGTTTCTCCAATCCACTATACAAAGTAAGGTGGTTACCTTCCATGTAGTTTGATGTGCTGCACATAGCTTTTCCTGTTTATTGCACAGCTGAACCTTTGAACCCATATTTAGAAAATTGGATCAGTGCCAAAGTAAAAACTTCCTAAGTATTTATTGATAACTTTTCCAAATAAAAGAGATGAGGTTATGAGGCCAGAGCCAGAGCGTGGAATGACTGAATTGGAGAAGCTGAGTGAATGATGTCCGGGGAGTGTCTATGGTGATAGGTGGGAGACTATGTCCACAGGGATAGACCCAAGGAGGAATGAAGAGTGAGGAGATTACAGGCGGCACTGTCATTAGGATTGCCGATTAGGATATTGAAGTTTTTTTTAGAAAATGAAGGTCTAGGTCTATGGAAGCAGAGGAGCAAGCCAGGCAGTTAAATTGGGGACACAGATGACAACAACACAGAAGTGAAATGGGAAGAGGAGGCGTATAATTTGGACTTCAAATGAGAAGAAGATGGAAGGTTATGGTTATTGTGGGATGACACACAGGGGTATATTTACTAAAGCATCTAAACAGATAAGTGGTGGTGTTGCTTATACCAACCAATCAGATTCTCTGTATCATTTCTCTATTGCATTCTAGAAAACGATAGACAGAAACTGATTGGTTGTTATAGGCAACTCCACCACTTGCCTGTTTTAGAAGCTTTAGTAAATCTACACCATAGAGTGCAGCCAGGGGGACCATAAGAAGCCTATTCCACCAGCTTTTCGGTCACTAGATCAAATAGTATGGGTAAAGGGATAACGCCAATAGGAGCAGCAGGAGAGACAGTGTCAAAGAGAGAATTCCAAGTTTCAGCAAGAAGTTTGGATGCAAGATTGTTGCAGACACAGATCTAGCATTCCAGAGTGCACAGAAACTAGGGAGAGGAGAAAGGTCCAATGAAAAAGGTTTAAAGGGTTGGGGAAATTTTGTGATGGAAGAAGGAAAGTGAGCAGATTCACATGGATGGTGATTGTGTGGGGCAAATGGAGGAATAAGGAGTAGAGAGGGAAATATGTAAGAGACATGAATGATTTCCCTACAAGCAAGGACTTTGGGTGCCAGTTTTATTTGCTAGAACCTTGTTACACTATAATACTATACTTGTGTCACATAAAAAGTGTAATGACATGTAGGGAAATGTTGGATGATTTAGATTTGGAGGAGGTCTGCACCACTGTTACCTTTAGCTCATATTTACGTGCGCAGTAAAGAGCACATACTCAAACTATTATTACGTTGGAATTGCATCCCAACCAGACTGGAAAGGAATCCAGATGTAGCCAGTAGATGTTGGAGAGGCTGAGCAAAAGAAGGCTCATTTTTCATATGTAATGCCAATGACTCGAACTAATGACTGACTGACATTCGGAACATGATCTCCTCCCTGGATGGAGTCGTCATCCCGTTTTGTCCCAGCAAGAATTTCTGTGCCTGCAATTAGTCTCATCAGGTAGCACCTCCCATTATATATATATATATATATATATATATATATATATATATATTTAGGGGATGCAGTCCAGGAATCTTTCCCATACACTACATTTAATGTGCTTTATTGCACACCTGAGGTAAAGGAGACGCCCTCAGTCTGGTTTAGCACCCCTTCCTTATTGGTTTAAAAGCATGGAGTCTGGTAATGTATATGCACACTGGTATTAGGCACAATTCTAGGTAAGTCCTACAAGTTATATACTGTAGTGCAAATTTGGTTCATTTTTAGGGCGTGGATCCCCCTGGATTGATTTGGTTGATCTGTTTTAGGGCACCGCATTATAACACATTTTTCTTTTATAACACATTTT
Source organism: Taudactylus pleione (assembly GCA_031769625.1). Lineage (NCBI taxonomy): Eukaryota > Metazoa > Chordata > Amphibia > Anura > Myobatrachidae > Taudactylus > Taudactylus pleione. The sequence goes on along the minus strand of JAUIMM010000012.1, from coordinate 12,878,018 downwards.
AACCCTTCACTGTTTGTTTATTATACATGTACTTCACTTTTTTATTTTCATTCTTTATATGCAGCTGTGGCTGCTGTTCACTATCTCTTTTACACTGCACTTTTCTTACTATGGCAGTGCCCTGGGGCGGCTTAGCTGGGCCAGTTTGGAGGTGTCCTGCACTCTGGATTTGAACCCTAGTATGTTAGGGACCTAAACTAAAGAGGTTACCTGGATATGGTGGGTAGGCCCATAACCTTGGCCATGATTATTCTAAAAACCTCTATTGATTGCAAAATTTTATTGCATTTATATATTATCAATAATTTGGAGTTGTGTACCTGAGATTTGTCTGTTTCTGTGCCATGTTCTCAATCATCTTATTCCACAATAACTAGCTTGGATCTCCCCTTTTCTGCTTTCCAATCCCAACTGCATGCAAACTGCTGCTCCTCCATAGTAACATGGATTAATTATCCATGTGATTTCTGTGCTATGTAGCACTTGTTTGTTGATTTCATAATTGTTTTTGTCTCAGTTACTTTCAGGTACTTTTAGTGGGATGAAGTTATGAGACTGGCAGCAGCATGGCCGCCGGTCTCAATCCCGACACTATAATCCTGGCAGGGGATTTAACATAGGCATCAAAATACCGACGCCTATGTTAATCCCGACGCCGGGACCCCAACAGGACGTCCGGACCAATTGTCCAGCGCCGGATGTCAGTAGCGATGTAGCCGGGGATGGGGGGGTAAGGTTTAGGGACTTAGGGTTAGGCACCTCCCCGGGGAGGGTTAGGCTAGTGAAAGGTAGGGGGTTAAGTTTAGGCACTAGCGGGAGGAGGTTAAGGATCCCCCCCGAGGGGGGTTAGGTTTAATGTACGGGTAGCGGGGGTTAGGTTCAGGCACTAACGGTGGGTGGTTAGGGTTAGGCATTAACCAACAATTGGCAGACATTTGTCAAAATGCACATAGTAAGTGAAAAGTAAGTTTACCTAATATATACATAGCCAAGCCGACTTTGGAGGAAAAAAAAACAATGTTCCATTCTCATATCATATTGCTGAGTGAGTTATTCAGCTAGACAAGATCATTTTCAGTTGTTTGTCACCCACATTAAAACACTTCACCCAAGTCTGAATTCCAAGTATTTCTTGGTCCAATTATCCAGGTAATTCGCTTTATTATTGCGATTTACACAGATCACAGTCGCAAAACAATATTCTGAGTGGAGGGGTATAAAAGTCTGGTATATATAAATTAAGTGCTCAGCTCTCCAAATGTGTTTTATGATCAAAGCTCGTAATCATACCATAAATAGTATATGTGTTACATCTCTCCTCTCAGAAGGTATGTTTATTATAAATAATAGCTAATAAGACACTAAAACTAGCAACTTTATCAAAAACATATGTAAAAATAATTTTATCATAATTAAAGACATTTGAGATAAAGTGGAGGTTGATAGAGAAGCATTTGCTTTATGTACTGTAAATACTGGAATACAATATGGGAATCTACTTGGCGCCTAAAAAGGGTGAAAGTGAAAAACAATGGTTTGTATGAAGCATAATATTAAAGTGAAAAATCACTGGAAATGAAGGTGTAAGTGGAAATACAGTAATTTGCTATACCCAAGAAGCACATGTATATCTGTGTGCAACAGAGTCTGTAAAAGGAACTTGGCATGGACAAAAGTTGCAGCCGCTGTATCGTATTGATTTGCATGCTAATTTACTCAGTCACCATTTTTGCGAGAAAGATGCCCGGCACTAGCAGAGTCTCATGGGACCAGGCACACCAAGAGTGGCTGTTTAGCGTGCCTGCAGCAAAGACGATGGAGGACACATATGTAGCAAAGAGAGCAAAAGGAACTATATGTAGCTCTTTTACTCTCTTTGCTACAGATGTGTCCTCATTCACTATTGTAGCTGTCGCGCCAAACAGCCATTCTCAGCGCACCAGGTCCTGTGTTACTCGGCTTGCACCGAGCAAACTTTTTGCATCTTTTTCACTCGAATGAGCGTCTTAGTCGCAACACAAAGTGGCAAAACTGCTTCACGAGACTCCACAGATTATTTTGATATGCAACACTTGTATATCTGTGTGCGATTGAGTCTGAATCTTTATACACAGAGCTACATTACAGGGGCCGTGGTTCTTTTTCACGCCAAGTTCTGTTGTACAGATTCAAACTCAGTTGCACACAGATATCAAGTGTAACAAATCAGATTAATCAGTGCAGTCTGAAGAAGCGGTTTTGTTGCATCGTGTTGCGACTAAGAAGCACATTCAACTGAAAAAGACACAAAACTAACGCTACACCGCTCAGCGCAGTTAACTCACTTCAGGCATCTCACACTGCATGGCATATTGATGCTAGGTGTATGAGGACACATCTGTAAATTATTTGAGATTCATGTTAAAGCTACATGGATATATCATACCCCCTACAGACAGAAACTTAAATATAAGAGAAGTCACTATTTAAGCCATATAAGGGCCCAGGTTAATCAATTACCTATCAAATTATATTAGATTGCTGTATTTTTGATGTAGTATTTTTTTGTCTTTATTCTTGAGAATGAAGTCTACCAATTCACTAGGGATCAGTGACCTCACTGAGGCACAAAATCACTTAACCAATTATTCCTAAAGCTGAGTACACATTTAGATGACGGATCGGTGAACCAACCAGTCTGCTGTCAGAGCAGCCGACTGGTAATCTATACACACTTACCAATCAGCCGCTCGATATGTCTGTCCTGACTTCACAACGGGGCCGGCATTTAAATTTGTCTGCCCAGTTGTGATGTCAGTGTTGGCAATCACTGTAGCAAGTGTATGGGTGGTTGGCGGGTCGTCCAAACACACGTGCAGATGTACAAATGGATCTTTCGGATACACTGGCATCAGTTGTGCTGCAGGGTCACCGTTGTTCACAGAACCGATGATCACGATATATCGCTCATCGATAGAACGAGCGATATATCCCCAAGTGTGTACCCAGCATAAGAATGGGTCTATTATTCGTGTGATGTCAATAGTTTCTAAAAAGTGTAGATATCATGCCACCACCATGTGTAAATATCAGGTCCACTTTACATCCCTTTAATTCGGGACACATATGAATTACACAGGTCCTGTGGCTGGCTGACTTCAAGTCTACATTTCACCTTGTTTTAATTAGCCACAGAACCTCTGTAATTCACATGTGTCCCGAATTAAATGGAAATGATATGGCAAGCCTACATACACAACAGTATAATGTTTGTTCTTAGGTTCTTTTAAGCTTCTGCTCTGAAAAATTTAAGACTTATCCCACCCCCACAATAACCGGACTTTTACCTTTCAGATGTTAGTAAGGACCAGTCACTGGGAACATTTCAGAGAACTGCTCCCACCCCTCTGGCATGAAGTGCAGTACAGAGCTCCCAGGTCAAGTAATAAAATACTATATTATGGCATTCGTGCCAAACCTTCCCATCAATTTTTCCTTCCCTGTTATATTACCGGGGACTTTTTTTTAGCTCAGCAAATGTTAGATGAAAAGCAGCCGGTGGGGATGGCTGGTTTCACATAGCTAATCACACAACGGTTTATGGAAAACAGAAATATAATGTAAACCCACTTAAAAACAATTGTGAAAGGAGAGTCATGTCCTGGCAAGGAGCAGCAGGATTTCATTCCCATACTCCAGTGGAGGAGCAGTACATTAAAAATGGCACCAGGCCACGTGTGTTTACCGCAATGGTCCCCAATGAATCAATTGCAGCTCTCACCCCTCAGTGTGGAGTGACAGCCAGCAACCTGAATGGACTTCACTTGGAAACTATTTGCCTATTATTTTAATGTACCAGCATGGTCATGGTCTCCTATTTGAAAGAAAATGCACACAGGTTGTTTTTTTTCTATTTCTTAAACATAAAAGATGTGGGCTGCAGTCCAGAACAAGTGCACCACGCACATGTCTATTTACTTACTGTATAAGTATGCAATGAAATAACAGTGCCATTCTAGGAATGGAGGTCACTACGAAAACTCTATACAGCAAAGGCAACAATGCCTCCACCACCAAAGAAAGTCTAAAATAAGCAAGACAGGGTTGCCTACCCTCCCGATTTTAGCGGGAGTCTCCCGGTTTTTAATAAAGCCTCCCGCTCCCCCGCAAACATTACCTGAACTCCCGGATTCTTTAAATCTATTGATTGCGCATGCGCAAAACCGGACTGTCGGGAGGCGGAGTCTGCGGGGGGACGTCATAACACGTGACGCCATGATACTTCAAGGTCGACCACCGCAGGGTTGTGGATAGCGGTGGCCAGCTAGTGAGCGGTGAGTACACACACGGAGTGTACTTGGGCGCGGCGGCTGTTAACAGCGCTGCACTGACCAGGGACGTCTGTGCAGGTATGGTGTCCTTTTCTCCCCCCATGGTGGCCTCAAATATAATTGAGACCTATGACTTTGTCATATACAGTGATGGTGGCTGGGGCTGGGTGCTGAGTCACCGGCATTATTAACTGCACTTTGAAAGGGCACTCACTGACAGTCAATAAATGGATGATTGTCATGAGTGCCCTTTCAGAGTGCAGTTAATGCTTGTGACTTGATAAATCACAATAAGGAAGCTCTGACTAAAAATACAGCTGCCCCCTCTGAGCACATTTCATTTCTTCACACCCAAATCATTGGCAACTATTGTCTGGGGACATTTTATGGTTAATAATAGTCAAGAATGTAATAATATTTGATTTATATCTTTTTTTAAACAGGCAGCTGTACTTTCAGGAGCCTCCTGCTAAAATGCTGCTCTTAGTACTATAGTTTTCACCTGCCACTGCAGGACACGCCCTTAAATGACAATAGACACACCCACAGGTGGAGCTAGACACACACATAGGTGGAGCTAGACACCCCCCCTGGGCGGGACATGACACACCCCTTCAGTGGCGCGAGTGCGGCACATTATACTACCACCTACAATCTCCATGAAACTAGTTTTCAAAAGTAAACAACTATGTAGCAAGAAGTGTTTTTCTTTGTGGGCCCATGCTTCTTAAAAGTGCCATATACTCTGCAGGATGACATTTCTTTAGTAGTACACAGTTCTAGCAGCAATGCTTCTCTCTTCATGGAATAACTGAGGCAGCACTCTCCTGGATATATACTTCTTGGATCTAATTGTATTTCATATTTGTGGAGAATAAAGGCACCAAGTTATACATTATATTTATTGGTATAGGTTCTCTGCCACAATGTTCAGGTGAAAAAAAAATCATGTTGGGTACGGGATGCTGGCACTCGGAATCTCGCCGGTCAGAATCCTGAAGCCGGCATCCCGACAGGGTTAGGAACCCTACCCCTAAACATAACCCTCCCTCCCCGCACCCTAAACCTAACCCTCCTAGTGCCTAACCCTAACCCTCCCCCTAACCCAATAACTTACTGTCGGGATACCAGCGCCAGGATTCTGATTGTTGTCAGAATTCCGGCACCGGCTTTCTGAGCACCGACAACCGGGATTTCAATTATATACCAAAAAAATCATGTGTAGCTTGTATGATGTTAATGCAGCAAGCGACATCTTCATAAAGTCAATGTAACTTAAAAATAATAATAATAAATAGCCAAGTGTCCTGTAGTGTGTAATCAATGTTTTTATGGTTCCAGCCTCTGTCCATTATTAGGAGAGAGAAAGAGAGAGAGAGAGATAGTGGCAGGGATAGAATCAGTGGATTTGGAGAGGAAGGTCAAATTGTGGTTTTATAGAGAAAACAGAGGTCAGGTATTATACGGTTGGGTAGCAAGGTCAATATATGAGTGTGTCAGCGGTAGTGGAAGGGTTTGGAGGTCTGAAGTAGTGTTAGTGAGTGGATTGGAAAATAAGGTCAGTGGTGGTGGACATAGTAAGGAATCACAATTGCAGTGCATTTGGAAAAAGAAGGTCAGTGGTCATGCTCATATTGGGACAGAGGTCAATGCTGTAAAGGAGATAGGTGTTAATGGAGAACAGGATGACGAGGGAGGTCAGTGATGGTAGAGTTATGAGCAGAAGTAAATGATTGGCAGGGTTTTGGAAGGAAAGTTTTGGATAGGATGGGATACAATGTCAAAGGTTGCGTGGATTGATAAAGAAGTCACTGGTGGTGTGAGGAGGTAGAGAAGGAAAGTCTTTGGTGGTTGGAGAGCTAGTATAAGAGGTCCATGGTGTTGTGGGGAAAAGGTACAGATGTGTCCTCATACACTATTGCTGCAGTCGTACCAAACCGCCATTCTCATCGTGCCAGGTTCCTTGCAACTAGGCTTAGGTTTGCGCAGAGTGTCTTTTTCGTCGGAAAATGCGTCTTAGATTGCACTTATTAATTTGATATGTGACTCTTGTATATCTGTGTGCGTCTGAGTCTAAATCTGTATACGAAATGTTACGATGCAGCTTTGTTATACACCAAGTTTCGATGTGCTTTTTATACAGACTCAGATGCACAATAAGTAGGTGGGCTGAAAAGGGTGGTCAATGATGGTAGGTGGGTTAGGAAGGGAGGTCAGATATGTTAGGTGGGTTGGGAAGGGAGGTCAGATATGTTAGGTGGGTTGGGAAGGGAGGTCAGAGATGGTAGGTGGGTTGGGAAGGGAGGTCAGAGATGTTAGGTGAGTTGGGAAGGGAGGTCAGATGTTAGGTGGGTTGGGAAGGGAGGTCAGAGATGTTAGGTAGGTTGGGAAGGGAGGTCAGATATGCTAGGTGGGTTGAAAAGGGAGGTCAGAGATGTTAGGTAGGTTGGGAAGGGAGGTCAGAGATGGTAGGTGGGTTTGGAAGGGAGGTCAGATGTTAGGTGGGTTGGGAAGGGAGGTCAGAGATGGTAGGTGGGTTGGGGATGGAGGTCAGATGTTAGGTGGGTTGGGAAGGGAGGTCAGAGATGTTAGGTAGGTTGGGAAGGGAGGTCAGATATGTTAGGTGGGTTGGGAAGGGAGGTCAGAGATGTTAGGTGGGTTGGAAAGAGAGATCAGAGATGTTAGGTGGGTTGGAAAGGGAGGTCAGAGATGTTAGGTGGGTTGGAAAGGGAGGTCAGTGATGGTGTTTAAAAAAGGCAGGTGGGTTGGAAAGCTAAGTCAGAATGTAGTGTTGTTGAAAATGGAGGGCAGTGATGGTTGTAGATTAATATGTTGGAAAAGTGAAAATGCAAGTAATTTTATATTACAAGAAGTTATGATTTTAACATTATATCACACTCCTGTGGTATTTAAAATTGGAGGAAAAAATAACAGTGCTACTGGGCAATATTTTCCACATAAAAGAGTGAAGTAGAGCTGTATAATTTACACAGGCAGATCGGCTTTCATGCCAATAGGTCACTCTTCCCTGTATGAGCGATATTTAATTTGGTGGGAATTAATCAAAATACAGAGCATAAAAATCTAATATAAAATACATTGTGTTTCAGATTTCATGAAAGGTCATCCAGCAGAGTCCGAGCATGCCATCTGGGCCTCTCACTGATGGATCTTTGTGATCTCTCTTTTCAGGGCAAGTCAACTATTATATTGTGTATTAAATCTGAACGACTGTCATTACAGACCTTAGCAATTCATTGTATAAACCACAAGCAAAACGGCAGTGTGATTACATGTGCTCCAGTCAGATGTTGGAGGCAATCGATCCAAGGCTGGATTTGGTTCTCTCCCTCATGAAAGCTCAGTGCAGCAGATGTTGTAGTGCACTAAACAGAATACATGTTTACCACTTTGTGTGCTGTAGTCTTGCTTTAATGACAATGGTTAATCTTTATATAGGCTATGCGTGTGACATATAGGGCAATTTGATACCATCAGTGTAGGCACATATTTGTAGCTAGAAAAGAAACTCAATGCACACACCTGACCTCTCTAAATACCTTCAAGAGACCTACAGATATGCCCAGCTACATCCTTGCCAGTAGCACAGCGAATCACGACATGTGTGGCGTGAGACGGACTCCCGCAATCGGAGACGTGCATTTGCGTCACCATAGGGCTGAATGGAGATGCACTACCGTGATCGGGGACGGGCCGTAGTGTATTGTGGCACATGACGCGTGATAAGCCACAATGAACTTCGGCGCATCTGTAATCCAGCAACATACATGCTGTCTCTGAATTTTAAAGCGCAGTCAACTCTTATTTTATGGTCGGATTTACGTTACACTTTTTCCATTTCCAGATATACCCATATAACCGTATGGCACCCATTCATAGAATTTCGAAGACTTTTTCCCATATTCTGCGGCACAATCTCATTTATTTCTGAAATCAGGTGTTCTCTTATTGTTTGGGGAACACTGCCTTTTCATTGCCCACTAATTCCAGCTTGCGCGTTCAAGAATTGAATAACACTAACTAGCCAATGAGATTACAGCATTTCAACATCCTATTCTAGTTACTCAGCCAATAACAACTGACTTGTGCTCACAGACCAATGAGAAGGCAGTCGCCTTAACCAAGGAGCAGATAGATCTTCCTTGAGGAACTAACCTGTTGAGATGTGTGTGGTTTTTTTTTTTGTGTAATTACAATGTCAGTGATATGTGGAGACACTATGATGTGTGTATCAAGGTTATGAGTAGAGTCCTGTATGTTTGTAATATCAGGGTTACGGGGAGAATGCTATGTTTGTACAATATCAGCGTTATGGGAGAGTGCAACATGAGTATAGTGCTGCATGTGTGTGTAATATCAGTGTTACGGGGAGAGTGCTACATGAGTATAGTGCTGCATGTGTGTGTAATATCAGTGTTACGGGGAGAGTGCTGTATGAGTATAGTGCTGCATGTGTGTGTAATATCAGTGTTACGGGGAGAGTGCTGCATGAGTATAGTGCTGCATTTGTGTGTAATATCAGTGTTACGGGGAGAGTGCTGCATGAGTATAGTGCTCCATGTGTGTGTAATATCAGTGTTACGGGGAGAGTGCTACATGAGTATAGTGCTACATGTGTATGTAATATCAGTGTAATGGGGAAAGTGCTGTATGCGAATAGTGCTGCATGTGTGTAATATCAGTGTTAAGGGAAGAGTGCTACATGAGTATAGTGCTGCATGTGTGTGTAATATCAGTGTTACAGGCAGAGTGCTACATAAGTATAGTGCTGCATGTGTGTGTAATATCAGTGTTACGGGGAAAGTGCTGCATGAGTATAGTGCTGCATGTGTGTGTAATATCAGTGTTACGGGGAGAGTGCTGCATGAGTAGAGTGCTGCATGTGTGTGTAATATCAGTGTTACGGGGAGAGTGCTGCATGAGTATAGTGCTGCATGTGTGTGTAATATCAGTGTTGCGGGGAGAGTGCTGCATGAGTATAGTGCTCCATGTGTGTGTAATATCAGTGTTACGGGGAGAGTGCTACATGAGTATAGTGCTGCATGTCTATGTAATATCAGTGTAATGGGGAAAGTGCTGTACGCGAATAGTGCTGCATGTGTGTGTAATATCAGTGTTATGGGTAGAGTGCTGCATGTGTGTGTAATAATATGAGATATGGTAAGAACTTACCTTGTTATCTCTATTTCTACGAAGTCCATAGGGTTCCACAGGATACCTTGGGGTATAGGTGTGACGTCAGTCATCGGGCACCATAGAGTTAAGCTTTCAGCCTCCCAGGATGCACTAGGGTCCCCCTCCTATACCCCGCCCCCGAGCCAAGGCATCTCAGTTAGTTATCAAGCCATAGGCCGGAGGAGGAGAAGGAAGAGAGAGAAAGAAGATCTGGATACAAACAAGAATCACACTCTCACCAGAGGGAGACGGGAAAACCGGTGACCAGACCAAAGCCCATCTGCAGCACAGGTGCGACATGGCGGGAATCCTGTGGAACCCTATGGACTTCGTAGAAAGAGATAACAAAGGTAAGTTCTTACCATATCTCATATTTTCTACTTCAGGGTCCATAGGGTATCCACAGGATACCTTGGGGATGTCCCAAAGCAGTATCCTTTAAGGGTGGGAACGCTCCTGTGCTGAAAGGAGAATCCGCCGCCCGAAGGAAGCATCCTGAGAGGCGAAGGTGTCAAACCTGTAATACCTCACGAAGGTATGGACAGAGGACCACGTAGCAGCCTTGCAGATCTGGACTGCAGAGGCACCACGTCGAGCTGCCCACGAAGGACCCACAGACCTAGTGGAATGAGCCTTCAAAGAAGGAGGAACCGGCAGACCTTCATGAAGATAAGCTTCAGAAATAGCCATACGGATCCAGGCTGCCAAAGTTTGCTTTGAAGCAGGCCAACCCTTTTTACGGAAGCCATAGAGCACAAACAAGGCGTCCGACTTCCTAAACGAAGAAGTGCAGTCAACATAAGTCCTTAAGGCCCGCACAACATCCAAAGTGGCCTCACCCACTGAAAGACCAGGTGAGTTAAAGGCCAGAACAACTATTTCCTCATTAACATGAAACTGGGAAACAACTTTGGGAAGAAATTCAGGCCGAGTGCGGAGCACTGCCCTGTTCCCATGAAAAATCAAGAAAGGGGGTCTACAAGAAAGAGCCCCTAAATCAGAAACACGTCTGGCCGAAGCTATGGCCAAGAGGAAAACAGTCTTAGCGGTTAGCCATTTAAGATCCACTGAGCCCAGTGGTTCAAACGGGAGTCCATGGAGAGCCCTCAGGACCACAGCCAAATCTCAAGGCGCCACAGGTGGAACAAAGGGCGGCTGAATGCGGAGAACACCTTGCATAAAGGTGCGCACATCCGGGATTGTAGCAATCCTACGGTGAAACCAGACAGACAGGGCCGAAACCTGTACCTTCAAAGAAGCAAGGCGAAGCCCATGATCTAGTCCCGCTTGTAGGAAGGCGAGTATCCTAGACAGACGAAACTCCCGCGGTGCATAACATCTCGGTCGACACCACTGGAAGAACGTATGCCACACGCAATGGTATATTCTCGCGGAAGACTGTTTCCGAGCTCGTAACATGGTACGCACAACAGAGCTGGAAAACCCCCTGGACCTCAACATGGCTGTCTCAACAGCCACACCATCAAAGACAGCCGAGTCAGGTCCGGGTGAACAAGGACCCTGAGACAGAAGGTCCGGTCATAGCGGCAACCGCAGAGGACTGTCCACGGACAGACCCTGAAGGTCTGAGAACCAGTGCCGCCTGGGCCACGCGGGAGCTATCAACAGGAGCGTCCCTCCTTCCTGTTTGAATTTCCGGATTACCCGTGGAAGAAGGGAAACCAGAGGAAACAGGTATGCGAACCGGAACGTCCACCGGACGGACAGAGCATCCACCAGAGACGCCTCTTCGTCTCTTGTGTGAGACCCGTACACCGGCAACTTGTTGTTGTGCCGGGACGCCATGAGGTCGATATCTGGAAGACCCCACCTGTCCACCAGCAGTTGAAAAACGTCCGGGTGCAGGGACCATTCCCCCGGATGAACGTCCTGGCGACTTAGAAAGTCCGGCTCCCAATTTAGCACTCCCGGGATGAAGACCGCTGATATGGCCGGAAGATTGCGCTCCGCCCATACCAGGATCCGAGACACCTCTACGAGAGCGGCCCGACTTCAGGGTTCCTCCTTGCCTGTTTATGTAGGCCACGGTGGTAGCGTTGTCCGACTGGACCTGTACCGGGTGACCCTGGAGAACCCGATGTGCCTGCTGGAGAGCATTGAAGACCGCACGGAGTTCCAAAATATTTATTGGAAGCTCCGCTTCTGTCGGCGTCCACCTGCCCTGGAACAAGTGTGGACCCGAAACTGCTCCCCAGCCCCGAAGACTGGCGTCCGTTGTCAACAGGACCCAATTTGGTACCCAGAACGGACGTCCCTTGCTGAGATGGGTCGTCTGCAACCACCAGGCAAGGGACAGGCGAACCTCCGGGGTGAGCACTATCGTCTGGGACTTTAGAGACTGAGGCAGCCCGTTCCACTTGGACAGGATCAGGTGCTGCAGAGGTCTGGAGTGAAACTGGGCATATTCCACCATGTCGAACACCGACACCATGGAGCCCAGTAACCTCATCGCCGAGTGTAGAGACACCCGGCGGCTGTGCAGACAACTGCGCACCCTCAACTGTAAAGCAGAGATCTTTTCCCCGTCACAAAGATCCTTTGCTGTCCCAAGTCCAATAAGGCTCCGAGGTGCAGAATCCGCCGAGACGGGATTAGAGTGGACTTCTGCCAGTTTATTAACCAGCCGTGCCGTTGCAGTAGCGCAATGGTCAGGTCCAAGTGGCGTAGAAGGAGCTTCTCTGCGGCTGCCACTGATAAAAGGTTGTCCAAGTACGGCAACATGCGGACTCCCTGCAGCCGCAGAGAAGCCGCCATGACCGCCATCCCCTTTATGAACACACGCGGTGCTGTCGCCAGGCCAAAAGGTAACGCCCGAAACTGAAAGTGGTCGCTGCGGATTGCAAACCTGAGGAACTGTTGATGGCGCAAAAGAATAGGGACATGCAGGTAAGCATCCTGTATGTCCAATGACACCATGTAGTCCCCAGGTTCCAGTGCCAGAATGATGGACCGTAGGGTCTCCATCCGAAACTTCGGTACCCGCAAAGACTTGTTGAGAGCTTTGAGGTTGAGAATCGGACGATACGACCCATTGGGTTTCTGCACCAAAAAAAGATTGGAATAGAAACCCTGGCCCCTCTGGGAGAATGGACCAGGCACTATAACTCCAGCCTGGAGCATAGTGTGCAAGACCTTCCGCAGCTCCGTGGCCTTGTTCCGGTCTGATGGTAGACCCGTGGTGAAAAATCGAGCTGGGGTCTGTGCCGGAAAGAGAGGGCGTACCCGTTGGAGACCACCTCGAGAACCCAAGTGTCTGTCGTGGTGACCGACTAACACCGGGCGAACTGCAGCAGGCGGCCTCCCACTTTGGGATCCCCCAAAGGGAGGCCCGGACCGTCAGGCCGCAGGCTTGTCATCAGGTTTAGGGGCCGGACGTCTGGTACTCCATGCCTGCTTCCGGGGCTTGGCCGATTTCTTGGGACCAGCCTGTCGGGGAAAAGACTGTGGTTTGGGCCTGCCCTGGGCCCTATAAGACCGAAAGGACGATGGTCCTGAACCAGAAGGAACAGCGGCCGACGGGAGACATGCCGATTTGGCTGCCGCCAGCGTGGCCACAATCTTGTCCAGATCTGGACCGAAGAGAACTTCTCCGTTAAAGGGCAACGCCTCCAAACCCTTTTTGGAATCAGCGTCCGCCTTCCAGGATCGCAACCACAAGGTGCGACGAGCAGCCACCGCTGCTGAAGAAATTCGAGACACCAGGGTACTAATGTCTAAGGCCGCCTCGTTGATATAAGTGGCTGAATCACGGAGATTACCAATCAACTCCGTCTGTTCGGCCGGACAGTCGGAATCAAAGGACGGCTGCAATGAATCCGCCCAGCGCTCCATCGCTCTGGCAACCCAGCAAATGTCCATAGCCGGCCGCGCTGCCCCCCCCCCCGCAAGGGAATAAGCGGACTTCAGGCAGATCTCCGTAGCTTCCTTAAGGGAGGACATGGATGGCATCGGCAATGTGGCACTACGGACAAGACGTGTCACATGAGAATCCACCTGTGGAGGGGATTCCCACTTAGCAAAATAATTATCCGCGAACGGATAAGCCACCACCAGGCGCCTCTGCGGCTGGTATCGCTTGCCAGGCTGTTTCCACGCCTCCTCTAAATGGTCCATTAACTGACCCGAAAGAGGAAAGACTGTGGCGTCACCCTTCACATCCTTAAAAAAGGCATACTTGGATTTAGCAGCTGGGGGAACTTCGTCCTCAATCACCAAGGTTGTGCGGACTGCCCGAATAAGTCCAGGAATATACACCTTGGACCTAGCGTCAGCGTCCTTAGTATGGAGAGGTTCCTGATCATAAGGATCCAGAATCTCCCCATCATCAGACGTCCCTTCGTCATCCTCATAAGGAGCCGACAGAGACGCCACCGGCCGTTTATGTGGCCGCATCACAGCATCCCCCTGCAACACATCCGACAAGTGCTGTACAGAACTCGTCAGGGAGTTAACCCACGCCGGCTCCTGAGAAACCGGGAGAGGGGAAATAGGGAGACTGCGGGGTACCACCAATTGTCTTGGGAAACCCTGCATGGGTGACGACACCACTGACTGCTGGGACAAACCCATCTGCGTAAACGCGGGCTGCGGAGCTAACTGGCCCACTAAGGTTGTAAGCGCCTGAGCGAAACAAGCCCAGGGCGGCTCCTGTACCGGTGCTGTAACCGTAATAGACCGCGCCATTGACGAACACTGCCGGCAGAGGCCCTCCGCGCTACCCTCCCCCTCCGCTAAAGGTACTTTACACGTAGTACACTGTAGGCGGAGAGGAAAATCACTTTCAGACATGATGGTACCAAGTATGTGACCCCTCTCACCAATTGTATTTTAAAGAGGCGAGAGACCACCCTGCAGCACCGCACCGCAAGGGCTTAGCAGAAAGAACAGGGACAGTAATAAGGCTGACAGTCAGAATAGAAGATACAGGCAGCAGCGCTAGCACAGTCACATACAATGCAAAGAAAATCAATTCCTGCACTAACCAGCGCTGATCACTCAACTACGCAGACACAGAGTCTGGTAGGACACAGCTCTGCATACACAGACCTGACCACAGCGGAGGAGAGGTATGCGGGGGGACCCAGACCACGATGCCTCCGTCCAGGCTTCCAGCAGCGTTCACCATGCCTTCAGGAAGATGGCCGCCAAGGAGCAGAGAGGAGGCTGGCCTGGGGGAGGAGCGCTGCCACAGGGCCAGTCGGCAGTGTGCAGAGAGGGCTGTGTGCAGCGGGGGAGGCGCCGGCTGTGAGACAGGGAAGGCGCGCTCCCCTGGCATGCATTTAACCCCCGGGACGCCGCAGCGCTACCGCTCTGCTGCGGTCCGCTGTCCCAGGGGGGTAGTGGAAGCGCAGGTTACATACCTGGCTCCACGCTGCAGCCAGTCCCCAGGGAGCCCCCTGCCTGGGGACTCTGGACCATGTAACAGCGGGGACCCACCGCGGGACCCGCTGCTTACCTTGCTGTCCCCCTTGATTCCGGCCATGGTCCGGAACATCTGGGGTCACCGCTAGCTGTGACCCCAGATGATCACCAGCATCCCCGAATCGGTACCGGCGTTCTGGTACCAGCGGGGGTGTAGGGAAGACAGCATGGACGTCAGGACTGACTGTCCATGCTGTACATCCAGATGTGCAGCCACAGCTGCATGCAGGAAAACTTCAGGGGGCTCTTCTTAGCCCCCACTCCAACAGGTGCACCAGACTCCGGCCGGGCACCAAACTAAACTGAGGTGCCTTGGCTCGGGGGCGGGGTATAGGAGGGGGACCCTAGTGCATCCTGGGAGGCTGAAAGCTTAACTCTATGGTGCCCGATGACTGACGTCACACCTATACCCCAAGGTATCCTGTGGATACCCTATGGACCCTGAAGTAGAAATCAGTGTTATGGGGAGAGTGCTGTATGAATATAGTGCTGCATGTGTGTGTAATATCAGTGTTATGGAGTAGAGTGCTGTATGAGTATAGTGCTGCATGGGTGTGTAATATCAGTGTTATGGGGAGAGTGCTGTATGAGTATAGTGCTGCATGTGTGTGTAATATCAGTGTTATGGAGTAGAGTGCTGTATTAGTATAGTGCTGCATGTGTGTGTGTAATATCAGTGTTATGGGGAGAGTGCTGCATGAGTATAGTGCGGCATGTGTGTAATATCAGTGTTATAGGGAGAGTGCTACATGAGTATAGTGCTGCATGTGTGTAACATCAGTGTTATAGGGAGAGTGCTACATGAGTATAGTGCTGCATGTGTGTAACATCAGTGTTATAGGGAGAGTGCTACATGAGTATTGTGCTGCATGTGTGTAACATCAGTGTTATAGGGAGAGTGCTACATGAGTATAGTGCTCCATGGGTGTTCAATATCTGTGTTATGGGGAGAGTGCTACATGAGTATAGTGCCGCATGTGTGTGTAGAGTCCTGTATGTTTGTAATATCAGGGTTACGGGGAGAATGCTATGTTTGTACAATATCAGCGTTATGGGAGCGTGCTACATGAGTATAGTGCTGCATGTGTGTGTAATATCAGTGTTATGGGGAGAGTGCTGTATGATTATAGTGCTGCATGTGTGTGTAATATCAGTGTTATGGGGAGAGTGCTGTATGAGTATAGTGCTGCATGTGTGTGTAATATCAGTGTTATGGGGAGAGTGCTGTATGAGTGTAGTGCTGCATATGTGTGTGTGTAATATCAGTGTTATGGGGAGAGTGCTGTATGAGTATAGTGCTGCATGTGTGTGTAACATCAGTGTTATGGAGTAGAGTGCTGTATGAGTATAGTGCTGCATGTGTGTGTAATATCAGTGTTATGGGGAGAGTGCTGTATGAGTATAGTGCTGCATGTGTGTGTAATATCAGTGTTATGGGGAGAGTGCTGTATGAGTATAGTGCTGCATGTGTGTGTAATATCAATGTTATGGGGAGAGTGCTGCATGAGTATAGCGCTGCATGTGTGTAACATCAGTGTTATGGGGAGAGTGCTGTATGAGTATAGTGCTGCATGTGTGTGTAATATCAGTGTTATGGGGAGAGTGCTGCATGAGTATAGTGCTGCATGTGTGTGTAATATCAGTGTTATGGGGAGAGTGCTGCATGAGTATAGTGCTGCATGTGTGTGTAATATCAGTGTTATGGGGAGAGTGCTGTATGAGTATAGTGCTGCATGTGTGTGTAATATCAATGTTATGGGGAGAGTGCTGCATGAGTATAGTGCTGTATGTGTGTAATATCAGTGTTACGGTGAAAGTTCTGTATGTCTGTGTAACAATGTGTTATAGTAATAGTGTTATAAGACTATTAATAAGGAAAGGAGCTAGACCTCTGAAGGTGAATCATGCTATGAACGTAACCCGGCAGAGGTATACCATGAGAGAATAGAAGCCCAGTTATCCGTTTGCTGTTAGTGTCACACCTTCTGCGTTTGTACAAAAAAACTATACAAAAGCTCCTTACACTTAAACACTCTGCAGATACTGATGATTTACACACAGGACCTGCAGGACAGGCTCCACTTCCCAGACTCTGCATCTTTGTGTTCTTGTCGTCACCCTTGTCGCACGTCTGCACGCCCCCATTTCTGCACCAGAAAGCCCTTTTGTGCTGCAAGTGTCTCACGCTGAAGAAATCCAATGTCTTGGCTCTGTTCAGAAAACTGTGGGATTAAGTGTTTGCTAAAGACCAAACTGAAATAGCTTTTCCAGATATATAAATAGTAATTACACTGTTCCCTTGTGTAACCTAATCAGAATAATCAGTGGCAATCACTTTGAACTTTTCTTTTCCCCCTTTAATCGCAATGCCTGTGGGCAAGAAGAGGCTTGCAGGAGTTTGCCTGTAGTGGCTCGGCCAAGTGTGCGGAAATATGGAGAAATTCAATGTAACCAAAGACAGTTAAGGTTCTCAACCGTCTCATGGACAGGCATATCATTTGTTGAAAAAACTTTGTACAAAATGATGTTGGCATCGTAATCTCACTAAGTAGAGTGCCAAGAGAGGACTGACATCTGTCCAGAACAGGGCTCCAAATATAGTAAAGGGGTGCCCTGGCATTTTAAGACAGAACATAACATCACAATGATAAAAAGTGAACCAGTGACAGATAATATAAACTGTATTAGTTCACATTTCATACTTGAAAGCAAATCACACAAAAATATTTCTGGCTGAAAAAGCATAGTCCAGTCATACCGGGGGTAAAATGCACCAAAACCATGCAAGATGGTATTTTTTATTTAGTTTTGTCCATTTTTAACACACACACACATACACACAAATGTATGCATTTCACCATATTGGAAACCTACATTTTTAGTTTAAGTAGCCATTTTGTTTATTTCAAGGATAATGTTGTTTACTACCAGAGTGCCAATGTGTGGTAACTGTCGAAGCAATCAGCAGCTAGATTTGTACAAGACAATGAAAGGGAACTTCTGATTGGCTGCTATGGGATGCTGCAGATTTGCACTTTGGTTCTGGTCCTTTAATGAGAAATTCCATCTCTAAGAACTGGGGAAAAAAACATCTTCGTCTGAAACAAAAATAATAATTCATGTCCAGTAAAACTTGGACAGCTAGTCTCCATGTCTAATCTGTAATATTTTTGTAAGGTTATTTCCTTAGCCGCAGGATTCTGAACAAACATATTCTATATCAAGCAATTACAGTTTGGCTTAGTGGCAGAGTGTGTCCTTTGCCCTGTGTAAGTGATACTAGAGAAAACCAGCCCAGATTTCAAAGAGGCGAGTTGCTGTCTTAGGTTGACATGAAAGGGCAGTAGTGGATTATCAGTAAATGTTTCATAGGTACCATGAAAACAATTTGACCCAATGGCTGAGTTTGTGCTACAAACAGGCATGCAATACTGAGAGACTCTGCTTCTGTATATGTTAAATAATGTGTAATTTAGCAGAATACAGAACTGGAACACACAATATTTTAATGGAGGAAACAAGAAAGGAGAATAAAGGTGCAAAACTACACTAATGTTTGTAGCATGAAGTACATTGAAAGAAGCAAAACAGGTGGTATTACGATACAATCAGATAAAAGACTTTAAACTATGTTCCAATGGTAGGTACCAATGAAATTATAAATGAATGACAATATGCACAAAGGAGCTGAAAGTGAGAGAACCAGTTTCAGAAAGCTCAGTCTACATATCCAAAGGTTATATGCTCCAGTCCTTATGTGTATAATAACCCAAACCCTAGAGCTAACAATCTATGCCAGCAAATCAATTAGGCCGGAATGTTCTAGAAGGGAACATAGCAGCCAGCAACGCCACTACTTTTTCCTTACACCTCGTAGCGGTGCGCAAAAAAAGTTGTGATGTTAAGCCTATTGCATTAGACAGATATGTGCATAGCCGAAAATTATGGGTTTTAGGCGGCACATTGCTGCTAATTGACTCAGCCACTATGAGTGTAATGGAAGACTCTACTGTATGTAGCTTAAAACGTACCAATGTAATGAGATTGTCCCAAACCACAAATATTACAACCCAAAGGTGCAATTGGGGTACAGGAAATTCACAGAGTGGTTTAATGTCTGACCTAAACCCAAGTAGCTGATAAGACTAGTGGTGCATGTGTATGAGGAATGTGAATGAATTGTACATGGGGAATAGCACAGGGCTTATAGCAGGTATGGGGAACCCAGTGGCAGATCCAGGGGGTGCGATTGGAGCGATCACCCCCCCTAGTGTCCTTGCCTCTCTGCTCTGACTCTGGGACTTGGGAGTTAGTAACACCAAAAACTCCCCCTGACACTGCGCACTGTGCGCAGCGTCATCATCCAGGTGCGATCACAACTGTGGCAGTGCTGCTGACTGATGGGCCGGCCTCCCGCTCCTCCCCCTCCTGCTTCTGTGTTTCCCTGTCTAGGCACAATGCACTCCTCCTCAGTCTTGACTAGGTCACAGGGCAGATAATAGAGGACAGAACACTCTATTATCATTTCCATCATCTGGCCATCCCTTTGTATCAGTACCCCGGCTACCGCCAGTGGCGCACCCGCCAGTACTCAGAACCGAGCGAAAGACCACATTTTTTTCACACACGGTCGTAGACCGGCCCCCTTGCGTCATTATGCCTATATTCGCGGGTCTATGGGGAGGGGGCGGAGCCAAAATTATTAGAATCTATAAGAATTGCATCATTTTTGTGTTATCCACTCCCACAGACCCACGAATTGCGAGATTATGCCGCAGGGGGCAGAGCCTAATTATGCAAACTGCCTGGCAATGCCCCCATCAACAACCACCTGCAGCATCTCAGGATGCCAAAGTAAGTGAAAGTGTGTATGATATATATATATATATATATATATATATATATATAGTGCATCCGGAAAGTATTCACAGCGATTTACTTTTTCCACATTTTGTTATGTTATAGCCTTATTCCAAAATGGAATAAATTCATTTTTGTCCTCAAAATTCTACACACAATACCCCATAATGACAACATGTAAAAAGTTTTTTTTTATATTTTTGCAAATTTAAATAATAAAAAAAAAAAAACCTAAGAAATCACATGTACATTAGTATTCACAGCCTTTGCTCAATACTTTGTTGATGCACCTTTGGCAGCAATTACAGCCTCGTATTTTTGAATATGATGCCACAAGCTTGGCACACTATCTTTGGGCAGTTTCACCCATTCCTCTTTGCAGCACCTCTCAAGCTCCATCAGGTTGGATGGGAAGCGTCGGTGCACAGCCATTTTCAGATTTCTCCAGAGATGTTCAATCGGATTCAAGTCTGGGATCTGGCTGGGCCACTCAAGGACATTCACAGAGTTGTCCTGAAGCCACTCCTTTGATATCTTGGCTGTGTGTTTAGGTTCGTTGTCCTGCTGAAAGATGAAACGTCGCCCCAGTCTGAGGTCAAGAGCTCTCTGGAGCAGGTTTTCATCCAGGATGTCTCTGTACATTGCTGCATTCATCTTTCACTCAGTCTCCCAGTTTTTGCCGCTGAAAAACATCCCCACAGCATGATGCTGCCACCATCATGCTTCACTGTAGGGATGGTATTGGCCTGGTGATGAGCGGTGCCTGGTTTCCACCAAATATAACACCTGGCATTGACGCCAAAGAGTTCAATCTTTGTCTTATCAGACCAGAGAATTTTGTTTCTCATGGTCTGAGAGTCCTTCAGGTGCATTTTGGCAAACTCCAGATGGGCTGCCATGTGCTTTTTACTAAGGAGTGGCTTCTGTCTGGCCACTCTACCATACAGGCCTGATTGGTGGATTGCTGCAGAGATGGTTGTCCTTCTGGAAGGTTCTCCTCTCTCCACAGAGGAATGATGTAGCTCTGACAGAGAGACCATCTAGTTTTTGGTCAACTCCCTGACTAGGGCCCTTCTCCCACGATCGCTCAGTTTAGACGGCCAGCCAACTCCAGCAATAGTCCTTTCAGGAACTTCTTCCATTTACGGATGATGGAGGCCACTGTGCTCATTGGGATCTTCAAAGCAGCAGATATTTTTCTGTACCCTTCCCCAGATATGTGCCTCGAGACAATCCTGTCTCGGATGTCTACAGACAATTCCTTCCTTGGACTTCATGCTTGGTTTGTGCTCTGACATGCATTGTCAAGTGTGGGACCTTATATAGACAGGTGTATGCCTTTCAAAATCATGTCCAAACAACTGAATTTACTACAGGTAGACTCCAATTAAGCTGTAGGAACACCTCAAGGATGATCAGTGGAAACAGGGGGCACCTGAGCTCAATTTTGCGCTTCATGGCAAAGGCTATGAATACTTATGTACATGTGATTTCTTAGGGTTTTTTTTAAATTAAATTAGCTAAAATTTCAAAAAAACTTTTTACACGTTGTCATTATGGGGTATTGTGTGTAGAATTTTGAGGACAAAAATGAATTTATTCCATTATGGAATAAGGGTGTAACATAACAAAATGTGGAAAAAGTGAAGCGCTGTGAATACTTTCCGGATGCACTGTATAAGTGTGGGTGTGAATGTATGTTCCTATGTAATATATGCGTGTGCTATTTTATATATACAGCAGGTCCATAAATATTGGGACATTGACAGAATTTTCAGATTTTGGCCTCTATTCACCACCACAATGGTTTTGAAATGAAAAACTAGGGGTGAGCGGGTTCGGATTTCTGAAATCCGAACCCCCCCGAGCCCCCCCGATCCGAGTCAGGCTCGACTTTTCCCGCCTGACTCGGATCTGAAATCGAGGCAAAACGTCATCATCCCGCCTTCCGGGTCTCGCTGGTTTTGGATCCTATATAAGGTACCCGCGTCGGCGCCATTTTCTCACTCGTCTGTGGACAGTGAAGAGGGAGGGTGGGAGTTAGGGCTGGCTGGGCTGTGTAGTGTAGTGTAGTGCAGAGTAGTGTTGTGCTGTGCTGTGCTGTGCTGCGCTGCTGTTGTCCATAGGGGCTGTGTCCACTACTTCAAAGTCCATAGGGGCTGGCTGTGTTGTGCTGTGCTGCTGTTGTTAATAGGGGCTGTGTCCACTACTTCAAAGTCCATAGGGGCTGGCTGGACTGTGTTGTGCAGTCAGTTCTCCATAGGGGCTGTGTCCACTCCAAAGTCCTGTGCAGTGTCCCAGTCCTAAAGGGGTGCTGTAGTGTTGTCCAGGGGGTGCTCTGTCCATCAGGGGTGCTCCCCCCAAGTGCTAAAAAAATAATATTTATTCTGTGTTTGTGAATTGTGTGCGCAGTAGCCGCACGTGCATCAACAAAGTAGTGCCAAGCGTGCGCCTGTGTCATAAGTAAAGGGCCGGCTGGCTTGACCGTTAAAGGGTGCTGTAACCCCCAAAGTACACTCCAGTCCAAACCAAAAAAATAAATATTTTCTGTGTTTGTGAATTGTGTGCGCAGTAGCCGCACGTGCATCAACAAAGTAGTGCCAAGCGTGCGCCTGTGTCATAAGTAAAGGGCCGGCTGGCTTGACCGTTAAAGGGTGCTGTAACCCCCAAAGTACACTCCAAACCAAATAACAAAATATTTTTTCTGTGTTTGTGAATTGTGTGCGCAGTAGCCGCACGTGCATCAACAAAGTAGTGCCAAGCGTGCGCCTGTGTCATAAGTAAAGGGCCGGCTGGCTTGACCGTTAAAGGGTGCTGTAACTCCCAAAGTACACTCCAATCCAAACCAAAAAAAAAGGTATTTTCTGTGTTTGTGAATTGTGTGCGCAGTAGCCGCACGTGCATCAACAAAGTAGTGCCAAGCGTGCGCCTGTGTCATAAGTAAAGGGCCGGCTGGCTTGACCGTTAAAGGGTGCTGTAACCCCCAAAGTACACTCCAAACCCCCCAAAAAAATATTTTCTGTGTTTGTGAATTGTGTGCGCAGTAGCCGCACGTGCATCAAAAAAGTAGTGCCAAGCGTGCGCCTGTGTCATAAGTAAAGGGCCGGATGGCTTGACCGTTAAAGGGTGCTGTAACCCCCAAAGTACACTCAGTCCGAACCAAAAAAAAAAATATTTTCTGTGTTTGTGAATTGTGTGCGCAGTAGCCGCACGTGCATCAACAAAGGAGCAGCGCCAAGCGTGCGCCTGTGTCCCATAAGTAAAGAGCCGGCTGGCTCATTTCTTAAAGGGTGGTGTAACCCACAAAGTGCACTACTCTCCAGCAAAAATAAAAAAATATTTTCTGTGATTAGCCGCACGTATATATCAAATCGATATAACATAAATGGAGGACCAAACTTTCTCCGATAAAAATAAAATAGAGAAAGATCAAGAACCACTTCCTCCTAGTGCTGAAGCTGCTGCCACTAGTCATGACATAGACGATAACATGCCATCAACGTCGTCTGCCAAGGCCGATGCCCAATGTCATAGTAGAGGGCACATACAATCCCAAATGACAAAGTTCAGGAAAATGACCTTGAAAAAAACATTTAAATCAGCTGAAGAGAAACGTAAACTTGCCAATATGCCATTTACGACACGGAGTGGCAAGGAACGGCTAAGGTCGATCCCTATGTTCATGACTAGTGGTTCAGCTTCACATGACGATGGAAGCCCTCCTCCCACTAAAAAAATCAAAAGAGTTAAGCTGGCAAAAGCACAGCGAAGAACTGTGCTTTCTAAGAAGATATCACAAATCCCCAAAGAGAGTCCAAGTGTGGTGGTGGTTGCGATGCCTGACATTCCCAGCACTGGACGGGAAGAGGTGGCTCTTTCCACCATTTGCACGCCCCCTGCAAGTGCTGAAAGGAGCACCCACAGTCCACTTGCTGATATGCAAATTGAAGATGTCACTGTTGAAGTACAACAGGATGAGGATACTGGTGTAGCTGGCGCTGAGGAGGAAGTTGGCGAGGAGGATTCTGATGGTGATGTGGTTTGTTTAAATCAGGCTCCGGGGGAGACAGTTGTTGTCCGTGGGATGAAAAAGCCCATCACGGTCATGCCTGGGCAGAAGACCAAACATTCCACCTCTTTGGTCTGGCAATATTTCTATCCAAATCCGGACAACAACTGTCTTGCCATATGTACCATATGTAAAGGTGGAATAAGTAGGGGTAGGGACGTTAACCACCTAGGAACATCCTCCCTTATACGGCACCTGCAGCGTAGTCATAATAAGTTACTGTCAAGTTCAGAAACTTTGGCTAAGACCGTAAGCAGTCCAGGGACACCTAAATCCCGTGGTCCTGTTGTATCCAAGCGCCTGCAAACCACACCGTCAACTCCCTCCTCGTCAATTTCCTCCTTAGTCAGGATCGGAAGTAGTCCTGCAGGCCATGTCACTGGCATGACTGACTCTCCTATCCGGGATTCCTCCGAAGGATCCTGCATTGCTACGCCTCCTGCTGCCGCTGCTGCTGTTGCTGCTGCTGGGAGTCATTCATCATCCCAGAGAGGAAGTAGGAACACCACTACTTTTACTAAACAATTGACCCTCCAACAGTCCTTAGCGAGGAGGATGAAGTACGACAGCAGTCATCCTGAAGCAAAACGTATAACTGAGGCCTTGACTGCTATGTTGGTGTTAGACGTGCGTCCGGTATCCGCCATTAGTGCAGTGGGATTTAGACAATTGATGGAGGTAGTGTGTCCCCGGTTCCAAATCCCATCTAGATTCCACTTCACTAGGCAGGCGATACCGAGACTGTACAGAAATGTCAGAAAAAGTGTCCTCAGTGTCCTGAAAAATGCCGTTGTACCCAATGTCCACTTAACCACGGACATGTGGACAAGTGGAACAGGGCAGACTAAGGACTATATGACTGTGACAGCCCACTGGGTAGATGTATCACCTTACGCAGCAACAGCAGCAGCGTCACCAGTAGCAGCATCTCAGAAACGCCAGCTCGTTCCAAGGCAGGCTACGCTGTGTATCACCGGTTTCAGTAAGAGGCACACTGCCGACAACCTCTTAGAGAAACTGAGGGAAATCATCGCCCAGTGGCTTACCCCACTTAGACTCTCCTGGGGATTTGTGATATCTGACAACGCCACCAATATTGTGCGGGCATTACATCTGGGCAAATTCCAGCACGTCCCATGTTTTGCTCACACAATAAACTTGGTGGTGCCGAATTTTCTGAAAAGCGACAGGGGCGTGCAGGAGACGCTTTGGGTGGCCCGAAAAATTTCTGGCCACTTTCGCCATTCAGCGACTGCGTGCCGAAGACTGGAGCGCAAGCAAACACTCTTGAACCTGCCCCGCCATCACCTGAAGCAAGAGGTTGTGACGCGGTGGAACTCAACCCTCTATATGCTTCAGAGGATGGAGGAGCAGCAAAAGGCCATACAAGCCTATACATCCACCTATGACATAGGCAAAGGAGGGGGTATGCACCTGACTCAAGCGCAGTGGAGAATGATTTCCGTGTTGTGCAAGGTTCTCCAGCCCTTCGAACTTGCCACACGTGAAGTCAGTTCAGACACTGCCAGCTTGAGTCAGGTCATTCCCCTCATCAGGCTTTTGCAGAAGCAGCTGGAGAAAGTGAAGGAGGAGCTAAGACGGAGCGATTCCGCTCGGCATGTGGGACTTGTGGATGAAGCCCTTCATTCGCTTTGCCAGGATTCCAGGGTGGTCAATCTGTTGAAATCAGACCACTACATTTTGGCTACCGTGCTCGATCCTAGGTTTAAAGCCTATGTGGTGTCTCTCTTTCCGGCCGACACAAGCCTGCAGAGGTGCAAAGACCTGCTGGTGAACACACTGTCAGCTGAAGCGGAACGTGACACGTCAACAGCTCCTTCTTCATTTTCTCCCGCAACTGGGGCTGCCAGGAAAAAACTTAGGTATCCTAAGCAACCCGCTGGCGGTGATGCAGGGCAGACAGGACCAAGTTTGGACATCTGGTCCGGACTGAAGGACCTGGCAACAATTTCTGACATGTCTACTGTCACTGCATATGATACTGTCACCATTGACAGAATGGTGGAGGATTACATCGGTGACAGCATCCAAGTAGGCATGTCAGACAGTCCATACCTGTACTGGCAGGAAAAAGAGGCAATTTGGAGGCCCCTGTACAAACTGGCTCTATTTTACCTGAGTTGCCCCCCCTCCAGTGTGTACTCTGAAAGAGTGTTTAGTGCAGCCGGGAACCTTGTCAGCGAAAGGCGTAGGAGGTTGCTTCCACAGAATGTGGAGATGATGTTCATCAAAATGAATTATCAGCTCTTCCAGGGAGACCAGCCTCCAGAACGTACAGAGGGACCTGTGGTGGTGGATTCCAGTGGGGACGAGTTAATACTCTGTGAGGATGAGGATGTACACAACACTGAAGAGGGTGAGGAATCGGTGGATGAGGAGGATGAGGATGACATCTTGCCTCCGTAGAGCCAGTTTGTGCAGGGACAGATTAATTGCCAGCTTGTTTTGTGGGGGCCCAAACGAACCAATCATTTCAGCCACAGTCGTGTGGCAGACCCTGGCGCTGAAATGATTGGTTTGTTAAAGTGTGCATGTCCTGTTTATACAACATAAGGGTGGGTGGGAGGGCCCAAGGACAATTCCATCTTGCACCTCTTTTTTTTCTTTGCATTATGTACAGTTTGGGGCCTAGTTTTTCAAACTGCCATCCTGTCTGCCACTGCAGTGTCACTCCTAGATGGGTCACGTGTTTGTGCCGCCCACTCGTGTCGCTTAGCATAGTCATCCAGCTACCTCGGTGCAACCTTTTGGACATAAAAACACTATTGTGAGGTGTTCAGAATAGACTGGAAATGAGTGGAAATTAAGGTTATTGAGGTTAATAATAGCATAGGAGCAGAAAAACCTGCAAATTCTGTGATTTTAGCTGTTTTTATGCTTTTTTTAAAAAAAATACAGATCCAAAACACAAAACCCAGAACCCAAAACATGGAAGGGTGGTTTTGGCAAAACCAATCCAGATCCAAAACACGAAGAAAGATCCAGATCTAAAACCAAAACACGAAAAGTGGCCGATGCACACCCCTAAAACAAACAAGATGTGCTTTAACTGCAGACTTTCAGATTTATTTTGAGGGTAATTACATCCAAATCAGGTGAACGGTGTAGGAATTACAACGGTTTCTATATGTGCCTCCCACTTTTTAAGGGGCCAAAAGTAATGGGACTAACTAAACAATCCTAAATCTAACTTTCACTTTTTAATACTTTGTTGCAAATCCTTTGCAGGCAATTACAGCCTGAAGTCTGGAACGCATAGACATCACCAGACGCTGGGTTTCATCCCTGGTGATGCTCTGCCAGGCCTCTACTGCAAATTTCTTCAGTTCCTCCTTGTTCTTGGGGCATTTTCCCTTCAGTTTTGTCTTCATCAAGTGAAATGCATGCTCAATCGGATTCAGGTCAGGGGATTGACTTGGCCATTGCATAACATTCCAGTTTTTAGCCTTAAAAAACGCTTTGGTTGTTTTTGCAGTATGCTTCGGGTCATTGTCCATCTGCACTGTGAACCGCCGTCCAATGAGTTCTGAAGCATATGACTGAATATGAGCATATAATATTTTAGATGTTTATGAAAATTCTGTCAATGTCCCAATATTTATGCACCTGACTGTATATACAGTCAGGTCCACCTGACTGTATATACAGTCAGGTCCATAAATATTGGGACATTGACAGAATTTTCAGATTGTGGCCTCTATTCACCACCACACTGGTTTTGAAATGAAACAAACAAGATGTGCTTTAACTGCAGACTTTCAGATTTAATTTAAGGGTAATTACATCCAAATCGGGTGAACGGTGTAGGAATTACAACAATTTCAATATGTGCCTCCCACTTTTTAAGGGGCCAAAAGTAATGGGACTATCAACTCAAAAGCTATTTCATGGACAGGTGTGGGCTATTCCCTCATTATTTCATTATCAATTAAGCAGGTAAAGGGTCTGGAGTTGATTCTAGGTGTGACATTTGCATTTGGAATCAGTTGCTGTCAACTCTCAATATGAGATCCAAAGAGCTGTCACTATCAGTGAAGCAAGCCATCATTAGGCTGAAAAATCAAAACAAACCCATCAGAGAGATAGCAAAAACATTAGGTGTGGCCAAATCAACTGTTTGGAACATTCTTAAGGTGCATACACACACACAACGATTTTTTGAACGATTATCGTTAAACTATATCGTTTAACGATAATCGTTTGAAAAAATCGTTCACTTTCTGAGTCAAACGATGAACGATTATTGTTCATGCGCGTTCACGTTTGTAGTTTGCAGTTTGTAGTTCAGTCAAACTTGTCAACTCAACGATTTTCATTAAGTTAATATGCAAAAATCGTTTGTAGTTCATAAAAATCGTTCATTACATTTAAATGAACATAGTAAATGAACAACTTTAGTAAACGATTTTAGTTCATTTTTCCAAGGTAGAAAATCGTTTACTAAAATCATTCATTAACTCAATCGTTGTGTGTGTATGCAGCTTTAAAAAGAAAGAACGCACCGGAGAGCTCAGCAACACCAAAAGACCCAGAAGACCATGGAAAACAACTGTGGTGGATGACAAAAGAATTATTTCTCTGGTGAAGAAAAACCCCTTCACGACAGTTGGCCAAATCAAGAACACTCTCCAGGAGGGAGATGTATATGTGTCAAAGTCAACAATGAAGAGAAGAGTTCACAAGAGTGAATATAGAGGGTTCACCACAAGATGCAAACCATTGGTGAGCCACAAAAACAGGAAGACCAGATTAGAGCTTGCCAAACAACATCTAAAAAAGCCATTACAGTTCTGGAACAACATCCTATGGACAGATGAGACAAAGATCAACTTGTACCAGAGTGATGGGAAGAGAAGAGAAGGAAAGGAACTGCTCATGATCCAAAACATACCACCTCATCAGTGAAGCATGGTGGTGGTAGTGTCGTGGCGTGGGCATGTATGGCTGCCAATGGCACTGGTTCCCTTGTATTTATTGATGATGTGACTGCTGACAACAGCAGCAGAATGAATTCTGAAGTGTTTCGGGCAATATTATATGCTCATATTCAGTCAAATGCTTCAGAACTCATTGGACGGCGCTTCACAGAGCAGATGGACAATGACCAGAAGCATACTGCAAAAGCAACCAAAGAGTTTTTTAAGGCTAAAAACTGGAATGTTATGCAATGGCCAAGTCAATCCCCTGAACTGAATCCGATTGAGCATGCATTTCACTTGATGAAGACAAAACTGAAGGGAAAATGCCCCAAGAACATGCAGGAACTGAAGACATTTGCAGTAGAGGCCTGGCAGAGCATCACCAGGGATGAAACCCAGCGTCTGGTGATGTCTATGCGTTCCAGACTTCAGGCTGTAATTGCCTGCAAAGGATTTGCAACAAAGTATTAAAAAGTGAATGTTAGATTTAGGATTGTTTAGTTTGTCCCATTACTTTTGGCCCCTTAAAAAGTGGGAGATACATATATAAACCGTTGTAATTCCTACACCGTTCACCTGATTTGGATGTAATTACCCTCAAATTAAATCTGAAAGTCTGCAGTTAAAGAACATCTTGTTTGTTTAATTTCAAAGCCATTGTGGTGGTGAATAGAGGCCAAAATCTGAAAATTCTGTCAATGTCCCAATATTTATGGACCTGACTGTATACACTATATAAAAGAGAAAGAACGTTATGTGAATCAATGTCAGTGAATTATATGGTTTGTTTTTTTATATAAATATAAACAAGAATACATGTTATATACAAATAAAGGTGTAGAGGGATTACTATCCCTATGGTCACCCTTTTTAGAGATGATATATCAAATAGCTAGGTCTCTAATCAATAACTTCAATTTTGATTGTGATACAATAGAAAATAAGAAATAATTCAGCCTATGGTCAAAATACTACAAATCCCAGAATCCCTGAAGGAAAAGAGCATGTATTCTGAGTCATATGACTTAACATGGCGTTGATTGGACATTCACCCGTTCACGTGACTAATACACGTGACCAACACACGTAAATCGGAATAACGATCACCACAGATCGAGAGTGGCAGCTCCAGTGGTAAGAGGAAGGTGACAAAGTGGACGTGGTCCCCTTCCTCTAAGTCTCCACATCGTTAGTGTCCAAGTGAAGATCCGCGATCTGCAGGAAACAAGGTAAACTACGAGTATGATCCTTTGTTCACTTTTATCGTATGTCACATGACCGGGTGCCGAAAACCGGAAGATCCGATATCATATAGAACAGGGCTTGACAAATTTTTCTAAAACCTAGGAGCCAGGATGAAAGAGTAGGAGCCAGAACCCCCCTTCCCCCAGGGCAGCATTAGTGAGCACCTACGCCCCAGGCAACCAACCCCCATGGCCACACCACTAACGGGGTACCCCAGGTAAACCACCCACCCACAGCCACATTATTGAGCAGCTAACCCGCCTCTCCAGGCAACCAACCCCCAGAAAGACCACCCCTCCGCAGCCAAAAAACCCCGGACAAGCAAAGCCACCTCTGGCAGTGGGCGAACTAGAGAGTGGTGGGCCCAGATGCAAGAATATGCTTTGGGCACCCCTATGCAGTGCCCCCAGTAGTGGTCCCCCGACTATGCAGTACCCCCAGTAGTGGTCCCCCCTATGCAGTGCCCCCAGTAGTAGTCCCCCCTCTGCAGTGCCCCCAGTAGTAGTACCCCTATGCAGTGCCCCCAGTAGTAGTCCCCACTATACATTGTCCTTAGTAGCGCCCCCTATACAGTGCCCTAGTATCACCCCCCCTTATACAGTGCCCCAGTAGAGGCCACCCCCCTATGCAGTGCCCCCAGTAGCAGCCACACCCCCTATGCAGTGCCTCCAGTAGTGGTCCCCATATATAGTGCCCCCAGAAGTGGACCCCCTATGCATTGCCCCCAGTAGTCCCCCCCTTGTAGTGCCCCAGTAGTAGTCTCCCCCTTGTAGTGCCCCCAGTAGTAGTCTCCCCCTTGTAGTGCCCCCAGTAGTAGTCCCCTCCTTGTAGTGCCCCCAGTAGTAGTCCCCCCCCTTGTAGTGCCCCCGGTAGTAGTCCCCCCCCTTGTAGTGCCCCCAGTAGTAATCCCCCTTTTAGTGCCCCCAGTAGTGCGCTCTCCCCCTTTTAGTGCCCCCAGTAGAGCTCTCCCCCTTTTAGTGCCCCCAGTAGTGCTCTCCCCCTTTTAGTGCCCCCAGTAGTAGTCTCCCCCTTTTAGTGCCCCCAGTAGTAGTCTCCCCCTTTTAGTTCCCCCAGTAGTAGTCTCCCCCTTGTAGTGCCACATGTGATAAAAAAAAAAAAGAAACACTTACCTGAATCCCCACTCCCGCCGCCGTCATCCGCTCCTCCGGTCGTCCTCCTGGGCCGAGCCGCTCTGCATTATGGGAGAGACGTCATGACGTCTCTCCCATTACCCACTGCAGGAGCCTGAAGATGGAGCGGCTCTTGCAGTGGGCGCAGTGGCAGTCAGTGAGAGTCTAACAGACTCTCATTGGCTGCCACTCAAAACAAACACACAGCTGCCGGCGCCGGCGGCTGTGTGTTTGTCAGTCACTGTGTAGTTCTGACCGAACTCCATCCGGTCAGCGCCACCCGCGCGGTGCAGTTTGTGTCACAGAAACACAGACTGCCCGCGGCCAGAGGCCCGCATGGCGCTGCGCCTGGGGGGCACATGGCACCCTGTCCCCCGGCCCAGCCTGCCACTGACTACAGGGCCTGGGGGTTGCTGAAAATCTGGTCGCCAGGCAACCAAATGTGGTCGCCATGGCAACCTGGCCCCCGGGTTTTGTCGAGCCCTGATATAGAAAATAAGATATAATCTTCATTAGAGTGAAGAATAATGAAAAGAGTCTGCCTCCTATTTGTTTTATTTGATCATGTTGTAAATATTTTGAATATATATTAAATTATGCGGGTATGGCAATTTTTATATGTAAATGTAAATCAGGTGCTAATTAGCAGCCATCTTTAGAGGGGTATATAACTACCACCTTGCACACATACTGGACATCTTTGAAAAAGCTGCACTTTGATGCAGCGAAACGCGTCAGTTTACCAGAGATCTTCACCCTCACCCTTTTTTTGTGGATCCATTCATTTTGGATTACCCCACATCAGCCTGAACCAGCCTTTTGGAACAAAAAGGACAAAGTGCCTCTGGGAATATACCAACAGCATCACCTTGGATTATATCACATACAAACACCGTACAATTTGAGGACCCGTCACTGTGGACCAATATGATCATTTAAAAGGGACATCCCTATATTGGTGACCAGGTGTATATCAAATGGACAGTCACATCACTTGTTCTGGAACCCCCAGTGTCCATGACAAAGGTATTGCGTGGGAACAGGCTAACCATGGACTATTAGGGTTGAGGGTGAGATCATTTGTTTTTAACATGCTATATCAACACTGTGATTTTATTTCTACATGTTTTATGAAGTAAAGTGATTCTATAATACAAAAATAAATATTTTATTTCAATATATGCAATACATGTACACTGACATAGAAATAATGTATATATAACCCATTCATAGCGCTACTACTTGTTATTGGTGATATTTATGTGTTAGGAAGTGACTATCCCTTGTTATAGTAGCAGCTTGGTCTAACCACTCATCTCAGCGCCTGACCAGTACCGTATGGTATTCACCTCTTTGCCTAGAATGGTACTCTGCAGGCAGAATCTATGCAGCAGTGCCGCCTGGAGCGTCCTTAGGACGCTTCAGACGGTCACACCCCAGCCCTTAAAGCTGTAATCACCTCCACGGAGGGGGTGTAGCCTGCACCAGGCCCGCAAATAATGTTATATAATGTCCCTCAGCAAAAAAAAAGTTATTTATAACTGTACTTGCGTGTAGATAACATATCTGAGAACTTGAACAATACATTGTAACACTGCAAGTCAATAAAATATTTTCTTTTCTTACCGTTGATTCGGTTAACCCTCCAACAGACACAGTCAGACCCATTAGAACATAGTAACTATATATCGGTAGCCCCAGGAGCTGTGTGATGCGAGGGAAGGCTTGTGAAGGGGCATTCCAGTTCAGTGACTCTGCCTGTGACCTGGACAGAGAGGACAGAAATCAATCAGTTATCAGTGCAAGCTGCTGGCCACTAATGACACCTAATGACACTAATGACACCTAGTTAAACACAGAAAGTTATAATTATTGTAAGATCCTATATTCTAGAATTAGTTTATGTAAATTTCTGTAATGTAGGGCAGGAAACATGAATGCAGCTACCTGTGATCAGTGATATCAATATTGGAATTTTGTTTTAAACAAGAATGGTTACAACTTTTAGCAATTTTCCATTAAAGAGAATGTATTACCTGATCAGTCTGCATGAATGTAATGAGAAGTAGACTCTACCGTGAAATAAGTGGGGAGTCTGCAAAAGTGCAAAGTGTCTATGTAATGCCAACAAGCACTTTCATTCCTACTACTTCCTGGCTGTGTAATGGTCAATGAAGAAAAATACAGTTACATAAGAGTACATCTTCATTACTAAAGCTCTTACATACAGGCTGTTGCCAAGAGCTCAGGTCTATGTCGAAAGACCACAATGGACTAGTTGGTTGGTGGTCATGTCAAACTACTACATCACGTGAGAGACATTCAGTCAGATTGATGCCAATTAGATGCTGAAGCGCATCTGTGCAGCTTAATTTATCTGACCAAGCAGAACATTTCCCTTTCTAAAAACAGAGCCACTGGCTGATCCCAGTACCAGTAGATATTGCAGTCCTGTTAAAAAAACAGATCCTGTTAAGAAACCTAAACTGCATATTAGTACCTGGGAAATATTCTCTCCAGATCCTCCCGGTGTGGAATGTGTGGGATTGGTGGGCTATCTTGGTACAATAGTTTGAAAAAAACTGAGCCAGCATGGGCTCTAAAACGATCGATCTTCTCGGCCGCCTGCTGAACTATGGAGCACATCATTCGCTGGCTGCTGTGGGAGAAACACAATACAATGCTTAGCTTCATTTACCCCACCACAGAGGCATCACACTGTAAAACATGTATAAAGTACTCCATAAGTATCTGTGCGTAAACAGATGGCATGGTCTACAGCACAGGGATTCGTGAGACTGGCACCAATTTCCCTGTTAGATCCAAAGGTAGATCCAGATGTGCAGCTTGGAATGGCAGGAGCCTTTCAACAATGCCCCTCAAAAGACAGTTTTGGAAATACAGGATGGTTCCAGCGTTGTCTATGATCTATGAATTTTTTCGATAGAGTTCTCGATGTATTCAGAGATATACTGTATAAAAACAGAATGGCAATAACGTATAATACCGTCAAAAAAAGGTTTCTCTTCTAAGAAATATAAACGCAGTCACCATTTACTGGTGGGTGATGGGCGATGGAAACAATTTTCACCGTGGTCCTGCGGTGGTTGCAAAATGCAACGTAGATCTGGATACCTTTGGGTCACTCCATAGATGGGAGAAAACACATATGACAAGCTTCCATAGAGCAAATCAGTAATCCCAATACAAGGTCCTACAGGGTTAAGTAGTATACTCACCTTGAATGGGGTGTGATGGAAGCCTTGGACATTTATATTTTAAAACGATTTCCGTCGATTTAATATAGAGTTAATTGAGCTTTGTGTTGCTATTCAAATCCAAAAGAATTCGCTTACAGAAATCAAATCATTTATTAGTCTATAATGGTGTTATCTAATTACACCAGAAGATAATAAAAATTATTTTCATTGTGAGTAGACATTGAAAAAAATGATTACAATGAAATAATGCAATTTAGATAAAAAAATAAAATAAAAAAAATATATATATATATATATATATATATATATATATATACACACACACACACACACAGTATTAATAAAATAGAATAAAAAAATAATAATTAAAAAAAAAATACATAGTTCAGAAATGAAAAAGTGTAGAGAACCAATGGGTGGTCACCTAGCAACGCATTTCACAGAATCAATGTCTGCTTCCTCAGCCTGAGGAAAATATATTTTATTATTTTTTTCTATTTTATTAATATATAATTGTTTTCATCTAAATTGCGTTATTTTATTGTAATAATTTTTTTTCAATGTCTCTACTCACAATGAAAATTATTTTTATCATCATCTGGTGTAATTATATAACACCAGTATAGACTAATACATTATAAATTATTTGATTACTGGATTTTTGTAAGCAAATTATTTTGGATTTGAATATCAACACAAAGCTCAACAAACTCTATATTAAATAGACTGACATAGGTTTTAAAATATAAATGTCTAAGGCTTCCATCACACCCCATTCAAGGTGAGTATACTACTTAACCCTGTAGGACCTTGTATTGGGTTTACTGATTTACACTATCTAAGCTTGTCATATGTGTTTTCTCCCATCTATGGAGTGACCCAAAAGGTATCCAGATCTACGTTGCATTTTGCAACCACCGCAGGACCACGGTGAAAATTGTGTCCAACGCCTATCACCCACCAGTAAATGGTGAGTGCGTTTATATTTCTTACAAGAGAAACCCCCTTTTTTTTACGGTATTATACGATATTGCCAATCTGTTTTTTTTATATATCTCTGAATACATTGAGAACAGTATCAAACAAATTCATAGGATAGATAATAGAAAGTGCTGGAAACATCCTGTATTTCCATAGTAGTCTACAGGAACCAATCAGATGTTTGAGTTTATTTTGTAAACTGTGCGAAAAAAATGGCAGTTAGAATCTGATTGGATGTTATGGGACAAAACACCTTTTCTACAGTTTTCTAAATGTGTTATGGCTCAGACTGCAGTCTTCCAATGTGATATGACTCAGCCACAACATGGCAGGAATATCTATGCTGATTACCTGTATTTTCAGTATATAATATCCATTGGAACTTTTTCCCCAAAAAATCCAACTGCAATTAAAGTAGGTTGGGTTTAAATATTAGATTTATTTAATGTGATTAATTTATATATCCTATTATCAGCTCAAAGTTTTGTAACTGGAATTCCGCCATCGTCGGCACCACAACTTGCACATATTGGACGGCAAATAAACATCTGAGAGTCTGGAGGTACCGTTAAGTGTGTTATGCAGCAGCGAGTACTTTACGGGTAATTGATTTGACCCCTTAGTGTGTTAAACAGTTAGGATACATACAGCACCAAGTCAAATGTGAAATACAGTACAGTCACTTACAAATCTTCCCCTACAAGATCCGGAGTGTGTTTCACTAGTAACAACGTGATGTCCAACAGACTGGCCATAGCTGCTTCTCGCACCCTGGAATATAAAAATGAGACTAAATACTAAAGTATTTTAAGATATATATATATATATATATATATATATATATAGAAAACAACCAACTTAGCAATGAGGGGTAATGGTTTAGAAGATGACTGTGGAGCCTCCCCAGACAACTCAAAAATCACCTTGACTGTGCAGAAATTCTAAAACACAAAAGGAGCAAGTCTAGAGACAACAGTTGGCCTGTTCTCAACACATCTTAACAGTGATCATCACCAAGAGTCTCTCAAGTGCAGAGATTCCCCCAACATAGGGGTCTATTTATTAAGCAGTGTTAGTAGAAGTGAAAAGTGATAAGGTGCCAGCCAATCAGCTCCCAACTGTCATTTTTCAAACACAGCCTGTGAGATGGCAGTTAAGAGCTGATTGGCTGGAACCTTATCACTTTTCACTTCTCCTAACACTGCTTAGTAAATAGACCCCATAGTCTTCTATAAGATAAAGTCGGGCCAGCAGAAAGCAGTGTTTGCATTTAGCATCAATCCAATAATTGGCAGAGTGATCCCTTGCTGGCACCAGACAGCCACTTTACAATACAGTGCTTCAATGCCAGGTAGCATGGTCAGAGGAATGCCAGCAATTTATACTGTATTAACAAGAACATTAGTTGTACAGTGCTAGAATTGATTATTGAGGGCAGCACAGACTGTGTAATGGTTAGCATTACTGTCTCACAGCACTGAGGTCGTGGGTTCAATTCCCACTACGGCCCAAACTGTGTGGAGTTTGCATATTCTCCCTGTGCTTGAGTGGGTTTCCTCCCACACTCCACAAATATACAGGTAGGTTAATTGGCTCCCAACATAATTATTCCGTGTGTGTGTGTGTGTGTATATACATACATGTGGTAGGGAACATAGGGCCTGATTCAGACCCGTTCGCTAAGCTGCAAACGCACACTATGGGCGATTATCACACATTTGCACAAGCGTAAAAGTACGCATGCGTGAACCAGTCACTGCGGTCGGGAATCGTGCGCTTGTAGTCTACAGACTGGACGCTACTTTGAGTGACAGATAGCGCCATTTGTGAGTGGTAACAGGAAGGCGCTTGTGAACGGGGGAGTGGTGCTGCGAACGCAGCCGTATCTGGCCGTCAAAACTGAGTATTTTGGGTGTGCATAATTAGCAAAGAAGCGTCATTGTACACGTCACTTGGTTGTATTTCAGTCTGCAGTGATCGCAGTGCTTGTGGTGGGGTAGGGTCTACCTCAAGCGCTGCGTGCAGCTCCGATGGCTCTCGATGTCACCGATTAATCACACACTTCCTGGAGATGACGTGTGCTATGAAAGAAAGGCGGGCGTCTTTATGTTCCGGCGTGCGCTCACTGCCGTTGCTCTCTAAGGCATAGAGGGCGTCCATTTACCAGACATTGCGATCGCGGCATTTGCATATACGGCACCTGTTGGCTGCTTGAGAGCGCAGCTTAGCGTCCGGGTCTGAATGAGCTCCATAGATTGTAAGCTCCACTGGGGCAGGGACTGATGTGAATGCCCAAATATGCTCTGTAAAGCGCTGCGGAATATGTGTGCATTATATAAATAACTAGTAAGAAATAAATTATTCAAGTTACATTTATTTGTTGTCTGTATTGTAAAAAAACACATTTATTTTAAACCATACACACCCAGAAACTGACAGCTGTCTGATGGTCGCCGATACCTGTGACTGAGCACAGAGCATGTCATGTCACTCACAGTACATGCCAAATACCTTTTCTAATTCACTTTTTGGTGTCACACATTAGTTTGATTGATGTATTCAGTACCTATGGCATATATAACTTCTCATACTCCACAATCTGATTCATAGAAAAAAAATATCTTGTTTAGCACCTTAAGTTGGACGAGCCCATGCAGCAAAAAGGGTTGATTCAAAAATGGACGCAGTCACGTCTGTCTCATTATGCTGATGCTGCGTCTGATTTTTAAACAACCGAGACACCCACCTGCAGGGTCTTAGGACCTATGGCAGGTGCATCTGTGTGAGTGTTTGTGCCTCTCTGAACTCAGCCGCTTTCAGTGAAACGCCCGTTTTGGCTTTGCCACTCCCATTACCTCAGATACACGGCGACTACAATTCCCAGACCTTGCATCTAATCCTGTGCTGCGTCTCTGTGCGCAGACAATCGGCACACGTGTGGTGCACTCAGATGCATGGGCAGTACAAAAACATCAGTCAACTGCGCACATATTGGTGCTTCGTCCAAAACTAAATCAGGCCCAAAATGTCACAAAACATGGATTGTAGCTCTAACTGTAAGTTACCAAATGAAAATAACACCTGAAAGTTCTGCCTTCGGATTTCTGTAATAGAAACGCAGGGATCTTCCCCCCCAAAATCCCTGTACTCCCTAATCCAACACTAACAACACAATAGTCACCCGTCCACTCTTCTGTGTGATACCTTACACATAGACAGATCATAGCGGAGCAAATACAATTTGCAAATGACGCGTTAATATTCCTTATATTGTGTACTAATTATGCAATTCAATTAGAAACATCAAGTTGAGGGTATGTGTGAACTCTGCAGTGTTCTTACTATGTGAAGTGCATGAAGGAGTAGGTAAATCACCCTGACTACTGTGGCCTGTGGCTATCTATGTCAAGTGCATGAAAGTGTGGATAAATCATCCCGAATACAAAAAAAAAGTGATAAATAAGATTGTACGTGACCATAAGGACAGTGGGCTGGATTCATAGATTTTCACAAAGCCGATATTTACGCAGATCAAGCGATTGTTTGACATTGCGTATGCGTGAAATCTGCACTGTACAAGCGCAGCAATTGCCTTGTGAATACTCTCGTACAGAGGAAACACTCACAAAGTAAGTGACAGGTAGTCCGTGTTGGGAGGTGGTAAAGAGGGGTGGTTAGAAAAAAAACCACAATTACATGATTTTTCATTATTTTCATTACATGATTTTCTAATTTTATAGCAAAAAGTATCTGCCGCTAGTTTTGTTGTGGATAAAGTGGCACAGTTCGTGTCTAAATTAATCCACCTCAGATTTAACATTACCCATTACCTGATGGTTCCCACCAGCCTTCCCTAAAGGCTTCTTCACACCTGTGTTTTTACATAGTTATCTAAATTGTGCAAAACACTGTAAAAATTAATTTGTGAGTTTTTCATGCCAAAGAAATTCTGTTATCTATGGGTGAAATCTGTTGGGTATCAGAATCAGGTATGCTGCTCAGTATGTGACAGCAGCAATGGGAAGACTCACGTTTGTAACGTTTTATTTATATAGTTTTCCATCCATCATGTGAAATGAAGAAATAAATGCGATGCCCTAAGACTCCAGTAGTCAGATGATGTCAGTTGGGCATCATGCAATTTCAGTTAGCCTGACTAATGTCGGGGTCAAGCTATGTTTGATTAAAAGCAAGTTATATCCATTTAAATGCTCTTAGTCAAAGCCAACAGTTTATATTTCGTTTTGTTGTTTAAATTGATATATATAACCAGTACGATTTGCTCTTTCATTACTGGACTTATTTAAAGTAATAGAAATAGAATAATATATTGTGCCAAGATTGTCTCTGCCTCCCAACACCTCCCAGAATGTTATGCAATTGCTGCAAACATTATACCTACTGTTATTTAGTTAGTATTCTAAAGCTGGGTACACACTTGTTTGAACGACAAACGATATATCGCGAGTGCATCGGTGGGTGTGTACATCTGATATGTTTGTGAACTATGATGTTCACAGACATATCAGGTTGGCCCTGCAGCACAACCAATGCCAATATATCATGCAGATATATTGGTGCATCTGCCTGTGTGTACGGGCACCCGTACACTGGTCACAGGAACCACCAACACGGATGTCACTTTCTGATCCTGTGGCCAGGCATGTCAGGCGGCACTTTGGTAAGTGTATATGCACAAATCGTTTGTGCATAACTCTTACCAAATCGGTGAGCGCATTGGGAGGCCAGCCGACATATCGCTCAGGTGTGTAAACAGCATTACAGGTTATTTTACATGTCTGATGTGAGTATACAGACAAAAGATTTACACTTGTTTTCACAATTTAAAATGGGATGCTCTGCTAGATCTCCGCTATTGCTAAAAATCCTAAATCCAGTTTACAGTAAATCTATTACAGACCTGGTCTGGGTCTCTAAGAAGACCATAATATTTCATAGGCCTATACTTCAAAAAGGGGGTTGCTTCTATTGTTTGCAGAAAGAAAACTAATATACCAGAGTACCATTAATGTGTAAAGTATTCATTTGAAGTGAGTGTCCCTTAAAAACAGACTGCAACAATGTAATTTTGTCTCTAGAAATTTATATACAATTGTGGCGGTCATATACATTTAAAAAAATGAGTGATACATTTTAATGAGGTCATATTGCAGCCAATATTGGGCTGATATTGACCATTATGGTGGAAAATGAGGTCAGATAAACCACTGATGACATAGCTGTGCCACCAGCTACAACAGCATGTTCAGGCCACAGGAAAGCTTGTTGTGAAACCACATGGTGCTGGTCTACAGCAACCTCTCTTCTCTTTACATATTTATGAGGATTTGGGTGTATGGATGAGTGGCAGCTGAAGAAACTAACAAACACATAAAGCGGGACTTAATTCAATTTACAATACACTTATTGTATTTATAAATCATTTAATAGTTATTTTCCAGATTTTTTTTTACTTTTAAAGCCACAGATAATAAAAGGAAGCAATAGAGATATGTAGAACGTGGCCTTTTATAACTGAACAATAGTTCTATACTATAGAGCAGGTTTATTGTAGATAACAGTGAGTGTTAGATTGGGAAGATTGGGAAGATGAGTGCCGAGTCCAATGAAAATTAAACACACTACTAGAAACAAAAATGACATTATGAGTAGTGTTCATGTTGAAAGTTCATGTATTCTGATGGAAGCCGCTTTGCAGAGCATTATCATTCCTTGGGATTATGTGGATATGAAAGTTTAGAGATCTTACACTTGTCGCCTTGTCTGGGAGGATTCAGATGAAACTCGAGAAAACCGGGTTTAACAGAACATTTATTTCTGCACAGATGAATTTCTATTTAACACTGGAAACAGTGTTACTGAACCCTCTAACCAAGAATAAGTCCTCATGTAACAGCTACTAGCCTAGTACAGGGAGCTTGAATGTTGGGTCACATTGCTGTAGACAGGGAAAAGGAGGATTACACATGCATGGGTGCAGCATAATTAGACAGGCCTCGAGGTGGCATTTTAACAAAATAAATCTCTCCCCACTAACTAGAGGGTTCTTTCATCTTCCCAGCAGTAATACATTTATATTTTCCATTATAACCTAACCCCCATCACAGGGGATACATTATGGCCTCAATACATTCTACGGTCTGCTTCCCTGACCTACACTAGAAAAGAAGGGTCTGTAATAGAGATGGCCATCGGTGCATTAACCATCAATGGTGCCACCAGTGGCATGAAACCAACGACTGCGACTTATCAATGTTTACATATCATCTCATTTTAACACTTTCAAGGATAGGTACTACAGGTTAATAAGGGGATGTAAATGTTAGGCTAAGAATAACTATAGGGAAATGTGTGGTGTTGTGTTGGCCGATATGCTACATGGCCAACAGTAAGTGGACACTCTTTCTAATTGATGTGTTTGGCCATTTTAGCCAAACCTATTGCTAACAGGTACATAAGATCAAGCATACAGCCATGTACTCTCCATAGTCAAACAGTAGCAGTAGATTCAGTTCATCAAATGTCTGCCCAGCTAAAGCTGTCCCAGTCAAATGTCTGGGAGCAAGAAAAGCTCATCCGCTAAGCTATAGGCCACGAACAGACAGGATTGCCGAGTACTGAAACGTGTAAGAATGGTCTGTTCTCAGTTTCATCGCTCACTACCAAGATCCAATTTGCCTCTGAAAACAACCTCAGCACAATAACTGTTCATTGGGAGCCTCCATGGATTTAATTTTCCATGGCTGAGCAGCAAAAGCCTCAGATCACCATGTGCAACAATAAACGTTGGCTAAATTGGTGTAAAGCTCACCGCCATTGGGCTCTGAAAGAATGGAAATGCACTCTCTGGAGTGACAGCTCCATATGAATGCCCATGTTTTTGGAATGAGAAGTTCAACAAGTGCGTGTGGGTGTGATTTTCTGGTGTCCACATACTTTTGGCAAAATAGTGTAATTGTAAATGCTA
The DNA here is from genome assembly GCA_031769625.1 of Taudactylus pleione. Taxonomy (NCBI): domain Eukaryota; kingdom Metazoa; phylum Chordata; class Amphibia; order Anura; family Myobatrachidae; genus Taudactylus; species Taudactylus pleione. Next base: position 12,835,636 of record JAUIMM010000012.1, on the reverse strand, counting down.
CAGACAAGGCTTTATTATTGCTTCTGTTTCCCTAAACACTGCAACAAAACCACATTTGTCTTAAGTAGCACATTGGATTAAATATCTACAAACACAACAAAACCCAAATACAATTCACTTTTGTAGATTATTAAACCTTAAAGTATTCCCTGCACACAGCACAAAGGAATGTTGTTTCAAAACTGAAGATGGTCTTTGGCAGCAAAGGGTTAAGGGAATGAGACTGACTGAATAAATCACTTATTATGACTGAGTTCCTGTACAATAGTAACCATGACTAAGACATGCCTGAAAGCTTTGAAAAATGTAGAATTAACAAAATATAAAATCACTTAATGAAAACACAGGCGTGAGATTATAATGCTCTACCTGATCTTGTTTTTCAGCTTCATGCAAGATTAGAAAACAAAATATGTATTAAAGTAAACAAGTGACTCCATTCTTCATGTCTCACAGCACGTCCAGGGCGTGCCACTGTCATACAGCAGAGGGCCACTGGGTCCTGCTCTGCGGCATTCTGTCAGCCAGACTCCTGCCCTGGGGCAGCATAACAGTGTGACCAGCCTCACATTGCTATGTGTAACTACTAGCAAAATGACATTCCACAACACTTACAGAACGGTGCATGTACAATGCGATTATCTGATCATAATATATGACTGAAGTAAGGAAGAGTTTCATGGCTTCTCCCTCACACCTAACTGGTTAGTCAGAACAAATAACTGTGGTTGAAATCCAGAATGATAAATTTTGTGTAAGAGATCATCTCTAATTACATGCAAAACAGCAGGTGGATGGGACCATTTATAGGGGCATATTTATCACAATCAGCATCTCAGATGTGGATTGGCTGTGATAAATTAGACCAGGGGTGGGGAAAATTTTTTCTGTCGAGGGCCATTTTGATATATATAACATTATTCGCGGGCCCGGTGCAGGCCACGTCCTCTCCGTGTGGTGTCACACGGGGACGGGGCCACAATCGCCAGTGATTATAGCAATGCCTGGAGCATCCTGAGGATGCTCTGGGGAGCTGTAAGGGTAGCGGTGTGACCGGCTGAAGCACCCTAAGGACACTCCTGGTAGCACTGCTGCATAGATTCTGTCCGCAGGATGCCATTCTAGGCACTGCTATCCAGATGAGGCTAGCAGAAAAAAGCTCCGAGTACCAGGTCAAATGATTCCGGGAGCCTTATACGGCCCCCGGGCCTGAGGTTCCCCATCCCTGAATTAGGCCAATATGATAATTGATTACATCGCAAGGATGCATCAAAAATCGCATGCTGGGACAGAGCCTAGGGTAAAGCTCTGTCCCTGTGAATCCACTTCACATACTATTCACTGTATTTTCCGCAAAAAATACATTGAGTACGTGTCCGAGCATGTGCTGCTACCCCTCCATGACCACAATCTGGCGCCGGTCACGAGCCAATCGCAACTCGCGGCCCGGCAGCCAATTAGGAGCCGACACTGCTGATTGGCTGTCAGTCCGCGAGCTCTGACTACCTCACAAATGGTGGCGCTGTCTCCTCATATCTTCCTGTCGGTGCGCCAGATGTAATCAGCTGGCGGGCCGGCACCAAATCAACACCGCTGTCACCCAGGCCACCCTTGGCGGCCCTGACTGGACCGGCCCGTCTTGTGCGCGTGACTGGGTGCAGGGGGAGCGGTGGGTCACTGAGGCAGCTCGTGCAACATAGCAGCCGCACCCCTTGCACCCACGGTAGTTACGTCACTGTTTTCATGCACGCTAGCAAACAGTAGGGTCCTTTTCAGGATCAATGGAATGGGGTTATAGGCGAGGACAATGTAAACAAATTGAGGCTGCAGATGTATTTTAGGGTCCAATCCTCAACCCGGGCAACGTCGGGTATCCCAGCTAGAATAAAATATTATTATTATCATCATTTATTTATATGGCGCCACAAGTGTTCAGCAGCGCCTTGCACGGTACATAAACTGTTGACAAGCGACTTACAGAACAATCCAATACAGGACCAGGACATGGATAATATATATTGCTACATTAGCGACCATAACACCCAGATAAGCAACAGAGGATAAGCCACCAAGTGTTAGGTGCCCTAGTGGTGAGTAAGAAGTAGATGAAACTAAATTAGGGAGAAGCACAAGAGGGTAAAGGGCCCTGCTCGTAAGAGCTTACATTCTAAAAGGGAGGGGAAGACAAATAGGTTTCACACAGATGGGGTAGATAGGGAGGAAGGAGCATGTAGCAGGGAGTTAGAGAGATAGCTGGAAGGCTATGATGAAGTAGTGGGTCTAAAGAGCCCGTTTGAAGGATTGCAAAGAGGTGGAGAGTCTGATGGGAGTTGGAGAGAGTTCAAGAGGTGGGGAGTAGTGCGTGCAAAATTTTTGAGGCGGGAGTGGGAGGAAGTAATCAGTTGGCATGAAAGGCGGCATGCATTAGTTGAACGAAGAGAGCGGAGAGGAGAGTGAAGGGAGATGATATCAGAGATGTATATGGGAGAAGATTGGGTGAGGGCTTTGTAAGCGAGCGTGAGAACCTTAAATTGGGTTCTAAAAGGGAAGGGGAGCAAGTGGAGGGCTTGTAGGAGAGGGGAGGCAGATGTAGAGCGTTTGGAGAGGAAGATAAGCCGTGCAGCAACATTTAGGACAGACTGGAGAGGAGAGAGATGGATTTCGGGAGGCCTTATAGGAGGAGTTTACAGTAGTCCAATCTGGAGATGACCAGTGAGTGTATGAGGGTTTTAGTAGCATTCTGGGTGAGATAGGGTCTTATCTTGGAAATATTTTTGAGATGGAAACAACAGGACTGTGAAAGATTCTGGATATGTGGTTTAAAGGAGAGGGATGAGTCCAGGGTAACTCCAAGAGAGCGCACTTTTGGGATAGAGGATATAGTTGTGCCATCAATTGATAAAGAAATAGTGGGAAGTGTGGTTATGTAGGGGGGGTGGGAAAATGATCAGCTTTGTCTTAGACATATTAAGTTTAAGAAATCGCTGGGACATCCAGGAAGAGATAGCAGAGAGACAGTTGGAGATACGAGTCAGAAGAGAGGGGGAGAGATCATGGGAGGTAAAGTAGATTTGAGTATCATCAGCATAGAGATGATAATGGAAGTCAAAAGAGCTGATGAGTTCACCTAGAGAGGAAGTATAGAGGGAGAATAGAAGAGGTCCAAGAACAGAACCTTGGGGAACACCTACTGTAAGAGGCTGGGGGGGGGGGGGGAAGAGGAGTCATGAGAGGAAACCGAGAAAGATCGGTCAGAGAGGTAGGATGACAGCCAGGAGAGGGCAGTGTCACGAAGACCAAGGGAGTGAAGGATATGCAGCAGGAGAGGGTGGTCCACAGTGTCAAAAGCAGCAGAGAGATCAAAGAGAATGCCCAGAGAGTAGTGGCCTTTGAATTTAGCAGCAAGGAGGTCGTTGCTGACTTTCGTAGGGCAGTTTCAGTGGAGTGGAGAAAATGGAAGCCGGACTGAAAAGGGTCAAGGAGGGAGTAGGAGGAAAGAAAAGCGGTAAGGCAGTTGTAGACAAATTTACTTAGTAAAAAACATAAAATATAAGGCTCTTCAAAATAAGGCAGGTGGACGCAAGCAGTGAAAGTTTGTTTCTCCGCTTAGTAACGCCACTTCCTCTCTCCCCACCACGCTCCTCACGGTAGTTACGTCAGGGTTCATTACTGTGTTTAATTGTCTGCTCTGGACCAGCGCTGCCCATTATTTCTGTCTGTTACAGATAATGTTTCGTTATTGAGTTTCTCTCTTAAGACTGGTTATATTGCTCTGATTCCATTTGCAATTTTCCTTGATTTGTGCATGATTCTTTTGTAGATGTGGCAAAGGGGATGTCATAAAGAGGTTACATATGACTAAATTCATTTGTAAAGGGAGAACGGAGACAGAGTTAGAGTTAGTGAAGGAGGAATCACTGTGTGAGTTGCAGACATGTCTATGTGCGCAATGGCTGAATGGAGGCCATGAGATTATGTGCATGGCTGAATGGGTATATTTCTGGACACCTTGAAAAAGACCACCGGACTAGGGGTCGAAACGCGTCGGTGAGAGAAGGTGGATACCCATTTTCGATGGAGGTTGTTTACATCCTGATGGCTGTGGACATGATCGTTTATCAGCAGAGTGCCCGGGACTAACCCTGAAGTAACACACTATACACTCATTTGAGGTTATACCTCCCAGCCTTCTGGTAATTACACACCTCTGCCATTGGGGATTTTCCATCCAAGGATGCTGTTATTGTGTATTTTATACATTGTTATGTGTTAATTAAAACTGTGCTTCACTGTTTGCACATTTTTCTTCTTTCTATTGTTGTGCCTACGAGCATATACCTACAGGTTTACTGAGGGACAGGGTTATCAACTGCACCCTTATTCAGTCCCCTGTCGATTGATGGGATAACTATAGGGGTATTTACCCTTATATATGGATTGTAACCAAGCGCAGGTTATGTGACCCTCTATTTTCTTTTTGCTGTTACACATTGGTGGAGGTGTGGGGATACCTCTATAAGAGAATCACTTACCTGCTGCAAGGGTCTTTTGTGCGCACATACTCACTTTCTTCACCCACTATATATTATGCTTGGACCTATCACTTGGAGGCACCCAGTTTGAGGACTTAAGGTGCCTACACACTTGGCGATGTGCTCACGATGTACGATTTCCCCTGAACTATCCCCTGGCAGCTCCCCGGCAGTCCTACACACGATTGAGTAAAAAATGTCCAATCGGACTTAAGATCTATCGTGCATCCAGTGCATTGTGTCCCAGATTGGCAAATCTGCCCTACAGCACGGCAGATCTGAAGATGCTATGTGCGACCAGCGGGGACACGCATTGTGAGTGGGGACTCAAGATTTGGGCTTTTTTTTTTTTTTTTACATGATCTGTCATTCCAATGCATTGGAATCGGCCAGATCGTGTAAAAAAATCGCCAAGTGTGGAGGCACCTTTAAGCAATCTTAAGATAACCAATTCACTATAGACTAGTGGCATTACTGAGGCACAACATGTTTCAGTGATGTCAGTAGTACTTAGGGAAGTGGTAGGCTGTGCGTTTAGTAATATTTGTGTTGCTAGTGCTATCAGCACAGAATTATCATCAATAAATATACACCTTTTGAGGGTGAAATCTATGTCATTGAACAGAGGTGTGACTGGTATGTAATGTATCGGGCATAGCGTACAGGCAGTGATGTGCGGTCAGGTGAGGCAGAGCCTTTCCTGTCATACTTAGGTATACTCAAAGTTTTGACAATAAAAATTATAAGAAAAATTTAAAGAAATATTATAAATATCTTCTTTGTATTATTGTAATCATTTTTATAGCCAAAACTCTGGAGTAAAAAGTGTATGGCAGGTGAGGCACTGCCTCCCCTGTCTACCTTTTCCGCACATCCCTGATCAAAACACCAAATTTTCAGCACTATATAATGCTGCAACTTTGTATAATGCCCACATGAACCCTCGGGTACATATGCTCTGATACTAGCCAGTGCCTCCCCCAGCCATTTACTTCACCGCACATCACTGCGTACAGGTCATCATGAGGAGGATGTGAGAGCCATGCCTGGTGCCAAAGCATCACAGAAATGTATAGGGCAGCATAGGGCAGAATAAGAATGGCATGTACAGTATGACATAACAGTACATAGCCGGCACAGACTAACGCAGGGAAAGACATGGTAAAGCAGTGTATAACTGCCTAACAATTGGTATGTTCCTGGGTCCCTGGGGACTGAACGATCTTTAAGTTACTGCTCTCTATTCACCTGCTTGCTGGTGAAGTGTATGCACTTATTTGCATTATATTTTAAATTAGGACGAGGTTGTTTACGGACATTATAATAGATTCTCTTAAAGCCCAGTTTGCTACTAGTACAGAATTACAGCCAAGGCTGGAACGCATGCCACAAATACTGCATTACCACAGGCATGGGGCTTAGATGGTGCCCATACACTGATTTTAAAATATAAAAAAACTCACAAGGTGTGTGATCATATCTTTAGGCAATGCATGCCAGACATAACTAGTTTATGTTTTGCTTCTACTGTGTTTAAATCTACTAATCCATTATTGAACAGTAACAGTGCTAGAGCATGGACAGTAAGTTACACATTGACATTTATTTAAAAATGTTCAATGCTGCCCTCTTCTGGTGAATCATTAGAATGTATGCAACAGTGAAATGTGGGGAATTTCGGTGCCTTAAAGGTTATTAATATAATGATTACGCAAGAGATCTTAATCTGGCTAAATAATCATACTAAACAAACATCTTTGGCCAAACATGTACTAAGAAACTTTACATTTAATACCATGTTAATTGTTGCAGTCTATTATAAATATTTTGATCATTAGTATTCTTATGCTGGGCATACACAGCCAGATAAAATGTCTGTCAGACCGACAGACATTTTATCTGGCAGCCTGCCAGCCGCAGATGTCGCCGGCATACACTGTGAGAGAAATCTCACAGTGTATAGCCCGACATCTGCGCTCCGCCCCCGGGGGAGGAGACATTTCCCTGTTCTTTCCGTAGGAAGGAACACAGGAAATGTCTGTCTGTCGGCCACGGCTGGGCATACACTGCCCGATGCGGCCGACAGTTTACCAGGTAAATATCGCATCGGACGGGCATGCTGGACAATCCTGCATGCCAGACCGAGCAATATTTAACCCTCGGTCGCCCGCACACATGCTACAATTATCGGGGCGATCCGCCGATATCAGGTGGATCGCCCCGATAATTGTAGCGTGTATGGCCAGCATTAGTGCTTATAGTGTGCACCTGCTCCTAACCCCATTCTTTTTTGCTGTAAATAATCATACTTCCCTATATTTCAGAAGTATGAAGAATCTGGGAAAACTAATTTGGATATGCAAATTGATTTATTGACATCTTATCTAAATGAAAAATGATAAAAATGAATAATTATGTTGTCAGAATACTTGCAGGTTTTTCATGCATTACATTTAAGGCAAAATGGTGTCAACCTATATATATTTTTTTATTCCTATCATCGGTTAATAAAAATGAATTTCAATACATGCTCCACTACAGCTAAAGCACACTAACTGAAATATCTATTTATATGTGCCTTAGCTAAAGTACTAATGCAGGTTAGTTTCTCAGGATAAGGCGACTTTCAATCACACATTTTAATCAGACACACAAATAGCCCTTAAAGAGGTATCAGCATCTACAGTATGCAGGAGGTCCTTTTCCATGGCCTGAAGGAAATCTAATATGATCCAGAGGTGTCCTCACTTGTCTTTACTACAGTCGTGTCAAACAGTCCCTCTTGGCGTGCCTGGTCCTGTCAGACTCTGCTAGCGATGGGCGACTATTTTGAGTCTTTTTTTTGCTGTAAATGTGCCTAAGTCGCAATGAGATGTGACTAGGACACACAATGAGACTGTGCTGATTAATTTGATATGTGACACTTGTATATATGTGCATTGTATTGTATATAGATTTTTTCCACACCAAGTTCTGTTTTCAGACTCAGTCGCACACAGATATACAAGTGTCACATATCAAATTAATCAGCACAGTCTCCTTGTCTCAGTGCAGGCCTGCAGACCTCTATTCTCACCCAATCCTGCCCTACTGACAATAATGTTGCAGGATGTTTCCTGTGTGTTACAAATGCACTTAGTATGTGAAACATAAGTTTAACAAGAACACAGTGTGTGACTATCACAGTGCCATGTTGGAATAGTTTATAGACTACTAGGGGCCAGTTTCGGCATATTTATGTTACCAGGGCACTCATCATCAGGGTTCCGAAAAAGGACCTCTGATATTCAGCAAACTCTTTTGCTTGCGAGAACAAGCTCCTTTCTATGGGAAAGAGTTCTGGGGAAGCAAAGAGGGATACGAGCGGATCCCTCCGCCGCGTTCTCACTACCTCCCCAGCGGCTTTGTGCATGCATGACCTTGGGTCACGCTTTCGTAGCTGTGCCGGTGGGGGAGAGGTAAGTAACGCAGCTACAGAAGTAGCCCCCGATGATAAATAGCACCCTTAGTAACAAACTAACTACTTGAAATGTACTTTTAGGACTAGAAGTTAAAAAATCTGAAACCACATGCTGGATAATGAAGCTAAAAATGATGCAAGTCAGTGAAAAATAGCCAGATCTCAGCTGATTAAGTCACTGACGTCCTTTGAGGGACCACCTTAATACATGCAAGGTCAGGAATGAATGAGGGCTGTGGGGGTGGCGATGCTAGCTGAACACACAGTATATAAAGGCAAATTGCACTAGGCTAAGGGCCATATCTCGCTCGGGGCTATCCAATTAGTCCCGTAGTCGGCCTGATGATGGCACTTATCGGGGGGGGGTTTTCGGGATCTGATGTGTCCCGAAAAATAATCCACGATAAGTGCCGTTTTTTTTGCCCAAAAAAAGTCGAGAACACATAGGGCTGCGAGCTTATCGCGACTCCTATGTGTTAACGGGTGAACTATCCTATTAATTCGGACGAATTAATAGGATAGGGAGTAAAAAATATTGGCGATAATTGGGGATTATCGGCGAAAAGTCCCCATTTTTCACTGATCGCAGGGATCAATTAGCGCCCGAACAGAGTTCGGGGCTAATTGGATATGGCCCTAAATCTAGTGCCTATCCAATGCCAGTGTCTGCCTATGGAAATAAGAGATAAAAGACTGTCAGATCACTGATGCCAATGCAGTGTCAAGCGGGTTCAGTGGTTCCGTTTTACAGTTAAACATTCACAAGAGGAGTTCATTTATAGAAATTATGAGCCATGAATTGATTAAAAGCGCTGATATTATGTTCTAACCTCTATGTGCCAACCCTTATTCACTCTGCAAATTTGCTCCTCCAGCCATTTTATAAAACCTTCATAAATACACCACAGCTATTAAATTAAAATTCAAAGTTAATTTTCGACTGAATGCTGTGGCTGCTGCACATTCTATTAGAATGTGAATGATTTGCGTGACACAACCTCAAAATGTCTACAGACGGTGAAAATAACAACCTTAAATTAGCTTGGATGAAATGAAAATATGTTTGTGTGAGTGACATGTAAATGCAGTACATTTTGTGCTTTGAATATAAAGTTTTATGGGAGAAAGGGGAGCAAGAGCGCCACCTGTGGGCACAACACTGCAGTAGGATTATTATTGCCTGTAGCTATTATACATCCAAACATGACACACATTTACTGCTAAAGAGTTCAGCATCTTGTTTTCCTTCATATAGCAGTAACTGTGATTTTCCTCTCCTGTTTTGTAAGTTGCCCTTTAATAAACAATGTAAAGCCACAAAATGACTTGTCTCTGAAAGGAATATAAAGCTAGGACTAATTATACCAAGAAAATGATCTCCTGGTGTTACTGGGTTTATAGTAAACTCTCATCACTGAAATAACCATTTGAGACTTTTTTTGTTTTCTTAAGAAGGGTGGGGAACCGGCAAAACTGTGTGACACTGCTTATAATGACAGGGAAACTGAACCAAACCACACAAAGAAAATGCAAAGCCCACAAGTCCTGCAAATGTTACTAAATAAATACATATCTTTATTTCTCTTCTGTACCATTTAGTCTTGTAGTTATATAATCATGCCAAACTTTCATTCCGTTGCCCTGGCGATCATTACTACAGACATAAGGGCTTGCCAAAGATCACCAAATATTGTTTTCAAGCAGGTTCCTGTTCTCTATTAAGCTCACACAAAATATTACATATACATAGGTTGGACACTTTTGTTTTCCTCTCTTTTTTTTTTTTAAAGCTGTCAGGGCATAAGGATTAACACATTACTGTGCTCATTTTAGCAGGGCATTCACGGGAAACCACACAAATGTGCAGATATGTTTAACTGGTGCGACTGCACAACAACCAGATCTCTACCTACTGATCACATTGAATCCAAATTGGACAGATGACGTGGTCCCATAAACATAGACCTGGGATGATTAATCTTTATTATTTAAGGCCACATGTCTTCCAGTTACTGGCAGAATAATACCTGCGTGGGCAGCTCGGAAAGTGGCTTAGGCTGCACATGGCTGAGGTACTGGCATTAGCGTATTTTCCCATTTACCTAAAAAAGCCCTAATCAGATAAAGCGATACTCTCCTTATTCATGTCAATAAGAAAGGTTCAACTAACTCACCACACAATATAAAATGTAAAAAATTAAGAATGGCCAGTATCTGACTATTCCCAGGGATAGGAGTCTACGACACTTACCAGGCTCCCACATCTCCCCTGCTGTCTGTGGTGTAGTCATTCAAGCAATGTAATAGAGTGTTATAGATGAAGGACACGTTGTCTCTGCACAGGACATCAGTCTTGGAGCCACTTGCATCAACTCCTGCGCTCTGACAAACCCTATGGAGCAGAGAGGCCATTAGTCAGTGTGCATCACAGAAAGGAGAACTCAGGATTAATAGAACCCTTCCAGGAATAATTATGCAGGGTAGACGATACCCCGGCCGGATCGGACGAGATATCGGGCACATCATCTAGTGTGTACCCTCAATGTCACTGACGATGTGCGGTCCCGCGCGTCGTCACGTGACATTGCCCGTCGGACCTACATGCAAGTCTGACAGGCGACATCATTAGCGAGGGCCATGCTGCCGAATGCAGCATGGCGACCGCTGCCGTCATCAGCAAGTGTGTATGCACTTGCCGATGCCACCACCCTGCCAGGTGCCGTTGCTTACGAGGTACATCGTCTAGAGCAGTGGTGTCAAACTCGGGCCCTCCAGCTGCTGTGGAACTACATATCCCAGCATGCCCTGCTACAGTTTTAGCATGCCCTAATAGCATAACTGTGGCAGTGCATGCTGGGATATGTAGTTTCACTGCAGCTGGAGGGCCCGAGTTTGACACCACTGATCTAGTGTGTACCAGACTATAGAAGCAAAAGCACACCTGCTAGAAAAGCATGGCAGGCGGTTTATACAAACAAAGGATATGGCTACTATAGACCATGGAGAGACTATAAACCATGGAGAGAAAAAATCATCAAGTTTAACCACTTGTTTACAAATCATCGCCAGATCCACAAGAAGGTATAAAGTCTACATTATATCTATATTTATTTCCATTTATGGGCCGTATTCAATTAGCGGCGAAAACTTCAGTTTTTCGCCATCTCAGACCAGGAGTTAAAAAAAAGCAAAATCCCCATTTTCTTTCAGAACCCTTTACACAACCCCCTATTGATAATTTTGGGTGAAAAATAAAGCCCTATGAATATGGTTTTAACGTATTGGGTCTGATTTTTCGGGGGGGGGGGGGGGGCAGTATGGATGCATCAAGTGTTTTAAACACTTCACGTGGTTGCAGCAGGCAGTTTTTTAACAGTTTTTGAAATAGCGTTTTACAACACAAAAATATACTTACCCCCATTTTACGTAGAACAGCAATTTCCTGAAAAAAATAGCTTTCTATCATTTTCAACTATTTTTTTTTTTTTACCCAAAATTTGCGCGGTTGTTTATAGCCAAAGTACGCAACCTATGAAAAAAAATTGGGGTCATTTATCATTTGGAGGGGGGGGGGGGGTAGGGTTGGGTGTTTTAAGGGCTCTGAAAGAAATCCCCACATTTTTAGACAAAAAAGGGTTTTTGCATCTGGTCTGAGATGGAGAAAAAAAACTTCTCACCTGTTTCAGTCTACCCTATTATGGCGAGTGTGATAATATCGGCGAAAAAATATGCAAAAAAACGGCCGATATTATTGCCGCTAATTGAATCCGGTCCTATGTCTCAAATGAGGAAAAATGACTCCTATACTATGAAACAACCATTGAATTTATTACAGGACAGGATTATATTTAGTGTGTTTACCAGGCTCAAAAACTATTTTATTATTTGTTAAACAAAAATATGCATTACAGAGTCAATGTTTCCTTCCTACCTGTTAATATTGGTAAAATAGCAGAGTATATCTAACATTGCCTATACAGGTTGAGACTCCCATATCCAAAATGCTTGGGACCAGGGGTATTTTCTATATCGGAATATTGCGTATTTTGTAATAATTGCATACCATTATGAAATATCTTGGGAAAGGGACCCAAATCTAAATACAGAATGCATTTATGTTTCATATTATTCACACAGCCTGCAGGTAATTTTATACAATATTTTCAATCATTGTGTGGCACAAACAAAATTTGTGTACATACATTAAATGTATTTATGTTTCATATATACCTTATACACACAGCCTGAAGGTAATATTATACAATATTTAAATAATTTTGTGCCTTAAATGAAGTTTGTGTACTTTGCACCTTCAAAAAGCAAAGGAGGTTTCACTATCTCATTCACGCTAACAAAATTCCATATTTCAGAATACTCGGATATGGGAGACTCAACCTGTATCTGCAAACTGTCCTCTGCATGCCCACAGTCACTACTGCTGTGTTATCTGCCTTACAGCAAGTGGCTGTGTATCACTAATGTAAGAATAGGTTAGTGATTTCACAGCCGCTGAGGTCACATGGTGCGATGTTACAATATAAAGGACTCCCACTGATTACAGGACTCGGTAAAGCACACATATGACTCTCATAAGATGGATTCCTCCAACTGAAGACCAGCTCTCTATTTTGAGCACATCATAAGAATTTGTGTAAAAGTAACTCCAGTCCAAGTAATTATGGTACATGTGTAAGTCCCCATGAATGTAGGACAGGTTTATTTATTACCTGATTCATATTTGACAAACTTTACCTACAGTCTTTTTCTTGTAACTGTCTTGGCTCATATGCCAAGCACAAAGACCTTGATGTCTAAAGGCACACATCCACTAGACGATTAAATAGAGTGATCGAACGATAACGATATCGTTAAATAATTGTTTGCACATGTAAAAAAAAAATTCTAAAACGACAAGCGATGCGCGCTCCCACTGGTCGTTGAGACATTTATCATCAGACAAATATGTTGTACAACCTGACGATAACGTCAGGTACAGCATGTTTGCAGATGATTGATGTCCTTACACTGAATGACTGCTCATTCAGTGCAGGCTCATCACAGACTGACAAACGACTGCACGATAACAATGTCGTTTGCCTGTCTTCTAGTGGATGTGTGCCTTTAGATTTCTGCAAGTCTATTATACAGAGGGGTCCTCACTTACTGGTTGTCTGTATGCCATACGGCGTGAGACGCTACTCCTCTTACAGCATCTCAATTTTTCTTTAGACTTTGCATCTTCTTTGCATCTCAGACACAGGGAAAAGCCACTCACAATGTACTAGAGACGCTAGGTCACATCTTTAACGGCAAAGTGTATTGGCTTTACACGCATACAGAGTCGCAGATGAAGCACAACGGAACTTGGTGTGAGGAAAAGCCGTGGCCGCTCACATAAGGGCCCTCTGTACACAGATTCAGACTCCGCTGCACACAGATGTAAAAATGCTGCACATCAAAGTGAATAGCGGAAGCCAGCAATGTAGTTTTGTCGCTCCCATTCTTTTATTTATGGGAATAAGACGCACATTTTGTGAGAGAAAACGCTCAATGCTGCCAAGTCGCTCAGGACCTCACACGCCGAGAGGGTCTATTTGGCGTGACTGAAGCAACAGTAAGTAAGGACACGTCTGTCTCAATGTATATGTGGTCGTTTCAGTACATAAAACTATGCAGATAGAATTACAGAAACTGGTTGAGAAAATGATGTATTTCATGTGAATATTGGAATTCTAAAAATGTGATTGTATAATATACTGATCAATGGGAAGCTAAGGGAAACAAGAACTACCTCAAAAATACAGAAACGGAAATAGCCTACTGTATCTTGATCATGGCACAATATTTCTGGCATCTTTATGGATCTAGGTCGCGGGTGTGATGATCATATCATGTATGTAAAACATTTCCTCCAAACATGAGCTGCAGAAGACACTAGTCACTGATAAGAGCCAGAGGACCCGATTCAGAGATTTACTCTAATGCAATCGCAGCTGCGATCTCCCACGAATAGCAACTGCGAAAATATGCAAATGACTTATCTAAGCATAGGTGCACCCACTATCACCTTCTCATATTCGTCCTCTGACGACGCGCAACAGCGTAAACATCGGTAACATCGACACAGATCAGTTAACCACAAAGCTTCTGAGAGCAGTCTGACCCGTCTCAAACACTGCGTCTCTCCTGACACACAGAGCTCACATGCTATGAAGGAAATCGCCATGGCTAATTTATGCATGCCCATGAAACAGCATTTGAATGGTCACATATGCCTGTGTTTTAGTAACCACCTCCCCCAAACGCTGACTACCTGTCACTCACTTTGCCAGTGACTCTTCTGTGCGAGCACAATCGCAAATCAATCACTTGGCGTGCACAGTGCGGACTTCGCGCATGCACAATGGCTAACAATCATTCAATCTCCATAAATCTCGGCATTGCGTGAATCTCTGAATCGGGTCCAGATTTCGCTGTCACAGCAAAGTGTTCACAATATTATACCTCGAAGCGCATTGCCTTAATCACATCCTCATAAACGCTATAAACAGAACCCATAACTACAGGATATACAAATATATTATAAGATAAATCATTAAGTTGTCAGGAGCAGCATTAATTACGTACTGGGAGATGGCCTTCAGGGCATCCCTTCTGGCTTCAGCAAAGCCGACATCTTTCCGAGAAATGCAGGTGATCCTCTTCAGGCCTTCCAGTACCTAAGACAAATAAAAATAAGAGGTTGCATATTGTGAGTGCTCTTATATGTTCAGGTCTTACATGTGAAATCATATCTGTGGAACAAACCAAGGCACTTCTCTCCAAGAGCACAGTGCCCAATAGTTCCTTAATGGGATCATCTCCAAAGCCACATATAGAATGTTTTAAGAAATCAGGATATGGCTTCTAATGGAATTAGTTACAAATTGATTATCCTGAAGTAATTCCGCTCATTATACTTCCTAATGAATTAATTGTGCTCGTGTCGCTAAGCTTCACTGACTCTGGCAACCAGGATTCCACACAGAGAATTCTATTACAGGTGTCATAACTGTGTCTAATAAGTTCTGGTGGGTAGATAAGGAATTTCGTTAAATTTCAACTGCACCATCTTTTCTTGTGAACCAAGGGCATGATTCAGAGATGGACGCAATGCCGATGTTTACGCAGTTGAATGATTATCGGTGGCCTGTGCATGCGTCAAGTTTCATCGCAGGGACCGTTTGTGGGCGGCATCAGGGAGGTGGCAACCCAAACATAGGCGTGATGAGGCTGGTCTCTGCCTGTGACTGCAATCCCATATGCAGTGAAAATGGCTCCTGCGTCTCAGTTCTGACGGCCATTGTGCACGTCCATAAGCGTACTTAGAAGTCCGATGATCTGCGCCACGCTGTGCCTTTGTAGTGTTCAGTTCACTCTAGCTCCGGCAGCAGGCAGGGCGCTGGAGCTAGAGAAGGCACTGCCGTGCACGCACCCAAAAAGGGGGCGTGTCTATAAGACGTGTCACCCTTTTCGTCACTCTTGGGGGCGTGCCCGGCACTTATGGACACGCTGGGCAGCTCCCAAGCGCTGCTGATAGGGAGAATAGATGCTGGGCGCATACGCTCGGCGTCTATTCACCGGCGGTGACCGGGTCACCCCACATTTCCCCACCCGCGGGACACTGCGAGCCGTGGGTGAAGATGGCACCCGCAGGCTGTGAGGGCAGGGCGCTTTTTGCCCTCCAGAAGTAGCACCCTACCTACGCTGGTGGGCGTCTCAATACAAATCCCGGCAGTTGCACCAGTTGCATATTTACCCACAGCCGCTGCACACAAATACGCAGCTGCGGCAGCGTTAGCGCACGTCTCTGAATCAGGCCCTAAACCATTTGAAGTACCCATCTGTAGTTTGGGTGGATATCCCATTTAATGTGTGACTGCATAAAGAAAACAAATGACTTTATCACATATTATGATCTGTAAAATTCATATAATTTGCACAAAATCAACAGATTCTTTCTTTTTTAAGAAGCTTTAAACCCAAAACTGTAAAATTTTCATATGAACCATGAAGTAAAGTATTGTCTTCACAATACAATACAGACAGCTGAGGCTCCTATATGAGATAAATCAATCCGCTCTGCAGAAATGCACAGTGAATTCCAACAGAGAAAGCCGATGGTCATTGTGTGTTTGCTCTGTTAGAGAAGCCCCTACCTCCTAAGAAGGCCACCTACAACAGATGAGGTGTAGAGAGCATAGTGAAAATTTTGAAGCAAAGTAAAAAAAAAAACTCTATTTCATGCATATTGTTAGAACACAGCTCGAATTTACAAGTAGTGGACAAAACAATAGAACCTAGGTAAATGATGGACAACAAGCATATGGAAAGCAAGGATTTCCTCACAGATGTGACTCAGGTGAAAAATAAGCCAGTAAACATCTGAGCATGGCCTGCACAATTCCAGGCATCTGTAGACGCAATGTCATGCTGCGTAAAGGTCACTGTGCGATTAACAGACTTTGGGGGTCATTCAGACCCGCTCGCGAGCGCAGGACGCTCGCAAGCGGGTCGATGTTACCCCACTGCACATGACGGAGGGAGCTCCGTCGTGCGCATGTGCGAGACCCGGCTAGCGACAGGGTAGCCGTCGCTCCGGGTCTCGCACCAAAGGGGGCGTGCTGTCGATGTTGATTGACAGCACGCCCCCTTTGGTGGGCGTGCCGGGGGCGTGGCTGCCAGACAGAGGCGTTCCCATGGGAACGCCTACCGTCTGAAGCCGGCCCCACTGACATCACTAGTGATGTCAGTGGGAGTGATTTTGGATCTGATAGAGCCAAAATCACTCCAAGGCTTGCGGCAGCGAGACCCTACCGCAGGGTCTCCGTCGCAAGCCCGATGGTCGCGATGGTCTTGACCATCGCGACCATCATCATGGACGCTCGCATAAGCTGTGGGTGGTCACCCACAGCTATGCGAGCGTCCAGGAGGACGCTCCATTTTCATGTAGGAGGGCCCTGATTCAGAGCGAGCGCTCTGGTCAATACGTCCGGCTCTGAATCAGGCCCTTTATATTATTGTTTCCTTTTTGGTTTACTAACTGCTTACTAAAGTCATATATTCAGTGGCTTCACTCACTCTATTAAATCTCCACTAGATGCAAGCAGAGCATTTTTGTTAGAATTGTTAGTTAGGGGTCTGATAATGAAGATTTTCGACCCTGTTAATCATGCAGAAAACTGCAGTCTCTGTATGATTTTCATTACATTAACTAAAATTCCTATTGCTCAAGCTTATAATGAATGAGATATCACAGTGTATGGAAATGTAGTTGTGCTATTTATCAAACTCTTAAAACTAAAATGGCATTCACAGACACATAGTTTGGTCCTGCAGCACAGCCGATGTTAATATATCTAAAAGGTGTATCAGTGCATCTGCATGTGTGTAAGAGCGACCCGCCGACCACCTGTAGGCTGGGTGCAGGGACCGCCGACACGGACATCACAACTGGGCAAATTTAAATGCCCACGCGGTTGGAATGTCAGGCCAAACCTGCAGCTTTTTTTATTCCAAGTTCCGTTGTGCTTTATATACAGATTCAAATGCACACAGACATACACGTGTCACATATCAAATTACTCAGCAAGGTCTGCTGATGCATCCTAGCCGCATCGCAATTTAGATGCAGTTGCTAAAAAGATAAATAAAAAAAAAAACACGCCAGACAGAGTAGCACAGGACCTGGCGGCTCACTCATGCCAGGTAAGTCGCACTGAGTGGCGTGTTGAGGCTAGATGTATGGGGACACATCTGTAGCTTACCAATCGGACGCTCAGACGATGGATCAGTCTGCTGGCCGATCCACTGTTTAAGTGTGTAACCAGCATTAGTTTTCAGGGCATATCCGCAAATTTAAATAAATAGGCCCATAGACTGTTAGTGGAATTGCTGTGGGGCTCACCTCATCTGCATGTGTATTGGGGACAGTACCTTGCCAGAGATGCCATGGCCTTGTGTGCATTTAAGATCTTGTCCTAACATGTCTACAAACATTGTATATTTGTGCAGATTATATATCAACCCGTTTCTTTACTGTGCTGCCATAGTGTTTTCAAACACAAAACCTGTCAGTAAAAATTAACTGTAAGCAATCTATAGAATGCCCAATTGTGGTTCTTACCATGTATCTGCATTTGTTTCAAACTATATATTGCTCCCAATCGGTTATGAATTGTAATTTAAGATGACTACAAAAATAATCTCTCTATATTTGTGTTAGAGCAGAAATATAAAATTAAAATATTGTCTGTATCTATGTAATATTGCATTGGTTAAAGACAGTATTTATATTCAGCAGGTGGTGATCCCTGCTGTACTGCTCTACTTTTCTCCCATCTAAACACATGTCCTATAAGAAAATGTAGTTCTTCTGCCTGAAGAGCTGAAAAAAAGTGTACATCCATGCCTGAAACGCAAAAAGACTGAGACGCCCACTTTCAGCGCCTGTAGACGTCACCATCATCTCACCATTGAAACTTGCACCAGTACTACTGCAGGTGTAGATTTTCCCTGAGTGTGGCCTTCTGTGCGAGCGATTAAGCATCTGTGTAAGCAAACACTTCAGTGACAACTCCCATAACACACTTATAGGACGGACCATCTCTTTGTGTCTGAGTAGCCACCTCCCAGGAGTGCCTAACACATTTTCAACGTACTTCTAAGTAGGGATGTGCAGGCTCGGTTCTACTCGGTTCCAGTCGTTTTTTTTTTACCGAATCTTATTGGCTATCCAAAACTCGTGACAGCTGATGCCCAATAAGATTCGGTAAAAAAAACCAAACGGAACAGAGTAGAACCGAGCCTGCACATCCCTACTTCTAAGTATACGCATCTGAAATCCCAACTGCAGCTCTGTATGAACACAATTGGGACACATGCCCGCAGTAAATAAATTGCACAACTTCGTGCAAAACATCAACATAGTAATTACTGTAACAAGGGTGCTTCTTCATGTGTGCAAGGTCACCTAGTTGTCCATATAGTGTATTCTTGGGTACGCATCCACTTCACAGTCCTTGGAAATTAACCTAATTTTGCAAATAGTTTTGAAAATACACTGAAAACTGTGCATAGTGAATAGAGGGAGACATCACTCAAATTTTAGGACGACCCCCCTGAAAACAGTTAAACATTTCAGATTTTGTCCTAACACACTGCTTGATTTTAGTTATGACCTTAGGTCACAATGCGTAAGCGTGACCTAAGCTTGCGTGTGTGTGCGGGGTCCGCTACCATCAGAATTGTACCTTGCTACTGAGCAAAAGTAAGGTGCAAAACATGGGGCTGATTCAGAGATCAAATGAAGGTTACTCAAATGACCGATGGTCACGCAGTTGATCAGAAGGCTGTCTCTTTAGATGCAGAATCGGATCAGAGATGCCTCCTGAGGCTTTTGCATAATTTCTACAGTCGCTGCATACAAAGACGCGTCAGCTGTGTGAATAGCATCCATCTTTGAATCAGCAAACATGTCCTTTGAAAATTATAGTATGAGAACAAATCTCCAGAACCTCTGAAATTTTGGATAAACCATGCTCTCACGCAAGAAAAAGGTGTGTGCTGTCTAACTCCAACTTGGTGTACTACAAGTCCCAATACAACAGGATTACTGACCTGGGTGTGACATACGTTTTGGGCATTTGAAAATACTCTCGTAAATAAATATTAAGTTATAAAACACCTAACAGCTAGAAGGGTAACTGCTCTGTGCAGATGTCGATGGCTAAAAAATAGAGACATCTCAAGGGATACATCTCAAAAAGCAGAGACTGGACTACCCTAGAATACAGGGACAGTTGGCAACTATGCAATCTATTGACCAGTGTACATATATTTTCTGTTTCCCGTTAAGTCAAATTTGTATGTGATTAGTTGACACATAAACATACACTAATCGCCATCTTTACTCTCTTGGGCAACCTGCGTGTCCCCCGATGTGACTGAATTCCAAGTCCCAACCAGAGACACAGGTTACCTTCCTTTACTTTATACACTCAGATGTCAGGCAAATTGCTCACATGTAGAAGTAATTTGGTCGGCGTGTGATGACATGATAAGAATGACATGTCCCTGGGCCTCGGAATTATGACAATCTCCATTCTGGTGCAATACAAGGAAAATGCTTGTGTCATATAACCAAGAGCAGTAATGAATTTGCATATCCCCACTTAGTGCACACTCAGAGTTTCTATACAAGTAAGAGATCAGTCACAGTGTCAGGAAGGTGATGTCACATGTGCTTGCTGTGGGTCACGGCACAGTGCTGAGCCAGGGACCGGTGGTAATGTGTACACTTCATGGGTACCTGCTGTAGCTTGCTCTTCAGCATGAACTGTGGGAGAGCCCCCAAGGCCAAGGAAAAGCCACAGCGAGTCATCTCTTCAGTGCTCTGTAGCTGTGCAATGTAGGATTGCAATATCTCATCTAAATGTAAAACAAGAGGGAATTTTGCTAATATGAAAAGTACATATATCGTAAAAGTAAAGAAAACATGCACTGAGTGTGACTGTGCTTAAATTGCTTAATTGTACATGGAAGTCAGGCAATATGTATTCCTCTAGCTCTAGAAACACAAGCAAAGCTATGTTAATATGCTTTTTTTGTAGGGTTACTAACTAACCATTTGAAATGGTGCTGAATGTACTGTTTGTTTTTTAACCTTCCTCTACATAAACTCTTAGGGGCCTATTTATCAAAGCTAGGAGAGTGATCAGCTCCTATCATTTTATAAACTAAGCCTGCAAAATGTAAATTGGAACTGATTGGTTAGTACTTTATCTCTCACAATGTTCTCTCTCTCCCAGCTTTGATACATAGGCTCCTTAATGTAATAAATGCTATAATTTATAATGTAAAAACTAAAAACATTGTCACATCCCTTATAATGTACAGGTAAATTTATTGTGTGAAGTCTTGACGCAAATCTCTGTAATAATGCACCAACACATCTGAACACACATTCTACTCCTACCTCGATTGTCTACAGGAAAAAATACATGTACTAGCAATGCAATAGCGCATTTGTCCCTTTTTTTTTTTAACTGGGAAGGCAGCACGACTTTGACAGTGACTCTGTTGTCTGGGGTAACAGCTATGCCAATATATATATATATCAGAGCTTGACAAATTTTTCTAAAATCTAGGAGCCAGGATGAAAGTGTAGGAGCCAGATCACTGTCCCCCCCAAAAAATTACAGGAGTGAGTGAGGAGCACAGCTCTGTGTGTTATACAACTGTTATACACACTATACTAGTCCAAAAAATGGTCACAGTTGAATGGATATAGTAACATGGAGGCCCCCTCGCTGCTCTGCACAGCTCCTCTGCTCCACCCCCCACCCTCCAGTAACAACGGACCACATTTCATATAATACAATGGTGACAGAAAGTAGAACAGAACCCCCCTCCCCTCGTGGTCACACCACTATCCCTCTGAAGCTGCTCCGCAATCCCTGCCCATGCATAGACCCTATTACCGGGGAGCTCTATGCAGCCAGAGATAGGAGAAAGTACACAGCCGGGACCGTACAGGAGGATCAACGTAGACTGAGACAGACCGCATGGGTCAGAGCAGGCCAGGATGGAGAGGAGTCGTCAGCGCAGGATGGGAAGGACAGAAGGAGTCAGGGCAGGATGGGACGGACAGGAGAAGTCAGCACAGGCCGGGACGGACACAGGCACAGCAGTCACCGCAGATGACACTCAGCACATGCACTCCTGTGCATGAAATAAACGCCGCAATACTATAGACACAAATCTCCGCGTGAGCTGATGAGGATATGCTTCCTCCCTCACTGCAAAATCTGGTAGCCATGGCACCCTGGCCCCTGGGATTTGTCAAGCCTGTGTGTGTGTATATATATATATATATATATATATATATATATATACACACACACACACACACACATATACACACAGTATATATATTTTGATGATGCGTGTGGCGCACGGCACTGCACTCGGATGCGGCGTCTTCTGGTTCTGCAGCCTCACTTGGGGTATGCGTCTCCTACTTAAGGTAAGACTGTTTTTTCTATTTGCATCTGTTACCTTGACAAAAGGGCGACTGTGCCCTGAAACGTCAGAAGTTAGTGAACAATTATAATACACTCTTTTCAACAAGTCTCCAAGTGCCGCCACCTTTTAATTTTCTACATAGCACACACGGAGGGCACGGGAGCAGTATATCAATAACTGAGTTGCGTGCTGGAACATTTGCTACTGTGTGTGTATATATAAAAAGTAAGCAAGCGGTCCTCTGAACATATTTTAGGAAAAGGGAAGAAAATGTATTTTTAAAAACATTCCTTAGAGTTAAAGATTAGTTTAATATCCACAGGGTTAACTCCAGGGCTCAGTTTACATGGTAATACGCTGAAAATATGAGATATGGTAAGAACTTACCCTTGTTATCTCTATTTCTACGAAGTCCATAGGGTTCCACAGGATACCTTGGGGTATAGGTGTGACGTCAGTCATCGGGCACCATAGAGTTAAGCTTTCAGCCTCCCAGGATGCACTAGGGTCCCCCTCCTATACCCCGCCCCCGAGCCAAGGCACCTCAGTTTTGTACAAAGCCATAGGCCGGAGGAGAAGGAAGAGAGAGAAAGAAGATCTGGATACACACAAGAATCACATTCTCACCAGAGGAAGACGGAAAAACCGGTGACCAGAGCAAAGCCCATCTGCAGCACAGGTGCGACAGGGCGGGAGTCCTGTGGAACCCTATGGACTTCGTAGAAATAGAGATAACAAGGGTAAGTTCTTACCATATCTCAGATTTTCTACTTCAGGGTCCATAGGGTATCCACAGGATACCTTGGGGATGTCCCAAAGCAGAATCCTTTAAGGGTGGGGAAGGTCCTGTGCTGAAAGGAGAATCCGCCGCCCGAAGGAAGCATCCTGAGAGGAGAAGGTGTCAAACCGGTAATACCTCACGAAGGTATGGACATAGGGCCACATAGCAGCCTTGCAGATCTGGACTGCAGAGGCACCACGTCGAGCTGCCCACGAAGGACCCACAGACCTAGTGGAATGAGCCTTCAGAGAAGGAGGAACCGGCAGACCTTCATGAAGATAAGCT
Organism: Taudactylus pleione; assembly: GCA_031769625.1. NCBI lineage: Eukaryota > Metazoa > Chordata > Amphibia > Anura > Myobatrachidae > Taudactylus > Taudactylus pleione. The sequence goes on along the minus strand of JAUIMM010000012.1, from coordinate 12,812,514 downwards.
TCAGAAATAGCCATACGGATCCAGGCTGCCAAAGTTTGCTTTGAAGCAGGCCAACCCTTTTTACGGAAGCCATAGAGGACAAACAAGGCGTCCGACTTCCTAAACGAAGAAGTGCAGTCAACATAAGTCCTTAAGGCCCGCACAACATCCAAAGTGGCCTCACTCTCTGAAAGGCCAGGTGAGTTAAAGGCCGGAACAACTATTTCCTCGTTAACATGAAACTGGGAAACAACTTAGGGAAGAAATTCAGGACGAGTGCGTAGCACTGCTCTGTTCCCATGAAAAATCAAGAAAGGGGGTCTACAAGAAAGAGCCCCTAAATCAGAAACACGTCTGGCCAAAGCTATGGCCAGAAGGAAAACAGTCTTAGCTGTTAGCCATTTAAGATCCACTGAGCCCAGTGGTTCAAACGGCGGTCCCTGGAGAGCCCTCAGGACCACAGCCAAATCCCAAGGCGCCACAGGTGGAACAAAGGGTGGCTGAATGCGGAGAACACCTTGCATAAAGGTGCGCACATCCGGGATTGTAGCAATCCTATGGTGAAACCAGACAGACAGGGCCGAAACCTGTACCTTCAAAGAAGCCAGGCGAAGCCCATGATCTAGTCACGCTTGAAGGAAGGCGAGTATCCGAGACAGACGAAACTCCCGCGGTGCATAACCTCTCGGTCGACACCACTGGAAGAACGGATGCCACACGCGATGATATATCCTCGCGGAAGACAGTTTCCAAGCTCATAACATGGTACGCACCACAGAGCTGGAAAACCCCCTGGACCTTAACATGGCTGTCTCAACAGCCACGCCGTCAAAGACAGCCGAGTCAGGTCCGGGTGAAGACAAGGACCCTGCGACAGAAGGTCCGGTCGTAGCGGCAACTGCAGAGGACTGTCCACGGACAGACCCTGAAGGTGTGAGAACCAGTGCCGTCTGGGCCACGCGGGAGCTATCAACAGGAGCGTCCCTCCTTCCTGTTTGAATTTCTGGATTACTCGTGGAAGAAGAGAAACCGGAGGAAACAGGTAAGCGAACCGGAACGGCCACCGGACAGACAGAGCATCCACCAGAGACGCCTGTTCGTCTCTTGTGCGAGACCCGTACACCGGCAACTCGTTGTTGTGCCGGGACGCCATGAGGTCAATCTCTGGAAGACCCCACTTGTCCACCAGAAGTTGAAAAACGTCCGGGTGCAGGGACCATTACCCTGGATGAACGTCCTGGCGACTGAGAAAGTCCGCCTCCCAATTTAGCACTCCCGGGATGAAAACAGCTGATATGGCCAGAAGATTGTGCTCCGCCCATACCAGGATCCGAGACACCTCTACAAGAGCCGCCCGACTTCGGGTTCCTCCTTGCCGGTTTATGTAGGCCACGGTGGTAGCGTTGTCCGACTGGACCTGCACTGATCGACCCCGGAGAACCCGATGTGCCAGCTGGGGGGCATTGAGGACCGCTCGGAGTTCCAAGATATTTAATGGAAGCTCCGCTTCTGTCGGAGTCCACCTGCCCTGGAACAAGTGTGGACCCGAAACTGCTCCCCAGCCCCGAAGACTGGCGTCCGTTGTCAACAGGTCCCAATCTGGTACCCAGAACGGACGTCCCTTGTTGAGATGGGTCGTCTGCAACCACCAGGCAAGGGACAGGCGAACCTCCGGGGTGAGCACTATCGTCTGGGATTTTAGAGACTGAGGCAGCCCGTTCCACTTGGACAGGATCAGATGCTGCAGAGGTCTGGAGTGAAACTGGGCATATTCCACCATGTCGAACACCGACACCATGGAGCCCAGTAACCTCATCGCCGAGTGGAGAGACACCCGGCGGCTGTGCAGACAGCTGCGCACCCTCGACTGTAAAGCAGAGATCTTTTCCCCCGTCACAAAGATCCTTTGCTGTCCCGAGTCCAATAAGGCTCCGAGGTGCAGAATCCGCCGAGACGGGATTAGAGTGGACTTCTGCCAGTTTATTAACCAGCCGTGCCGATGCAGTAGCGCAATGGTCAGGTCCAAGTGGTGCAGAAGGAGCTCCGGAGATCCTGCCACTAATAAAAGGTCGTCCAAGTACGGCAACATGCGGACCCCCTGCAGCCGCGGAGAAGCCGCCATGACCGCCATCACCTTGGTGAACACCAGGCCAAAAGGCAACGCCCGAAACTGAAAGTGGTCGCTGCGGATTGCAAACCTGAGGAACTGTTGATGGCGCAAAAGAATAGGGACATGCAGGTAAGCGTCCTGTATGTCCAATGACACCATGTAGTCCCCAGGTTCCAGCGCCAGAATGATGGACCGTAGGGTCTCCATCCGAAACTTCGGCACCCGCAAAGACTTGTTGAGAATCGGACGATACGACCCATTGGGTTTCTGCACCAAAAAGAGATTGGAATAGAAACCCTGGCCCCTCTGGGAGAATGGAACAGGCACTATAACTCCAGCCTGGAGCATAGTGTGCAAGACCTTCCGCAGCTCCGTGGCCTTGTTCCGGTCTGATGGTAGACCCGTGGTGAAAAATCGAGCCGGGGGTCTGTGCCGGAAAGATAGGGCATACCCGTGGGAGACCACCTTGAGAACCCAAGTGTCTGTCGTGGTGACCGACCAACACCGGGCGAACTGCAGCAGGCGGCCTCCCACTTTGGGATCCCCCAAAGGGAGGCCCGGACCATCAGGCCGCAGGCTTGTCATCTGGCTTAGGGGCCGGACGTCTGGTACTCCAGGCCTGCATCCGGGGCTTGGCCGATTTCTTGGGACCAACCTGTCGGGGAAAAGATTGTGGTTTGGACCTGCCCTGGGCCCTATAAGACCGAAAGGACGATGGTCCTGAACCAGAAGGGACAGCGGCCGATGGGAGACATGCCGATTTGGCTGCCGCCAGTGTGGCTACAATCTTGTCCAGATCTGGACCGAATAGAACTTCTCCATTAAAGGGCAACGCCTCCAAACCCTTTTTGGAATCAGCGTCCGCCTTCCAGGGTCGCAACCACAAGGTGCGACGAGCAGCCACCGCTGCTGAAGAAATTTGAGACACCAGGGTACTAATGTCTAAGGCCGCCTCGTTGATATAAGTGGCCGAATCACGGAGATTACCAATCAACTCCGCCTGCTCAGCCGGACAGTCGGAATCGAAGGACGCCTCCAACGAATCCGTCCAGCGCTCCATAGCTCTGGCAACCCAGCAAATGGCCATAGCTGGCCGCGCTGCCCCCCCCCCCCCGCAAGGGAATAAGCGGACTTCAGGCAGATCTCCACCTTGCGGTCCGTAGCATCCTTAAGGGAGGACGTGGATGGCATTGGTAACGTGGCACTACGGACAAGACGTGTCACATGAGAATCCACCTGTGGAGGGGATTCCCACTTAGCAAAATAATTATCCGCGAACGGATAAGCCACCGCCAGACGCCTCTGCGGCTGGTATCGCTTGCCAGGCTGTTTCCACGCCTCCACTAAATGGTCCACCAACTGACCCGAAAGAGGAAAGACTGTGGCGTCACCCTTCACATCCTTAAAAAAGGCATACTTGGATTTAGCCGCTGGGGGAACTTCGTCCTCAATCACCAAGGCTGTGCTGACTGCCCGAATAAGTCCAGGAATATACACCTTGGACCTAGCGTCTGCGTCCTTAGTATGGAGAGGTTCCTGATCGTAAGGATTCAGAATCTCCCCATCATCAGACGTCCCTTCGTCATCCTCATAAGGAGCCGACAGAGACGCCACCGGCCGTTTATGTGGCCGCATCACAGACTCCCCTTGCAACACATCCGACAAGTGCTGTACAGAACTCGTCAGGGAGTTAACCCACGCCGGCTCCTGAGAAACCGGGAGAGGGGAAATAGGGAGACTGCGGGGTACCACCAATTGTCTAGGGAACCCCTGCATGGGTGACGACACCAGTGACTGCTGGGACAAACCCATCTGCGTAAACGCGGGCTGCGGAGCTAACTGGCCCACTAAGGTTGTAAGCTCCTGAGCGAAACAAGACCAGGGCGGCTCCTGTACCGATGCTGTAACCGTAATAGGCCGCGCCAACGACAAACACTGCCGGCAGAGACCCTCCGCGCCACCCTCCCCCTCCGCTAAAGGTACTTTACACGTAGTACACTGTAGCCGGAGAGGAAAGTCACTTTCAGACATGATGGTATAAAGTATGTGACCCCTCTCACCAATTGTTTAAAAAGGCGAGAGACCACCCTGCAGCGCCGCACCGCAAGGGCTTTAGCAGAAAGAACAGGGACAGTAATAAGGCTGACAGTCAGAAATGTAAAGTACAGGCAGCAGCGCTAGCACAGTCACATACAATGCAAAGAAACTCAATTCCTGCACTAACCAGCGCTAATAAACCAACTACACAGACACAGAGTCTGGTAGGACACAGCGCTGCATACACAGACCTGACCACAGCGGAGGAGAGGTATGCGGGGGGACCCAGACCACGATGCCTCCGTCCAGACTTCCAGCAGCGTTCACCATGCGTTCTTGAAGATGGCCGTCGAGGAGCAGAGAGGAGGCTGGCCTGGGGGAGGAGCGCTGCCACAGGGCGAGTCGGCGTGTTGCAGAGAGGGCTGTGTGCAGCGGGGGAGGCGCCGGCTGTGAGACAGGGAAGGCGCGCTCCCCTGGCATGCATTTAACCCCTGGGACGCCGCAGCGCTACCGCTCTGCTGCGGTCCGCTGTCCCAGGGGGGTAGTGGAAGCGCAGGTTACATACCTGGCTCCACGCTGCTGCCAGCCCCCAGGGAACCCCCTGCCTGGGGACTCTGGACCATGTAACAGCGGGGACCCACCGCGGGACCCCGCCGCTTACCTTGCTGTCCCCCTTGATTCCGGCCATGGTCCGGAACATCTGGGGTCACCGCTAGCTGTGACCCCAGATGCTCACCAGCATCCCCGGATCGGTACTGGCGTTCTGGTACTGGCGGGGGTGTAGGGAGGACAGCATGGACGTCAGGACTGACTGTCCATGCTGTACTTCCAGATGTGCAGCCACAGCTGCATGTAGAAAATTTCAGGGGCTCTTCTTAGCCCCCACTCCAACAGGTGCACCCAACTCCGGCCGGGCACCAAACTAAACTGAGGTGCCTTGGCTCGGGGGCGGGGTATAGGAGGGACACCCTAGTGCATCCTGGGAGGCTGAAAGCTTAACTCTATGGTTCCCGATGACTGACGTCACACCTATACCCCAAGGTATCCTGTGGATACCCTATGGACCCTGAAGTAGAAAGGAGTTAATGTGACACAAATGGAATAGGCATGCATGGCTCTGCATACATACAGTAGGATGACCTGCTTCTGTATACTGGGAAATGTACTAAGCTGATTTTAGGGATAAGTTAAGCTGGGTACACATTATTATGTGCAAACGATGCGATGGTCGCCCCGATTTCCCTTGGACTCCCGGTCAAATGATATAGTGTGCACACTATACAATCTGCCAACAGAGACATCAAGCGTGGTTCGGGAGCTCCAATTCGTTAACAAAATATTTATGCTTTCTAAACACCTGACGATCATCTTAAAGATCTCTAAACAAGGGCTGTACTTTCCAGAGAGCACCTCAGGTGACGTCCACATCGGCCAATTTGGGATGACATATCGTTCGTCGTTCGGTAGAGCGGAAACACTGAACTATTTACACAAAATATGTAACAAGATTAACAGATTGAGCTGCATGTTTGGTCGACCTGAAGATGCGGCAGAAGATGCCACGGGAGCCATTTAAGCTTGGCTGCCCCATCACATTATTAATTACACAAATAGTAATATTTCTCCAGTTACAATTTCTGAATTGTTTATCACTGTCAATTAAATAGACATAACTCCTACTTATCATATTTTGTACTTGACCTCTCCCCTTCGAAGTCAGCATCAAATCACTGACAAAATCCTGACGCTTTCACTTATGGAACACTCTATTACCATGTGGTGCAAGACGTCTGGCTTGAGTAGGTCGCCAGGGCCCACGCGACTCTGCTTGCGCCGAGCATCCTTTTTGCACAAAAATGCATATTACTTGCAATAACTAAAACTATGGTGCACCAGGAGACTGAACTGATTAATTTGTTGTGCGACACTTGTATATCTGTGTGTGACTGAGTCTGTAAATGAAGCACAACAAAACTTGGCGCGGAAAAATTTGAGTTATGGTAGACTTGCCTAGAAAACTCCTTTTCTTTGAGGTCCATAGGGTCCACAGGGATACCATGGGGATATTATGGTTGGAGAGATCCAGGCACCAAACAGTCAAAGCTTCAGCTCCCAGGAAGCCTTGGGTCCTCCTCCATATAAACCTGGCCTCAGGCCATAGGCCTCCAGTTTAGTTAACTGCCTCAAGGCAGGAGCAGGAAAGTGGAGAAGGAAGAGCAACCGTAAACCAGAAACACTCTAACACAAAATGAGGGAATCTGTGACTGAAAGAAAAAACTACCAGGTGTGTCAGGGTGGGTGCCCTGTGAACCCTATGGACCTCGAAGAAAAGGATTTAACTAGGTAAGTCTACCATAACTCTTAATTTTTTTCTTCAGGGTCCATAGGGATCCACAGGGATACCATGGGTATGTCCTAAAGCAATTCCCCTAGGGTGGGGGGCGCTCCTGAGTAGAAAGGAGAACTCGTCGTCCAAAGGAAGCATCCTGAGAGGCAAAAGTATCAAAGGCATAGAACCTAAGAAAAGTGTGGACAGAAGACCACGTGGCTGCATTGCACAATTGTTCAGCAGAGGGCACCACGACTAAATGCCCACGATGGCCCTACAGACTGAGTAGAATGTGCTGCCACCATGCTTGGGACAGGGATATCAGCCTGTGTGTACACCTGAGAGATAGTCATGCATAGCCATCTCGACAGAGTCTGCTTATTAGATGGCCATCCGCGTTTGTGAAAACCATATAATACAAAAAGAGCATCTGATTTTCTAAGAGTTTGTACGCTCCACATAGATATGGAGAGTACGAACTACATCCAGGGAGGCTTCACCTACAGAAAGATCTGGAGCCTGAAAAGCTGAAACTACAATTTCTTTATTTACATGAAAACAGGACACTACCTTAGGAAGGTAACCCTCCTTTGTACGAAGAACAGCTGCCAAATAAGAGACTCTGGGCCTGATTCAGACCCACTCACGAGCGCTAAGCGCTCGTAAGCGGGTCGATGTTGCCCAAGTGCGCATGCGCACGAGGGAGCCGGCTCCGTCGCGCGCATGCGCGAGACCCGAATAATGACGGCCAAGCCGTCGTTATGGGTCTCGCACCAAAGGGGGCGTGCTGTCGATGGTGATTGACAGCACGCCCCCTTTGGTGGGCGTGCCGAGGGCGTGGCTGCCCAGACGGAGGCGTGCCCATGGGAACGCCTACCGTCTGGGGCCGGCCCCACTGACATCACTAGTGATGTCAGTGGGAGTGCTTTTGGCTCTGATGGAGCCAAAAGCACTCCAGGGCTTGCGGCAGCGAGACCCTACCGCAAGGGTCTCGTCGCAAGCCCGATGGTCTTGACCATCGTGACCATCATTTTGGCCGCTCGCTATAGCTGTGGGTGGTCACCCACAGCTATGCGAGCGGCCAGGAGGCCGCTCCAAAAAGGAGCAGGGACGGCCCTGATTCAGAGCGAACGCTCTGTCAGAGCGTCTGGCTCTGAATCAGGGCCTCTGCGAGTAGAAGAGATAGCAAAAAGAAAAAGTGTCTTCGCTATCAACAACCTCAAATCTACAGAGTCTAGAGAGGTTCAAATGGGGAATCTTGTAGCCCCTTAAGAACCAAAAGACAAATCCCACAGTGCTACCGGTGGAACAAAAGGAGGCTGAACTCGTAGAACTCCTTGGAAAAAAATTCTAACATCTGGTAATGAGGCAATCTTCCTCTGGAGCCAGACCGACAGTGCAGAAACCTGCACTCTCAAAGTGGCCAGGTGGATACCACTGTCTAACCCCGCCTGAAGAAAAGCCAGTACCCTGGAAATCCTGAACACTTTAGGATCATACTTCCTATGGGAACACCATTGAGCAAAAGAATGCCAAACTCTGTAATAGATGCGGGCAGAGGCAGGCCTCCGTGCCCTAAGCATAGTTTGAATTATAGAACTGGAAAAACAGTCTGCTCTTAGGAGATCCTACCATAGAGGAAGAGGATACGGACTGTCTATGGACAGATTCTGTATGTCTGTGAACCAATGACGTCTGGGCTAAGCAGGAGCCACCAGTATTACTGTTCCGCCTTCCTGCTTGAATTTCCTGAGAACTCTTGGAAGGACAGAAATCGAGAAAAGAGATATGCCATCTTGAAGTCCCATCTTATTGCCAATGTGTCCACAAAGGCTGCTGATGGGACTCTGGACCTGGGGACCTTGTGGTTGTGACGTGAAGCCATGAAATCTATCTCTGGTAGACCCCATTTGTTTACCAGGAGCTGAAACACTCCCGGATGGAGAGACCACTCTCCGGCGTGTACTACAATGGGAATGGTATCATATGAAATTGTTATTAGTGCAGGACCTCCGTGTCCAGTAAGTGAATGAGCCTGTACACATAGGAGATTTCATGATTTCAGTAGCAAAGACCTCTGGGTCAAAACTAATATAGCTTGCGTTGAATAAGTATTTCTGTCACACTGGCCAGCAATTAAGTAGCTTAAAGTGACTTATTGAAATATCACACATAGGGCCTCATTCAGAGGCGGTCGGAGGATGCAAGCGGTCAACATCGACAGCTCGCCCCCTTTGGAAAGAGACCCGCTACAACCGGCGCTGACCGTACGGCCGCCTCTGAATGAAGGCCATAGTGTGTATGTGAATGCAATCTTTTCATTCTGTTATGTACCTTTATAGGACCATTGTGTCCAGTGAATGAATAAAATCCACACAGAGTAGGATCTATTTGGTCACTGCATCTATGGACCACTGGGATCAGTTGAAGTGACCACTGGCCCATAAATACCCATATGAGAGTCTGCAATCAGCCTTATGAGTAGGATCTATCTGGTCATATCTATGGACCACTGGGATCAATTTAAATGACCATTGGCCCATGAACACTTATATGAAAGTCTGCAATTAGCTCTATATAAGTGATCTCTTGAAAACTGTGTATATGAATTGCTCTACCCTCTTACGCACTCTCATAATGGTTAGCATGCTATTCTTTTTCTGTATGTGTTAATGATACATAACCATTCAAACAGAAATTCTGGGAAATTGTGGTTATATTTCCAGCTAAATTAAGTTTGTTTTGATATTATTGATAAAGAATAAGTCATGCAATATATTTTGTGATACTAATGATTTATATGAAGATACCATGATTTAACCTCTCTTTGGAGAGGATTTGGGAAACTTATATGATATAAACATTGTTTTGAGCATACGAGACTTAACTTAATATCTATTATCATCATCCTTTTCGGATCATAGTGTGATATACCATATCCCTCCAACTTTTGATACACAATATGAGTTTGTAATTTATGTATTCGTATGTACACTTTTACTTGGCACTATTAACAACGACTTACGTGTAACAATCAAAGTATGCGTCACTTTCTTTGAACACAATATTTTAATAATTAAATGGACTACTCATGGTGATAGTCCTACATTTATGGTCTATGGTTGTGTTCTCGCTCTGACCTGTGTTGCGGTAATTAATTTTTCCCTATCTGACTATCCCTACAGCCATACATCACTAGATTGCCCAATCTCGTCTGATCTTGGAAGCTAAATGGTGATAGGCCTGATCAGTACCTGGATGGGAGACCTCTAGGGAATACCAGGTGCTGTAGGTTAAAAGAGGAATATATGGGATTTAGCAACGATCGGCAGAGCGCCACAACTGCATTCCTGTTTGTCACATTTGCTCATGGTTAAAAACATTGCTATTATCTCTAATTATTACCATTACAATTTTATAAATACTTTGCCAGAGGATTACCTCAAGACTCTGTTTCTAAACAAGGTCAACATACACTTGAATAACCCTGCAGGGATATATGGTACCATATATTTTATTGATATATAATAAAAGTTAAATTTTAAATGTATTTATTAATAAAGAGTGCCCCAGCATCTAGCCCTACTTTTTTTCTCTCCTTTTCTATATGTATCGTCTTTTTGGGCATTGGGAGCACCACCAACAAATGCTCGATGATACTATTTGAGTAATGATTATTCATGGTTGGTTCATATTAACGAAACTAAACTAAAGGTTCTGTGCAGATTCCAGCCTCTTTTCTTTGTATTTAGCTTCTGGTAGAGAGTCTTCCAATGCCCCCATCCATTTTTCAACAGCTTTGGCTAACCAGGCTCCAGCCATAGCTGGACGAGTAACAGCTCCAGATGATGAAAATATTGCCTTAAGACATGCTTCAATTTTTCTATCTGTGGAACCCTTCAGAGAAGATGCTGATGGAATAGGCAATGAAGGGAGTCCCCTTCATTGGCTCCTATTGTTTGGACCACTGTCCCCGCTCTGTTACTCTGTAACCAGATTCTCAGCTTTTAAGCTTTTGCTGGAAACTCATGACGCTTACCCTGACTCCTGTGTGTTTGAGTGGTAGATAATTTGCACTGTAATTCTCAATGGGGAAGGTACTGAGGTAGATGATTAAATACAGTCTGTAAAGCACTGTGTAATAATGTGGCACTATATCATCATTAATTAATAAATCACAGTTTCAACCTACTTGCCCACATACAGATGTGTCCCCTTACATCCTTTCCTATCGCTCTACAAACGTGCGCACTGTTACCAGCAGCTGTGTATGCTACGGTGCGCTATGGCGTGCACTGTGATCGCACCATGCAATCCTATGAGGTCGTGGGTGCGAACGCAGTGCGAGTATACGCTCGTGGGCGCACGCCTCGCACCATGTGTGTCGAAATTTGCCGTGTGCGCAGCAAAGATGCAAGAGGACATATCTGTAAAATGTCCACAATAATAAAACAGTTATATGATTGTCAACGGTTATGGCCATACATTTTAAAATGCTAATTTTGTACAATAAGTTACATTCAGCATTCACAAACATACACTGATTAGCCACAACATTAAAACCACTGACAGGTGAAGTGGATAACACTGATTATCTCCTCAAGGCGCACATCCGCTAGCAGATATTAATGGACGACTGATCGATAACGACATCGTTATCGTTCAGTCATCCATTAATCGTGCATGAATCGGGGACTAAAATGTCGGAAACGACCAGCGACGCGCGCTCCCGCTGGTAGTTTCCGACATCACTCATCGCCCGAACATGCCGGTCAATCTGCCGATAACTACAGATTGACCATGTTCAGGGAAGATGGAGGGTGCCTACACTGAATGACTAATCGTTCAGTGTAGGCACTGCAGGGGATGGGGAAGATGGCACGATTATGATGTCGTACTTTCTTCCCTGGGTCACGTAGTGGATACGCACCTTTACAATGGTACCTGTCAAGGGGAGGTATATATTAGGCAGCAAGTGAACAGTCAGTTCTTTAAATTGATGTGATGGAAGTAGGAAAAATTATCAACCGTAAGGATCTGAGCGACTTTGACAAGGGGTATATTGTGATGGCTAGACGAATGGGTCAGAGCATCTCCAAAACGGAGGTTCTGCTGGGAGATGTTGGGTCCTGTCATTCATGTATATGTTACTTTGACACGTACCACCTACCTAAAAATTGTTGCACACCAAGTACATCCATTCAAGGCAACTGTATTCCCTTATGGCTGATCGGTGTATATGAACTGACCTTGCTGGATCAGAAGATACTTGGAGCAACTAAAATAAATGGACAAACGGCTATGGACAAACCCTTCCATACACAGGTTCATGACCAGGGCCCGTCCGAGAGCATTCCAGTGGAATGGATGCATGGGAGCGCCACATCATAGGGGGGCAGAGTATCCGCCACCAGCATCAATCTGATAGGCCTCTACGCCCACTGCGTCCTCATGAGTACACAACCACATTGCAGCCATCATGGCTGAGCCTGCCATGATGCAAAATTTCTGCCTGGGCATTGCTGGGCTCTAACGAGGCTGATGCGTGCCGGTGCCACATTTATTCCTGTGGGGGCTAATGCGTTTTTTCTTTTCGTGGGGGGGTGGTTAGAAGAAGACTATGACGACGTGTGTTTTTTTAATGTACAAGAGCATATAACATGGCCGCCTCCACTATCTGTACACAGCAGGAGGTCTTTCTATGAACCTCACCTCTTTGATTTCAAACAGCTTTTATTACTGTCATCTCATGCTCTCTGGCATCTTTGTGCACAAGCTAACACCCTGACTCTTATAGCGAGACTAGAAATTTGACTAAATAATTATGCAAGACACAGGAGAAACACGTAAAACTTACTCTAGGGTTTGGTACAGTACAATCCCTTTTCTTTCATCCCCTGCAGGCTCTTTTCCTCATTCAGGTTAAAAATGTTTTAAATATGTAGGAAAGCAGTCGCCCCATACACTTATTATGTTCCTAGTACAATAATATAGGTGTGACTGCAGGGATGGGTCAAAATATCACAAAGTTAATCACCTTAACATGGCTCAGTACTGGCTGTTGATGACATTAATGTGGTCCTGCTAAGAAGAGACCCAGGAATGATTCACTCACCTTGTATGACCGGATCAACCTCTCCAGCTGGGCTCTGGTAAAATTCATTACACAATGCAGACAGGGCTGATACAGCAGCTTCCTACAAAGTAAAAGAAAATGATTAGTACATCACACAGACACAATGTCAGCCACCAAGGAGTATTATACATCCTGGCATTCTAGCCTACTCTTTCCTCAGACAAAATGGTAGATGCAATTTACTGTGCATCAAAGTGGCCAGCTCAGATCATTATAAAAACATTGAACTCTGATTTTTTTCTGTCCTACCAATACCATTTGGAATGCACAACTGCGCACATATGATAATTCTAGATCTAGCTCATAGTATGTGCACAAACAGTAAGTCAAAGCTGCCAACAGAGCCGAAACATCAACCCTGGGCGACATATGGAAAGCCATCAGAGTCCTTTGGCAGAAACATGCATGACAAACCAGTTAATAAAAACAAAAATAAACATGTTAAATGTACAATAGCATTTCTGTCCTTGCTGATTGTGATACATGTGATGATGATGTACATGTACTGTATATTGATCACTCTGGGACTAAACCTGCACATGATAACAATAACAAAATGTAAAGTAAGTTCTCAGTCATCGTGGCAGAGGACGTCACTACTGTACATGCAGATTGCCTGATATATTTTATTATCTTCTGTATGTGTTTTCAATCTAATTTTAGTAATAAAATGTTTAACAATATTACACTGTCATTGTTTCCAACACTTACTTCCTATGTGTTATGTTGATGAGCGAATTTAGCACCATAATCCTCTGGTGGTTTTTACATCTGGGACCACCACCTTACATGTCATCCATCCAGCAATTATTATAATACATCTGGTAACCTTACACATTGCTGGGAACATTAGGCAGAAAAATACTTCACCATTTGGGCTTCTCTTTCTTACTTCTACATAGTTTCAATCTTAATGTTTAAATCTATGCATATAGCTACTTTACTATATGTAATACAACCAGAGCATACATAACACACAGTGCCCTGCCATTATACAATATCTGTACCTTTATTTTCTGTCTGGCGGAACTAGAGAAGAGGTGAAGACTTTTCAAACTGTCATTGATGAGTTGCTGCCAATTAGCTGTAAGATAGAAAGCCGGAATCGTCATAATACAATACGGGGATGTAGTCATGATGTAACCAGGGACTATATGAGCATTAGTATTTTGACACACTTGTAATGGTACGTAAAGCATTTTAACTATGTGGGTATTATAACTTTAAGTATGTCGCATTTACAGCATGTTTAAAGATCTAATGCCCGCACGCTTAGAATGCTGCTGGCGCCGGCAATGTGGCATCAATACAGTCACTGTCGACAATACCGATGTATACGCAGTTGAGCAGTTATCGGTGATCTGCTAATCCATCTGTCTCACTGTAAATGCATCAAGGTTCATTACCGTTGTTGCTCGCTGTGATTTATTTGCGAAGTGATTGACAGGAAGGGACCGTATGTGGTTGACAACGGAAAGGAGGGGAGAGGGGGCAACTCAAAGTCTGCGACTGCAATCCCATATGCAGTAAAAATGGCTACGGTGTCATTCTGTGCAATTATAGGGTTACTCAGAAGACCGATTATCATCTGCGACCAATGTTGCGTCTTTGTATGCTGATGCCTGGATTTTGTGAAGTCGTTGGTGGGCAGCTCTAGACAAATCTGGGTAGCTGTGCATACAAATTGCTAGCTGCGGGGGGCATTAGCGTACATCTCAGGCCCATAGTGACTGTAAACATAACGTATGTATCCCCAATATGAAGAAGTTAATTATGTCAGGCAATTGGCCGACAGTGACTAGAATATTAATGTAAATGTTATGTGGTTACATCCTTTCTAGTTATAAGATAATATAAATGTCAGGTCAATGCTTCTTTGTACAAGAGGTGTACATTTTCCAGACACATTACTCCCATAGGATTTATGTAAATAGTTACCAGAATTACACACACATTAGTAGTGGCTTTAAGACTAAAATGTATTTGGCCAGCATAATGCTCTTTTACAAACTAAAGTTATGACTAGAGTGCGCCAACTTGTGGAGTGTTCTGGTACTGTAACGGATTACACAAATGAATGTTAAAATCAAGAGTTCAAAGTGTAATCCAGAAAGCTTAATAAATGCCCTCTGATGTCAGCAGTCAAAATAATAATAAGTGAATGGCCTGTCCAACCTGTGGTTCTCCAGCTGTTGTAAAACTACAAGTCCCAGCATGCCCTGCCACAGTTTTATTATGCTAAACCTGTGGCAGAACATGCTGGGGACTTGAAGTTTCACAACTGAAGAGACACAGGTTGGCCAGGCCTGACCTATACTTTCAGACAAGCTTTTGCAGCAATATTGACACTGCAGCATTCACAATCATTAACACTTAAGATATATCATTCTGTGTGTATGCACCTTAACGATATGAACAATAACGTACAATGATATATCATTCATATCGTTCCGTGTGTATGCAACGAACGACCAGTGATGCATGCTCCCGCTGGACGATAACGATATCGACCATCGTCCATGCATGCAGGCCAACCTATACGATATCATTATGTCTCCATAGGGTTTCGCAATCGTTGATCGTAGGTCGTTGGTGATTTTTGGGTGTGTGGATGACTATAACGTTCAACCAACACACCAGGATTTTTAAAGGAAGGTCCTTCAGTAATATCGCTGATGATAGTTCTGTGTGTACCCAGCATTAGTAGAATGTAATGGAATTCCACAGAAAAGTACATTTGCACCTGTGTCAGTGCTATAATTCCCTATGTTGCAGCGCAACTTTGAGGAGTGATACGGAAGGCGTCTCAAAGTTCCACTGAAACAAGGTCAAATTATACAATAAGGCCAAGTAATAACTTAATCATAAACTTTGATCTTTCAAACTTTGAGTATCAGCATCAGAGCAATGCCTGGTTGATGCTGACTGGTTGTTTAGCGTCATGTGACACCACCCACACAAGACAAAAGTGATCTACTAATCAGTAAAATATGAGCTGTGCATGCCACTAAATTGTGAGCAAGATCTTGCATCTCTCTTTTGATTTGCCATAGGGGAAGAACAATTCAATTTGCTGGTAAGTTGTAGACAAAGTGGTCCTAGAGTAACTGAAAAACTATCTTCAGGTGTTTCAGATGAAGTTTCTGCAATCTGCACAGAGGTCTGGTATTGGGAACATACAACATATTAAAATCGTGTGACAGTAGGAAGGGCTTTAAATCATAATACAAAGTCTATAGATCTATCACTATAATAATCACTGAAAACAAAATGTGTAGACTATATTAATCATCAACAGAACATATTGATTGCAACACTAAATGGTTCATACTTGTGTACTAGGAATACTAAAGTATCAGCAGTAGACTTCCAGAATACAATACATGTCGTCAGAATTCAATATCTTGGCAGCTCAACAATGGCAAACATAAATATACACTCAACACCCATGAAAAGTCCGGGCAGGAACCACACATAGGGCCCTTAATGTTTGGGAATCATTAGAAATTGGCTGTTGGTCATTGGACAGATCAGCTGTAAATAAAACTTGTGATGGGTGCAACAGCTCTATAAAAAAACTTGTGAAACAGAAACCAGACGTGTTAAATTGACTCTAAAAGCAATCAACAGTCTATTAAAACTGTCTAAGTACCAGTGATCAGTGAAAATCATCAGACCTAAAAGTAGAAAGACCTCAGTACTTTGTGGTTGACCAATGACACGTTAATGGGTGTTGTAGCACTACATTTTCTTTCGCATATGGTGAAATCCAATAACACTGAATTTTAATTATTCAGGTAGTTCTTTGATTGACCACAGACATTGCCATCTCAGGCAAACTTTCAAAACAAGTAAATAGGAAAAAAACAGATTAGTCTGTGTATGGCCATCTTAAAATGGAGTCATATTAAATCGTTACAAACATAGGTTAATGTTCACACCATTCAATTGGTTAAACAACTTACCAACAGCAGTATCTCCCGGGTGTGGGATTTTGGAGAGGGAAAGTTTTTCTATTAAACAGCAAACTAGAGGAAAAAATAATACATTTCATATCATTACCCCACAAAACATACACAGAAGTAATGTAAAAGCTATAGGCATGCGCAAAAGCCAGTACAGGAGATGCCGCAACAGAACCTCCCCCCTCTGCCAGGTCATGGACTACCCCGTCCCCTCTCCTTCCAGGACATAGGCTACGCACCTGGTCGGCCCGGTGAGTATTAAATGTCTCGGAGGGAGGGGAGACTAGGGAGTCCATGACCCGGTGGAAGGGGAGGTCTCGTTGCAGCATCCCCTGTGCTGGCTCCTGTGCATGCCTTTGGTAAAAGCCCATAATATATGATAGTATAAGCACAAGGCAAATGCTATGTGAAGTGCTTTAAAGAGGTTTGCACCATTCCTTCAATTAATATGCAAAAATAACAGTTGCCAAATTAGTATCTAATTTTGATAGTAAAAAAATACAGATCAGTAGAAGTTTAATCTGTTCCCGTTAGGTTACTTAACTGTGGTCTGTGTTAAGATAGAATCTCCTACATCTGGCTCACACCAAGCATTGCTTGTTCTCTCTAACTGGCAGCATGTTGTCAGTGTGTATGAAAAATACCAGGAAGGAACAAAGAATACCCCAGTGTTGTGCCACTCTCTTTGTTCCTGCCATGGCTTGTTGACCATATACAATATTTGCCAACTGAGGTCAGAAAGCAGCGCCAGGTGCTCCACAGACACCAGGTACTACCACAGAACATGGTAACACCTGTGAATGCCAGGAAAGTAATCGTCCGTGATTATGGTTAAGTAATCCATGCCAGTCCCGCTTGGTTGCATTGTTCCCTACGTCAATTTCTAGAACAGACCACACTTGTTGAAGGGCAAGAAAAACATGGCTTCAATACGAATATTTAAGGTTCTCACGCTCGCTCACAAAGCTCTCACCCAATCTTCTCCCATATACATCTCTGATCTCATCTCCCTTCACGCTCCTCTCCGCTCAACTAATGCACGCCGCCTTTCATGCCAGCTGATTACTTCCTCCCACTCCCGCCTCCAAGATTTTGCCCGCACTGCTCCCCACCTCTGGAACTCTCTCCCACTCCCCATAAGACTCTCCACCTGTTTGCAATCCTTCAAACGGGCTCTCAAGACCCACTACTTCATCAAAGCCTTCCAGCTACCATTCTAACTCCTTGCTACATGCTCCTTCGTCCCCATCTGTGTCAACCCAGTTTGTCTTCCCCCACCTTTTTAGAATGTAAGCTCTCACAAGCAGGGCCATCTACCCTCTTGTGCTTCTCCTTACTATAGTGTCATTTACTTCTTACTCACCACTAGGGCACCTAACACTTGGTTGCTTATGCTCTGTTGCTTATCTGGGTGATATGGTCGCTAATGTAGCAATATATATTATCCATGTCCTGTATTGTATTGTTCTGTAAGTCACTTGTATACAATTTGTTTTTGTACTTTGTAAGGCGCTGCGGAACACTTGTGGCGCCATATAAATAAATGATAATAATAATAATAATATGAGGGCCCTCTGACTGTGCAGGGTTTAGTAGACAATCCTTCCTGTTAAATCCCTTTTATGCAACTAGAAGTACAGTAATACAGATTTGTACAGCGGGCTACTACAAGTCTCAATGTATAACCCAGTTGTAGCTCATTAATGAGATTCTGATCTGAGGGAATCTGTGGCTATATGGCAATCATGGCTCTGAAGGCTGTAGATTAGGGGTGGGCAATAAGCGGCCCCCCAGCTGTTGTAGAACTAAATATCTCAGGATGCCCTGCCACAGTTTTGCTATTTGGCCATGTTAAAACTGTTGCAAGGCATGCTGGTATTTGTAGTTCAACAACAGCTGGAGGGCCCCTTATTGCCCACCCCTGCTGTAGATGGTGAGTGTGTTGTTATATGGTATTACAGGAGGCTTACCTGCAGGTCTCATCAATTCTCCACCCAAGCCTCTGGAGAGAAGACAGGACACATAATCAACATGTATGATCTGCAATAGCTATTTTAGGTTTCACTGCGAAGATTAATTTTATAACAAAGAGGAACAAAACCGCACAAAACTATCTGCAGAGGAGGATGAACTGCATTTGGCTTATTATTCTTTGATGATAATTATACTATTTATTAAGAATATTATTCAAAATCACCCACTGTTAGAAATTTAGTTACCTGCTTCTTCCAATAACAGGCCAAAGAAATGTGCTTAATTCTAGGCTTGAGACAGTGAATAAACAAAATATAAATAACTATTTAGAAAAAAAAACTAGGGGAAACCTTGAAGACTCAACTAGAACACTTTAATGCAAACCGAATCTGATAGGAACTATTATATCACTTGAATTTAGCTTCATATGATAATGAGATGTGAATGGGCACTTTCTCAAAACAACAAGGTCTCTAGGTGTAGTTGTGTAGGTCCCAGGCTGCTCCAACCAGATAACCCTGCTTATTTGGAACAATCCTAGTGGGTTTCTGTGTCGATTCACATGATTTTTCCATTCAGGTAAATGAAAAGTTCATGGAGGGGGCCACCCAATAAGCTTATTATTAACTGTAAGTGGAAAGGAGTGAAACTATTGCGGCATATGGAATCCCAGAGGATTTGTTGAACAAAGTCTTCATAGTAACTCCAATTTAGTTTTTTTGTTTTTTAATACTAAATCAATTAACGTCACCCAAATGTAATTTTTTATTTTTGAATGGACTACATGGTATGCATCTGAATTATTGTCAACACATAAGTATATGGTTTTAAATGCCTGATAATATATCCACATTACATGATTCAGTTATACTGTAGATCATTCGTAAGACATAATAAACAGTTCTTTGTAATAAACCTAGTTGTGTCTATGGACTGACTGCTCACCCTGCTGCAGATTTAGCAAGTTTTGCAAACATTTAATTACACTGATAGACATCTACAGGTTTCCACAATATTTTCTGAAGCCTAGAAAACATTCTGCCTGCAGAGCGGCTGAAGTGTCATGTAATTGTTATAGTATAATAAGCACAAAATGTCTGTGACATTATAGGAGACAATGATTGAGATATTTTGGTACATTTCTAAAGGTAGAAACATTTTAATGGGCACTGTTTAATACCTGTAAATGCTCCACAGGATCATAGTGATGCACTGAGGGTTACACCTGTGTTCCACCCAATCATTAAACTGCTAACGAGGGGAACTTAACCACACACAAAGACAGGTACTTTCTGAGGAGATTAGGACAGGTGGCGTCAAGACAGCCCTTCAGCAATGTAAGATGGAGTTCATGCATCTGACTCCTGGACTCCATTATTCATGTGCATAGCAATATATAGACATAAATGTACCTTAGACATAATAAAGTCTGTAGTTCACATAGTAAATACTAGTTGTAGGTAGCTGCTACATTAGACCAGACACATATGCTGTGATATCTTCTATAAATATTTTCTAAGGTGCCTATTTTACACGCACACGCACACGCACACACACACACACACACACGTGGAGGGAGATAGGAAGATGCAGAAGACAGATGACAATGCAGGAGGAGTTATTGAATTCACTCTGGGGCCTATTTATCATTAAATCTTTGTGGCATATTCCCCCGAAGACACTAGTTTTCAGGGGATACCCACAAATATTAAGTATCCCCCAGATGTATCTCCGATATCTGCTGCGATCCCTCTATTTCCGAGAGCAGCCACTGACCCCTTAGGTTTCCCTGGGGGATGAGATGCCGTCAATTTTACCAAGCTGGGTCCGTGCAGCTTACGCCATCTGAAGATGGCATTCTGCTGCCGTAGTCTATAGACTACACTGCAAAAATTACCTGGAGAAACCCTCTCTGGCAATGGCCGCCGCGCATGCGTAGTCTTTAGCACTAATATTGCGCCCTGTTTGAAATGAGTTAATAAATAGTCCCCTAAGCCATGAAATGATAGAATATTGGTCAGCTCACAAAACAATGACAGCTCAACTTTTATTTACAGACTTCAACTGAGGTGATCAAAGTATTTTGCAGACTACAATAGACACACCAGTACAGGCATAACATTTAATGTATATGTGAGACCCTCAAATACATTTTCACAGCAAAATCCAGTTGAACTTCATTAAGCAGAACTAAAGATAGGACTAAAAAATTACCGCTATCAGCCAACCTCAAAGTAGTTAATTTCAGTAATCTGTACTTTCGACCTAATCTGAAATGATCAGATCTGAGCAAATTGGATTTTCAAGTATGTGGCTAAATAGTATTACACAACATTTGGCTTGTACATGCTTTGCTGCACATTTTACTGAACATATTCATTTATCTCTCGGGTTTCCTATTTTTTTTAACTTTTGTATCTCCTTGTGCATTTCAGCTTGACTTAATTTGTTCTGTATTAGAATGCAAACCTACAGTAATTTGGGGATGACTGTATATCCAGCACACAGAGAAGTGCTGTACCATTTCAAAGTAAAAGAAAAAACATGGCAAATTGACAATTTTTGTAATGGTTTTAGGGCAATAAGTTCATTATTACATAAATTAGTACCTGAAGGTAGAAACCCATTTAAAATGTACTTTGCAACAAATGCAAGATTTAAAATAAGCAAGAAGATGATAGATGGCTACATATCTTATATATAAAATAAAATGCGAGGTGGTCCAGTTGGATCCTGGCCAAATTTTAGTAAAGTTAGGTTCCCGGTCGGAGCTCTCGATGTACGCTGGGCAGAACTTTGACACGAGGAGCCTGTTCTAGGCCTTCCACTGGATGGATTTGGACGAAAACTTCACAGAAGAGTGACAATTGGTCTGGGGATGCCTAATGGAGTGGTTGGGGTCCCGGTAAGACAGCTGATATATCGTTTGTGCGTCGATCAATGTGTACAGACGTTATGTCTGTGAACGACGTCACACACAGACATATTGCGTCCGCTGTGCAAAACAGTCAATGGCAGATATATCTGCACATCGTGCAGAGTGTACCGGCGGTCAGATGATCTCCCATACACTGATGCACAGGCCGCTGGAGAGGGGGGAGGGACACGACCCCCAGCCAGATGGGAGTGATGGTTGTTCATTGTGTATGAGCAACCATCATCTATATATATAAAAAAAAAAAAAAATATATATATATATATATATATATATATATATATATATATATATGTACACACACACACACACACACACACACACACATATATATCCTTCAGGTGTGTACCCAGCTGAAAACTTTTGCTGGGTACACACTGACAGATACATTGGCCGATCAATTGAACTGCCAATATATCTGCTGCACGTCGACCAGTGTGTACCCGCGATATGTCGGTGAACGTCGTTGTTCACCGACATATCGCATTGGCTGTGCTGCACAGCCAATGGACAGATATGTCTGCAGACATATCTGTCCATCGGCAGGTGTGTACAGGCGGTCAGCAGTCTGCCCATATACACACAGCGGCAGCCGCGAGGAGGTGGGGCGGGAGATGCCCCTGACCCACCCACCGCGTCCCGAGGGCACAAGCAGGTGATGGCCGTTCAGTTGCCTTTTTCAGCAGGATAATGCACCCTGCCACATTGCAAAAATTGCTTAGGAATGGTTTGAGGAACTAGGCAAAAAGTTCAAGGTGTTGACTTAGGGCCGTATTCAATTAGGCTGCGAAAACCCGTTATCGGTGATACTTTATCGCCGATGACGTCATTTTGCATGTTTGACTTATCCCCGCATTTAATTTTCCTGACTTTTCGCCGGAGCGAAGAGTGCATGCACTGGGACCTGCGAAAAATTGAATAGGTGGTGAGAACAAGTGCAGAATTGGAAGAATTTCATTTTGAGGGCAAAAAAAAAAAAAATTGGAGGACAAACTTCTAAACTAGCGAAATAGACTCAGGGGGGTCCACAAGTATGCGCCAGGTGTTTTTTTTATTGCAGGAGGTTGCGGCAGGTGGATTTTTCATGATTATTAAAACTTCACATTAGCCACTTTAAAATATGCTAGTACCCATTTTCATGTACCCCAAATTTGATGGGGCACATTTTTCCCCAAAAAAGTTGCTAAATGCTATTCTTCACCACTTTCCCAAAGACGCTATACATCACCTATTGAGACCGTTTAAAGACCCCACATACCTTTAGCAGGACTATTCAGGGGTACCCATAGTGATCCCCCATGTCAGACCATCTTTTGGGGGGTTTCAGGCTGATTTCCCCATAAATGACAGGTATTTTCGCCGATTTCCTTTTTCGCCGAGTCCCATTTTCGCCTAAATGAAATTGAATTCGGGGAATCGCGGGGACGAGCGCGATAAGTTTTCACTTCCAAAACCTCAGTTGAGGGCGAAAAGTCAGGCAACTGACTTTTCGCCTCAAATTCAATATGGCCTCCAAATTCCACAGATCTCAAGCCCACTGAGCATTTGTGGGATGTGCTGGAAAAAAATTGTCTCAGCCATACAGGCCCCACCTCACAACTTACAGGACTTAAAGGATCTGCTGCCAACTACTTGGTGCCAGATACTACAGGACACCTTCAGAGGTCTTGCGGAGTCCATATCTTGAGTCCAAGGCTGTGAATCATAGAACTGGTGCCTGATGCAGTGACTCTACGGCTGTCACATTGGAACGGATTGAAATGTGCCTGGCAGTGCGCCAGTGGAAAAGGCCCTGGGGCGAACATGGAGTCCCATAGTGAAGCACTCATGAGTGGCGATTTGTGGTTCATACACGAAATCAGTGGTTCCCAAACTGGCGACCAAGAGTATCAGCATTATTATCATGGCACCCCTGAGCCAAAAGTTTCTTATTGAGAAATTCAGTAAAAAATATAAACTTGTGCTTTCCTGTTACCCTTAGGGTCAGTTATGTGGTGGTGTACAGGGTTGCACTCTGTCCACATATTTTATGATTGGCAGCCATCAGCACTGGTTTTCTCTATCATATGGACCATAAATTATATTACAAGCCGAGCCACCCAGTTTGGCAACCAATGCACTAAGCAAATAGGATTCATGCAATGCAGTCACCAAATCAACAGCAACAATGTAGATTTTCATAATGTCGACACCCGAAGGTCAACAATGATGACCTTCATAATGACCTTTCATAATGTCGACACCTGGAAAATGTTGAACTGTGCGTTAGGGTTAGCGCTAGGGTTACCTTTAGGGATAGAAGGTCTGATTCAGGGATGTACGCAATGCTGATATTTATGGAGATTAAGCAATTGTTACCCTTTGCACCTGCGTGTTAGCCGCACTGCGCAAACGCAGCGACTGATTAGCGACTAAGCTTGCACAGAAGAATCACTCGCAAAGTGAGTGACAGTCAGTGTTTGGGGGAGGTAACGGGTTGTGACCACTACGTCTTACTCGCAGCAGGAGAGACCTCTGCATGTCTGGAGACCCACCATGTCTGCTCAGAAGGCTGATGGCCGCTGGATCTGTGTTTGATGTTTCCAGTTTTGTGGATGAGCGACGGATAGGAGATGTTTTCAGTGGGCGTCTCTAAGCACTGGACGACCAGTGAGCCATTAGCCTATTTTTACAGCTGCTTTCCGTGCAAAATTAGCGTACATCTCTGATTCAGGCCCAGAATCACATGGAAAATACAATGTTTATATGCTGAATACTGCCAAGGTCAATATTGACATGTCCAATGTCAACATAATGATCAAGTCAACATTCCCATGTCAACCAAATGAATGTCGACATTATGACTCTGCAGCTGTGCTCTATGCAGCCTGAATACTCTGCGTGAGTGCGAAAGGATAGACCTTTCAGATATGGCTGCAAATATATGTACCTGTATGGTAAAATCTGAGACCTGGCCAAATGTACCGAATGCAGAGTGTAAGGGCACATTTAGGACATATTTGAACTTTAACTTGACAGGAGAACATATACAAGGAATTAGATTAGGTAGATCTCAAAGATATTTGAAATGTAAGTAAAGAAACGGATTATGCACACAAATGATGCACGCAAGTTCTGAAAAGTACACAAAGGATATGCTGGGAAATATTGAATTTAGCCGTATTTTATATTCCTTTTAAAACTTTCTAATTACTTGAAATATGGGACCATACCTCCCAACATGACCCTCTCCAGGAGGGACACAATGCTCAGGTCCTAGACTTCCCTGGTAATTTATGATTGGTGGTGGCTCCAGAGGTGGGGCTGCAGTACAGTCCAAAATTTAAATAGTGGAGTCACACCAACTGCCAGTGAGTCCCAGCCAGTGATGTTTGGCAGTGTGTGAAATGACAGTTGGTGTGGCTCCCCTATTTGAATTTTGAAATGCGCTGCATCCCCACCTCTTACCAGGGAAGTCCAGGACCAGAGCATTGTGTCCCTCCTGGAGAGGGTCATGTTGGGAGGTATGTGGGACCAGATAACTTTGTTTGCAAATGTCAAAGTGTTCCAGAATGTTTGTGTTGTGCTGAGATCAGAATGATTACTGCAGGAAGTGGTATCTCATGCAGGTATTATGACAACTTCTGCCCAAACAATGGTCCCTGATGTGCAAATTGTTGTCTCTAACAAATCTGCACTTCTGATGGACCCACAACGTTTAGCAGTAAACAAAGTGGCATGAGGTGAGTATTTATAGTACGCACCACATAGGTAATTTTCTCCACCCTGCAGGTAAGCAAACCCAAGTTCCTCATAGCAAACATTGTTCACATTACAGAGACATGCCTTTCTAGGGCACAGATACTTCCTTTATCTGCAGACGGCACGTTTCAAACCCATCACATAGATTAAAGAGCTATTCACCCCTTACATACATCAGAAGGACCGAATATTCTGGTCTTCGCACATCAAAATACTTTATCCTGGTATTATTCACATGTTCCACCCTGGGAGAAATCATTCAATGTCTCAAATACATAAGCCAATAGAAGAATAAAGAGAAATAATCAGATCATTTCTCAGGCCTCAGACAGTGGGCCTGATTCAGAGCCGCTTGCAAAAAGCGAACGCTCGTTCTGAATCAGGACGGGCGCTTGTTTTTTAAGTTGCGGCTTCCTGGCCGCTCGCATAAGCTGTGGGTGGAGGTGATGGTCGCGATGGTCAAGACCATCGTGACCATTGGGCTTGCGACGAGACCCTTACGGTAGGGTCTCGTGGCCGCAAACCCCAGTGGACTTCCTGCTCTAATAGAGCAGGAAGTCCACCTACTGACATCACGAGTGATGTCAGTAGGGCCGCCCACAAACGGCAGGCGTTCCTGCAGGAACGCCTCCGTTTGCCCAGCCACCCCCTCTCCCCGCCTTCCAAACGGGGCGAGCTGTCAATCAACATCGACAGCCGCCCCTTTTGGATGCGAGCGCCGGAGCTAGTGCTTTTTGCGCTCGCTTCGGGGCTCGATGCGCACTGGCCAACCATCAACCCGCTTGCGAGCGCTATGCACTTGCAAGTGGGTCTGAATCAGGCCCAGTGTACGTTTCCATACACAAGACCTCCAGGAGGACGTACTGTAGTGGGACAGTGACTTTGGGGACAATACAATTCAGCGCAATGTTGAATAATCTCGGGAAGGAGTTCCTGCAGATATTCAATTGACAGCGCTGTTAAGCCCGACTAGAGCCACAAGTCGGAGAATGCTAGTTACCCCGCCTTAAGCTGGGTATTTAGTAGCAGTAACCTGCATGTCTGCTGTTAGCGCCGCACTAAGCCAGAAGACAGCATGGCAGCTGGCACTTATGTCGGATTTCTGCTCACACCTCAGGAGGGTGCAAGCAGAAATCCTCTGGTCTGACATAACAACAGGCCCAACTAATTAGCTCCCGGGAACTCCTTCCCAGGGCTATTCAGTATCACGCTGAATTGAATTGCCCCCTTTGAATCTTAGGCGTCATCACGAGTATACATTACCTATGTTCTTCTGGCAGTCTGTACACTAGACCACCAGAACAAAGCAAAAGAGGGACTTCACTTTGTAGTCTCCATCTAGAGTACTAGGTCACTTACAGTTCTCAGGGATTAAATAACATGCCATGCCAACATCTATACATCACATTTCAGGAGGATATGGAATGCAGCATTCTACACCAATTCTCAGGCCTTCCCTAAAATATGCTAACTTGTACACGCCAGAACTCTAAGAGAAACAGCTGTTCTGATGCAGTTTCCCAGGCCTTACCTCGAATACTCTGACAACTGCTGTACAACAGAACTCCAGGTATGTAGAGTGATATATTATACACATCTTTTCATAGTCCTCATCTAGAATATTCTGCCATGCTCTATATAAAAAACTTCCAGGAGATAAGGAACAGAATTATAGGAATCAATGGGGCAGATTCATGAAGCTCTGGACAGTGATAAAGTGGAGAGTGATAAACGTCCAGCCACTCAGCTCCTAACTGTCATGTTACAGGCTGTGTTTGAAAAATGACAGTTGGGAGTTGATTGGTTGGTCATTTATCACTCTCCACTCTATCACTTCCCAGAGCTTCATACATCTGCCCCAATGTATGCTACAACACAGTCTTGTTTCCTATGCATGCAGGCCTCAGGTCCATGTTTTGTAGAGAAAAGCACAGAAAATTGTCATCTTATACAATTGTTTAAAATATCTCACCTATATAGTTGACGCTCTTGAAGCTGAAATGAAATAAGAGAAAGTTACAGCTTGAAAAGACATTCTAAACATACAAATTTTCTACAAGGTGTCATGGAAAATTCCTTATCAGAATTGATGGCATTTCACAGGCGATTTGCTGACATCATGCTCATATCACAACACAATGTGCCTGATGCAGAAAGACATGTAAGAGCACTTGCGGAAAATAAAGAGGATTCTC
This sequence comes from Taudactylus pleione, assembly GCA_031769625.1. Taxonomy (NCBI): domain Eukaryota; kingdom Metazoa; phylum Chordata; class Amphibia; order Anura; family Myobatrachidae; genus Taudactylus; species Taudactylus pleione. The sequence continues at coordinate 12,785,113 of JAUIMM010000012.1, read as the reverse complement.
ATAGGAGCATAAGCTGTGTCCATATTTAGAGTTGCACTTGCATCTTATGCTTGTGGCCCCCTGCACATGAAAAGCTGGGTCAGAGGTGTTAACATGCAGGTAAGAATGTGGAGGGGCATGTTGAGTTACACAGTACTTGAATTATGTTAGCTAGGTGCAAGTTTTGGAGTTGATGATAACTGTTGAGTGAACAAGGCACGGATATAAACTTAAATGTCTCTTAACATGTGCGTAACTCAAAACACAAATGTGGAAACACAGGTGTGCATACACAAATAAGGCAATGTTATGTTGAATTCTAATTCTGGCTCTACGCAAGTATTTCCTAAAAAAGAAAAGACACTAATCTTGGTGCGCAAGCAAAATCATCAAATCAGAAATAGGGGTATAATTATATTATTTATTAAACCACGTTTGTGGACAATTCTCTGAAAACAGACATTATGTGGTGTGGCTATTTATTAAGATGGTACTGCAGTAGATATGGGAGATATCTGCAGTGGGCCCTCTACTAATTGTTTGCAAAGCAGTCCCTATAGCTGTCTATAATACTGTGCCACATTTACCAAACGTCCATCTTGGACAAAGGTTCCATTATCATGCCATTATCTCGCCCCTATCGCATTAGACAATATGGGCAACTGTAGAGCAAACCTTTTTCTAGATGGATCCTTTGTACCGCTCCCTATCAGCCCGTACTACTAAGACACAGGTCGAGGACCTCACATATGCAATAGCCTAGCCGGGACTGTATCGGGAAGTAAAGTGATAGCATAAGCTATTACTTAACTCCTTACTGTTCGCCAAGACAAGCCTCTTACAAGAGCCCAAGACCCGGCAAGAGACATTTGTTAAATTCCAATATATTATCATTTCTTAGCGGCAATATGCGGTGATCAAAAATTAGATTTAACGGGGGAAAATTCATAATAATGTTAAATGTCCCATAATGTGACTAAATAAGGACGGTATCAGCATTATTGTCTAGTAGTTACTTCCCTGTCACATAATCCATTGCTGTCAGAATAGACAGCGTATACAACATAGCATAGGCGTCAATAGTTTCAATCACAATTATTCCATATTCTGTTAAAATAACTATTACTTTAAGTGTGATGTAATGCGAATAGGTGTGGATTCTGGAGTACACCTTCACTATATGACAAGCAGAGTCATAAAAAGCTTAATGGTTGTAAGTAAACCAGTTTTAGTGCTACCAAGACCAAAAACGTACAAGAAACAGGTTAAGTAGAAACAGCGAAGAAAAGTAACAGACAATAATGTAATGTATAAAACCAGTCGGTTAAATAGTGTGATGTAATTTGTAAATGTAGTGGTTGGGAAGTACTATTACATCTACCGGATCGGAGAGTCTTTTAGGACTTATTTGAGCTCTTAAATTGCTGAGTTCTTCAGCAGGAACACATTGTAATTGTCAGGAGAAGCCTGACTGCACTGATTGATCTGCAAACATGTAAATATTGACTCACGCTCTGATGAATTGCTATTAAACCTGTTAGTGTCTCATTGTCCAGGTAGTCAGACACAGTCCTGTAGAAGAAATCGGGAGCTAATTAGTGATCATTAATAGCATTCCCAAATTCCCTCACCTCTAATACAATAAGGTGTATAGGAGTTTCTCTATTATCATGCACATTTGCCATAATGTAAATACAGGAGATGATTTTGAGTTGGGAGCAAAGAAAGAAAAGCAAGTAACTTTGCACCTGGACTAACCATGTTGCTATACAAAGGGGAGCAAATACATGTATTTTTCTGCATGCAGTGTAAATAGTGGCTGCTTTTGCATGTAGCCTACAAACACTGGGCACCTTTTTTCTTACACTCAATTTAGGTTTTTAGTTTGGACACGCTCCTCTCAAATCTTAATCTCTATGAACACTTTTCCCACCTGCAATGCAACATGATTTTGCCAAGGTGCAAAGTTACTTACTTTTTATTTTCAACTCAGGATCAGGCCCAAAGTAACCAGGAAAGGAAACAAAATATCTGTCCTAAGTGACCATGCTTTCCTCCATCCCCTGGTGTTTTATATGGCAAACTGTTCTACACAAATACAGTACTGATTTCCTGTTACTGCTCCGGCCCCCGACAGTAATGTAGTGGTCTGACCGCCAATATCTCTGCAAAGTTTACGCCAGAAATGCTGTGCTGATGGCAGTCTGGGGCACAAGTGCCAGTCAGTAAAGTTAAATCAGAGCAAAGAGCGGAACGGAAGAGATCAGGTGCTCCAGTGTGCCCTGCATATGGGGGAGAGGTAAGAGATACTGGAGTGGGGGGGGATGTGTATATGGTCATTTGGGGGTTAATTCCATAAAGGGACTTATTGTCACTTGGGGGGGGGGGAAGGGTAGTTCTTCAAAGGGATCTAAGGAGTGGGTGAGTATTTCCACTGGGGAATTATTACCTTATTACCACTGGGAGGTAATGTCACTGGGGATCTATTGCCAATATATGGTCTATTGTCACTGGGAGGGATGAGGGGGGGGGGGATAATGTTATAATATTACAACGTGGTCATATGGCCACTGGGAGAGTGCTACACTGCCCTTAGGCAATAATTTTTTCACCAACAAAAACATCATATTTTTTTCATTTTTGATTCCTCATAATACAAATGGAAAACAAAATCTTCTTTACTTCTTTCTTTTTATGTTATATTCTAAATAAGGGGGGAAAAAAACTCTATGCACATGTTTGTTACAGCAAACCGTTGCAAAACAAAAAGAAACCCACTCACCCACCAATCACAAGTGGTGTCTCCTTAAGTGTAGGGCAAGACCCAATCAACTCCAGCCCTAAATGAAGTTTAACTTAGAGTGGTAATAGCTAAAATAAAGGAGAGGAGAAGACCTCCTCTGGTGTTCTTGGCTTCTGGTTCATAAATACAGACAATAGACAAAGTGCTGGACAGTACACTTAAAAGAGAAATAAAGGTGCATTCAGAGTTTATGTTCCATTGTGTGCTAGCACAAGTGTGTGTACATAAACTCAACATGGTGAACAGATTAATGACCCACATTTCAAACTAACTTAAACTGGGTACACACTGACAGATACATCTGTCCAATCTGTCTGGTGGGAAGGAAAATCTGGTAAAAGTATGGGAGCAAATACCAATAGAAATTTGCTCCAAAACCCTGGAAGACAGACCAGACTTTACTTTCCACCAGACAGATTGGAAATATATATCTGTCAGTGTGTACCCAGCTTAAGTCCTATGTTCACTTTAGAATGAAGTGGAGCTCATTCATATACAGCTAAAAAAATAATATGTTATATCACTCATTAGAAAAAACACTTGTAGCGTTTACAATTTCCTACCTATTGCTCTGGACAGCCAGCTTGTACACTGCATGGGTGATTTCTGAACAAGCCAGTATGGCACCGTGGCGAGTGTGCAAATCTGTTCCAGTTGCCAGAGGGAGGAGACGAGGCAAAGCTGTAATAGACAATGTCAGACTATTCTGTTATTCTCATTCATTAACTAACAGTAGGACATATTGAATATTACCAACAGACAGAAATGGCAGAAGAGGCCTATTGGGGACTGCTTACAACAGGGTTCTTCAACCCATGCGTGGCCCGTGGAGCTGTTCCCTGTGGCCCGCTGATGGTTAGTGTAGTGTGGACCGCAGTGAGTGCGGTCCGCCCTACACAGAAACAAACACTGGCGGCAGATAATACACTCGTACTACCCGGCGCCTTGTAGGAGGGGGCAGTTATGGGACATAATTGTGTGAGGGGGGGGCAGAGTCTAAAGACCACAGTATAGCTTGTTGGCCCTTGGCCTTCGTTTAATTTTTAAATGTGGCCCACACTGTCTTAAAGGTTGAAGAGCCCTGAGCTTACAATGTACAAAGTAAGTTACAAAAGGGGAAAGTTGGAATGTAATATACATATATGAATGTTTGGTGGGAGGATTCAAAGTGTTCAATTAGTGACCTCCGTTCAGATAGGGACAATAAAACCATTTCTGTTACAGAAGGCTTCAATGGAAAGGAAATGAGCTGTTTTCTCAACTTTAGACAACTTTAATTTACTAGACTCTATATTCCACCCCACAATATCTACAATACACATTGATTTATCTTTGTGTTCTCATACTTCAATTAAGTGTATCCAAGTTGTACTGCAGAGCTAATATGTGTCGTCTTCAAAGGCAATAGAAATAAACAACTCTGCCTTACCGATATAAAGATTTGGTGAAAAACACAAAATAAAGCAAGAAAGATAAAGGAAGGCATCTAGAAACAAATGTCAGGAAGGTTACAAAATCTGACTGTATACCATTTAAAATTGATCTGCCATTAATCATCACAAAAAGCAGATGACTAAATGATGGTGCAATAATAGTAAGTAAATGTAAGGTATTCGCTATCACCATCCTTACATTATACAATATTAACCGCCTGCCGATTATGTCATCTCCCCTTTCTTTTGTATTAGAATTCAAATACCAGACAAAAAAAATTATAATAAAAAAAAAAAAACACAGATTATGTCTTTAACACATGGCTGCAGATATATTTAAGTTGTATTTGATGTTCAAAACTTTAGTTTTTGTCTCTTTGCTTAAATGGTTGTTTCAATAATTGAGAGCGCTAGTGTACTGCTCCTAAGTGCAAATACATATTTCATTTTCCTGAGCAACTGTATTTGTTAAATGCACCTGCATCGCCACATGACTAAGTGATGGTGTATTCATTTTCTGCTTAGCAATTTCCTCAAGTAAAGCTTAGTGTAGTTGGGCAGAGTGAATGCTCATTGTCCAGAATACAATAATTATTTTTGCAGACTGAGATAATTCCAATTAGATAACAGGCAGACAGGGCAAATGTTTAAGGAAGTTCTTTGCCATGAACAGGTACAAAAGTGACAAATGAATGTTTAGTATCTAGCGCTCTCTACTAGTGAAACAATTCCCATAAGCGCTGACACCGTGGTGTACTTGGGAGCATAGGGCCCGATTCAGATGTGGATGCCGCTATGCATTAGCAGCTGGCGTGCAAAAATATGCTAATGCTACAGCGACTGTTAATGTATTGAGGCGCCCACTGGCAGCCTCGCAGATCCAAGCAACTGCAAACAAATACACAGCGTCTGTCGCAGATCCTTCGATAATTGACCATCTAAGTAACACTATGGTTACGCGGAATGGCCGAGGTAACAGACGCTGGCGCCATATTTTCTGCGTACAGGATCGCAGATGTACGCCCCGAAAACGGTCACGCCAACCTTTTTGCTGCCATTCCATATTACCACCCACAAAACGTCCCGTCTGTCTTGTGAATAAATCCATCTGATCACAATTTAATCGTCAAGCGTGCGCATTGCAGGTAAGACGCATGCCAAGTCCAACGTTTTCTGGTTACCTGCGTGAACATCAAAATAGCGTCCACATCTCAATCGGGCCCATAGTCTATGAATGCAGTGTGACACTAATATGCAGGAAAACATTAAGAAGCTTTTACACACCATTACGTGAGCTAGACCTAATCCCCACAGAGTCAAAATAAGGTAAAAGGGAGACAAGGAAGCAGAAATAAAAAAATAAATAAATACAAAAATAACCTTACCACACTTGGTCATGTATTCAGTTGTGATTGATGTCAAGTTGTGCAAAGCTTTGGTAGACAATTCACGTATAACACTAAAAAAAAAATTAATGCATCACACTGACATATCTTTGTTTTATTTTAAACAGTTGTCTCCCACACAAATATATCTGAAAGTTCACCTTTAAAGGTAAAATACGTGACTACAACGAATCATATTTTATAGCTAATCCTGCCAAAATAGGTGAATATCCACTGTCATTACCAATAGACAACATGCTTGAATTGCTTTCTAATTGGAGACAGGAGAGCAGTAAGACAGAATGAAGACTGTGGTCTAGTGACTATAAAGCTCTGAATGTGGGAGATTTGGCTATTTCAATAAACTGCAGGTAAATTTCAGATCCCTGGTTCAAAATGACTGATAATTGCCTGAGGCAATTATAATACAAATACAGGTTGTCCTCATCAGACATATCTATTGCACCGTTACTTAGGTCACAGGTAATATCATGAATAAAGTGCAATGCATAGAGGCCATTACTTCCTTCCTAGTCTCCTGGCTCTATTTGCTGCACTGGACCTTATTGACCACTCTCTTCTCATACAAATGCAACATTCCCTAGGTCCTCAGGACACTGGCCCTCATTCAGAGGCGGTCGCAAGAAGCGAGCGCTCGTTCTGAATGAGGGCGGCCCCTTGACATTTCAAGTGCGGCCTCCTGGTCGCTAGCTAAGCTGCGGGTTACCACCCACAGCTTTAGCGACCGACCAGGTAGACCATCGCGGCTTGCGACGAAACCCTAAGGTTGGGTCTCGGCAACCGCAAGCCCCAGGGAGCTTCCTGCTCTGATCGAGCAGGAAGCTCCCTAATGACATCACTGCTGATGTCAGTGCGGCCGCCCACAAAACGGCAGGCGTTCCTTAAGGAACGCCTCCGTTTGTGAAACCACGCCACGCCTACAAAACGGGTCGAGCTGTCGATCAACATCGACAGTCGCCCCTTTTGTAGTGAGCTCCGCAGCGAGAGAATTTCTCTCTCACTCCGGGGCCTGCGCACGCGCAGTGTGGCCGCTGAGCGTGCGCAGGGCCTAAACATCGACCCGGTTGCGAGTGCTCAGCGCTTACAACCGGGTCTGAATGAGGTCCACTGTCCTCATCCTACTTAACAAATCGCTCATTCAGAGTTACGTTGTAAGGATCCATATCCACTCCACTACGTCTGCTGGAGTACCACACATGTCAGTCCTAGGTTCTCTGCTTTTCTCCATCTATACCATGTCTCGTGGAAAACTGATGAGCTCCTCTGGATTTCAGTATCAGCTCTATTCTTATGATGCCCAAATTTACCTATCCTCTCACCATCAATGTTACGGAATGTCTTTCTGCCATTTCATCTTTAATGTCATCTTGCCACATCAAACTTAGGGGGAATTCAATTAGATGTGAAAAAACGAAAACTTAATATTGGAGAAGTTTTGCGCACAATTCACGTGTTTTATTGAAATGTTTTCGCATCTTATTTCTATGCGTGCTCCCATTTTTAGCACTATCCAATTACAAAAGACACGAAAAACACATTCGCACGAAAACTGCTCATGGAGTAACCAGTGAAAAGTACAGGTGAATTTGGGGAAATCTGCCTGTACCCCTTAAAATAGGTAACTGACATAGGTAATCATTTTAGAAGTGTATTAGTGGCCCTAAGTAAAGTATTTGGGGTTCTTAAATTGTGTTAAATGGCTTTTATATGTATATTTGTATAAGTGTTGAAAATTTATAAAAATCAATTTTTTTGAAAAAATAAATGCTGCAGTTCAATTAGGGAAACATTATAATGGGCGCAAGTCTATTTTTGAGTCAAACAAGTGTTTTGTTTTTTTTAAGAGTAAAAATACACCTGATTCAGCAGTAAAGGCGCACATCCACTACACGCTTAAAATGAGCGATTGAACTATAACGATATCGTTCACAAATCGTTCATTAAAATGTTGTTTTAGACATCTGTCATCGGCCAAACATGCTTAACAACCTGACGATAACGTCACGTTGTGCATGTTAGGGGATGATTGACATGCCTACAATGAACGACTGCGCGTTCAGTGTAGGCACAGCACAGACTGTCAAAAGACTGCACCATTACAATGTCGTAATCGTGCAAACGTTTTGAGTGGATGTGTGCCTTTAGTCCCCACATTTCTAAACAAAAATAGGGATTTTGCACAACTTTTCATCTGCTCTGAGATGGTAAAAACAGTTCACCGTTTTTTGTCTATGGAGTTTTCGCACATGCAAAAACTTTGGCAATAGGATTGCACGATATGCAATTTTGTGCAAAAAAGTTTGTACCTGAGAAAAGTTTTTGCCAAACCGCGGCTTTTTGCAGCTAATTGAATCCGGCGTTAAACTTTTAAAGACCAAGCTATAATATTCCCACCAGCCCACAGAAGCCTGACATCTCTATTTCTATTGACAGTATCACACTAAACCCGACCTCTCAAGCCTGCTACCTATATGTCACATTTGGCTCAGAACTGCGCTGTGTGTCCCACATCCAGTCTGCATCCAAACTCAGTTACATACATCTAAGAAACTCTTCCTGCACTGACTATTACAATAGCTTCCTTATTGGTCTTCTACTGACCATACTTTCACCCCTACAATATATTTAGAATACAGAGACTAGACTAATTTTTTCACTCAACACATAATATATAAAAATGTTCTAACATACAAAACTGCATATACATCTACTTCTCTAAACTTCTCCCAACTCAGCCACTCCCATTCCCAGTTGCAGAACTTTTTTTGGACTGCACCCAATGGCTGCCCTTGCACAACATGACTTTCCTTTAGCCTCCAAACCTTCAAGTATTGTATCTCACCTCTACAGGAAAGCTTATCAAACTTCTGAGTCACCCTTATAACCTCAAGAGACAATTCTACACAATTTCCATCCCTGTACATAGTTCTCTTTCTATACGCAAATAACCCTCTGACCGCAGGACACCAAGCACGTTTTACCCTGGTAGAACCAATACACATTATGTGGCAAGTAACCTCAAACTCCTACTGACCCACATATTGGCTCTCATACTTTGTCTGTCTAATAATAACCAGTTTCTTTTTATTACTGTGTTTTTTACCAATTGTAAGTACTATGGAATAGGCTGGCGCTAGATAAATTAATGTTAAGGCATAAATGATGCAACAGAGTTCTCACGGAACAGTTACTGAATACAGATTTTCTTCAAAGCACTGTTTTTGACTAACTTGGGCATGGAGGATCCTTTTATTCAGGGTAAACAGTAAAAGTTACAGAGCTCCAAGAGACATTAAGTGACGTTCCCGGCACCTGAAAACGAGGCTTGGACCGCATCCCCTTCCGGGATTGATCTGGCGAGCGTTTCTGCATTTGACTGTGTGAATGTTATATGGAATCAGCCGTCCAGGCAGAGTATTTTAAACTTTGATGTAAGTTTTCTATTGCAAGTAAAGGTATTACTTTTATCAAATTCACCATTGTGCGCTTCCTATGTTTCTTCACTATTAAATCTTCACATGTATTCAAAATTTGCTAGAAATAAAGATTTTCCAAAACAAATGTCAGTTAATAGATAATTTTCCCCATTCTATGAAAGACTTACAACTCTGCTAAAGGGGATGTAGTCATGCCGGTCACAATCCCGACAACGTAATGCTGGCTAGGGATCTATGATAGGCGTCGAAATACCGACGCCTATCATAATTCCAACGCCATCACGAACGAAGGTAAGTCCGGGGCGCCCGTAGCGTTAGCCGCAAGGGGGGAGAGTTAGTATTGGGGAGTCTAGCAGGGTTAGTGTTAGGCACCCCCCCCAGGAGGGTTACGTTCAGGGATTGGTAAGGGGGGTTTTAGGGTTAGGCACCCCCGGGGGTAGGTTAGGGTTAGGCACCGGGAAGGGAGGGTTAGATTAGGGGGGGGGGAGGAGACAGGGGAGGTTAGGGTACTTACCTGCCCCTGTCGGGATCTTGATCCCGTCGGGCATCTGCTGTCGGGATTTGAACTGGCGGCTAAACAGCCGCTGGCATTTCAATCCCATTCCCTGCTAAAGCTGCTCTAATTGGATTTCTCTAAAGCTGGGTACACATTTAACGATGTGTACCCAGCTGACCTGTTGTGCGATGGTACCCGGCGGGGGTCCTGGCATCTGCAAGTGCATACACACTTGCTGATTTTGGGAGCGACATCGCGATGGCAGGAGCCAAGCTGCATTCGGCAGCATGGCCCTCGCTGAAGATGTCGCCCGTCGATGTCGATGACAATGTGAAAGAGTGTGCATCTTCAGCGACATTGAGTGTACACACTAGATGATGTTGCCGACATGTCGTCCGATCCGGCTGGATCGGACGACATATCGTCTACTGTGTACTGGCCATAACACATGCACAATAAGCAGCACTGCACCATATGACTATTTCCCTTTACACTGCAGCCGTCCTTCTGTAGCATCTGCAGAGCTCAGAAAATTGCAGATTATGCAGAACTGTGGAATATTTCTAATTGTGTCACTTTATGGGAATTTAAATATAGTCATTTGTGTTTTTCACACATCTGTTTAACTGTGGAGAATCTTCAAAGCTATTGATACATTGTAATAGTACATAACTAGCAATTATAATTTACATAGGTGCATTTAAAGGGGATGTGTACTTTCATACAACCCCCTTTAAATTTCTGCCATATCCTACCCCCGTCTCATTACCACTACAAGTATGAGTATGTTACACTCTGTCCATAGTCCATGACGGAAAAGCTACAGACAGACTGACGTGAATCGGCATTTCACTGTAAGTAGCTTCGGTCCCTAAGAGGGTTATATCTGATTAAGAGGTTTGTCTAAAGTGGACTTTAATTCTATTGTTAGTTAGTCTTTTTGCAATCTATAGTTTACAGAAATTAACCCAAACTAGACATCAAATACACAAAATACAATAATTTTATTAATTTCATTTTATTACAGTTTCTACTGAACAATAAAATGGTCTATTGGTGCATACACACTGTCAGATTTGATGGAATCGTCCAAGTCTGACTGCAAACACATCAGATGTCAGATATCGTTATTTGACCTATCGGGAACGCGCATCGTTCATCGTTCAGACATGTCAGGTTTTCCTTCAGATATGAACGATTGAACGATTTTTTTAAATCGTTATCGTTCAGATCTGTAGAAAAATCTGACCGTGTGTATGCACCATAACTTTGAAGACAGATTTAAAGAATTACATGTCAGGAAAGAAAAAAAGTGCGTCAATAAAACTTACACATCAAAAAAATAAATAGGAACTATCAGGAACATGCACAAAAGCACGAGTTAGGGAAGTAAGGTGTGAATACAAACTGCCACGAAAAGAGAAAATACATGATGTCAGCGGTAGGGGAATCAAGACTGCTATTGTGTTGTGGCAAATAACAGACAGATCACACAAAAGCGTCTCTTTCCAAACATCAAATGTTCATTGTGGCAAAACAAACCCTTTCTTCACAGGAAAACACACAGGCTTTTTGGTGTAAAGACCTCCTACTAACTATATATATATATATATATATATATATATATACACATACAGTACCGTGTAAAAAAAACTGACACTAATACCCCTTTCAGACATGAACCCCCGGCTTGGACCCTGTCCACGGGTTGAAGCAGAGGTTTAAAATCTTACCCACTTTCACATATGGGTGATGGACCCGGGTTATTCCCAGGTCGTCACCCTTCACACTGTTAGTCGGAAGACCCGGGTCACTGGAAGACCTGGATCTTCCATCTAACAGTGGACGCTTGGAGATGATGCCATTTCCAAGCGCTACTGTGCCCACCAATCAAGTTCTTTTCAGACAAAAGTCGGAGCCTGACACAGGTTGCAAGTCCCGGGAAATATTACCACCTGACAGTTCCACAGGGGCGGTGGTGCTGCTGCTGGAGCATCAGAACAGCGGTCGGAACGGTCAAAAGTGTGTACACACTGCACTTTTGGTCCAATATGGATCTGTCGAATCGGATGAATATTAAACAGCCCATAAAGAGGTGGTCCTTCGATTCAACCAGTTTTCTTACATAACGTCAAGGTGATACACGCCCAACAATTGTACAAGTGTGTATCCAGTCTTAGCGAGTGCTGGTTTCATGTCAGGCAGCTATGCAAAGGATCCTCTATGGTGACCTAAGCCTGGTGCAATGTAAACTAATACTATTTCAAAGGCCCTCATATCTGTGCCAGGCCTGAAGCTGGGTAGACACTAGGTGGATAGGTCAGCCTTTCAGCGAACCCGCTGACCTATCTAACGATTGGTAAGTGTATACACACTTATAAATTATCTGCCTGATCTGCTGGGCTTGACAGCTCAACTGGGCGGGCATTTAAATGCTTGCCCAGCTGAGCTGTCAATAACCGCCAAGTCCCTGCAGAATGTGTTTGGGCGATAGGCGGGTCGCCCGTACACACCAGCAGATGACCGATCTATCTTTCAGATATATATTTTATTTATTTATTTATTAACAGTTTCTTATATAGCGCAGCATATTCCGTTGCGCTTTACAATTGTCAACATTGATATATATAGTCATCTGCTGTGCTGCAAAGCAGATCGGATATATCGGTGAACAACGTCGTTCACAGACATATCCGCTGTACACACCTGGCGATGAACTATAGATATATATTGCACGTTCAACTTTGTTTAATGCACAAAATTATAAATAGTGTATAAAGTTATCTTCAGGCTATGGCCCGTATTCATTTGCCGGCGAAAAATCCCGGCCTTTTCGCATGCCCGAGGTTTCGCCGTCATCGCCAGTTTTGCCTCCGGAAAAGTATTGCACTCGTCTCCGCGATTTGCCCTATTCAATTGCAAAGGACATGTTTCCTGGCGAAACTGAGATCGGCGAAAAGCACTGTCAGATTTGGGGCACCTGACACCCCCCAAAACATGCACTTACATGTGGAATCACTATGGATACCCCCAAATAGCCCTGCTGAAGGTATTTGGGGTGCTTAAATGCTCTAAAATGCTGCTATTTTGCATCTTTGTACAAATGGTGAAGAATAGCAGTTATCAGGTTTTTTTTTTTTTAAATAAGTAGTCCCAGCAAATTTGGGGTATACAAAAATGGGTATAAGCATGGTTAAAAATCGATAAAGTGCATTTTAAAAAAAACACACCTTCAGCAAGCACCGGCAAACAAAAAAAAACAGCTTGGGCATACTTGGGGGACCCCCTGGAGTCTAGTTCTTAAGTTTGTACCCCAATTATGGTATTTTTTTGCCCCCAAAACGAAAGTACTTTTTTGGGGTGATCTAAAGATTTTTTTTACACTTTTTTTGACGCAGTTTACCTTTGGGGGGCTGTCCCAAGGCTGCAGTGGTGTTCCCGAAACTTAGCACCCCAAACCTGCACTTTTTTCCACCTCCTTTCAGAGGCGAATCTACCCTGCTGGTTACAAAGCGCAGACTTTTCGATCTGGCGGAAAGTCTTTGCAATTGAATACGGAGAAAAGGTCTCGCCTGGCGAAATGACGTCACCGGCGAGAAATTTTCGCCAATCTCGGCTTTTCCGCCAACAATTGAATATGGCCCTATGTGTATAAGGTGTATATGAAACATAAATGTATTTTGTGTTTAGCCTTGGGTCTCATTCCCATGATATCTCATTGTGGTATGCAAATATTCCAAAATACGGTAAAATACGATATCCAAAATACTTCTAGTCCCAAGCATTTTGCATATGGGACAATCCACCTGTAACTTCAATCTGCCTCACAAAATGCTGTTGAATATGGTTTTGCAATATAAAGAATAATGTAACATAGATTCCTATGTATGGTTGTGTAACCTCGCCTGACCTGCAGGCTTGTTTAGTTTTTGTCTACAGATATTGTATATTTAAAAAGAATGTTGCTAGTGGCGCTGCTATTTTCACCTGAGATTTGCAGTAATTTCTGTTCCACCTGTTTGTCTGGTTTAAGACTTTGCACAGGTGACTGCCTGCAGTGTCCAGGACGTTGTACTGTAATCGGAGCTAGGCTGCGGGCACATTCACAGCACGACAATAGGCTCATGTTGCTGATTACAGAGTAGATCTCCAAACCCTTCAACATACGCCTGTTCCACCATCACAAATTAAATGTGGAACTGTGTAGTTATTGTCTGTACAAAAGGGGGCAGCAGCAGTATCTGTTATCAAGTGGCCATACAAGACATTGGGTCCCTGTGAACAAGGTACATTCTGGATACTGGACTAGAAGACTGACCTCGGGACACTAAAGGTGCGCACACACTACACGATATGGTCCCTGAGCGATATCGTGTAGTGTGTCCCTGGAAGGCTGTACTCAATGTCGTTCATGACATTGAGCACACCCGCTGAACGATATAATTAACGATATCGTTCAGCGCCGGGCTCTCTCCCCCATTCCCCAACATGCAGCAACCTGACGAGGTCGTCAGATTGTGCTGCATGTTCAGGCGATGGACAATGTCGGAAACGACCAGCTCAGTAATATCGCCTAGTGTGTACCCACCATAAGACTAATAAGCAATATCCAGCACAATGCAATGATACTGCAGACAGCCTCATAGCTCTGCACTGTATAGTGGAAGCATAGCTTTATGAAAATGGATAGGTTATAGTTAATGTTGAACTGCACGCTTTTACATTTCCATAACATCAGTTAAGCTGGGTACACACTAAACAATGTGTACCCACCGCAATGTCGCTAGCAGTGGGACCGGCAGGGATGCTGGCATCGGTACGTGCATACACACATGCCGACGCCAGCAGCGATGGAACGACATTGCCCGGAATGATGCAGGTCTGACGAACGGGAAAGCACATAGTCAGCACAGGTTCTCAAACTCGGTTCTCAGGACCCCAAACAGTGCATGTTTTCCGGTCTCCTCACAGAATCACAAGTGAAATAATCAGCTCCACCCGGGGATCTTTGAAAGTGTATCAGTGAGTAATGAATACACCTGTGCACCTGCTGGGTGACCTGGAAAACATGACATGTGTGGGATCCTGAGGACAGAGTTTGAGAACCACTGACACAGTGCATACAGACTGGACGATATAAACGATTTGTCGTTTTGATGCGTCAGAATCAGCCAAATCATTCATAAAATCGTCTAGTGTGTACCCAGCATTAGAATTTTATGTGCTCATTGGAAGCTGCTAAATCTCTGAGAAAGAAAAAATCATTCCAAGCAATGAGTTGGGCTGTGTTATTAAAATGTCCTGTCAGCAGCTCATAATGTGCCACAGCAGATTTAAACATAAGATATCAATTAACACTAAGCTGGGATACCTGGCATTGCCCGTGTCGAAGAATAGACTTTGAAGTACATCTGCAGCCTTCATTTTTTACAATGCCCTCGCCTATAGCCCTATTCCATTGATCCTGAAAAGGACGCCACTATTTGCGAACATGGTTTTAGCCCTGAAAAGGACCTATCTATCCATTTATAAGTGCTTGGAGGGGAAATTAGTATCTGTCAGTGCAGGTGCAGTGTGACAGCCTTCAGATCAGTGAAGTTTTGGAATTTCAAATAATGGGGCCTGATTCAGTAATGATCGCTATTGCGTACGGAGCTGCGAATTTGCACGGAACGCAGCTGTGAATGTATGCTAATGCCTGCCATAGCTCATCTGGCATAGAGACGCCCACTGCTGCTTTCTCACATACGTACTACCGCACGCTCCTTCGTATACATCAGTACCATCGATGCACATCAGTCCGTCACGCAACATTTACACCAGGTCTGACTAGCCGCAGAAACTGCAAGTCTCGTTGCATGCAGTAAGTACTCAAGCTCTGTATGCAATCACAGTGGCTAATTTATGCACGCCCAGAAAATTGCGTTCAAATGGACAGACACACCTATGTTTTTCCAGCCACTCCACCGTCACCACCCTCAAACGCTCACAGCCGGTAATCGCACTTTCGTAAGCTGCTGAAGCAGGCCCATAGACTCTACGGCTTACTTGGTGGGTAACATGTAAATCTTCATGGCCCTGCCCTGACTAACTTCAAACATAACCAAAAAGCTAATCCTGGTCAAACTACACCACCATGCAAATTTGGTGGAGCTAGGTACAAACTCTGGACAGACACACAGACACTTTCTCACTTATTATATAGACTTGTTATGAAACTACTGTTCTAGGTTATTAGTCATTACAATCCTCCTCACATCCCTATCACATTTTGCAATATGTCAAACAATATAGGATGATCTTGCGGTTATGATGCCATGCTGAACTACCAGATTGCAATGCTGTCAGTTACTCCTGCTCATAAGTTTTTTGATGACCCCACAAATGTTGTAATGGGGGTCATCATGCATCCAACTTCTTCCATACCCAATCAATCCTCGTCCATAATGTAATTCCGTATGATGAGCAACTAAGTGAAAATGATCAACAAAACTTGTATCAGAGAAGATCTCTATAGTGTCCCATTTGCAGCATTTTTTTTTGTAGCGCACTGAAGTACAGCTAAATCTTAACTATCAGTTGATATGTTCATATAAAACGGAGCTTGTAAGTATTTATATATATAAATACATACACATACATGAGGGGTGTGCAACAAGTTTCTGGATGTGCAGCGCACAGGTAGAGTAGACGTAATCTGACTGTCTGGTTGTGAACTGTAATCTCGGACTAAAGTTCTTGTGAAATTTCAAGGCACATAGCCGTATATAAGCAGCACTGCACATTGAAGAATTCAGCTTGTTCACTTTCTTCACAAATTCCTTATGGAGCTCAACAGAAGTCACTGGAGAGCCGTGGCGAGCCGTGATCATCTACGACAGCAGGAGAGGTTTGATCGACTGAGCTGCTTTTGGGGAGGAAGCACCGTCTCGAACCACTGTGTTTGAGTGGTCTGCAGAATTTTGGCACGGGAAATGATCTCTAGAAGACGAAGAGCGCTTTGGCCGACCTGTGTCTGCCATCACAGAGGACAACGTTGTTGTGGTGGATGTCAGGGCGACCGTGGCCCAGTTAGAGAAGCAGATAGGCATCTCATCAGGATTCTTCCACTTGACACTCTATGAAAAGCTTGGTCTGAGCAAGGTTTCTGTACGCCGGGTTCCCCATCAGCTGACTCGAGAGCAGGAGGCGGCTCGGGTGACTTGGAGTCGCAACATGCTGGCCGGGATTGATGGCGGTCACTCAAACACTGTCTGGGAGATCATTAGTAGCGATGAATCCCGGAACTACAGTTTCAAGACCAAAAAGTCAGCCCAGTGGACCCCAGTTAGAGGTGTGACTAGTCATGTAGCTACCATACCACTCGTGCAGCAGCAAACAGTCACTGGGGACGGATACGCCAACCAATGCCTGACACAAGTGCACAAAGCCATTTCCAGACGCCGTCCAAGAAATCACGTTTGTAGTGCCATTCTCCGTCACGAAAATGTATCTACCCACAAATGGTGGATTTTCTGGCCCATGAATGTATCCAGGAGCTTGAGTACAGTTCAGACCTGGGCCCCTGAGACATCTTTGTGTACCCACAAATCAAGCGCAAGATGCGTAGTATTCACTTTGAGTCACCAGAAGCTGCAGTGGAGACTTCATCCAGCATGTAGAAGGCATACCTGCTTCAGACTGGTCCAGCTGAAGTGGTTTGAGCACATACAACTTTGCACAGACTCCTCTGGTGAATACTTTAAAAAAAATTTAATTTTCGGAAAAGTATTGCACATCCGATACATAAAATATATATATATATATATATATATATATATATATACACACACACACGCACACTCACACACACAGCAAAAGTTTTAGGCAGGTGTGGAATAAATGCTGCAAAGTAAAAATGCTTGCAAAAATAGAAATGTTAATAGTTTATTTTTTATCAATTAACAAAATGCTGAAGTGAATAAACAGAAGAAAAATCAAAATCAAATCAATATTTGGTGTGACCACCCTTTGCCTTCAAAACAGCATGAATTCTTCTAGGTACACTTGCACACAGTTTTTGAAGGAACTTGGCAGGGAGACTGTTCCAAACATCTTGAAGAACTAACCACAGATCTTCTGTAGATGTAGGCTTGCTCAAATCCTTTATGTCTCTTCATGTAATCTCAGACTCGATGATGATGTATCAGTTGTAATCTGACATCTTGTTAGTCAGTTTAAACACCGGCTAGGCTGCTCATGGCAAGGCGACGTGAATTAACGGAGTTCGAACAGGGCATGATAGTGGGTACCCAACGGATTGGACATTCCATTTTCGAAGTTGTGCGGACATTCAACATTCCTCCATCTACGGTGTCACGTGTGTACCATAAATACCTCATGGAAGGCATTATCACCCACCGTGGACAGCGCAGTGGCCGACCGCGGGTGCTTGATGATCGTGGCCAGCAGCATCTGGCCAGAATTGTCCGTTGTAACAGACAAGTGACACTGGCTCAAATCACTTCCACATTCAATGCAGGAGGTACCAAACACATATCCAGCAGTTCAGTGCTGCTTTCTTTAGCTTCCATAGGAATAGGAGCAGAGTGGCCCTGTTAACACTACAACGCTGGACACAGTGCCTCACCTGGGCTTGTAACGTCACTAATTGGACCCTGGAGCACTGTCAACATGTGGCACGGTACGACGAGTCACAGTTCCAGTTAATGGCAGGGTTCGGGTGTGGCGTAGACAACATGGTGCCATGGACCCCAGTTGGCGTCAAGGCACCCTGCAGGCTAGTGGTGGTTCCATAACGGTGTGGAGTGTGTTCATGTGGCATGGATTGGGTCCGCTGGTCCGTCTGAACACGTCATTGACCGGTAACTACTAGGTTGCATTGCTTGGCCATTTGCAGCCCTTCATGGACTTCATGTACCCCCCACAACAATGGAATATTCCAGCAGAATAATGCACCATGTCATCGGTCCCAAGTGGTCCCGAGGAGCATTTTGGAGAATTGTAATGAATAGTGTGGTCACCACGTTTGCCTGACATGAACCCAATTGAGAATTTATGGAGCGTGGTGTCCATTCGCACCCAAGATCCTTCGCCTACAAATATCATGGAGCTGTGGGAAGCTATCCAGATGACATGGGCCTTCTTCTGTCCACTTGTGGAGTTAATGCCACATCAAGTTGCTGCACTTCGCCAGGCTATAGGGGGTCCTACACAATACTAGGCAACTAGGTGAAAAATATACTCGGCACAAGCCG
Source organism: Taudactylus pleione (assembly GCA_031769625.1). NCBI lineage: Eukaryota > Metazoa > Chordata > Amphibia > Anura > Myobatrachidae > Taudactylus > Taudactylus pleione. The sequence continues at coordinate 12,766,302 of JAUIMM010000012.1, read as the reverse complement.
ATACGGGACCCTGCATGCCAAGAAGGGCTGTTTGGCATGACTGCAGCAATAGTATATGTGTACATATCTGTAAACAGGTATGCAATTCTTAACTCAAAATTCATTATCCCAGAAACCTGGAATACCAGAATTTTTTTTTTTTTTTTTTTTTTTTATAAATAAAGAATAATAATAAGTGCTATTTGTCAGTAATAATGTATTACACACTGATATGGTCTGTCAGAGTGTCAGATCAGTCACTGTAACTGCCAAAGAGCATGGCGGAAAAAGTTTAGATTTAAGCATGAAGCTGCATATTATGGAAAGCTCTACACCCAGAAAAGATCCAAACTTCAAGCATCAGGTATAATAGTAATTTTAACACTAGTGTCTTCTGCCTCCTCAGTAAGTGATAAGATAATTTAGGAGGCAATGTTGACCCATGTTATAACACAGGGATATTTTGGTACTGGCCTGAGCTTTGAAGCTAACCAGCAGACTGTTGACACAAACACTGAACCTTCCAGGTGTAGCCTGTGTGTATCTAATAGACTATCTCCAAAAAAACAACACAAGTTACTGTAAACAGCACATGTGTGCAAACACAACACTCAACTGCATTTAGGCTACAGTGAACTGATCTTGCTGCTGCAGGTTTACACTAAAACTCATTGGACAGTAACTGCTTCTTTATATTGTGTATTTGTCAGCACAATACTGTGTGCTTGTAATAAATGGAAAATATATGCTTATCAGAGAAGGGTTATCCATGTACTATACTGTTGCTACTGGTTTTGACCAGAAACATTATAAGTGATAATTGCAAGTTCATAATGTTTATACTGTGACAGAGGAGAGTATATTACATGGTTAGAATACACTTATAAAATACTGATATATAGATAATTACATAGGGCAATGAAGATATAAATATTACAGATATATTTCAAATGGGATGTAGTCAGCATCACGGCGTGCGGGATGCCGACGGTCTAAATACTGGCGCCGGTATCCCGACGCCTGGCTGCAGAATACACACCGCCGGCATAAGGTAAGTATCGGGGGTTAGGGGAGGGAGAGGGTTAGGTTTAAGGTGCAAGGAGGAGGTTGATAGGTTTAGGCACTAGGGGGGAGGTTAGATTCAGGCACCGAGGCGGGAGGGTTAGGGTATGGGTACAGGTTAGCGTTAGGAGTACTTACCCACAAGTGTCAAAATTCTGACTGTTGGAATGCCCTGTCGGTATTCTGACCAGCGGCATCCCGACCACCGGGAACCCATACCCAACCCTTGCAAACAGATATTATGTCACACAGGTGTTCCAAAAGCACTATGTAGCCTGGCACTCATCGAATTAACCAAAAACATCAGAAAATAACAAAAATAAGTAGAATAAAAATAACTGGAAAAAGAAGTAAACATATGTACAATGTCCAATACTTTACATAAAATTAAGTGCAATACTATGGGCGGCTGCTTACGAAGTAAGAAGTTGTATCAACTAATGAAAAAACACTACAATATACAGTGTTTTATGAAATGTTCTTCATTTAACAAGCAACAGAATGTAAGACAACACTGAAGTATATGATATTCACTTTATCTTTCTTGATATCACATTTAAAAGAACATACTCCGTGCCAAGGCACACATTACATATTAATAGTTAATCACGTCAGTATTTATCAAAAACACAAAAAAAACCACTATATATAGATAGATGGAATTTGTAACTCACTTGTCCCAATGGTTAATCTTCATCTCCACCAGGTGATCTATCATAGATGTAGTATATTCTGGGAAGCTGGCTACAAATACACTGATAGAAGACAAGGACAGAAAGATGCTTATATGATGTGGTTACTGTTGTTCTTCAATGGGCAGTATTTCCTATAACAATGTATAATTATAAACTGGTTAAGGCTAAAACGTTTTATTTTACTTTTTTAAAGTGTATCAGCTTCCTACAACACAATGCAGGCAGCTATGTGTAGGCTAAACCGATGTTACGCTTATCATTCACTGGGAGCTAATGAGAGCAGAGAAATATGAGGCACAACGTGCTCCATGCCCAGGGGCGGATTGGCCGTTTAATTCATCGGGAAAATTCCTGTTGGGCCGAGGGGACTGTGGGCCGTCTGTCATATAGTGCATCACCCTTGTATGACAGGCAGGCCGCTGTCGACCCGCCCGTGAAGGAACTCCATGGTTTTGAAATCGCGAGAGAGGCTTCCACTGACAGAGGCACAGGGCACGTAGGTAACTTTCTGGTCGGGACCAGCACTGCTGCTACTGTGTGCTGAACAGTACTCTATGCAGTGCACAGTGGTGAGCAACTTGAGGAAGGCACTAGGAAGCCTCTTTCTTTCTCCCCTGGGCCTTCCCGGCCGAGATTCCTCCCCTTCGCCTCTGTGAAGCCCGCCCCCATTCCCCCCTACCCTGTGTTTAGACTTCTTCTTTCCTAGTCTCCACCCACCATCCAGTCCTTTCTCTCCCCGAGCCGCCTGTCTGTGTAGGGGCAGCCAGTCTCTCCCCTCCTGCGGAGCTCTGCAGTGACTCTGCTGAGACCAGGAAACTAAGTTCCTGCTGAGGTAAGTACAGTGTATGAGAAAGTATAGGGGGCATATTAATGCAGTCTGAGGGTGGGGTGGATTAATGTTACCTGTGGGAGTAATGTTAATGGGATGGGGGTGTATTAATATTATGGGGGTATATTACTGCTATCTGGGTGGTGGGGTGGGGTGGGGTTGTAGCAATACTAAGCCTGATTAAGGTGGATGGATCTGCAGTAGCAGCTGCGGCAAAGTCGCAGCCACTATTGCGACTTTATGCTAATGCCATGGTTGGTAGGCATCCTATTGAGACACACACTGGCTGTGACGCGAATCCGCCGATATGCACATGAAGACGCACCATCGTTGAAACATCAACTGCACCATCATACAATAGAGCAACCCTGTGGTTGCTCAGAATGTCTGTCGCATCATGGCTGCCAGTGAAACTGCAAATTTCGACGCAGCCCTGACAAAATACACGCTCATCCCCATTAAAGTCACCACCCAGGAACACCTATCGAAATTTAATAGATGCAATTCCATATTTGTCCCCCGGCGGTAACCATAGCTGCATCCACCACTGAATCAAGCTCACTATATGGGGTGAGAGGTATAGTAATACCATCTGGGAGCAGATAATGCAGAACATTAATGTGCTTATAAATTATATTTATCTATATCTATACACACACAATCTTACACGTTATGTTGCTTGTAAATCACTTGACATGATGCTAGGATTCACACCTCTACATCTTTGCAGATCTGGAGGATTGGAAAACCAACTGTCCAGAAGAGGGGATCGGTGGATTGGAGCACATACACTCAGTGGTAAATAGCTGTAACATGCACCCACATACACATTGTAAAATATATATATGGATGGTTCTCACTGCTACATCCATGCAACTGTGTCTTATTGATTTGATTTTCTCAGGTGCATTCCCAGCACCAGTGAGTACCTCTGTCGCCCGCTGATGTTCTTATGCACGGCCCCATTGCTTCCACTGCTCCACACCCCTGCTGCTGCCACTGCCCCACACACCTGCAGCCCACCCATGCAGCCGTCTCTCCCTCAGCACCCCCAAAACACCTCCTGTGTGCTGTCCACTCCTCCACCCGTGCTAGTGTACCTATTTGTTGTCCTTCTGCCCTGCAGGTGGCCCAGTTTGCTCCTCAAAACCCTGATATTAATAAATTATAAAAAAGCAATGTGGTGCAAATAGTATACATGTATAGACACAGTATGATAGTTTTAGAAATTAGGGCGCTGAATGGGACATGTGAAACCGTAAGGTTTTTTGTCTATGGTATATATATATTTAATCTGCCTACCTCTTTAATACGGGCCCCCTTGTGAGAAGTGCCCCGGGCCCCCCATAACCTGTCCAGGGAGGATCAATTTCTTCAGAGGTTCCTTGTTGCTGGGAAATCATATAGGTAAAAAAATACTTATTGACATGCTGTGTTTATTCACTGGAGAGAGGGACGGGGGCATATCCATCAGCTCCTGAAGCAGTGGCCATGCCTCCAGCATGATGAAAACAAGAGTAGTAGCTTGTGGATATACCATTTCACACACGGCCACACCCAGTTTTTCAGGCACGTGCCTTCGATGCGTGCACATAGGGCCACTTTCAGGATTTTTTCCAGGGCCACTTTAAATTCCCAATCCGCCCCTGTCCATGCCTCATTAATGCCCCTGGTTCCTGATAAACTGACAGGCTGCAAAATGGTTAGAACAATAAGATGGCTTCCTCTACTATGAGTAGGAAATCGCTACACTTAAAAATTAATAGAGTTTATTTACACCTTATATGCTAAGAGGAGATAACATCTTTAATAGACATCATTAAAAATGTAATACATGTATTATATAACATAGGTTTTAGCAGGATACAGAGTAATTAAATATGTATCAAATATAAAAATATCTAAATTACCTAATATTTAGGAAACAATTGGCCCGATTCCCAACTGCAAAATAGTCCGCTGCAGTCAATATGTCAATACCATGTGGAAATGTACCCTGTCACAACAAAAATGGGAATAGGTTATATGACTTCCTGGTACTTTCCATAATGAGAGATCAGGAACTAGCAGTAAAAATACAGATTCACTATGGTTCAGATCTAATGGTATTTAGTTGTCGAGTACGAATATGTACAGAGGGCCTGATTCAGAGCCGGACGCAAGTGGCTGCTCGTTCGCTCCGAGCGATGTTTGCCCAACTGCGCATGCGTACGGATCGTTATACGCATGCGCGAACCACTCAGTGCGGCCGAAATTCATGTGCTTGCAAAATAGCGAATGCCTGATAATTTGAGTGACAGAAAGAGGCGTATGTGGGTGGTAACAGGGGAAGGTGCTTGAAAACGGGGAGTGGAGATCCGATCGCAGGCGTGCTTAAAGGTCAAAACGGGCGTTTTATGGGTGTGCATAATTAAAACAGCAGCGTCATTGACCACGTCACTGGGTTATTTTATAGCCAGAACTGCTCGCAAAATTGTGGTAGCAAAAACCAACCACAAGAATAGCGAGCAGCTCATACCCTGTTCGATGTACTCGATTAATCTAATAAATAGCGGACATGACGTAGGATGCGAGCGGCAGGGGGCGTAGTTTCCCAAAAAACGACCGCAAGTTTTGTTCGCTCGTTCAGACATAGAGGCGTGAACAGACCGCAAACAGCGAACGGTTCATTTGACTAGCCACCCCTATTTTCAGGACAAGCGAGCGCAAATAGCGACCGGCTCTGAATCAGGCCAAGAATCTCCATTTCAAAGACCACTAGTCAGCTGTACACACATCTGGTCCATAACCTTATTGTTAGAAGAATGTGTGATGTTAATATACAGAAGTAGGTATAGAAGTCTATAAATGTATTTATAATAAATGGCTGGGCTGCTGTAATGAAACGCTTTGCTATGAGATAAAACCCTAGTTCATTCAGTAATTTGTACTCATTTTTATTCAGGTAAAATAATTATTTGCTAAAACCTGTGATTGCAGAGTTATGAGGTAAGACATTTCTTAATCCAGTATTCCAAGTTGTAATGTTGGTGCTGTACACAGCCACACTGTTGTTTTCAGGTGAAATGCTTTTATCCAAAATTTCTGGTGGCATTATTAGTACTGAGGTAATATAGTAGTTACACTTCACTCTGGACTGATGTTCTGATGACTGTTATTACACAACAACAAACACAGATGAATGAGCCATTTATACAATGAGACAGAATGGAGAAATATGGGCGCATCAGGCCATAGGTCAGGGGTTACATTTCTTAGCAATTTGAAACATGAAAAGTACAAGTGCAAAGAATTACTGTTACATTTCAATATCATGTTCAGCTAATTACTTGACCCTTGGATGCACTCTCAATAAAACATCCACCACAGATACTGGTTTCTTGTACTCTGAGGTGAAGGGAAGCATGAAACAAAATGCTGCACATAATGTTTCACTCAGTTACATTCCAACATTTCCAAACTGAGGTTTACCTGCATTCCTACTTTGTGTTTAATATATAGCCTCTAGTTTCTGTTTTATTTTTCATTGCTCTGCTTTTTTCTAAGCACGACAAGGATTACAGATGAAACTGACCATAACTAAAATGCCATCTTTTTATTAGGATAATAAACTTACTAATATAGTTGCATTAACATATTGCGATCATTTCCATTAGATTGCACCTATCACCTCAGAGTGGGCGCAGTTATTTTTGTTAGATGAACATAAGAATGCAGCCTATGTATAATAAGCCAGTTGCTCAGTCTTGTCGCTGGTTCAATAAATAAAAGTTAGCAAACAGAATAAGAGGAAAATAAGCACTTAAAGCTAAAGATTTCACTGGCAAAAAAAATGACTGTTGGTAAAACTGGGTCACGATGGAGTCTTAGCTTAAGGGTAATGAATTTGTAAATTGAAGCAGTGTGCTTGGGAAGTTTAAAGTAGTGTGCCTACCCGCACACCAGGGGTTAAGACAACTCGCTGTGTAAGTTACTGTACCTGTCTCCCCACATTCTCCTGGAAGGCTGCCTGAGGAACACAGAACAAACAAGGCAAAATGAGACACCTTTGCTTATAGCCAAATACCATCAGATGAATTCACTACAAGCAGGCTGCTATATAAATGACCCATGGCTCACATCATGAAATACACATTGTTTTTGAAAGCAGCACTGCAAGGGATGCAGTTACGGTAACATAAAATGGCGGAGTGCTTGACACTCTCCTCTATGCTGACCGTGAATCGCGTTTCTGCTTGTAAATCAATTCCATTGTTTATATTTACGAAGCAAAGCCACGGCAAGTTGGAGCTGAAAATTTAAAGCGGCACTGACATTCAGTGTAAAGTGTTGCTTTAAATTTGTCAGCTCCAACCGGCCGAGAAGCAGAGGCTTGCAATAGCCACCGCTTCTTAAATATAGTCCCATAATATGTCCACTTTACTGGCTGCACAATGGAGTTGTGTGCTCTTTCAAAGACAAACTGTAAATTGTGATTTCAAGAATCAGCTGAGCAAGTAACAAAGACATATTAAACTTGTCAGACTTCTGCATGAACAAAATTGGCATTTAAAATAAATAATTTTGCTGCTCCCCAAAATATAAGTACATCTTACTTTATAGCTAATTGTAAAATACAGTAAGGCCCCCATACACATACGGACGGATTGCGCGATCCTGATATCGGAATCACAGATCCGCTAGACGGAAATGCCGACCGGCAGCTATAGATGTTCTGCGATATGTCGGAGGATCGGTGAAATTATACATGTCAAATTTCACAGATTTGCAAATCAGGATCATATTTTCATCGTGATCGGCAAATCTGTGAACATATTGGATTTCACCGATCCTGAGATGCCAGGTTGCATATCGCAGGAACTTGGCAGATGCATGGGCCTATAGTCAGCCTGTGGCAGTCAAACTACTGTATACTGTTGAGGTTCATGTAAATGTGATTGTGGCACCTACAGAAGTGTGCAGTGAAAAAGTGTGCAGTCTGGGGATAAGATTTCCAGACCTAATCAGCATTTTTGCATACTTACAGAAACCCAGTCTACCAGGCATAAGTATACTCCACATGGCTATAAGTGCACTTGAGTATATTAGAAGACTAACCAGCAGAATATATTTAGATTGTTTAGAACTGACATTGGGCCTGATACAGCACGAATTGCAATTGCAAACGTGTACGCAGATCGGCGGATTGTTGCGTACTGCGCACGCGTATGCACCGCATTGCACGTGCTGCGATCGCACTGCGATTATGCTTGCAGACAGAGATCCATCGCTGAGTGAGCGACAAGCCGTGAGCATTTGGGGGTGGTGACGGGGGAGTGGTTGCAGAAACGCAGGCATGCCTGTACGTCTTAACACTATTGCATGGGTGTGCATAAATTAGCCACTGCGATTGCCTACGCAGCTTGTGTATTCACAGCGTGCAACAGGACTTGCAATTTCTGTGACGGGTCAGACCTGCTGTAATGGTGTGTGACGAGCCGATGTGCTTCGATGTTACCGATGTATACTCAGGACGGCAAGGTATTACGAATGTGAGAAAGCAGTAGTGGGCATCTCTATGCTGGCCCAGCGGTGGCAGGCATTAGCATATTTTCGCAGCTGCACTGTGTGCAATTATGCAGCTGCGATCGCAATTACGATCCGTGCTAAATTAGGCCCATTGTTCCTTCCAACTAGCACTGGTTGGGAGGGTCAAGATACCCACTGCTCTAGAGATTAATATTAATGACAATAGCTGAATACATTGGAGGGATTTAGTTGGCAAAAGACCAGATTCTGCATCACACCCAATCATTATGTTATCAATCCCACCAGGAGTTTTATATGGAATGGCAGCCTTTTGTAAACCTTAATCACAAATGTTTACTGACATTTCTGAAAGCACAACGGAATATGCTGCACTTTATAAGGTTTTTATGGTCTGCTGCTGTTTTGGGAAGGGAGGAGGAGCCCGTCACCACCCCCTCCCTGCCCGAAATAGCAGCAGACTGTCAACCACTGACAGTCTGCTGCTGTACTGTGAGCACCATCATGCAGCACGGGTCCAGCCAATGTGCAGACTCCCGAACATCGGAGGTGTGGAGCAGCTGTTGGGGGGACGGGGGGAGTGACAAGGCCAGGATCTCCTTTGGCAGACGGAGATTTCCTGGCCTCTTTTCAGCATCTGCAGCGGCTGACTTGCGTGATTTAGCAAGCCGATGGTCATGCAGAACGTTCTAGAATGCAACTCAGATCATTAATGCATTCAGGAGGCATGACACCTCCTGCTGCATTACCATATTACAGTTACTGCAGCTACTACCATGTAAGTAGCAGAGAGAGCAACTCCGTCTGCTGCTGACTCAGGCCCTCAGAGGCCTAAATCGTTTGCATTGGAAGGGCTTATACTATTTTATACTATACTATATTTAGCAGATTGCAGCAAGATGCAAACATAGATGCTGCTGCGTACGACTCAGAACTAGCTCCTATGTGGCAATTCATTGCTAACACAGTGCCTGATTCATTAAGGATCGATATTGCTAAAGCGTACGCAGGCGGCCGATTGTTGCGTACTGCGCATGCATTGTAGTGTGCGAAGGCACCACTGCGATCATATTGCATTCAAACAGACCACAGAGAGCCATCGCAGAGTGATTGACAGGCAGTGTGAGTTTGGGGATCGTGAGGGGGGGAGCGGTTGGAGAAACGCAGGCGTGTCTGTCTGTTTGAACGCTGTTGCATAGGAGTGCATAAATTAGCCACTGCGACTGCATACGCAGCTTGAGTACTTACTGCGTGAAACGAGGTTAGCAATTTCTAAGTAAGGTCAGGGCTGCAGCAATTCAACGTGAAGGGTCTATGGTACTCGATGTTACCGATGTTTATGGAGGTTTGCAATGTGTTACAGATGTGAGATAGCGGTAGTGGGAGGCAGTGGGCGTCTCTATGCTGGCAGTGCGACGGCATTGCGATAGCATTCATTAGCATATTTTCGCAGCAGACCTGCGTGCCATTACGGAGCTGTGATCACAATAGTGACCCTTAATGAATCAGACCAACAGTGTTAACTGCCTGCAGCACACTAGTATTTCCCTGCACTGTCTTTTGTACATTATGGGAAATGCTGGGTATAAAGCAGCACAAAAATATAAGTACATTATTAATACAATAATACAAGAGATAAATTAAAATGAAGTACAAAAAAACCAATATTTAATCATGATCAATAACTATACAAATATGCAAACACACTGGCTTTGTAATAGAGTTTCCCAATATGATTGGATCACGATCTACAGTACAGATTAGGAAACCCAGGGACCATATGGGATTATGCATTACTAGTGAAGCTGAAGAGCTGGTTCCCCAATCACAGCTTTGTACAGGGCATTGCGGTACAGTTGCAGGAACAGCAGAACTTTGCAATGCTAGCCAGGAGCTACGGTTACAACAGTCTCTTTATGAGGAATAATAAACACAGCAATGCTGTCCAAGCAGACACTAGACACAGGGAGTGACGCCTGCTTGCTGCACGGCCATCACAGGGAGTGGACATTCTGAACTACTTTTTGTCAATCGCTGACATTTTGCTAAAACACATTAACTTATTTACCACAAATTCATCGTAGATTAATCGAAAACTGAAGTACACCAATAGATAACAAAAAAATATTTGTTCATAAGTAATTATATGATACGGCTTCTTTTTTTTTTTTAAGGTTTTATGATACTTTTGCCACATGGAGCAATGTACTGTTGTAATCTATGGGTGTTATCACAAGTGTAAGTAATTCCACCACCTAATTACAGCAGAGGCAAGTACACTAATAGCTATAGCCAATAACTGCGTTATAAAAGCAAATTCCACTTTTGATATTTGATGTTATGCTCTGCAACTTTTAAGGGTAATCTGCCCTGACAGTTTAAGACCCAGCACAATAACTACAGTAGATATACAGTATTGGTGCTAGGATCATGACTACTGATAATCAGAAGACAGAAAGAGGTGGAGCCAAGAAAGCTTCTACTGAGACCTATCTAGTAATCAAACTCTACTTTCAATGTCATCGACACCACTGGCACAGAGGAAGTGGGACCCAGGGGTGGGAAACCAACAGCTCTCACCAACTATTGGGGTGGAGGATCATATTTAGAGTTTAAAAAGTGTTATTTGTGTTACTGTATACATATATAATAGTGTAATACTGTTAAATAATTTGTAGTGTTTATGGTTTATATGCATATAATTGTGGTTTTAATACGGTCAATAAACATACTAGACTATTAGGCGTGATCTTTCACTTATATAGATAGATATCAATTATTTATATAGCGTGCGCACGTGTACCTACACACACTGATCAATGGCCACTAAACATTTTACATTTTAGCCTCAGGGTTCCACTATGCAACACTTTTATTTACTCAAAAATTGGCTTACATGACTAACATATAAGAACATGAATCTTTCTGAACGTTAAACATGCTGGGAAATGGTACAGGTTGAGTCTCCCATATCCAAAATGCTTGGGACCAGGGGTATTTTGGATAACGGAATATTCCATATTTTGGAATATTTGCAAATCATAATGAAATATCTTGGGAATCGGACCCCAACATACACAGAATGCATTTATGTGTTATATACACCTTATACACACAGCCTGCAGGTCATTTTATACAATATTTTCAATAATTTTGTGGCTCAAGCAAAGTTTGTGTACAGAAATGAAATTCATTTATGATTCATATACACCTTATACACACAGCCTGAAGGTAACTGTATACAATATTTTTAATAATTTGTGCCTTAGACAAAATCTGTGTACATTGAACCATCAAAAAATCAAAGGTTTCATTATCTCAGTCATGCCAAAATTATTCCGTATTTTGGAATATTCCGTATTTCGGAATATTTGGATATGGGAGACTCAACCTGTACAGTAGTGAGCTAATACTGGTAATAAAAACAGCATAAATCTTACCGAAGCCGCTCGCCTGCAGTTTACATCTCGGTCAAAGATAGCAGCGATTATCAGAGCACTGCAAGAGATTGGAAAGAGAGTAATCAATGTCCGCTCTCAGTATCTCATAGATTAAATACAAAATGAAGCATAGACAGTTTAAGATTAAAAAGTCCAGTAACACACATATACTGTAATTAGAAGTTATTTGGTTACATTTTTTTTTTTTGCAACAATGTATTTATTAACCTGTTAGACCAATTAACAGTTTATATCTATTTTTGGAAGCAACCTAAAAGAAATGTTCTTTAGTTAGTAGTGGGCTGTGATGACTATTTATATTGGGACTGTATGTTTCAAATCACTTTATGCACTTTACCCACTGGTATGAAAAACCATGCTTTTATGAAAATATTTTTTAACAAGGATAAGAGCATTTACATGTGTATGGGAATAAAGTTCATTGGTAAGAATGACCTTATACCCATATATTGCCCTGCGGTCATGTCTGACATGCAATGCCAATGGTATGTGCCTAACACCAGTGGCTAATCAGCATTATAGATACCAAATAGCTTATTTCAGTCTAATAAACAGAGGCACACATTTCAGCTTTCAAAATGTATGAGGGTGGTTCAATAAGAAAGGTAACAAGACCTATTACTTGTGTAATGTTCTCTATTTTATTCTAATTTCCTACCAGGCCAGCTGAGGTAGACCATTGCTTCTCCTCACGGCCATTAGGCTGCACCTCATATCAGTCATACTGTCAGAACATCAGTTGTAAAATGGCGGGCTGGCAGAAACATGGTTAAACATTAAGGCGCATAGTGAGATCAGATTTCTGCATCCACAGTAGCTAAAATTCATCTGCCAACTTGTTGACGGTGTCACGGAAACAGGTTTGGTGCACTGCCTTTGATAATGCAAGTTGTTACGGCGCTACCATTGGCAGGTACTGGACAATCCTCCCTACATCCCTGACCTGGCACAGAGTGATTTCCACCTCTTTGAACCATTGAAGGCAAGTTGTAACAGACAATGAAGTTCAGGAAGCCCTCATATCCTGGCTTCAGGCACTTGACACTGCTTTCTTCTATGCTGGGATAGATGCCTTGGTGTACCGTTGGAACAAATGCTTAGACAAGTATGTGGACTATGTGGAAAAATAATCTGTACCAAGGCCATACTATTTACACAATGAGAGGTCCTGTTACCTTATTTCTTGAACCACCCTTGTATATATTTGCAACATATATTGTTTAGGTCCAATCTGGCTTCATTCGCTTAGAATAACTCCAGCAGATTTTAATTGGAAAACAGTAATTCTCACTTTTTTAAACATTACATTTTTATGGTTTCAAAATTATATAGAAAAGAGCTGGGGTACAGAAATAAAAAAAAGGGTACAGGAAAAAAGAAAATAGGGGACAAGAATCAAAGGTACATTATTTGCATATAACTATACAAATATAACATAGAAATATTCTGACAGTCCAGAAATTACATCCGTTCTTAGTAATTCTCACTTTTGATCACACAGTTCATTAAATTTTCAACAGAGACACAATTTCTCTGTTGTTCACAGACAGTGAAGGAAGTCATGTGGTAGACAGAACCAATATTCATAAGAATGCATTGCCTCATTCATTTCACCGATTCCTCTCTTACGGGTAGGCTGTTTTACCATAAATGGCTGACTTCACATCTAAGTAACAGGTGATGTTTAAAACAAACTTCCAGAGAAACAAAATCCAACAATATCTTGTTTTTTTTATGCCATAATGCCCAGCCAGCAGGCTGTTTCTATGTAGTGGGTGGTCAGAGTGTAAAAAGTGTACATAGGAACCATTGTAACCAGATCCTAGACCTAGTAATACAATTTATTTTAATGAACTAAACATGAAAAATAAAAAAAAAACAGTGTCAATCAACCGTTCATGGTCCCAGAAAAGCCACAGCAGCACTGCTGTAAAGTACAATATAACATCCCCAGGTACATTACAGAGAGCGAGAGCTCCTTCCCCATTCTGCATACTATTTGTTCATATTGCGGCAGAATACTCTGCAGCGCCTTACAAGTATAAAGTCACAGAAAGGGAATGATGGTCTTATAAGGTGTGTATAGACAATACACTATATGAATATTATGCAGTTCACAGTGACTTTGATATACATTCATTTTAAATTGTGACACACACTTTAGGTACATAGGTTGTCTTTAAGTAACCTTAAGTAGCAACTATCCCTATACATTATATATATATATATATATATATACACACACACATACAGACAGACACACAGTATATATATATGCACACAGATACAAATATATATTTCTAAAGTTGCGTAAAATAAAACATGATGTGAGTGGACAGCAACACCACCATATCTAGGTAGCAAGCCAAGCACATAGTGTTCCTCTTTCCTTTGCAAAACAAGTTTTTCACATGGAGATATACATCTTTACCCAGTGTTGCACATTCTAGTAGGGAACATATACAACATTAGGGATGGGGCGAGTGGGAAGAGCTTGCTTATTGATTCAAGATATTTGAGAACAAAGACAAAATCAACAAGGATGATTTACTTGTAGTTCAACATTTGTGGAGGTGTTTGCACATATCTAAAATCACAAGTAACTGCCCATACAAGTGGTCATCTTCAACCATCAAACCAGACAAAGAATAACAAGGGCACGTTATGTCAGGCACCTATGTATTGCCATAAATTACATGGTTTGTAACTGGTTTTAGCAATAAACATTTTTATTTTCTTATTATAGGTTAAAAATAGTAAATCTTTTAATGGTGGTACTGTGCCGTTTTTAAGGTATTTATTTTAATGATATTGTATTTATTTTAATTGTTCTGTAATTCAAAGTTTAAAAACAAATTGCTAAATCACGTGTTATTTAACCATTTAATCGTCTACGCAGAATAATCAGAGTTATGGTATAACATACTTTAGATAACTCTTTTTCTTCGAGGTCCATAGGGTCCACAGAATCTACCTTGGGGTATGTAGTGGAAACGATCCATTGCACTAATGAGCTTCTAGCTTTTCAGCTCCCAGCATGCAGCGGTCCTCCTCCCTATATACCCTTCCCCCAGTCACAGGCATTCAGTTTGTAAACAAGCCTAACGGCAAGAGACGGAAAGTGGAGAAGGAAGTACATTGCACACAAGAAACACTCAAAATACGAAGAGGGAATCCGTGATATAAATAAGCAAAATAACAGATCCCAACTGAGGCTAGGTGCGTCAGGGAGGGTGCTATGTGACCCTACGGACCTCCAGGAAAAAGAGTTAACTAAGGTATGGTATGTTATACCATAACTCTGATTTTCTTCTTCAGGGTCCATAGGGTCCACTGAATCTACCTTGGGGACGTCCTAAAGCAGTTCCTTTAAGGGTGGGGATGCTCCTGTGCAGACAGGAAAATCCGCCACCCAAAGGAAGCATCCAGGGAGGCAAAAGTATCAAATGCATAGAATGTGAAAAAAGTATTGACAGAAGACCAAGTGGCTGCCTTTGCACAACTGTTCAGCCGAGGTGCCATGTCTAACCGCTCACGACGGTCCGACAGACCGTACTGTCACCTTGTCAGGAACAGGGATATCAGCCTGTGTATAGAACTGAGAAATAGTCGTACGCAGCCAGCGAGCCAAAGTCTGCTTGTTTGCTGGCCAGCCTCGTTTGTGAAACCCATATAACACTCAGAGCGAATCCGATTTTCTGATGGAGCTGGTATGATTCACGTAGATACGAAGGGCTCAAAACACATCCAGTGAAGCTTCACCTGTAGACAGGTCTGAAGACTAAAAGGCCGGAACTACAATCTCCTCATTTATATGGAAATGGGAAACCACCTTTGGAAGGTAACCCGCCTTAGTACGGTGGAAAGCTCTATTTTGATGGAAAATCAAATATGGAGAGCGACATGACAGAGCTGCCAAGTCAGAAACTCTACAAGCTGAGGTGATAGCAAGGAGGAAAAGTGTCTTCACTGTCAATCATCTTACGTCCACCGTACCCAAAAGGTTCAAAGGGAGTCATCTGCAATGCCCTGAGAACCAAAGTGAAATCCCACAGTGCCACCGGAGGGACAAATGGAGGTTTCAGCCGGAGAAACCCTTCCAAGAATGTTCTAACATCCGGCAGAGGGGCAATTCTGTACAAAACTGACAATGCAGAAGCCTGAACGCTCAAGGTAGCCAGGCGAAGATCTAAGTCTAATCCCGTCTGAAGAAAAGCAAGTAATCTTGCGACCTTGAAAATCTCCGGGACGTTTTCTGTGAGAACATCAAAGAAAAAATGAATACCAAATTCTGTGATAGATGCGGGCGGAAGCAGGCTTCCTTTCCCTCAGCATCGTCTGAATCACAGAGGCCGAAAAACCCTTGGCCTTGAGCTTAGCAGACTCAATAGCCATGCCTTCAAAGCCAGTGAAGGTAAATCCTGATATAGGCAGGGACCCTGCACTAGCAGATCCGGCCGTAGAGGCAGTGGAAATGGACTGTTTATTGACAGACATGTCAGGTCGGAAAACCAATGCCTCCTGGGCCAAGCAGGGGCTATTCGTATTATCCTGCCGCCTTCCTGCTTGAACTTTCTGACGACCCTTGGGAGGAGGGAGATTGGAGGAAACAGGTTTGCCAATCTAAAATCCCATCTCACCGCCAGAGCGTCCACGCAATCGGCTGAGGGGTCCCTTGTTCCTGGAGACTTTGTGATTGTGACGTGACGCTATGAGGTCTACGTGCAGTACTCCCCACTTGTCCACCAGGAGTTGAAAGACATCCGGATGAAGAGCCCATGCATGTCCTGGCGACTTAGGAAGTCCGCTTCCCAGTTGAGAACACCTGGGATGAATATTGCCGAGATAGCCGGAAGATGGCATTCAGCCCACAGCAGAATTTCCGCCACTTCCTTCATGGCTGCTAGACATTGTGTACCTCCTTGATGGTTGAGGTAGGCCACTGCTGTAGCGTTGTCGGACTGAACCTGGACTGGCCTGCCTTGTAGGAGGTCCTGCGCCAGTATGAGCGCTCTGTGCGCTGCCCGAAGCTAAAAAATATATATTGGCAGGAGACTATCCTGAACTGTCCACCTTCCATGAAAGGTGTGATGGCCTGTCACCACTCCCCATCCTCGCATGCTTGAATCTGTAATGAGGAGTACCCAATCCGGGACCCACAACGGACGACCCATATTTAAATGAGTCGTCTCCAGCCACCAAGCGAGGGAGAGCCAAACCTCTGGTGAGATGCGGATCATCTGAGACTTTATCTGATAATACTGACCATCCCAATGAGCCAGAATCCAATTCTGCAGGGACCTGGAGTGAAACTGGGCATACCATGGAGCCCAGCACCTGCATTGCCAATTGTACCGACACTCTTTGCTTGCAGAGAAGACTGTTCACATGAGACTGTAGTGCTACAATCTTGTCTTCTGGTAGAAGAATCCTCTGTCCCAGAGAACCCAGCAGTGCCCCCATATGCGGAGTTGGAGAAAGAGAGGACTTTTTCCAATTTATTATCCAGCCGTGCTCTTGTAGGCAGACAATGGTCATCTGAAGATAACATTGTAACGTCTCCTGAGATTGTGCCAATATCAGGAGGTCATCCAAGCATGGCAGTATCCTGACTCCTTGTCGCCTGAGAAGAGCTGTCATGACTGCCATTATCTTGGTAAATACCCGAGGAGCTGTGGCCAGCCCGAAGGGTAGAGCCTGAAATAGGTAATGTTGCTAATCTACCGCCAATCTCAAAAATCTTCGGTGGGATTGTGCAATCGGAACATGCAGAGAAGCATCCTGAATGTCCAGGGAGACCATGATATCCCCAAACTCAATCTTGGGCTGAAGTGTCTTGCGGACATGCCCTACTCTGTGGGCGAAAGGACCGAGCTGCCGACTGCCTAAATTTAGGGGTAGTCATAGATGGCAATTGAGCAGACTTCGGTGTTGCCAGAGAAGTCATTATGTCATCCAGCTCTGGTTCAAACAGTACCTTCCCCGCAAAAGGCAAAGATTCAAGAGCCTTCTTGGATCTTGTATCTGCCTTCCAGGTTTTTGGAAAAGGGATCTTCAGGCTGCATCTGAAGGAGCCGAGACCCTAGAAGCCAAAATACCTGCGCCAATGACCGCTTTCCCCATATACACAGCTGATTCTCGCATCTGATAGAGAAAAGACTGCTGTTTTCTGGTAGCCTCAGGCATAGTACTTTCCAGAGATGTCATCCATTCTTCCATAGCTTTCGCTACCCAGGCTACAGACATAGCTGGTCTGGTAATAGCTCCAGATAATGAAGAGATTGATTTCAAATGATTGTCAAGTTTTTTTTATCGGTAACTTCTTTTAAGGAGGATGTTGCAGGAATAAGTAAAGTAGCGCTCCTAATCAACCTTGTGACATGAGCGTCTATCATTGGTGGAACTTCCCATTTGTTACACTCACCAAGTGCAAATGGGTACAGAGAGGTTATATTCTTTGTAACATGGAAATGCTTCCCAGGAGTACTCCATGCCTCGGACATAAGATTTGTCAGTTGCTCAGACTGAGGAAAATAATCCTTAGCCACCTTCTGACGTCTAAAGTCCACCAATGCTGTCAGCGGGGCCTCCTCTTCCTCTATACTGAGGACAGATCTAACCGCTCTCACCAGAGAGGGGACATCCACAAGAGACTGATGGTCTTCTTCTACTGAGTAAGACCCAGAACTCTGAGTATCAGAGTCTGAAGAGTAGTCCGGGTTGTCATGAGGCAACTGATGGGAACCTCTCTTATGCCCCTTGCTTTGCCGCCACTTGTCTATCTGACTGCTGAGGAGCTATAGATGGCAGCAGACACTGACTGGAGTGAACAGTAGAATTAACCCAACAGGAATTCATGGGGGGCATAATATATATATATATATATATATATATAGATAGAAGGATGCAACTGCTGTGAATACCCCATAGCATGGGGAAATACCGTGGCCGGAGCCCACGCTTCTGCAACTTTGTTCACTAAATGCGACAAAACCTGATACCACCTGGGTGGTTCTAGCGCTGGAGCTCTAGATGTAATGGCTTGAATGGGTAGCTGTTTACAACAGAGGCTACACAATCCATCCAGGTTAACATCTTGCTCAGACAGGCCTGCCAAATAAAACACACATGATCTTAGTACTGGCATATCATTCTTCTCACCTACACCTTTAGACATGACAAATGTATAAATGGTATAAGCTGTACAGTATAAATGCAATGCAACACCCTATCAATGAAACCCCCCACACCTTTCAGAGGGATGTGGAGAAACACAGCGATAAGTATAACTGACAGTTTGAAACAAAAATACAGTACAATACAGCAGCTAGCATTAAAGTCACATACAATGCATAAATACGCACAATTGCTATTGCTAATGGACTCTGAATCAACTGACCAGCCCCGCAGGGGTAATGTTAGGATATAGAGTGCTATATACCAGACCCAAACGAGAGGTATATACCAGACCCAGGGAGACCGACCAACCTATGAGACAACAGCTACAGCAGTACACACACAAACGCGATCTGCGAGCGTCTCACCACGAGGTGGTCAAACATAGCAAACCAGATGCTGCAATCCGTACTGGAAGTTGCATCTAGATTGAGGGAGGAATGGCCGGGGGATCGCCTTATCTCCCTTAAGCTGCGATTTTGATTCCACGGCTACGCTGGCCTCATAGCAGTAGACACATAGATCTACTGCGCGTCCCCGGCGACAGACGAAAAGGAACCGGCCACCTTAGTGAGGACACGTCACACTATGCCTTCACCGGGAGCTGTACCCGATGCGTCTCCTACACTGGATGCTAGGACTGCCGCGCACTTACCTGTCATCTCTGTGCCAGACCTGCAGTCCAGACCTCAGCACAGGCGCTAGCTAAGCCACGCTGAGGCCCGCCGAGAACTTCAGGGCATATAGCGGTACTGGTGTTTTCGGCCCCGGCAGAGGTAGGAGTCGCAGTACCTGCGTCTGTAGTGGCACCTGGTACTGCTAAACTCAGTAGTTCAGAAACTAAGTAAATCATAAATGAAAAAAGCCTGGGACTGCCTAGACAGTCCCGCTGTTATAACAGGTGCGTCTGGATACCTGCTGCGCATCAAACAAAAAACCTGAATGCCTGTGGCTGGGGGCGGGGTATATAGGGAGGAGGACCGATGCATGCTGGGAGCTGCAAATCTAGAGCTGTTTGGTGCAATGGATCGTTTCCACTACATACCCAAAGGTAGACTCTGTGGACCCTATGGACCCTGAAGAAGAAATTCTTGATTTATTGAATTATTACCAAGATAAATAGATGCTCCACTTTAAAGGCACATCAGGCATACCACAATTGCTGGAAAACTGCCCCCATGTGAGTGAGCCCTAGAGAGGACCTAACCTATGGATGAGACTAGAATTTGCACTGTGGTAAAACCATGTTACACTGGATGTGGGGTAGGTTTAAAATGTGTAGCGATTTACAGTTAGATGGGGTATGTCCTAAATCGGGGATGGGGAGCCTCAGGCCCAGGGGCTGTATAAGGCCCGCGGAATCATTTGGTCTGGCCCTCTGAGCTTTTTTCTGCTAGCCTCATCTGGCTAGCAGGGTGCCTGGAATGGCACCCTGCAACCAGAATCTATACAGCGGTGCTGCCTGGAGCTTCCTTAGGATGCTTCAGATGGTCATACAGCTGCCCTTACAGCTCCCCAGAGCATCCTGAGGATGCTCCGGGAATTGCTGAAATCACGGCGATTGTGGCCCCGATGCCGTGTGACGTCACACAGAGGGGGCGTGACCTGCACCAGGCCCGCAAATAATGTTATATATATATCAAAATGGCCCTGGGCAGAAAAAAAGATTCCCCACCCCTGTCCTAAATGAACTCTAAATTGCAATGTAAAACTAAAGCAGTCCAGTATTTGTATGCTAAATGCCAAACAGACAGTATTTATACTGAATCCAAAGAAAATAAAACTATCTGTACCCCGATGAATTGCAACATGGTTTGTACAGGTACAAAGTTGCCCTTTTTTCGTTTGCTCTCAATTCTGAATCAGCCCCTAGCCCAGTGTTGGCTAACCTTGACACTCCAGCTGTTGTGGAACTATATATCCCAGCATGCCCTGCCACAGTTTTAGCATGCCCTAATAGCAAAACTGTAGCAGTGCATGCTGGGTTATGTAGTTCCATAACAGCTGGAGTGTCAAGGTTAACCAACACTGCCCTAGCCTATGCTCATTGAATCCACTTTCGGTGTATGCATTAGACCAATTTACCCATGGCAGGTGGCTCTGAATTAGACTAGGGACTGGGGGAAAATGAGTAGGCAATGATGTGGCAGAGAATCACAGCAGCACCGTCACTGAGCAGTTTGCACCACAGTCAGGGGCAGGTAGTAGTCATACAGGAGATTAGCAAGATATAGGAGCAGGAGACAAAACAAAAAAAAAAACAAAGAGATAAAAAAAATTGTAAAGTACATGCAAATACAGACCAAAACATAGAACAGTCAAGTAAGGGGGGAGCAACTGAGAAATGGAGAGGAAGAGAGTGTGTGGTAGACTGAATAAGAGAAATGGTGAGAGTGGGAAATATGGGGAGACAGATGGGAAGGGAGGGGGGGGGGGGGGGGGGGAGGACAGAGGAGACAATAGCATGGCAGTGCCGAGCACAATAACTGGCGACCCGGCAAATTACAGGTCCATAATACTAGTTATATACTTCTTGATTCATCTTAGTTGAGCAGTGAGGGACTGGATACCATGGTAATTGTACACAGTTCTCTATGGCACAAGTCCTATTGTTTGTCTTAGATACAGAGCAGTTAGAAATGAACTTTGTGCTGCCTGGAGCATAGAACCTCTTGCTCTCATTTAACAAGACCCTGTTATATACCAAAACTCAACCACACACGGTCTTATTGACAATCCAGAGAAAGGAGTCTAAGGCCCGTATTCAATTTGGAGCGAAAAGCCGTTTACGCATGTTTTTGGCGAAAACTTTTCGCCGATGTCATAATTTTCGCCTGTTTTGCTTTTACTCTGTATTCAATTTGAAAGACTTGCCGCCTAGGCGAATGCAATGTACCAGGCGAAAAAGTATCGCCTATGAAAAGCAGGTGGAAAAAAGTGCAGAATTGGGGTTTTGGGGTGCAACGTTGCGGGAACCCCCCTGCAGCCTTCAGACAGTTCCCCAAAAGGTAAACTGTGTCAAAAAAATTCTAAAAAAACCCATTAAAGACCCCCCAATAACAATTACTGAAAAAGGCGGCGAAACAAAATGGGGTACAAAGTTAAAAACTAGCGAACTTGACTCTGGGGCGGTCCCCAAGTATGTCCCAAGTGTTTTTTCTGAATTGCAGGTGTTTGCGGCAGGTGGATTTTTCACAATTTTTTCAACTTCACTTTAGCAACTTTTAAATATGCTGACCCCCATTTTCAAGTACCCCAAATTTGCTGGGATAAGTTATTTTCTGCAAAAAATACTCCTGAATACTATTCTTCACCACGTATAGAAATACGCTATTTAGCAGCTATTGAGCCCATTTAAAAACTCCAAATACCTTCAGCAAGCCAAATCGGGGGTTACCATAGTTAACCCCCATGTCAGAGCATCTTTTGGGGGGTGTCAGACTGATTTCCCCAGTTCTGACAGTGCTCTACGCCTGTTTAAGTTTCGCTGGGTCCCGTTTTCTCATACTTTCAAATTGAATACAGGGATACGCGGGCACGCGCGCGATACTTTTCCACCTGCAAAACAGGCGAAGTAGGTGAAAAGTCCAGGCCGCGAAATTTGAATACGGGTCTAAGAAGCAGTCAGTATGATCTTAGTTAGTAGTTAGTTAGTAGAGGCAGTTAGTAGAGGCAGCCATTTTGTCATCTGAAAAAAATGCAGCTTATACATTTTCTAGAAACTAGTGACATAACTAAAGTGTTGCCTGGCTCATGTTTATGTGGCCAGACCTCTATACATGAGGTATTGGTTCCAACTAAACTGATAAACTGCATCGATGGTAGGTGACATTCATTTTAATGAAGAGTTTGCTATGAGTTAACTGCTAAACTCAAAAATAAAGCCCTAATATGTGACAAAGTAAGAATTTTTTCACATTTTCTCCCTAAAGACACAGAAGCCATACTAATGATAAAAATAAAAAACAAATAGGAACAAAATATATCCAGGTCAAATGTAAGATGGTATATGCCATAGTGGGCAAGCCTCAAAAAAGTCCTAACACTGAAGAAGAACTATGCAGTGACACAGTCTACTTAATGGGAAATGCAACAGCAATGTAGGACTAAGCAAGTATTTTGGGTTACTGTCACTATTCCGGCAAAGGGGATGCCGGCGCTTAGAATACCAGTGCCAGCATCCTGACAAATGGCATCCCAGAGGTAAGTAGCGGGGTTAGGCACTAGGGGGAGGGGTAGGCACTAAGGGGGATGGTTCGGTTTAGGGTACGGGGAGGGGGAGATTAGGTTGAGGCACTAGGGGGAAGGTTAGATTTAGGCACCAGGGAGGGAGGTTTAGGGGTAGGGAGAGGGGGAGAGTTAGGATACCGACCAACAGGTGTCGGTATCCTAACCCTTTCTGCATGCCGGTGTTGGGATTTTGACCACCGGAATCCCGAGCGCGAGCATCCCGCACTCAAGCCAGTATTTCCGCTAAGTGAATGCTTCCTACCGGTGGTGACTTCATGAAGGTCTCATATAATGATGCAATGTGACGTTTCTTTCCAAAGGTAATCTGCAATTTCCCTGCTGGAGAAGAGCCCCTCTTGTGGAACATGAAAATGACATTCCTCATACTGATCTGTTTAACAGCTTATTTGGTAGAATTAAAAATAAGAGCTCTCCAGTTTAAAAAAAATAAAAGTTTACCATAGGGTAGGGGAAAAAAAAAAAAAAGCATATATATATATATGTATATATATATATATATATATATATATAAATGTTTAAACTAAAAATTCCTTAAACAACTATTACTACATGGTTGAGTATAAAATCATTCAAAGATCCTATTATTTCCCATGATGGAATTCATTAATGAAGGGCTATAGGGAATTTCATATGTTGAACTAGAATTTGTGGCGTGATCATAATTAAACCTCACACTAATTAAGCACAAATATGCTTGAAAAACCTTTATGCAGATTAATTTATTATAAAACCAACAAGTAAAAATCAGTTGCAGGTCAGAGGAATGATTTTGGCACGACTGTAAATTATTACTTTATCAACAAATTCAAACAGGACTTTGTGTGCTTTTGTTCTTCGAGTTTCTGCGATACTCCTCACAAGGGTTTCCTAACATTATAGAACTGTTTCTCCGTGGGAACTCTATGGAGTGATTTCATAGACAGCAAGTCCCAGCTTGTCGTTCACCACACCTGCCAGTCAGCAGAACAGTTCCCTCAGCCTCCCAGACAAATCGTATGCCACAGCAAACTGACTTCTTGAAATGTGATTTTCACTTTCACAGGGCATTTTAAGGGCTTGGCACTCTTGTCAGTACCTTCTCTATGAACCCCCACCACCAACAACACCCTTCCCAGCAACACTGGGAGCCAGAATGTCTCAGGGGGAGTTCTTGCTGCTCCATTCCTGCACCTGTAGAGACAGCTGGTAGAAATACACCTGCTATTCTCCAACCTCTAGCCACACTTTCCACTTCTTCCTTAGAAGAAGTAAAATGGATAACATTCAGGCCTTTCAGATATGTCCTCACTCGACTTTGCTGCGGTCTCACCAAATAGGCCCTCTCAGTGCAACTGGTCCTACGAGACTATGGTAGGGTCGGGCGTCTTTTTTTGTGAAAATGCAACTAAATCACAATGTGATGCGGCTAGGACGCACCAGGAGACTGTGCTGATTAATTTGATATGTGACACTTGAATATGTGTGTGCAACAGAGTCTCACAATCAGCATGCATACTGTTACCATGCAGCAGCCAAGTTCTGTTTACAGTCTCAGGGCCATATTCAATTAAGAGCGAAAAGCAGTTTTCGCCCGTTTTGTGGCGATAATTTTGCCTGAAAATTTTTCTTCGTATTTAATACCAGTACTCTTTCACCTACGCGAAAAGTCAAGGCGAAACTCCACAGAATAGCAGGAGAAAAAAAAAATTAGCAAAATCTATATTTAGGGGTGCAGATGTTGGGAAACCACCCAAAACCCTTGGTACACCTCCCCAAAAGACAATTCACCCAGAAAAAGGAAAAAAAAAAAAATCTTGTAACATCCCAAACAAGACTTAGAAATTTGGGGCGAAAATGTAATAAGTGGGGGGACAACTTAAAACACTAGCGAAATAAGATTGTGGGGGTGCTTTGAGGAAAGGGGCCAAGTGTTTTTGGGATTGCAGGTGCTTGTATGACGGAGAAATTTTACTTTTTCTAAAACTTTACTTTATAGACATAAAAATATGCTAGTACCCATTTTCAAGCACCCCAAATTTGATGGAACTACTTATTTTCTCCAAAAAACACTGCTTTATGCCATTCTTCCACACTTTTACTTAGACACTAAAAGCAAGCATTTACCACCACTTAAGTACCCTAATTGGTTCAATTAGGGCTAATACTAAACTACCATAATGATTTCCGAAGTCAGCCCATCTTTTTCTGGGGTACAGAGTGATTCACCCAATTCATCCTGCACTTTTCGCCTGGTTCACATTTCGCCTGTTTGGTAACTTGAATACGGAGTAAATCGGGAGCGCGCACGAAAAGTTTTCACCTCCAAAAAAGACGAAGGTGGCGAAAAGTCGGGAAAGCGAAACTTTTTCCCCGAGGCGAAACTAATTGAATACGGCCCTCAGTCGCAGACAGATATACAAGTGTTGCTTATCATATTAATCAGCACGGTCTGCTGGTGCGTCCTAGTTGCATCACATTGCAACTTACACACATTTTCAGCAAAAAAAAAAGACGACCAATGCAGAGACAGAGTTGCAGTGGACCTGACGGCTCACTCACGCCAGGTATATCACGCTGCATGGCGTATTGAGGCTAGATGAGCATGGACACATCTGTATCTGCTGGAAGACAATTTCAAAATTGGTTTCTAAGAAAAGTGCTTAATATTGAGAAAGCAATGCCTAAACTAAATTTTCTGTAGATTAAGACGTACAAAGCAATTATTTATTCAGTCAGAATAGGTGTCAAGGGAACATATTGAAAATGTCCTCAGAGATGATAGTAATAATAATAATAATTATATATATATATATATCGCTCCATTGACGGCGGCACTCAGGGATTTATAAAGAAAACAACACACACGTAACTACAGTCTAGTCGACGTTTCAATGCATCAGAATTTTCACCAGAACATAAAGAAATCAAACCGAACAAACCTTAAATAAGTGCTCCCCCTCACCATGGTTCCGTGTTCATCCTCCCAGCTACCGGCCGGGATCGCGTCGATATGCGCATCATGATGACGTCACCAGTGTGCACCCATCCCCATGGTTACAGCTTATACACAAACATACAGTCACCAATACATATCCCAATGAATACAAAATACAAAAGGTACAGTCAGAATATGCAAACATGATAGCAAGTCACTAAAACATCCTAGCAGCCAGCACATAATATAAGGCAAGGAGGCTGAAAACGATTAATAGTACTTACATAAATAGCTCACTGATAGAGCTGGGGCACAAACACCCAAGACTACATAAGTTTTTTATAAACTTAATCTGCATTTTGTGCAGTTTTAATATCAGATTATGCTAGCATTTTTGTATCTGACTTTCATTGATTTGGTATGTTCATTAGTGTCAGCATTAGTTTGATGTAGTTTTGGGTGGTTGTGCCACAGCTCTGACAGGGAGCTATTTATGTAAGTACTATCTATCGTTTTCAGCCTCCTTGCCTTATATTATCTTTGATGAAGTCTGGAGAGGACGAAACGCGTTAGTGAGCTCTATTCTCTTGCCATTTGAACTCAATTCTCCTGAATGAAAGCTAAGCCTTTTTAACTTTTTTATATTTTTATTCCTGGGCGCTTTAACAATTCTAATTATTACCATCTTAGATTTAGCACTTTACAACTATCGATGGACTATTAATTTGATGTTTATTATTTTTATTTATATGTGCTTTTTATAAATTTCGGGATCCATTGTTTGTTATTTGTAATAAATTGTGTACCCCCCTATTTTATTCATATATTGTTGTTTGCACATTTTCTTGGCACTAGCACTTTATATGTATTTCCATATTTGCACTATATTGGAGTAAACATGCAGGTCGCTATACTTATTAATTTTGCACATTTAATTTCAAGTATCTTACCCGTACTTATTTTGGTATTTAGCTGACACCTGGTGAAGGAGGTTTCAATATTTGTGTGGTTTTGGGGAAACATCCCCATAGGTATTATTAGGCACATTTTGATATTGGTGCTGTTCCATATACCCCCTTTTTCATAATATATATACATATATACACATTTACACACAGCGTCAATTAGAGTATAGGCGCCGACACTTTGATCGATACAGTGGGCCAACTTGATTGAAGCACAGCAAATGATAGTCTTAATTTGATACTTCCCACTTTCTTCTGAGTGTGGCAGCTCAGCTCATCAGAATATCGTTAGGTGGAACGGCACAACAACCTACAGTAAGTAAGAATATAGCTCTTACAATGCTAGTTAAGGATATGCGTACCAGATAAATGCTATTTTGATATTATATCAGCAGAGGTCTTTGCTTCCCATTTGGTTAGTACCCCAGGGTGGTGTTCCTGCAGCCTCTGCTCTACTCAACATCAGCATATAACCTCAGTGAACATAAATAGTTTCCATAGAGCAATATATTAGTATAATATACAAATATTTATTCATTGCACAAAAAAACAAACAGGAAACAACGTACAAAAGGACATAGCGAGGTTTCTTAGCTTATCTGCGGTAATCTGGTCATCATGTTTGTGGGCAGTCTGTAGTTAAGTTCCAATAGAACGGTTCAGAACAAGTCTCATTCAGGAACGTAGGATGAGGTGATGCCATACCCGGAAGACAGCTGGGGCCGCAGTCACGAGTGCAGAGACGTTGCATCACACAAGGGGCTAATATGAGGGGAGTGAGTCAGAGATGAGGTCTCCAAGCGCTGTGGAACTACAAGACCCAGCATGCCATGACAGCCTCAGAGTGTATATATTTAAGTCAAAAACCTATTGGCACTCTCCAGACTTCTTTATTAAAAACCAACAGGTGGGGGGGGGTTTACGACACCCCAGATCAAACCACATGGTTCCTTGTGGTTTGATCTGATGTTTCTACAGAATATGCTGTCTTGACAAATGTCCTGAGGGATCTAAACGTCAACTTTTTCTATGTCCACTTGTGAGTAATAAACACCTGTTGGTTTTTTAAAAAGAAATCAGGTGACTGCCCATACAGTAGGTTTTTGATTTTTATAATTGGACTTTATTGGCCTGATTCAGCAAGGTACGCTATTCTGCTTATAAGCATGCAACGTGGTTGCGAACATCAGCGGTGATATGCAAATGTTTGCATTCGCATTGCTGCGATCGCAGCCTACCATAAGGACGCAGACTTCCCCTTAATCACATCTGTATACTTTGGCAACATAGCGAAATCATTGTTATAAAGTAACATTGGACGCACAGTTAATGTTAGCAGTTGTGTTAGCATATCCGTCCACAGCTGTATCACCCACTCTGTTCTGCAGTGATTTCTGAAACTCAAGTGATTTTGGAAGCTATACTGATATCTGTTCTGTAAGTTAGTTTTCTCCTGATATACCCCATTACAAATGGTATGAGAATGTGCCTGCCTGCACAATCAATTACTCCTAATTTGTATAGTAAACCAGGTTATAGGCGAGGACAATTTAAAATAAATGAAGGCTGTAGGTGTACTTCAGAGCCCAGTCTTCAACCTAGGCAACGCTGTGTACCCCAACTAGAATATAAGCGAGAAAGTGTGTGTCTGTCTGTTTGTCCTTTATGCACAGCCAGAGTTTTGTACCTAGCGCCACCAAATTTGGCATGGTGGTGCAGTTTGATCAAGATTAGGTTTCTGTCTAGTTTTGAACTTCATCAGGATCATACACTGTCACACAATCCCATAGAACTGAGACAATCTTAAATTACACAGAATCTGGGGCTAAGGGGCTGGCTTCATACTCACACTGTCACACTCTCATCTCTTCCAAAGTGCTGTGTTATATCACTTTTCCAACAGCCGCATACATGAAATACTTGGAATGGAACTTGGAATGAAAAAAGCTGTGGCTGCTACATTGTGGGACTTCGTATACGGCTTCAGAGACTCATGCACACACACACACACACAGATATACAAGTGTTGCATATCAAATTAATCAGCACAGTCTGCTGGCGCATCCTAGTCGCATTGCGATTTAGGGGTCAATCCTATTCCATGCGAAGGGTGCGTATGGAATAGGATCAAACGGCGTTAAATGCCGGCAACAGACCGGCACCTCGCACCGTTTCTCGGCCCGCTCTGACCCTGAATTCGCTTAATTTTGCTTGGAGCCCTATGGGGCTGCGAGCACTTTTAAGTGAATCCGGGCTACCGTCAACTGCGGGCGCTGTCAGGATGACTCGCACCCGGGAGAACATAGCAAGGAATAGGACTGACCCCTTAGATGGATTTTCTGCAAAAAAGACGCACGGCGCTAGCAGAGTCTCAAGGGACCTGGCACGCCTGCAGCAAAGATATGCAAGGACACGTGTGTGTGTGTATGTATATATATATATATATATATATATATATATATATATATATATATAGACACACACACACACATATACAGGGCTCGACAAATCCCAGCAAACTAGGAGGCGTCTATAATTAATTATGACCTCACTTCCGGTTTTTACTAATGCATCTACTATATATTGTTTAAAGAACACATGTAAGATACATTAGATGTTTTGATCTCCATGATATGTGGAAACGCTGAATTTGAGAAGAGTTTCTATGTTTCTAAACTACAGTACCTGGTCTTCTCTAGCGGTCTCCCATCTAGGTACTGACCAGGCCCAATGCTGCTTAGCTTCCAAGATCTGCGAGATCGGGCGCTTAGAGTGAGGTATGACTGGAGATAACTTTGAGACTCATAAATTACCATCTATTCAGATCCCACAAGTTATAGGAATGGAGCTATTTCAATAAGAGACTACAGCAACTAAGTGGACAAATTATTAACAACATTTATTCTGTAGTTTGAATTGGCTATAGATGCTTTTAATTTAATCTGTCAAGCTATGTTACTGACAACTTTTTAGCCTATGTGTTATTAATTTCCACTTTATTTGTATATTATAAGTTCTTACACCACTCACAACCCATATTGGTTCATGACAATAATTATGCAATACTTGCACCCGCATTGAGTTTTTTATAAACATCTGATTAGCATAACTATACATCAAAATGTTGCCAAATGTTAAGTATTGTACATCATCCACAAAGTCATAATGGTTTTTAGGGTTAAATCATGGCCTGTATACATCCGTATGAAGTCTCCTACAAAATCGCTAAATTAGCATAACCTACATCAAAATGATGCCTGTATATTAAGTGTATATTTAAACACACTAGAAAGTATGGGAATTTACAATTTTATTTTATATTATATATGTATTAATATCCTACCCTATCATACTATATAGGACAATAATCAGTGGAAACCTATAAATGGCCACATCTTCCTCCTTATCCATTTATCCATCCATCACCAACCCGCTATGCAGAAAGACACCCAAAAAGATACCCACGGACTCAGGAGTACCAAGATGGCCGCAATTGGGAACATAGAGATGAGACTGAGAGCACCAAGATGGCCGCTGCATAATAAAGGGCGGATACTGAACGACATGACCGCGACTTACGGGCGGAGTTACACGGACCCGGGAGTACCAAGATGGGCAATTGGGAACATAAAGATGAGACAGAGTACCAAGATGGCCCCCGTATAATCAAGGGCGGATACTGAACAACATGGCCGCGACTTACAGGCGGAAGTGACATAAGAAGGAGTACCCAGCCAACCAGAGGTGACTAAGCCAAGCCGAGATCTTGTGGGCGGAAGTGACGCACAAGGAAACAACCAACCGGGCGGATATGACAGGTCGGCCAGCTCCGGGAAGAGCGGATATCACATGACGAGCCCACGGATTCCTCTCATTTTTAAAATACTTTAGAGACATAGAAACTCTTATCAAATTCAGCGATTCCACATATCATGGAGATCAAAACATCTGATGTATCTTACATGTGTTCTTTAAACAATATATAGTAGATGCATTAGTGAAAACCAGAAGTGAGGTCATAATTATAAACGCCTCCTAGTTTGCCCTCATTTAAGGGGGTATATCAGGTCCCCCACAGGAGTTCTACATCCCTTGAAGAAGTCTATTAACTGGACAAAACGTGTTGGTGACTCCTGATTCCACCTTTTCATGAAATTACCTTTCAATTTATGCTCAGTTAAACTACTCTTTTATTTATTTTTACTATTTATACCCTCAATTGAACAATTTTATTTTTGTGTTTTCTAATATGTACATGGCTGTAGATTTTATATGCAGCACCCTATATTTTTAGGGTTAAAATTGTGTTCTAAATAAAAAAAACCCTTTTTCATACTTTCACAAGTAGTTTGATTAATTTGCTAATAATCTCATGAACTGTTTGCACTTCAGAATTATTTATTTATTACAACCACTATGCACTTTAAAAATATTAGATTGTCACATACTGAGTTTTAGAGTAACACATTGGGCGCTCTCTATATCAGTTTCATTATTCACATATATATATATATATATATATATATATATATATATATATATTGTAATCTTATACTTGCAGTCGCACACAGAATATTGGCATGCTGCATATCATTTTAATCAACAGAAGCTGCCTGTGCGTCCTATTTGCTTTGCGAATAAAAAACTTATTTGAAGGTAAAAAGCCACAGGAAAAAGATGCTCGGTGGTATCGAGACGCACAGCGCTTATGCATCATGTTTAACGCGAATTGTAGCGCACAGAGGATATATGTGGACACAGCTGTACTGTACAAACAAGATATTGAATATAACATGGGATGGAAATGCAAGTGTCATATATTGCATCCGCCGTGAAATTTGATGAAGGTGAAATTTCACAGCTACTTCGCTCATTTCTAGATTTCAGTAAACATTCATCAATTAGGTACCACCCCACTTCACCTCCAATAATGTAATACATCAAAAAACAAATGAAGGGAGGGAGCAAATGAAGAAGTAGCCAGGTACATTTATGCAGTATTTTACAGAACATTGAAGGGATACAGCAAACAACATATAACTGACAGCTGGCAAAGACCTAAGAGACACAACGCTGATGAAGATCTCATTTCCCTGTGCTGTGCGTACTACAGGCAGTACCAGAAGCTGTGGCTTAGAGCAATGCCTCAGATCTCCAGATTCTGCTGAACGATGAAGCCCTGCAGTAACTCAATCTTAGGTTGGGAAGTTTAGGAGCCACCACGCCCAGGCTCCTGCTCGCCACAAACAGCACCTGGGGGAAGACGAAACTGCTGGCTCTCTCATTCTGCACGCTCCCTTTCTAATGCATGCTATTCTGCTTAGCTCCCTATGACCTGACATGTCAGATTAATCCTTATTCAGCACTTTTACTACAAATGCAGAACACATTGTGAGATCCATCAGCCACTTCATTGCATTCTGTGTAATTATTAAACAATACATTTTACTAACACAACAATCTAAAAGTTACAAAATAACAAGAACATATGCAGCTTAGTTTATTACAATGGATTAAATACAATATCTATTTTGTTTTTTAAAGCACATTAATGATTTTTTAAAAGCTGTCCAAACATTCTATGGTAGAGATTGCTGCAAACAGCAGTGTAACAGCCCTTAGAAGCACAATGATTGGACCTGTGGGCTGTATCTATACAACTTTACAGTTCTTTACACCTGCAGGCAAAAGTGAGCTTTTTTTTTTTTTAATTAGACATGTGCTTAAAACGGACGAAGGGATGCCCAGCGGACCTCTGATAGCCACTTGCTAGTCTACCACAAAAAATGCTTTACCCAAAAACAAGGAGCAGAGAATAATTCATTTACTTTACTACAAACAACTAATTTAGTAGTTTTTACACTTGTCATCCACACTAAGGGGTCAATCCTATTAGTTGTGAATTGCGAGTTGCTATTTTCACTTCTAATTCATATAGCGAATTCATTTTACAATCCAATTAGCAACTCGTACTGAATCAGTCAGACTGAATTCGCAACTTTCCACTTGCACCTCCCTGAGGCTGAGAGATGGAAAGGAAAATCTTTAATTCAAGGTTAAAATGTCGGGACACTGTATTGAACCCCTTGGACACCCCCCCTAATGACTAATTAGGCATTTGGAAGTTTCCAGTTAGCTTAGTCAAATAATTACAAGCATTTTTTTGCATTTAAAAACAAAACAAAACACAAATCAGCCATTTGACACCATTTAAAAACCTACAGTACCTTCCTAATGCCCACAAATAGCCTTCTAAATGGTCCTGCTAGCGAAATTATACATTTTGGGGGGTCCAGGATGGTCTCCCCACATTTTCATGCATTTCTCTCGCAAATCTCATTTGGCAGTCAATTCGCACCCCTCCATTGCGAGTAGTGCTAATAGGCATTTTTAATTGGATTGGAGAATTCTCGGGAGCGCACTGCGAAGTGTGCGAGTTTCAAGAAACAAACTCGCTACTCGCCATTCGCGCCTAATTGGATTGAGCCCTAAGCCTAAGTAGTTCATATTGCATTATCATGAGTAATGAACAAATACTTAAATGTCATTGCAACATGATACAATACACCTAGGCAAAATAAAATCTGCTAAAAAAACAATGGTGCCTCCCCACATAATGCTAAACCCTCCTTTATCAATGAACTTGCAGGAGAACTATACAAATACTGTGCTTGCTCATTTAATTACTTTATAAATCCATGAGATCACCACTTGTTAGTCATTCCATACATGCTTGATTTTAAACAGACAAAAAAACTATTTTAAAAAGCATATTTTTCTTTATATTGCTATATGAGTAAGGTCAATTAACAATTCATGCTTTAATGAGTGATTAAACAGGTATGGGGAAGTACCCAACCCGGTGGTAAACTGGCGCAGAACTCACTGGTGAGTGAGTACAGCTGGACACTGCCAACTGCCCTGACCACAGTGGCTGTGTGGAAGCACTCTATGCCATACCCATAGTCACTTACCCTTGCACCTGAGGTTAGGAACGCAGTAGTCGCTCAGTATCCTCTGTTGACACGCGCACCCAATACAGACTGCTGGTCTAAGCGATTGTTACGATGTTTTGTGCTCAACAAACAAGGTCAATCGCATATTCAAGAGTGTTTTTAAAAGTTACTGCTTGCTAACGTCAAGTGATTACCATATTTTGTTCACTAGCCTGGAGAGCAGATATTGCAATGTAGAAATAAGCAATATGTATAACAAGCAGCCTATGCCTAAATGATTGAGTAAAAATTTAAGCAAAAAAACAAGTAAAATAAATCTATTTATAATGGACTAATCTTCAGGAAGTGGCCACTCCTGGCTGAACGGTTTTAGAAGAAAATTGTTACAACTAATGGCTGGGTCACACAGGTGAAAGGTCCTTATTATCCAGCAAGTCCCATGCAGTCTAATTGGAGCATGGGGATAGGTGTTTAACTTCTTTAAATTGTCCAAAAGAGAATGACTGCTTTAAATACACTCTACTCCAGTGATTCTCAACCTCAGTCCTCAAGGCACACTAACAGCCCTGGTTTTAGTGATATCCATGCTTAAGCACAGATGGTTAAATCAAAAAAACTAAGGTACTAATTAAGTCATCTGTGCTCAACTATGGCTATCCTTAAAACCTGGACTGTTAGTGTGCCTTGAGGACCGTGGTTGGGAAACCCTGCTCTACTCTATTCAATTGTCTCTATCCTGCAACACTTGGCTATACTGTACTCTGCACACAGATCATTATTTCCTGCAAATTTGTTACCTTGCAGGGAAAAGCTCTGGGTTTCACGCCCGTAACTAAATTATTTAGCCTCTTCGCTGCACAATAAAACCTCTAGTAACGCGCGATGACCTACGGATTCCACATATATTGCAGAAACTAAATGTGTTTCCCCCCAGTGCTTATTACCAGAGGTGCATTTTTACACTCACTTGTCCTGAGGCTACGAGGAAAAGTGCACCCTCCGGTAATTAACACACCAGGTATCAGCTGCTAATTGAATTGCTCAGTGCTAAAAAATTGGATATGTCCCTGAGCTAAAACCCTCCTAAGGCACACATAAATGCATCACCTTACCCCAGGGTTATAGCGGGACCCAGAAAATCAATCTACGGCTGCTTTTACAGGATCACAGGTCTGACCTGAAATGGGCAACGTACAAACAATAAAATGTATACTTCAAAGTCTAATCTTATACAAGGACCCCCCTCTTCATTAAAAAAACTGTTATGCTTTTATGCTTAAATCCAACTCTGTCCAGCCTTAATTAAGTCTTAAATTGATGACAAGATTGAGGGATATTGGGTCTGTCTTTATTACATGACAATTTTTTGTGTTTTTATAACACTGTTCAAAATGTGTATAGAAGGGTCATTTCCCATATAAGCTGCTACTGGCAGGGCCAGGACTAACATATATGTCACTCAATCAGTGATTTTAATGCCTCTGCGGTGCCTCCCACTTGGTTCACTGTAACATAAAAGAGATGCAACCGGTGGCTGATTGCATGTGAAGTTGCAGCTCCTCCATATCAGTGTTCCACCAAGAGAGTAAAGCTTGATTATGATATTACAGCCAAGCCTCACACTCCCAGTCTGAGTGGTGAGGTTACTGATGCCGCCACCTACCAAGGTAAGATACAGTGGGGATAGGGGTGCTGCTTCCAAAAGAGGAATGTCGTCTAGGGCTTGCACCAGTCCTTTCTACTGGGAGGTGCAACAGGTTTCCCATTGAAAGCATAGGATAACCCCTCCACCTACAAAACAAAATGCGCTCAAAGTAAATACACCTATTCCATTAATTGATCTTGCTTTAATATTCTAGTCTGTAAAACAAAATCTTACTTGTGTATGTGGATGTACTCAACCAGTAATGTTCCAAACCACCAAGCTCCTCCCAACAAATGATACAAAAAGTTACACCCCTGCATCCCCTTTAATGAAACCCATGCACTTCCATTAATAATTACAGCATTTGTATAAAATTAGATCAGCATAATTTCTACTATACCTTTGGAAATTACCTTTATCGGCACAGAACAGAACACTGACCAAGTCTCACAATCATCACTAAAATCTTTAAAATACTTTTTTGGATTTACCACAAAATATTTGGACAAAGCCTCACTGTTCTTTTCCTCACACAGACATTTACATGTCTCTGCTCCTATATCACTGAAAACATCTTTATGCTATCTGGCACAATTAAGGCATTTCTGACACCCGATGTCAGATGGGGGGGGTTCACTTCTGTTTGTGTTTATGTCTGATATTTGAAAGGGCTATGCTTTTACTTGCAAGACAAGGCTTGTAAAACCAGAGCCCTTTTAAATATCGGGCATAAACACAAACAGAACCCAACAGTTCGTAAATAAACCCTGGAATGTTAAATGACCGTAAAATGTGCATAACAGGACAGATTGATTCAAAATCGCTATTATCACAATACTACCACATTTGAAAGGATGGACTGGTTTCATGATTGCAACACTACATGGGCAAAGCAAAAGAAGACTGATATAAGATTTCCCCAAGAGGCAGCAGTTTCCTCCTAATGTTTGTATCCAACACTGCAAACAGGCACTTCAGGCTAAGGTAAGGCCAGTTCTGTCTATTTTGTAAATAGTTTATTTTCCCCTCCTACGCGTGGGTTTGGAGTTTGGATACACTTGGGAAGGGCAGAATTACCTTCAGAACTGGTTCTACAGAGTCAATCTTTGCCAAATTAGTTCTGGATCTCCAAGCCACATTAAATAGCTCACTGTCTGTCAGCCTCCAAACTTATCCCTTCTAATTATCAGGATTGATTGTGTTTTACACAAATTTAGAACTTTTAACAATACAAACACAACAAATAACAAGACTTGTGGTTTTTAAACAAAATATAAATCGATAAATAAAAAACTCCAATGGCTTCAAATCACTGCACGTCAGAGTGTGTTCTGTAATGGAGAGAGAATGAATAAAACTCAATCCACTAAAATGAAATACAGCTACACTGAAACACCCATAATTTATATTATCCACAGAGTCTCTCAACTACTGCTACCACTACTTTACTATGGCATACAGCCCAGAAGTCTGTGCTACTTGAGACATTTATGTACAATTTAAGTTAGCTGAAGTAGCTTGAAACCTTTTAAATATTTTTATATGCAATTCCACAATTATTAAGTGGAGAGTGGCTACCATGGTCAGTCTGGCACAACACGATTAGAAGATTGAACCATTTGCTTTACTGTTTACATTTTTTTCTGTGGGGGTTGTGTTTGCTGGAATGACAGACCTACAGGTTCTCTCATTACTAATAACTCTAAATTACTGATTTTTGCATTGTAGAGAAAGAATGATCACTGAAACCAGGGAAGAAAGTAAAAGTATAAACAGTTGCTGCTCCAACTGTAACAAATTTGTGAAAAATGTTATCCACACAAGACGACCACCTTCCAACATATCATTTAAGTACACTGCTTTTGTCACAGTATCCCATTAATTCACCGCTTATTCCAACAATGACCACACCAAAAGAATCACAGAGCTAGTAAACAAATAAACAATATGTTTTTATTTTCCGAACTTTAATCATTATGTAAAAAAAAAATCTGAGCATAGGGAGTGGTGATATTGGGACTCGTCAGCACACCTCGGGAAGGCTTACACTATAAAAACGCACTTACTAAGCTGCTAAATTTTCATATGATTCCATACGCCCTGAAGTGTTAACACAAGCCTAATCAATTCACATGTTGTGGGGGTGATTCACGTACTTTAAAAACCTTTACGTTTTCTTGTAATCTTGACCATAATGATGACAATAAAACAGAATGCGTCAGCACACTGTGTCAGATCTCCACCTTTCAACTTCATGCATTTTTGGTTTAATTTGTTTTTAAATAAACTTGGATCCTTATCCTTTACCATGGTAGAACTTGAAACAAATAATAAAAAATTTCTGGAACAGATCAGAGTAAAGATTCATCAAAAATAAATATATAATATAAGTAAATGTAACAATGTATATCATAAATATACTTGAGTAACTAAAGTGTGCTTTTTTTCAAACTTGAATAGGTATACAAGTCAAATAAACCTGTACCCCTATAGACAGGTCTAGGAAGCCATACGAATAAATTGGATAATTTCATACAAAATGGATTGTAACCATTTATTTTACAAATGGTGATGTATTCCCACACGTCAATTCATTCTGCTTTCCTAATAAATATTGATAAAAATATTCCTAAAGGAGGGGAAGGCTTGGCACCCATAGCAGGAAAGAGGAGAGTGGGCCATGCATGAACACTGAGGTTGTCCCGGGTCCCTTCTCAGATTCTGCAGGCTTGCTTTTTCCTTATTTCTGGTAGGAAGCCATATTCATCGATGTATGCTGTATATTTATCAATTCAAGGGAACGGAATCGTGTTTGCATACATGGTTTCTTCTTTTCCCATCGTCTTTCTATGTATGTTATATATCATTAAAACTGTATTTTAATTTATTCTGGTATACTCCTTTTGACACAATATAGGAGTAGAAACCAAAGAATATTACTGCTCAGTTCGTATTTTATATATGAATTGACAACAGCATATATTATGATGCACTAAATTATTGTGTTCATGTCTTTACATGTCTCTGAGTTTGTAATATTTTTATCATTATTTATAAGCAAAGCAGAATGAATTGACGAGTAATCAATTTTGTAAGACATAATCCAAAATACTTGTTTTTCATATGTTAGAGAAATGCAGAGGTGAGAGCTTCATATTTTTTATCTACTGGTTTACTTTTGGTGTGCAAATAACATCACTGGTTGTCCCTACCATAGCAGCCTATGCAAGATTCTACAACCTCATTGTTGATTTATTTACAGGTCTTTTAGATATAGCCAAAGAATCGAGCCAAGGTGGCCAGAACTTTTTGACTTATCCAGATACTCCTTACAATATAGGCGAGTATATGGAAAACGTTATGTTCTGATTTAATCCAAAACCCTCCTTGCATAAAAAAACAACAACTAGTGAAACAAGTTGGGTGGCCTTTCGGGTACAACATCATATATTGGTTCCAGTAAACACAATCCAGGAGATTAGACTGCAAGGAAGGCCAATTTTTGATTCATAAATATAGCACCTCTGTTCAAACTCAAGCAACTTTGGGGCAGGACCAAAATAGGCATGAATGTAAGTACTAAATTTCAAGGACCAACTAAAACTTATGGGAGAGGGCAAAACTACAATTCTATGATATTTTTACGTTTTATTAGATGGTCCACTGTACTAATAAATTGTAGTGAAGAACTTGTCGTCAACACCCTCACAATTTCTGACTGTAAAGCTGGGCATCCCACTATACAATTTTCTGTCAGAT
This sequence comes from Taudactylus pleione, assembly GCA_031769625.1. Classification (NCBI taxonomy): domain Eukaryota; kingdom Metazoa; phylum Chordata; class Amphibia; order Anura; family Myobatrachidae; genus Taudactylus; species Taudactylus pleione. The sequence goes on along the minus strand of JAUIMM010000012.1, from coordinate 12,727,084 downwards.
ATCTGTCCAATCTGGCTGGTTGGAATGAAAACCTGGTAATGTATGGGAGCAAATGACAGTCGATCACATTTTTAAACACTGAAAAAAAGGACAAAAAAAATTGTTCAAATTGGTGAAATTTGTGTGTTTTAACCAATGTGTCTGAACAACCATTTTTGGCTATTTTCCAGTGTTTGTGAGCAAAAGGACGATTGTCATTTGCTCCCATATATTACCAGGTTTTCATTCCAACCAGCCAGATTGGACAGATATCTGACAGAAAATTGTGTAGTGGATGGCCAGCTTAAGGGGTATATTTACTAAATTGCGGGTTTATAGAAGTGGAGATGTTGTCCATAGCAACCAGATTCTAGCAATTATCTTCTAGAAGGTGCTAGATAAAATGTTAAGTAGAATCTGATTGGTTGTTATGGGCAACATCTTCATTTCTAAAAACCCACACTTTAGTAAATATACCCCTAAGAGAGGAGAATACATAGGACCACTCGGCCAATGAAAACTCCACTGGAGTTGCCTAATTGTTGCAACATCACACTCTCATATTAGGTGTAGATCAAGCCAAATAGGGGCTTTAGGGGATTCGATTTCATCAGTCTTCTAAAATTTCTAAGATTGATTCCATGCATATAAAGCTCCACAAATCAGAAAATTTTAATTGCAGGGCAACCCAATGTGACTGGAACATCAAGTTAGCCAGGCTTTCATGTAATCAGTTTCGCTGCTAAACCAGTGTATAGTTCCCCAAAAGGATTTATCCAATCATGGTGCTAGTCAAGTTGGTAAGCTGGAAAATAAGGGAATTCAGGAAAGCCAATCCCTCAGAATTCATTCGTAAAAATTAGAATTTAATAACACCAGGCAAAATACTTCATTCCTGTAAACATGTGGAATGGCAATGGTACGACACTACACTATTACCCATACCCACCATCACCACCGGCTCACACCTTCCCCTTAAGATCTAGCCCACCTGCCCCCACCTATAACCCAGACAATCTCATCCACATATTCCGTCTCCTCCCTCCAATTCTCCTGTGCCCTCTGGAATACCAGATCCGTCTGCAATAAACTACCCACTATCCACAACCTCTTTATTTCCCACTCTCTAAATCTTCTCGCCATCACCAAAACCTTGCTCTTCTCCTCTGACACCGCTTCCCCTGCTGCCCTCTCCAATGGGGGCCTCTCCTTCACCCACTCTGTTAGACCTGACAACCGCCAAGGTGGCGGAGTGGGCATCCCCTTATCCCCCAACTGCACCTATCGCATTATCCCACATGAGCCCTCCCTTTCTTTCTCCTCCTTTGACGTCCACTCGATCCGTCTCTTCTACCCTATTCATCTCCGTGTTGCAGTCATCTACCGTCCCCCAAGCTCCCCCACCCAATTCCTCGACAACTTTGCTGTCTGGCTTTCCAACTTCCTCTCTGCTGACCTCCCCTCTATAATCCTTGGTGACTTTAACATCCCTATTGACATTACAAATCCTGAATCCACCAATCTTTCTCAATGGACCTCCGCCGCTACCCACTGTCTCTAACACTCCCTTGACCTTGTCTTCACCCATCTGTGTGCTCTCTCTGATTTCTACAACTCTCCCTTCCCCCTCTCTAACCACCATCTACTCTCCTTCACTCTCTCAACTCCTCCCCTCACCCAAAGCCACCATCACCAGGCGCAATCTTGAGAATCTTAACCCTGCTGTCCTGTCTTAATCACTTAATTCTCTCTACTCTCTCCTATCAACCATGGTCTGCCCCAACCACACGGCCTCCTTCTAGAACATCACCCTCACTTCTGCACTTGACTACGTTGCCCCATCTCCTCTGTCCCCCTCCATCAGTCCAAACCCCAACTCTGGCACTGCAAACTGACCTGGTTTCTCCAAAAATGCTCCAGCACCGCTGAGCGCCTCTGGAGGAAATCTCGTTCTCTGGCGGACTTCCTTCACTTCAAGTCTGTCCTCTATTCCTACAGCTTGGCCCTCTCCCTCGCCAAGCAATCCTTCTTCCAGTCGCTCATCTCCTCTCAGTCCTACAATCCCCGCCGCCTCTTTGGTACTTTCAACACACTCATTCGCCCCCCCCCCCTTCACCCCTCTCATCCTCCCCCACTGCATTTGACATTGCCTCAATTTTAAAAGAGAAGAAGGCGGCAATCAGTCACATCATATTCTCCAATCTCCCTGCTGCAACCCCACCTCCCCACACCATCAGCACCTCCCAGCCACCCCACCTTGTGCTCCTTCAGCCCCACCACAGGTGACGGGGTCCACTCTTGTCCTCTCCCCCCTCCAACTGCCCCCTTGACCCCCTCCCTTCTCGCCTTCTACACTCCCTCTCCACCACCGCCTGCTCCCACCTTGCTCACCTGTTCAACTTCTCTCTCTCCACCGGCATCTTTCCCTCATCAGTAAAACATGCCATCACACCTATTCTTAAAAAACCCAACCTCGACCCATCCTCACCCACCAACTACCGCCCCATTTCCCTTTCGCCTCCAAACGACTTGAGCGGCTTGTCTACAGTCGCCTCACCAGCTATCTCTCTGACAACTCCATCCTTGATCCTCTCCAATCTGGCTTTCGCCCACATCACTCCACTGTAACTACCCTGGCCAAAGTCACCAATGACCTGCTTGCAGCCAAATAAAGGGGCCACTTCTCTCTGCTTATCCTCCTGGACCTCTCTGCAGCATTCAACACCGTGGATCATCCTCGCCTCCTCCTCACCCTTCAGACCTTTGGAATCTCTAACACCGTCCATGCCTGGTTCACCTCTTACCTCACCAACTGCTCCTTTTCTGTGTCTGCCTCTGGCTCCACCTCCCTCCCCTTCCCCTTGGTGCTCCGCAGGGTTCTGTCCTGGGACCCCTGCTCTTCTCCCTGTACACCTCTACAATCTATGCTGATGACATGCAACTATAACTCTCTTCTCCTGAACTCTCCCCTTCTATCCTCTCTCAGGTATCCAGCTGCCTCTCCGCCATATCTTCCTGGATGTCCGAGCACTCTCTGAAGCTCAATATGGACAAAACTGAGCTCATCATTTTTCCCCCTAATAGAGTCTCCACTCCAACCTATCTCGCTATCACTGTTGACAACACCATCATCTCCCCTGTCAGCCAACTTCGCTGTTGGGCGTCACCCTTGACTCCACCCTCTCCTTCACCCCCCCACATTCAATCTCTAACTCAATCCTGTCGGTTCCAACTACACAACATCGCTCGCATTAGGCCTTTCCTCTCCCAGAATGCTACCAAACTGATTATTCATTCACTAATCATTTCTCGGGTCGACTACTGCAACCTTCTCCTCACTGGCCTCCCATGTTGCCATCTTGCTCCCCTCCAATCTGTTCTCAATGCTGAAGCTAGACTTATCTTCCTCTCCCGCCGTTCCACTTCCGCTGCTCCCCTCTGCCAAAACCTGCACTGGCGCCCATTCCCCTACAGAATCCTCTTCAAACTCCCCACCTTCACATACAGGGCCCTTTCTAACTCCACCGCTCCCTACATCTCCTACCTCATCTCCTTACATACTCCCTCCCACCCACTCTGGTTTGCCAATGACTGTTACCTCTCCTCCACCCTGGTTACTTCATCTCATGCTCGTATCCAAGATTTTGCCCGTGCAGCCGCCCTTCACTGGAATGAGCTCCCTCGCTCGATCAGGCTCTCCCCAACCTTGTAGAGCTGCAAATATGCACTGAAAACCCACCTGTTCATCAAAGCATACCCTTCCACCACATAACCGTGTCACCAGGTTGCTCTCCCTCCTACCTCAGCCATCTCTAACTTGCCTACTTCCTGCACTCAGGTCCCCTTCTACACACTAATGTCTCATGTCATCTGTCTGTCTCCCCTCTCCACTAGATTGTAAGCTACTAGGAGCAGGGTCCTCCTCCCTACTGTCTCAATCCCTCTTCTCAAGCACTGCAATGACAGCCTTCACCTTCCCAGCTGAATTGTGTATGGAGAATTGCGTTGCTAATTGTTACTTGTGCTCTGTTTATATTTTGGTTACTGTATTGTAAAGTAAGTTGTGGCGCCCTATAAAAAAAAACTAATAATAATAAAAATATTATTATTATTATTATTATTAGGAAATGCATATAAATAACAGGGTCCCAAAATGTGGGGCATAAAACCAGGGGTGTTATTACATTCTGAAGAACATCATAGATGATTTTAATAATTCTATGTTTCATCATAATATAATTGGTTATGATTATGATCTCTCAATTAATCAATCAAATAGAAATCAAACTTATAAGATAATGCAGATCACGTACATTAAGCCATAAAGTTAATGGGGAGACTTGATACCTTCAGTTCATTGCTGGAGCGAAACAAAGTCACCTAACCTTACTTCTCTCCATTTGCCCACAGTGTGTACATAGACGTTGTCTCAGCAGAAGCAAGGAGAGCAGCAGCAGAATTACAGAAATCATGAGACCAGCCAGAGCGGACAGAACTAAGGACATTAATAGAGTATTATTTTTAACTTATCAAATTCAAACCAAAATGATTGAGTGTGGTTATCCTTGAAGGTCAAGAATACTGAAACATTTGGGCCATAACTGTAATAAACAGAACATACAATAACCAAAATGTTTTGACTGTAATATTTTCACACACAGCAGAGGCAGTCATTACGTGGGCAGAGCCATTTTTGGCGAGACTGTAGCTCATCAATTCACAAGGAACCAGAAAGTCATTTTGTGACGTTCAAGAAGCACTGGTTTCTGGCCACATTTTGGGCTACAAAAACATTAATCCTGGTTTAGCCAACCAGGTGCACAGAAATGTACCACAGTAGAAGGGAGAAACAGGGCAAAAAATGTAGCTTACGAAGCTTACCTTGCAATTGAATTAACAAATGGCTTCATTTCAAGGGGGTCGTAGGCTCGTGCAAATGCCCAGCACACATAACATGCAGCATCACGGACATTGGAGCCCACACTGCAAGCTCCTCTTTTCTCATCGTACACCAGAGCCTTCAATATAACAGGTACAACTGTGAGAAACAAAGAGGGGAGTTTGTAATACACTGAAGAGGAATGAAAAACAGTAAACATGATTTTAAAATGGGGTTTGTTTAACAATCAGTGAGATCCCATCTCTGGATATACTGTGACTTTCACAAAGTACTTGTACTGGTGACATTTTGCTTCTTAGGGAGATGACAGATATGACAACTGTTTCACAGAACATTCACTTTACTTGGATGTAGACTTTTATACTTGACTCTGGCAGAATTTGGTATTTCAAGTTCTGACCCGAATTCATTGTTGTTCCACTCAGAAATCGGGTTCCGGACTATAGACAGACAGTAATTAGTTAGACAATGTCTAGATAGACACCAGATGTTAGACAGTTAATAGTTAGACAGGGATAAAAGTTTGACACAGACAAAAGTCAGACACACTAAAGTTAGACATGTAAAAAGTTCGACAGGTACAAAAGATCGACAGGGTCAAAAGTTTGACATGAAAAATATCGACATAAAAATGGTCGACGCCTTTTTTTTTTTAAGGATTAGGCACTTACCCCTATAGTTACTCAGATGGTTAGGGTTAGGCACTAGGAGGGAGGGTTAGGGTTAGGCACCAAGGGGAGGGTTAGGGTGAAGATTAGGGCTAAAATATATATATTATTGTCGACCATTTTCATGTCGAACTTTTGACCCTGTTGACCTTTTGTACCTGTCGAACTTTTTACATGTCTAACTTTAATGTGTCTGACTTTTGTTTGTGTCTAACTATTGACTGTCTAACATCTAGTGTCTATCTAGACATTGGGGTATATTCAATTGGCCGCGAGGTTTTGCGAGGAAAAAACCTCGCGCCCCTCGCGGCCAATTTCGAACCCCCGCGGGTATGCGCGCTCCCGATACCCGCGGGATTCAATTAAAAAAACAGTGGGCGCGGGGTTTTCATCACTGAAAACTACGCGCCGCGTAAATTTAAATTTTTTTTAAAAAAGTCACTTACCTGTCCGGGTCTCCACGGCTCCCGGCGGCCTCCCCTCTCTCTTCTTACTGGAGAGGGGGCTGCTGGGAGTCCCGGGGGCTGATGGGAGGAGCAAGGGCTGCTGGGAGATGTAGTTCTCCCAGCGCCCATTCCGGGAGGCCACACACACCGCACCGGGTGTCACACACACACTCATACACACACACAGACGACACAGTCACTCATACACACTTACATAAACCACACACACTGACATACTCACCGCTGCTGCAGAAGAGCCGGCTCCCGACGCTGGATGCAGAAGATGATGAGAAGACAGCGCTTCAGAAGGTGAGTAATTAAGGACTAATTAAGCTAATTGGATACTTCCAATTGCTTAATTAGTCCTTTGGGGAGGGGGGGGGGTTGTCAGAGCAAGTACATGTGATTTTTCCTAAGAACATTGATTTCTGGAAAAATCATGCTTGCTCAGGAGGTGCGCAAAAAAAAACCTCCCGATGCGTGTTTTTATAAAAAACACGCACCTAATAGAATAGCAAAAAACCCGCACATGCAGAAAATACCTCGCAGGTGCGGGTTTTTGGCTTTTCTCGCAGCCTGTTGAATATGCCCCATTGTCTAACTAATTACTGTCTATCTCTTATACCACACCCCTCAGAAATCAAACCCCACAACAGAGTAAAATGTATAGTCTGTCATATTTCTAGCTTCATTAAATGATTTGGTAATGAAAAGCAGAACTATTATAAATAGCTGGGGAACTCTCATTGCACCGCTGACCGGTGATCCCTGCCCTGAAATTACTTCAACAGGTTATATCTGTGTTAAAGGCACAACAGTAGATACCCGTTGTACTCATTCACTCCCGAGGACTTACAGAGGGTACGCTCACTCCCTGTAGGAATGCTAGTCACACAGGGAGCAGCAGCTGCCTCAGTAATTGATTACCAAAGGAGACTCTTTATTTTCATTTTTCCTAATATTCTCTCCCCTTCCCACGTATCTCTACTGAGGACTTGTCCACTCCTTATGATATACAAGTTGCATTGGCAGAGATCTAGGTTTTATGTAGATAGGAAGAATACATATTGTTGACACCAGTGAGATGTTATCCATGAGACAACCATATATAGTAAAGGTGGTATTAACGGCCTAAACTATTATTGTTTGGATCACTATAATAAGCACACTTGTTTCCATTTTAGTTTTGCATGATGTCAACCATGAAGGGGTCCCCCTAATGTGTGGAACTCACTCTAACTGAGAAATTGGTCTCCATTGACACAAAACAAGTGATTATACGGTCTCATTCTATGTTGTCATACATAACACTATCCCTGTTGGGACGACTTTATCTTTTTCTTACCTGCCTCTAAGTGATAATATATGTTTGTAAGTTGATGTAATGTTATTTGACATTATTCACATCTCTTACTGATGTGTTTTTTGCTACCAGCTTAAAAATCATGTATGCGGTCTTGATCAGCAGTGACTGTCATTTAGTTGTATAATGCCATCTGCTAGACTGAATATTGAAATTCTGATTAAGTATTATTTTGTGATCATTTTCGGGAGCTTCGGATTGTATCTGTGGTATATTCACAATGGGCTATGCAATGCAACACTACTGCTCTTAAGTGTTTGTCATTATTGACCACAGCTCTGTAAGATTTGTCTATTTATTTTTAGGTTTATTGTATGTCTATGTCTGGTTTAGACTGTAGAACACTTTAATATATTAATTAAAAGTGAAGTTTTAATATATTTTTTTCTAGGAGTGCCCCTGAAAAAGCGAGAGTCCTTTTTTCTCTCGCTCTCTTTCTTGACAACACTAAAACACTTAAACACTTCTTGGCATTTGCCCTGTTTAAAGATATTGGTCTAGTCAGTGGGGTTGATAACAAGGCTGGGACTCCTGTAGAATTAGCTTTGCCACACAGAGGTCAAGGTATAACAGACAGGAGCCCCTAAAATGCTACAAAACAATCTTACACTACTTCACTAAATAAAAAAATATACAAATCGATATTTTTCCTTTATTGATCTACTGTAAGGGATGACACCAGTATTTCCCTGCACCAACACAAAATTCCATGCAGTCACAATCCCGAGAAGTACCAACATTAATCAATCGTTCATAGTGAGCAGGCAGGGGCACCAAGAGGGGTGTGGGGAGGGTAGTGATTACTTGTGCTCATTCTCTCCTGCGGGCAATGGAGGGCTCCCAGGCCAGCCACGGATGAGGTACAATGTCCCCTGCTACGTGCAGGCCACTGCGAAGCACAGTATTATAAAACAAGTGGGTGCAGCCATGCTCGTGTCTGACCACGACTCTTCTAGTAACTAGGCCTGCTGCATCCGGAAAGTATTCACAACGCTTCACTTTTTCCACAATTTGTTATCTTACAGGCTTATTCCAAAATGGAATACATACATTTTTGTCCTCAAAATTCTACACACAACACCCCATAATGACAATGTGTAAAAGTTTTTTGCGATTTTTGCATATTGAAAAAAAAAAAAACAACAACTAAGAATTCACATGTACATAAGTATTCACAGCCTTTGCCATGAAGCTCAAAATTGAGCTCAGGTGCATTCTGTTTCCATTGATCATCCTTGAGATGTTCCTACAGCTTAATTGGAGTCCACCTGTGGTAAATTCAGTTGATTGGACATGATTTTGAAAGGCATACACCTGTCTATATAAGGTCCCACACTTGACAGCGCATGTCAGAGAACAAACCAAGCATGAAGTCCAAGGAATTGTCTGTAGATCTCAGAGACAGGATTGTCCTTTTTTTATTTGTTTTTTTATTGTACCGCTGGAAAGAAATTATAGGCGGAATTCTACGCAGAACACTGTCAGTGGAACTTTGTGAACAAACATGAAATTAGATAAATATTACACTTAACAGTTTTCTAAACTACTGCTCATATGTTATTCCTTCAAGAGAAAGCATTCCACAGTATTAGAAATTACATGGCCACTCTGTCGACTTTTTCTATTGATCTATGCACCATATTTTATTTTCACTTGTCAGAGTAATCAATGACAGCCTCCACTCAGATTGAAAAAACTGCAGATTAATCTGTTTAATTGTGAAATGCAATCATAAAAGTAGAATGGAATCCTACTTGTAAGTAGGTTTCCATGAAAGCACATCTCTGGGGCAAACACAGCAGCACCTTACTGTATGTCCATGGATACAGCACATACAACACACACACAATGGCACACAATTGTACTAAACAATGCCGCGGTGCGACTTGCTCTCTGTCTATTCAACCTGAGCTTCTAGATTAACTTCTGAATTCCTTTGCAGCCGTCCAGAGCGCTCGCCTGGAGAACACAATGAAAACACTTGTCAGCTCTGTAGGCAGCACCTCAGGGCTTCCTCTTGGCAAATATACACATATAATAATAGAGCCTGTGCAGGTTCCTCTCCTAGCAGCAAGTCATTTAAATGTTCACTGATGGCCTAGAGTAATGTGTAGCCTGTAGGCACAACTGAAGACTCACAACTGAAACACTCTTTCCCAGGGTATGTTCTGAGGCAGGCATAATACCTGGCTTTAAAACAATGACCTTATAGATACAAAAAGTGAACAGGTTGCTTTACTGGTTCTTGTGTGGAAAAATAGGCCCACCTTGCCAGGAGCAGCAATGGCTCCTTCTTCTCATTACATGTGAGAAAGAAAGAGCAAGCGCACATTCCAAAAAGGGTCTCTTTACCACCCCACAAGGGCACAGCGGAAAGAATTCTCAGGAATAATTTGAGTAAATATTTGTTACTGAAAGAGTAGTGGATGCTTGGAACAAGAGCTTCCTGCAGGTGTAGTTGTATAAAAAAAAAAAAAAAAAAAAAAAAGTGAAGGAATTTAAGCATGCTTAGTATAAACAGAGTGATAGAATAAATAGGACAATTCATAGGTCTGTGACTAGTGCCATGGACGGACTACTAATACTGGCTAGCAGAGCAATATCGCATACATCATAACATATATCAAGCACTGTCATAATAATATTTATGTTGTATGTTTTTCTATTCAGCTGGGTACTAACTTCACATTAGGAGAGAGTACGGTTATTTTATATTACAGAAGTATTAACAGAATAATTTATTTTATACATTACCGCCCATTCTTCAATATTTGGAGTACAAATTGAAGGAGTTACTGTAATACAGGCATGTCAAACTCAAAATACCAACCGGGCCAAATTTTCAAGATCTACGAGTGGGCCGCAACACAAAAATAAAAAGTCTTATATGCAATGTAAGTCCTACAAGTTATATACTGTAGTGCAACTTTGGTTCATTTAAGGGGCGTGGGTCCCCCTGGATTGCTTTGGTTGATCTGTTTCAGGGCACCGCATTATAACACATTATTCTTTTATAACACATTTTAATCCTTCACTGTTTGTTTATTATACATGTATTTCACTTTTTTATTTTCACTTATATGCAGCTGTGGCTGCTCTTAACTATCTCTTTTACACTGCACTTTTCTTACTGTGGCGGTGCACTGGGGCTACTTAGCTGGGCCAGTTTTGGGGGGGTCCTGCACTCTGGAATTGAACCCTAGTATGTTAGGGACCAACCCCACAGAGGTTACCTGGATATGGTGGGTAGGCCCATAACCTTGGCCATGATTATGCTAAAAACCTCTATTGATTACAAAATTTTATTGCATTTATATATTATCAATTATTTGGAGTTGTGCACCTGAGATTTGTCTGTTCTGTGCCTGCAATTAGTCTCATCAGGTAGCACCTCCCATTATATATATACAGGTTGTGCAGTACAAAAACATTTCCTATATACTTATATACAATTTTGAAAGGTTTATTATTAATAAAAACCAACGCAAAGCCCCCTGTAGTAGTGCCCCTTATGAAATTCTACCCTGTATTACAGCCCCTTTTGCAATGCCCCCTGAATTTGTGCCCCTTATGCAGTGCCCCAGTAATGCCCCTTATGTTGTTGTTCCCCCAGTAATACAGAGCCCCCAGTAATGCCCCTTTATGCAGAGCCCCCAGTAATGCCGTTAGTAGTGCTCCCATTAATGCCCCTTATGCAGAGCCCCCAGTAATGTCCCTTTATGCAGAGCCCCCAGTAATGCCCTTAGTAGCGCCCCATTAATGCCCCTTATTCAAAGCCCCCAGTAATGCCCCTTTATGCACAGCCCCCCATTAATGCCCCTTTATACAGAGCCCCAGTAATGCTCCTTATTTTGTGCCCCTAGTAATGCCCCATATGCTGTGCCCCCTCCCAGTATAGAACAGACCCCACTTACCTCTATCTTACTTACCTCTCTTCACACTGGCTCCTGGGCCCCGCTCCCACGTAGACGCCTGTCGCTCACTCGATCTAACTAAATCCAGCAGGGTAGGACGTTCACATAGAGGGTGACGCGGGTGACGTCACCAACGCACTGCATCTCTGGGAACGCTGGCCTCTGAAGCGATCAGAGGATTCTATGATCGCTTCAGAGACAAGCGTTACAACACAAATATTATGTGGCCCAGTCACTTCTGCCACGATCGGAGCTGAGCTCCGATCTCAGCAGGGGTGACTGGGCCGCATAATATATGTATTTGGGCCCACATGGTTGGACCACATAAATAGCTTCTTTGGGCCGCATGCGGCCCGCGAGTTTGACATCCCTGCTGTAATAAGACACAAGCCCACTGGCATTGAGGGTATATAGATGTGTCCACATATATCTTACTTCCGTGCGCTACAAGTCACGTTAAACATAACGCGTGGATGCCCTGCAATTTGGTAGCGCCGAGGGTCTTTTTACCTTCAAATGTGTTTTATTGCAAAGCAATGTGAATAGGAAGCACTAGCAGCTACTGTTGATTAAAATGATTTGCGGCATGCCTATATTCTGTGTGCGACTGCGGCTGTATCTGCATGCTAAATGCGATATTTCAGTGTCAGCGGCTGTAAAAGTCGCACAAAAAAACGCTTTGCGCTACAGAGTCACGCCATGGCATGACACGACAAGAAGGGCTGTTTAATGTGGACACATCTGTACTACCTTCTTACATATACGTAGTACACTGGGAACAGCTAAAACAGGCTTATCTGATGGAGAATTTATTTCTGCCATTAATTCAACATGCAGAAGTCTCTAAAGAATAAAGGATGTGTTGCCTCACAATCAGGTACAAGGGGATTACCATGTACTTTACAGGTTTATCTTGCTATTAACCAACCTGTTCACTGACACTGCATTTTGACATAGTATCCAGTCACAATGACCCTAAAATGGTTGCCCACTTTTAGACATTAGTTCTTTGATTTGCACATATCCCCCTGTAACTTGTACTAGATATCCCTATACTTTGTTTCATTCTGTGGTTAGTTATGGATATATTACAACAGACAGACTTTACTTTGAAATGACACAGCAGGGCAGAAATACGGGGCAAGTTGCATATTCAAAGCAGTAAAACACAGTTGTCGGAAGGTGAGGTTAACAATTTTAAAACATTTTAAAAGGTTAATACTGGAATTTAACACAGTGCCAATTTTTCTGTGAATGTCAACCAGAATTTAAAGCCGCAATTTTTTTTTCAATAAGTCAAACCAAGTTGTTTTTGTCTAAAAAAAAATGCAATTTTAAATCTCACCATTCCCCCCTTGCAGCTAATATGCAAGAAACATTTGTACCAAATAGTTAAACACACTGAGCCAGACTTTTCCAGTCGCTGACCTAATTTTCACGCTTGAATATAATTTATGGGAATCTCTAGCAAATTTGTAGAATTGAGTTAAACAGTTGCCAGGTTTGTATTACTGATTTTACTAATTAAACTAAAATTATATTTTCTTACTACTGTAAGCTCCAAAAACATTGATTATTTTTTTCCTTACATAACTTGTGGAAGGAATAATACCAGAGCTATGCTCAGAATACATAAACTGTATATTTTTAATTATATATACTCTTTACACAATGGAAGAAGCCATTTTGCGGACTCCACAGTAATAGTCAAAATAATGTAATCCATCAATTCAATAGTTCCTAGGAATATCACTGACATCACTGAGGCAACACTTTGTGACAGGCCGAAAATTTCTTGAGGCCACAAAGTGGCTGCAGGCAGCAGGTCTGGGGATGCATAGGTTGTCTGACTTCAGTATAAATTTTCTATTGTCCATAAGCAGGGACAGGCTAGCCTGTAAGAAAAAGCAGACCGACCTGTTCATTTACTAAGTCTTTGTCAGCCAGAGAATGTTAAATGTGTTTCCAGTAATGACACACAAGAATCATACCCTCCAACAAAACCTTTTTTAACAAGTGCAAAGTACTTACTGGGTGTTATAAGACCATCCCAGTGTGAATAGCTACACAAAAATAAATGAGCGGTGAATGAAACTCAGTACAAGGGGTGTGAGCGCACATGAGGTAAATATACACACACATCAGTTTGATGCCCTTTGTGACTGCACCAAAAGTGTACAATCCATTTTAGGAAGAACAAAGAGGCACACATTGAGCATGAGAATGTCTACCTCATACGAGGCTGGCTCACAGAAGAAAGCTATCCAACAAGGGCGATGCCACAGAGTCATATTTATGCCTGATTTCCATTAATACACTGTATCTCCCCATCATTAGGGTGAGTGGTTGTTTGAAAGGGCATTACAGCACAGGTAACTGGTAGGTCAAAATACGTGTGTAGAAAATGTCTGCGGATTGGGTGCACTTGAAAACAGAAATTATATTATAACGATGAGAAAATTCTGTACTACAAAGAGAATTTTGTGGTGAGTAGAATGCATTAGGGTACTTTGTACAAAGGTATTTAAGGCACTATTGGAACCACATGATATATAAACGCTGTATCTATGTTAGCAGCATTGTGACAGTAAAAACCACATGATATATAAATGCTATATCTATGATAGCAACATTGTGACAGTACAAAAAAAAAAAAAGTACAGTACTGTATTCCTCATACATCACATATTTTGGTTACTTCTAAGAAAGTACTTAAATCCCTTCCAGAGCATATTACAAATACTTTTGAAAAGAACTGTATGCAACATTTGGCCACAGTATGATGGATCTATACATAATATTTATGTAGTTTTTGGCTTTCATTGTAAATTAGAGGATGGCCAAGGTTTTGTGTATAAACTGCAGGAAAGATATGGGTTAAGCAAAAATAAAAAGTTGCACACTTAAAATGAATATTAAACTGTACCCTGCAGCCTCAAAATTCTCAGACCAGAGACTGGATGGCAATCCTTGGTGTGACTTACTGCATTCTATCTTTACTGTGAATAGAAAATGTAGTCTAACTTGCCCCAAGAATGTAGATTTATTAGTGAAAATCATCTGAAGATCTTGTTCCACAAGAGACATGTTACACCCAGCTAACTTCCTTCTGTTGAACCAACCCCATTTCATCACTTCAGGCTGGAGTAACTATTCATGTGGTGATAGTGATCCCATATTCAGTTTGATGTGTACCTCATTATTTAGGAAACTCCAATAAAAAAAGACCAGTTTGTTCCAGTACCATCATCTAACAGTACACCTGCACTTTCCCCCATCACATGCAGAAGTTGGACCCTTTCATTTCTCATATTTCAGAAAATACTTATTGCACTACCTTTCCTATTCTCCCTTTAATGTTGTTTAAACAGTCTATACAAATTCAAACAACTTTTACTGTATGCATTACTTTATACTAGAGATGTACGCTTCGGTTCTACTCAGTTCAGAATTATCTTATTGGCTATCCAAAACATGTGAGAGCCAGATAGCCAATAAGATACAATTTTTCAGATCGGAACCGAGCAGAACCGAACCCCTGGGTCTACTTTATACTTATTTCTGTAGTTTTCAGTCATAATTTAATACAATCAGGCTGAGATGTTTAAATATGACATCTGTTTAACTTTCTGCATGACAGAAAAAGCAACAGCATTTTGGTGTTTCTCAATGCAACAATATTAAACAACTCTGATGATTAAAAGACATGGCTGAAGAACCCAAAAGATAGCTAAAAGAAAAAGCAATGCATTCTGTAAAAGTTGTAAGAGGTTATGTGTTGACTGACCCCAACCTAAAACTTCAATATACATTATCCAACACATTTATTGCAATCAATTTATTATAAAAAATATACACACACATATATATATATATATATATATATATATATATATATATATATATATATGTGATTCCCATTATTATTTCTTAATATTTACTACTATGGCAGGTTACAAGAAGCATAATGGTAATTTCCATTTCCCTTGCTTTGTTTCTTCAGGCTGCTATTAATAATTATTCTGCAGGGTTTGACAGTATTATGTGACTGCCATGGCTACCACAGACTGAATATGAAGTAGTGAGCAGAAAGGCCTTGAAATGCACTCTGATTTCAAATTGCTGTGTGCACTGTAAAATCCCACCCCTCCTTCTCCTCCCTCTGATATCTCAGGACATGATTTAAGCGTAATGGGAATGAAATGCCAACGGTTGTGTAGCCGACGGTTCAAATCCCGACAGCGCTAGCCCGACGCGGAGGAAATCCCGACAGCAGAGGTAAAGTAATCTAACCCTCCCCTCTCCCCCCACTAACCCTAACCCTCCTTTAGGGGTGCTTAACCCTAACCTCCCCCCCAGTGCCTAACCCTCATGCCCCCACCCAGTACCCTAAAACTAACCCTCCCGGGGGAGTCCCTAACCGTAAACTCCCCCCTAGTGCCTAAACCGAACCCACCCCTTTCCATAACCTTACCCTCCCCGGGGGGTCCCTAAACCTAACCCCCCATCCCCGGCTACATAGCTACTTACCTTCGGCGCTGGACGATCGGTCCAGTGTCCTGCCGGGGTCCCGGCGTTGGGATTAACATAGGCGTTGGTATTTCGACGCCTATGTTAAATCCCCTGCTGGGATTGTAGTGTCAGGATTGAGCTGTGTGTCTGCCTTCCAGAGAGTTTGGAAAAGAGATATTGATTAGTAGTAGAACAGCTAAGTGAAAAGTGGCTATTATTATATGCATGCTTAAAAAGTTACTTAACTGACTAAAATAAGAAATAAAGAAGGCTATGTGGGATTGCCAATCTTAGGTGCCAAACATGACTTTAATATACAGAGGAGAGGGAATCAATTTTTGTATGGGTGCACTCAATCCCTCCTAAAAAATAAAAGTATTCTAAATTTTATTGGATATGCTTTAAAAATATATTCGGGCTTTTCAAGTCACAATATTAGTGCTATGTATTGCTCATTTTTATTATTATTCAGAACTTACACATTGTTATAATATGCCAGTGCTATTTATTGCTCACTTCTATTAAATACTTGCACATAGTTAACAGTATGCCCTGATATAGGGCCTTATGAAGCGAAATATAAGATAAACAAATATAGAAATATAGAGTGATAATAGAAAGAAATTGTGAAGAAAAATGAGAGATATGGTAAGAACTTACCCTTGTTATCTCTCTTTCTTCATAGTCCATAGGGTCCACAAGGCTGACCTTGGAGTATAGGTTGGGAACCAAATCCGGGCACCACGCAATTAAAGCTTTTAGCTCCCAGGATGCACTGGGTCCACTCTCCTTATAATCCCGCCCCCAAGCCAGAGGCACCTCAGTTTGTAAGTAGCCAAAGGCCGGAGGAGGAAAGAAAGAGAGAGAAGACTGGAACACTCAAGAACCATACTCACAGAGAAAGAGACGGGAAACCGGTGACCAGTAACACAGCCCATATGAAGCCAAGTGCATCAGGGCGGGTGCCCTGTGGACCCTATGGACTTTGAAGAAAGAGAGATAACAAGGGTAAGTTCTTACCATATTTCTCATTTTCTTTTCTTCAGGGTCCACAGGGTTGACCTTGGGGATGTCCCAAAGCAGTCCTTCTAAGGGTGGGGACTCTCCTGTGATGAGAAGAGAATCCATCGCCCAAAGTAATCATCCTGAGAGGCAAAGGAATCCAATGCATAGATCCTTAGAATAAGCATCAACAGAAACAGAAAGACCTTCCTATGTGTAGGCCCCTGAGATAGACATACAAAGCCATCTAGCCAATGTCTGTTTATCGGCCGGCCCTCCTTTCCTGTAAAATCCATAGACTACAAATAAGGAGTCTGATTTCCTGAAGAAACTTGAACAGACCACGAAAATCCGGAGAGGCACAGTCAATGAGGCCACCCCAGCCGAGTGGACTGGAGACTGAAATGTCGGTACAATAAGTTCCTAAATAATATGGAACTTAAAAAACCCTTTAGGAAGAAACACAGGGTAAGTGTGACTCACAACCCTGTCTTGGTGAAATACACAGAAGAGGGAGCCACATGAGAACGCTCCCAATTCCGCCACATAAATGCCATAAGAAAGAGTCTAAGCCATAAACCACGTAAGGGATATCAAAACTAGTGGTTCAAATGGAAGCCACAGGACGACACTAAGAACCACTGCCAAATCCCAAGGAGCCCCTAGGAGGGATAAAGGGAGGTAGAACTTAGAAAACACCTTGAAGGAGGGTATGGATACCCGAGTGTGGAGCAATTCAACATTCGAACTATACCGACATTGCAGAGACCCGCACTTTCAGGAAGGCCAGGCGGAGGAAGAGACCCAAGCCAGCTGGAAGGAATGCCAGATCTTCTGGAAATCCTAAACACCTGAGGATCGTAACTACAGGTACGATACCATAAGAATTATGTATACGACATTCGGTGGTAGAGCCCAGCAAAAGCTGGCCTACACGCTCTAAACATCCCGATGATGACAGAGCCAGAGAAGTCTTAGGACCACAGTAGGGACGCAGTCAAAGACAAATGATCCAGGTCCAGAGAAAGGCAAGGACCCATAGACAACAGGTCCGGATATTGAAGCAGCGGGAACGGAGTGTCAATGGGGAGACTCAGAAAATCTAAATACCGGTGACATCTGGGGCAATCTGGAGCCACCAGCAGGAAAGTACCTCTGCCTCGATTGAAACTTCCGAAGACCTCGAGAAAGAAGGGAGACCGGAGGAAACAGGTGTACAAAGTGGAAGGTCCCCTTTACTGAAAATGTGTCACCGAAGGCTGCTTCAGTACCTCTAGTTCTGGACCCTAACACCGGCAGTGTGTGATAGTCAGGAGGCCATGAGGACCACCTCTGTGAGGCCCCCTCTGGTCACTAGGAGTTGAAACCTCTCTTGGAGAAGAGACCAGTCCCCGGAATGCACGTCGTGACAGCTGAGGAAGCCGCTTACCAATGGAGAACTCCCGGAATGAACACTGCAGAGAAGGCCGGGAGGAGACCCTTGGACCATGTCAGAATGTGTGACATTCCTGTCATTGCTGCCCAACTACGAGTGTATCCTAGATGTAAGCAACCGTTGTGACATTATCGGACTTAACCTTTACAGGTTTACCGTGAAGTATGTGTTAGGCCAGAACAAGGGCCCAAGACAGCTTAAAGTTCCAACAAGTTCGTTGGCAGAGCGGAATCGCCAGACGTCCAAGTGCCTCGAAATGAGTGCGGACCGGTCACTGCACCCCAGAGACTGGCTTCCGTTGTAAAGATTACCCTAGATGAGATGGCCATAGCCACCCAGATAGAGACAGATGCACCTCCGTAAAGAGCATCATCGTCTGAACCGTTATCCGGTGGAGAAACCCGTTCCATCTGGAGAGGATCAGTTTGTGCAAAGGAATGGAACTGAGCATATTCCACCCTTCCGAAGGTAGACACCCTGGATTCCAGAACCCGCATTACAGAGTGTAATGACACTTGTCGATTGTGGAGATATCCGCACACTCGTAGATGAAGAGTGGAGATCTCGTCTGACGTCAGAAGGATTCTCCGATTCTGAGAATCCAGCAGGGTTCCCAGATGAATCATACCCTGTGAGGGATGCAGAGAGGACTTTTTCCCCGTTGATTAACCATTTGTGCTTGTGAAGTAAAGTACCCTGGTGATCCTGCTAAGAGCAGGAGGCCGTCCAGATACTGGAGCAGTCGGATACACTGAACAGGTGGGCTGTCATAAAATCCATGAATCTAGTAAACCCTGGTGGGGCTGTGGACAGTCCAAAGGGCAGAGCCCGAAAATTGTGTGCTGCTGTGGCACAGCAAACCTGAGCTAACGCTGATGAGAGGGCTCTATAGATACCCGTCGGTACGTGTCCTGAATATTCAGCGATACCATAAAGTCCCCAGGTTCCAAATCTCAGATGATGGAGCATAGGGGTATCCTCCTGAGCCCAGGCACCTTTAGGAACTGGTTCAGAGATTTGATTTGAGACAGAGGATAGACCAATGAGGACCATTCGGCCACTGCATCAGAAAGAAAGTAGAATAACCAGTCCCTCGCTGAGATAGTGGGGCTGGCATAAATAGCTCTGCTTACCTCAAGAACTGTATAGCTTTCCGGATTTGTAAGGCCCTGTTCGGGTCTGAAGAAGGGCCTGTGTAACAACATGTGAGGAGGCCGTCTGAGCAATGAGATGGCGTACCCGTGAAAGACTACAACTTCTACCCAAGCATCCGTGCTGACTTGACACCAGCACTGGGCGAACTGAAAAAGTCGGTATCTCACTCTGGAATCCCCCAAGTGTAGACCTGTCCCGACAGGCTGAAGGTTTATCCTTAGGTTTAGAAGCAGGGCGTCTGGATGTATAGGTCTGCTCGATACTGGGTATGGCAGCCCTTGTGGAGGCCGGCAGCTTAGGAAAAAAGAGGCCTTTAGGCTGACCCTGAGGACAAAAAGACTTAACAGATTTAGTCCGAGGCCTTGTAGTGGGAGTAACTGAAGGCTGAAATCTTGCAGTCAGTGATACTGCCAATGTTGCTACAATCTTGTCAAGGTCAGGACCAAACAAGATCTCCCCAATATAGGGTATCCATTTGAAGGCCTATCTTGGGAGTCCACCTCTGCCTTCCATGAGCGCAGCCATAGAGTATGGCGGTGGATACAGTCGCAGCAGAAACCCTGAAGGTTAGGAGACTGGTATCCAATGTTGTTACTCCAACATATGAAACTGCATTTTGAATGTGATCAATAAAAGGCATCTTATCCCCAGAAGATTTTGAGGGAAAAAGCTCAACAAATGCATCAGCCCAGCACTCAATAGCATTAGCCACCCATGCGATAGCCATGGTAGGACGGGCAACAGCCCCTGGAAGCGAGTATATTGATTTCAGGCAAAGTTACCACTTACGGATCCGGAGAATCAGTCCGGGCAGGAATGGGAGGCGTAGTAACGCTCGCAATCAGACGAATAACATGAAAATCCACCACAGGAGGTGATTTCTATTACTTGTGATGACCCTCAGGGAATGGGAAACATGAGGCCAAACGCTTTTGTGATACCTCTTATCTGGCGATAGCCAGGCTCTCACCATGAGATCCACCCGCTGGTTAGAGACAGAATCGGTATGAATTACGGCCGGTTCCATGCCCGGCGGTTGGAATCCCGACAGCGGCATCCCGGCAGAGGAGGAAATCCCGATCCTCCCCAGGTAAGTATATACTAACCTATGTCTACCCCCTAAGCCTCCCGTAGGGGTGCCTAACCCTAACCTTCCCTCCCCAGTGCCTAACCCTAATCCCCCCTCTAAGTGCCTAAACGTAAACCCCCTTCCCAACCACCTAAACCCAAGTCCCCCGGGGGGGTGCCTAACCCTAAGTCCCTCATGGGAGTGCCTAACCCTAACCCCCCTTCCCCTAGCCTGACTCTAACCTCCCAGGGGGTTGTAAATCCCCCCCGTGAGCCCTACACCTAACCCTCCCCCCGCGCAGCTATCCGCGGTCGGCGCCCCTTCCATCGGGATGCCGGGCGTCGGGCTCCCGGCGTATGTCTAATGACAGGAGTCGGTATATCGACGCCTGTCTTTACACCCTTGCCGGGATAGGACAGTCGGGAAGCCGGCTGTCGGGATTAGGTCCGCCGACTTCCCGACTGCATACCGTCAGAGATGACAGCCGAAGACACGTTAATGCTTAAACTGAGGGTGTTTGATTTAGGTGCAGGTTCGACATTCTCTATAACTAGGATGGACCTGACTGCCAATACCAAAGCAGGAATAATAATAATACTTGATTTAGGCTCCCCCTCGTGTGAGAGGGAAGGAGCCAGATACATCATCCAGTTCACCCTATGTTAGACGGTAGAGCAAACTGGGAAGTAACCACAGGGCTTTTATTACACCATTTTGTGTTTCGTAGAAACGACATCCACCCAGGGTGGCTGTTGCTGTAATCCCTGCAAGGGGAATGACAGACTGTTGTGGTACCAGAGGGAATTTCATGTATTGTGAAAGACCCCAGTAGGGACCAATAGTCTGTGTCACAGGAGTAAACCGCAAGAAACTGCGAGATACCCTGAGATGAAAGGGCAGTATGTTGAAGTAACCCCAAGCGAGTTACAACAATGGGGGCAGTCAGGCAATCCGCCATGGAGGCTAGGATCCTGAGAAACAAACCGCCCAAGGGGGTTGTGTTAAGGGGCCCGGCACCAGATGGCGCTGCAAACATAACCCTTTCTGAGTCAAATCCTCCGTACTAATACCGGCAGTCCATGACTTGCAAGATAGCAAAAATGGGTGCAGTATCATGCTCTCCTGGTCAGACCTATCTGACTAACCATCGCTGAAATATTAAGCAGCGCTATACTGGTCCTGACTGATGCTAAGATTAGCTGCAGGGACCCATTATCAGCGTATGCAACACACAGTTCCACCTAAAATATGGCAACGTGCAGCACGCAACAGTATGTGACAAAACCTCACAAATATATATAAATATATATATATATATATATATATGTGAGGTCTCAGAACCACCCTAAGTACACCTGTATTAGGGCAGACTGTAAAGAAAAGGGAAAGATATACACTGACAGGTGAGAAAAAAAGCATAGACAGTCAGCACTAGCATAAGTCACATACAATGCAGAAATATATATACATAAACATTACATATAATATACTGCAAATTGCTCCACAATAACCTGCCCAGATTCAGTGTCTGGGAAGGCTATAGCACTGTGTACTCTCACCCAAATGGCGAGGTACGCAGGGGGACTGGACCAACTGCTGTCCTAGGAGTTCTTTGCTGCACCATAGAAATAAAATGGCTGCCTGGAGACTTCAGAGGAAGCGTGACCCGCGGAGGAAGCAGCTCAGCGATGCCAGACTATAGCACTGAAAGGCGCGCTGAGCTAAGGGGAGGAGCCGCTACAACAGGGAAGGCTGCCTCCCCCGGGACGCCGGCTCCCTGTGCCGATCTTGAAGTCCCTGGTGGTCTAGTGGACACGTGGGGTATGGTTGGGGAGCCCGCCACCACTGCCAGCGCCTCCAGTCTGTCCCCAGAGACCGGAGGCATCGGACTGCATTTTAAATGCGCGGATCCCAGCAAGCAGTGACCCGCGACCTTACCTGTCCTCGTCAATCCGGCAGCCGTCCTGGGCGCCCGCAGAGTCCGGCTAGTACAGACTCTGGGGTCTCGCCAAGATCCCCAGATCTGTACTGGCGTCTCAGCACCAGCAGGGTGGAGTAGCGGCAGCTTGGACGTGCAATGGACAGTCCGACGCTGCCGCTCTGAAGAGTCTAAAAGTAAATAAATAAAAAAAACCTGTAACTCATAAAATAAAGCTTAGGGGCTGCTAATCAGCCCCCCTGCGATAACGGTGACCCGACTCAGGCCAGGCACCAACTTAAACTGAGGTGCCTCTGGTTTGGGGGCGGGGTTATAGGGAGAGTGGACCCAGTGCATCCTGGGAGCTAAAAGCTTTAACTGTGTGGTGCCCGGATTTGGTTCCCAACCTATACCATACCCCAAGGTCAACCCTGTGGACCCCCTATGGACCCTGAAGAAAATAAAGTTTATTTTTTTAAAAAAAGGCCGTGTGCTGTCTGTATTTGTAGATGTATAATATATTCTTCTAAGTTGTATGTGTTGTTGTTCATGCAAACTATATAATAATACAGAGTACTAGTGACTCAGTCCAACAATTCTGGATGTTATTAACTCAGTCTATTCCTAATGAAGACCCTTGATGTGCTTTTGCTGCATATTGGTATACATAGTATCTCTTCCCCCTCAGCTGTTACACAGTAACTATTGTACCATCAGAAGTTAGAAATAGATACAAATGTTGCCGTCATCCCACATCTGAAATAGACACTAGTGCAGGGGTCAGGGAACTTTTTTACCTTTTACCCCAAAATATATTTAGATATGCCAACGTTACCCCCTTGATTTGAGAGGAAGGAAATCATATAGTAGTGCCCCCATATAATGCCCTTGTAGTAGTGCCCCCATAGTTATGCCCCTGTAGTAGTGCCCCCATAGTTTCGCCCCTGTAGTGCCGCTTGTACAAACAAAAAAACACTTACCTTAATCCCCGCTCCTGCATCCGCCGCCTTCCTGTCCGCCCGGCTGCTCCTTGGAACTATGGGAGAGACCTCTCTGCATTCAATAGAAAAAGTTAGATGCAGCCACAATGCCAATGGATTTAGCAACCATCCTGGTAAACATCTGGCACATCCCTTTCAGGTGCTTATCAAACTCAGCAATCTATTTAGGCCCATACATGCACAATTTGTGACCAATAACCCAAATGACTGGTAAAATGACAATATGTATGGCAACCTTTAGTAATTATTATGTCCATTTAATGGGAGCAGTATCAAGGTTTCATGGACCTTAAAAAATCAAATGCATTAAAAAAAAAAATAATAATTAAATCCTAAGATACCTATCTTTATCAATAAAACACTTGCAGATAATAAGCACACTATTCCAAAACAGGACTGCTGATTACATTATAACTGTGTAATCTATTTAATGGTACTCTATGCTGAAATGAAGCAAACGCCTTGTACAAGTGGCCAATCAGTGGACAACTCCCACCTAATTAGTGGTTATTGCTGTGGTTAAATTTAGACCTCAATAATTATTAGAATCTGGGGAGCATGAAGCTGTACTAGCCCAGAATATATGTAATATTTTAAATCTGGCAGTTGATTGGTATGCTCTAAAGTAGACCAACAGACTGTGAAGAACGATTTATCTATTGCTACAACAGAAAGTAAGTAGAGCGGTGAACGATATGACAAAGCAAAACGTGTTTGGAAATGTAGGATGGCCTCTGGCTGTTAACCTAAAACAAAGAAGCTTCTAGTGTTGTCAGTCAATTGACTAGCAACAAGTGCATCTCTAATAACCTTACACCCAACAGAGAAACAGGTCATGATAAAATGAAAAAGGTACTGGATTTAAGATTAAAACCAAAAATAGAGACAAACAGCAGTTGTAAAAGTTTATCTGCTGTTGACTCTTAGTATATGTCACTCTATAGCTATACCATTGTATTTTTACTACAATTAAATACTGGCCTTGTGAAATAAGCAAGAGACCAACACATTTCGGGCTTATATACACGTCTCCACTGTTGTGTATATTACCAGTGGGGTGGTAGTACCACACTGACCGCATAAATGACACCGAAATGCTTGTGTTTGAAGCATTGATGCCAACAGTATGCAGGGCCCCAACAAATAAAATGTGCAATAAGAAATGATGGCAATGTTATTAAAAAGTATGTGTAAATGCTCCTAGCACTGCAACTGTGTTAAACACACTGTAGTGCCCAAAGCTCACATTATGCCAGGCCACGCAAGGAATGCATCTATGTGTAAGGGCCCTTGGGCAGCCGCCATGTTGATAATCCGACGCTAACAGTGTGAAACCACATCTCCCCACATGCAATGCTCAATGTTACATGCATACTTCCCATCCCATTACGTGTGTAGCACGACATTCTCGGGATGGGTACGTGATACCGCCGCTCAGGATCCCGGCAGTCAGAATCCTGACCCCGGCATCCCGACAGGGTTAGGATACCAACACCTGTGTCATTAGGTATCCTAACCCTCCCCCTCCCTCTCCAGTGCCTAAACCTAACCAGCCCCCCCTTGTGCCTATACCTAACTTCCCCCTCCCTGCACCCTAAACCTCCTCCCTTAGTGTCTAACCCTAAAACTTCTTAGTACCTAACCTCAACCCACCCCCTAACCCCCGATACTTTCCTTTGGGATTCCGGGGGTCGGGATGCCGGCGCCGGGATTCTAACATGTGCCCGGATTCCGGCGGCAGCATTCTGAGCGCCAGAATCCCTGCGGACGGAATATTGACTGCAACTCATTCTCAATGAACATGTACAGAACATGTTGGAACTTATATGAGGGTTCCTTCATGCTTTCTTTTCCTTAGTTCTTTGATAAATCTTATGGTTAGAGGAAGCAAAGCAACTTTCACTAATACCAAACCTAATCATTGTAGATGTTAGAACAATAATGCCATTTAATCTATTATCATAATGGAACTTCAAAGTTCTCTCTCACAGCTATATATTTTCAAGAAAACAAAACTGGGGCACGGGTCATGCAACTTGGTGTAGCTAGGTGGAGCAGGCAGTGGTGAGCTGCAGGGGGAGATGTTAAACGGTATGCAGTCCAGAAGCCGGCGGACCTAATCCCGACAGCCGGCTTCCCGACTGTGATATCCCGACAAGGGTCTAAAGACAGCTGTCGATGTGCAGACGCCTGTCCTTAGACATACGCCGGGAGCCAGACGCCCGGCATCCCGATCGAAGGGAGGCTGAACGTGGATAGCCGCGGGGGGGACCGGGGTGGGGGGTGGTGGGGTTAGGTTTAGGGTTCCCGGGGGGGACTTAGGGTTAGGCACCCCCCCGGGTGGTTAGGTTTAGGCTGGGGGAAGGGAGGGTTAGCGTTAGGCACCCCCCGGGGGGGGGGACTTGGGGTTATGCACCCCCCCCACGGGGGACTTAGGTTTAGGCGGCGAGGAAGGGGGGGTTAGGTATAGACACCAAATGGGGGATTAGGGTTAGGCACTGGGGGGGGAGGTTAGGCACCCTTAAGGGAGCGTTAGGGGGTAGAAATAGGTTAGTATATACTTACCTGGGGGCGATCGGGATTTCCTCCTTTGCCGGGAAGCCGCTGTCGGATTCCAACCACCGGGCATGTGTCCGGTGGCAAATCATACCGATTCCTGTTAAACAGCTCTCAATAAACCTGTACCTGTCGTATGGGTGAGCAAACAATATCATAATCACAGAAGAGATCAAGGAAGCATGGCATGGATAGTGCTAGGGGTAGAACTGGTGGCATGGATAATGCTAGGGGTAGGCAAGAGGGCCCGGCCCAAGAGCTTAGATTCTAAAGAGAACCTTACTGACTATGATTTTTTCATTATTGCATAAGCTCTACCTCAATATTTCTGTATAATCTGGTCACTCAGGGACACATTACCACTGAAGTCTCATTGGCCTCAACAAAATGGCATTACAGTATGTATGGCGGCATATGGTGCTTCATACATACACATGTGGACAAGATTTTGCTTGTTTTTATTTTTGAGGTTTTCTTTTATACTGGCCCGATTTCATAGTATGCATGGTCTCATCTTCATTTAAGATTAAATTGCCACAAGACATGATGGAACATCTGGTCGGCTGATATGCGCATCAGTTTGCCCAATGTCCGTCCAAGTTTATGTTTAAGTTTTGCGACTTTTTGGACCACAACATGCCAGTATAAATTGAATCACTTGCCAACCCAACCTGTGATCATGTGTGCGGACAGCATTGGAGAAAGAGCGTTGTCTGAGAAGAGTAACTTTTACCGTTTTTTAAAAAAACAAAAACAAAGAGAAATAAAGGAGCAATGTATTTCTGTTAATTATTAATAGTGGTGTTCTCTCTCTCTCTGTCTATATATATATATATATATATATATATATACATATATATATATATATATATATACATACATACATACACAAAATGGCTGGCAAGTATGGAGAGAGAGAAAGAGCGAATGCAGCAGACAGCAGGGCACAGAAGTGTGAGTTGATTGTTTATGAGGGACCATGTATTTTTATTCACATGGCATAGTACCGGAAGCTCATTCAACTTTACTCCTGACAACACATACAGGGGAACACCCTTATAAGGATTGGCGGAAACCAGTAGGGGAGTTGTAAGAATCAAAACACATCTTCAATATTGCATTACCTCTAATAATAATAATATATGTCACACACCTAGATAGGCCCGCCCAGGCTCCAGGAACTGAGAGATAATACCCTACAAAATTAGTCTGTTTATCATCATGACACAGACTGCAGGCTAAAATTAACCCTGCACATTTATACTGTGACAGGGAAGGTAGTGAATATTTTCCAAATTAAAAAACAGTCCAATCATTGTTGATAATGTAATATAAAAAGTTAGGCAAAAACAAGCAGTAACATCCAATAACTCCTCAGTTTGGTGCAAGTTTTATTCATTTGCTGACAGTACAATACACTTTCAGATATAATAGCTGATAAGTGGCAAAAGGATACTTATTATTGTTCGGCCAATATATCTGCCAGTGTGTACACAAGCATAATGCTGGTTACACACTGGCAGATATACTGGCCAATCAATTGATCGGCCAATATATATTGTGTTCCCATCAGACAGTCTGTAGCAGCGATATGTCTGTGAATTACGTTGTTCACAGACATATTGCGTTGGCTGTGCTGCACAGCCGATGGCAGATATACAGTGCATCCGGTAAGTATTCACAACGCTTAAATTTTTCCACATTTTGTTATGTTACAGCCTTATTCCAAAATGGAATAAATACATTTTTGTCCTCAATATTCTACACACTATACGCCATAATGACGTGTAAAAAGTTTCTTTGCGATTTTTGCAAATTTAATAAAAATACAAAAACTAAGAAATCACATGTACATAAGTATTCACAACCTCAATACTTTGTTGATGCACCTTTGGCAGCAATTACGGCCACAAGTCTTTTTGAATATGATGCCACAAGCTTGGCACACCTACTGTATATTTGGGCAGTTTTGCCCATTCCTCTTTGCAGCACCTCTCAAGCACCATCAGGTTGGATGGGAAGCATCGGTGCACAGCCATTTTCAGATCTATCCAGAGATGTTCAATTGGATTCAAGTCTGGGCTCTGGCTGGGCCACTCAAGGACATTCACAGAGTTGTCCTGAAGCCACTCCTTTGATATCTTGACTGTGTGCTTAGGGTCATTGTCCTGCTGAAAGATGAACCGTCGCCCCAGTCTGAGGTCAAGAGCGTTCTGGAGCAGGTTTTCATCCAGGATGTCTCTGTACATTGCTGCATTCATCTTTCCCTCTATCCTGACTACTCTCCCAGTTCTTGCCACTGAAAAACATCCCCACAGCATGATGCTGCCACCACCATGCTTCACTGTAGGGATGGTATTGGCCTGGTGATGAGCAGTGCCTGGTTTACTCCAAACATAATGCCTGACATTGACGCAAAAGAGTTCAATCTTTGTCTCATCGGACCAGAGAGTCCTTCAGGTGCATATTGGAGTGGCTTCCGTCTGGCCACTCTAATATACAGGCCTAATTGGTGGATTGCTGCAGAGATGGTTGTCCTTCTGGAAGGTTCTCCTCTCTCCACAGAGGAATGCTGTAGCTCTGACAGAGTGAATGTCGGGTTCTTGGTCACCTCCCTGACTAGGGCTCTTCTCCCCCGATCGCTCAGTTTAGACGGACGGCCAACTCCAGGAAGAGTCCTGGTGGTTCCGAACTTCTTCCATTTACGGATGATGGAGGCCACCGTGCTCATTGGGACCTTCAAAGAAGAAGATATTTTTCTGTACCCTTCCCCAGCTTTGTGCCTCAAGACAATCCTGTCTCGGAGGTCAGACAATTCCTTGGACTTCATGCTTGGTTTGTGCTCTGACATGCACTGTCAAGTGTGGGACCTTATATAGACAGGTGTATGCCTTTCAAAATCATGTCCAATCAACTGAATTTACCACAGATGGACTCCAACTAAGCTGGAGGAACATCTCAAGGATGATCAGTGGAAACAGGATGCACCTGAGCTCAAGTTTGAGCTTCATGGCAAAAGGTGTGAATACTTATGTACATGTGATTTAGTGTTTTTTTTTTAAATAAAATTTGCAAAAATATGAAAAAAAAAACTTTTGGTCATTATGGGGTATTGTGTATAGAATTTTGAGGACAAAAATGAATTTATTCCATTTTGGAATAAGGCTGTAACATAACAAAATGTGGAATACTTTCCAGATGCACTGTATCTGTCCATCATGCTGTGTGTACGGGTGACCAGTCAACCACCCGTACACTTGCAGTGGAGGCCACTGGTAGGGGATCACGACATAACCCCCGACCAGCGGGATCTGAGGGCAGATGATTGCTCAGTGTTGGTTCATTTCACAACACTAATGAAAATCAGGGTTGTGTGAAGTAATGGGGGGGAGGTGTGCAGAACCAATGTCTCTGTAATCATGGATATTGTGGCTTCTCATTGGTATTCCCTCTAACACACAGTTCAGTAGCCATTTTAAAGTGGTGAACATAAATGTTCAGCAAGTTAGGTAATGCAATTTCAAAGTGTACCTATGTCTTATATATTGGACGCAGCCATTTTGTGGGCCAAAACAGATACTCAGCCTACTAACTCACTAGGGTGAATTGTCAGTTTTACAGAATGTGTCCCAGATTTCCAACAAAATACCCCTCAACTATGAGTCAAATCTTATTTTCCCCACACATTGAGCAATATAGTGGCCGATCCGTCAGATTGGAACGATATAGCAGCTATATCGTTCCGTGTGTGTGGGCATGATAACGGCCACTGCGTGCTCCCGTGCAGTCGTCCGTCGCTCCTCCAGATTTTTCTGCATGCACAAGAGATCTGGAGAAGCGATCCCATGCTGGCTATGCGGGGGTGGGGGGGCATATCAAGCGGGCGGGCACCGGATCGCTCTGTGGACCTCATTCAGAGTCTCTCGCTAGATGCGGTCGTTCGCTGGAAAAAGGGCCCGGATATGCAAATCATGCGGTCGCTCTTTGCAGTGTGAGGCCGCCTCTATGTCTTAACAAGCTACAGCATTTTGCGCTCGCAAGTGATTAAAGACGCCCCCTTGCCACTCGTAGCACACGTCATCTCCGGGCAAAGAAGGATTAATCAGGGACATCGGGAGCCATCGGAGCTGCTCGCAGTGCTTGAGGTAGACCTTACCCTCCCGCAAGCACTGCGAGCAGTCAGAGTAAAAACACCACAAGTCACATATTCAATGACGCTACTTTGCTAATTGTGCACTCCCATTAAACTCCGTTCTGACGGTCAGGCACGCCTACATTCGCACATCCACTCCCCCGCTGACGAGCACCTTCCCCTGTTACCACCAACAAACTGTGCAATCTGTCACTCAAAGTAGCGACATGTCTGTGTACTAGCAGCGCTCGCTTCTACATCGCAGCTGCTAGTTTGCGCACGAATACACATGCGCAGTTGTGCGACCATCGCTCAGAGCGAGCGGCCGCTTGCGAGAGACTCTGAATGAGGTCCTGTGTGTGGAGACCGCCCGATATGTCGGCTGTCGGGTCGTAGATCGCATTGCTGGATACACATCGTACCGTGTGTACCCAGCTTTAAGCTCACAATGCTAAATTTCCCATATCTCAGCCTGCTGCAGTCATATTAACAGAATAGGTGTGGGTTGGTTCCAGTAACTTTTTAACTATACACAGACCATAGAGTAGAGAAAAGACTCAATGACTTCTAAAACAGAAAGAAGCTGGGGCTCCAGGTCAGTGTGTCGTGGGTCGTCTCTAGCTTATCACTGATTAATATTTATATTTAAACACGGATGTAGACTGAATAGGAGTTTTGTTGTACAGTACACTGTATTATCCAAGAAGACGACTGCTTTGTTTCTATAAACTGTAATAACAAAGTGACTGCGACATTCTCATTCATCCTTCCCTACTGTACTAGTCTGGGCCACGCATGCAATTTGTGGAGATAGTGGAGGAGTTTACCCATACGTGTCTTTACTGTACATCAGATGTTAATAGAGACAGCTTAGGACACATGGACAGTGGTGGGATTGCACAAAAATGGAGGCAGTAGTGAGGGTGGAGTGTATTTTAATTTAAAGAGAAGATAAACAGCTGTTTAAGAAACCATTCTGTGTATGTTTTTCTCCCCAGAAAGTTTGTCTCAGCTTTAAAACCAGTATCCACCTGCCGAGCCTCTTAAGTCACATTAGCTGTAGCCTAGAGATATTAAAACGCACCTGCTGCATACCGCCCACACCAACTGCAGCTCAGCAGGTTATAACATAGATCTCACACTGAGCGAGCTACAGCTTTCCGTTTAATGCTCCACAATTATCCTTCTTTTAACACAGATTTCCCACACAATTGTGCTCATATAATTTCACTGTCATTGCTGTTCGTCTGTTTCCATAATTATTTAACTTTTCTTTTTAAAATACATTTGCCCCTAGCAACCCATTAGCAGAAAACAGTGCCCCACTCTTTTTCCCTAATGCAGGTAATGTCAGCGTCTTTGGGTTTACAGATAAAGGGTTTGATTCGGAGTTGGGAGAAAAGAAAACAAAAGTAACTTTGCATTTGGGAAAGCAATGATGCAGTGCAAGGGCTGAAATTACATGTATTAATTTTTGTCATGCAGGGTAAATGCTGGCTGCTTTTGTATGTAGCCCACAAATACTGGACAGCTTTATTTTAACAGCTGCAGTGCAACATGGTTTTGCCAAAGCACCTGTTTTTTTTTTTTTTGCTCTCAACTAAAATTCAGTACCCCTCAGGTCTTGAATGTTGTCAAACAAGTGAACAAATATAGGGGCCTATGTATCAAGCCGATATTTACATAACATTATGCAGAAATTGCAGTTCCTGCATCATTTTATGTATTGTTCCTATGTACTGTCACAGAAATCTCAGGCAAAATGCTAATTAGCGCTGCACAGACAAAATGCTAATTAGCACTGCAGATCAATGGGGACTATGATCTGCCCCCTATGTACTAAACTGCAAAAAGCAAAGCGGAGTTTAGTCCCAGTAGTTTACACCATCTTCAGATGGTGCAAACTACTGTAAGCCTAAGCGGGCTCCAGGGGCAGAAGAGAGCGCTCTCCCCCGCAGGCCTCCGGCCGGTTTCAGTATCCAACGATGTGTGCATGGTCAGCTTCCCCCGGGGAACATAACTTGCAGGGACAGCGGTTACCGTAGTACATGTTCCATAAACCAAAAATACCTAGCTATTTACGAGAGAGAGAGAGAGAGAGAGAGAGAGAGAGAGAGAGAGAGAGAGAGAAAGAAAGAGAGCAGATTCGTCAGATTTTTAGAAAACTTGCATTAGGTTTAGTATTAAACAATGTGATAAACAAATTAGGGTAGAGCAGGCCTTGGCCAACCTGTGGCTCTCCTGCTGTTGTGAAACTACAAATCCCAGCATGCTCTATCAGCTGATCAGTGGGAGTGTATGCTGGGACTTGCAGTTTCACAAGAGCTGGAGAGCCACAGATTGGCGAGGCCTAGGGTAGAAAAAACCGGTCAACCATTAAAAACTGGACACATATGTAGTACACATGCCACATGGCTGAACCACAAGCATTAATAAAATGGCATATTATACTGTATGGCTGTCCAGTAACGGAATCAATATGACATACCGCCGGACCTAAGCCCGACGGATGAAATACCGACAACAGAAGTCCGGCAGATGAAGATCCCGACGGCGCCTGGTAAGTATCCTAACCATCCCCTCTCCCCCCTGAGCCCTTACCTTCCCTTAGGGGTGCCTAACCTCCCCCCCTCACCCTAGTGCTTAACCCTAACCTCCTCCCCGGGGGTGCCTGACCCTAACCCCCTCTACCCCTAGCCTAATCCTAACCCTTCCTGGGGGGTGCCTAACCGTAAATCCCCCCGGGAGTCCCATAACCTAACCCCCCTCACCCCAACCCCGGGGCTAACAGGTCCCGACGCCCAGCTTACCTACGTTCGGTATGCCAGCCGTCGGGATTTCGGCATGGGGCTGATGATAAGCGTCGGTATTTGGACGCCTATCATTAGTCCCATGCTGGGATTTCACAGTCAGGAAGCCAGCGGTCGGCATTTTGATCGCAGGCTTCCTGACTACATACCCTACTAACAACACGACAAATTTAATATACATCAGAACAAACTGCAAAAAAAGTTACTGTTAATACGTGATTTCCTATTAGTTTACACTTACCACACCATCCCATTAAACCGGGACACTCATGAATTACACGGCTTCTGTGGCTGATTAAAACCAGGTTAAATCATAGTTGCCTACATTCCCGATTTTAGCGGGAGGCTCCCGTTTTTTAATTAAGCCTCCCGCTCCCCCACAAACATTACATCAACTCCCGGTTTCTTGAAACCATTTGATTGCATGCGCGAAACCAGAAGGTCAGGGGGCGGAGTTTGCGGGGGACGTCATGACATCACGATATGTGACGCCATGATACTTAAAGGCCGGCCACCGCGGGGTTGTGGGTAGCGGTGGCCGGCTAGTCAGCAGTGCGCACATGGAGTGTGCTTGGGGGGGGGGGCGGCGGCGGCATCGGAGCGGAGCCGGGCCGAGCCTGGAAACAGCAGCGCAGGTTTGGTCCGGTACACCCTTACCCTTGATAACAATTCTGCTGCCGATCCAACATTTTTATTAATGTAATTAACGCCCGCCCGGTCAGGAGCGGGTAATGCAGTCCGGTTAACGCGTTCCAGACCGGGCGCCCGTTATTTACATTAATAGAAAATGTCTAATCAGACCTATTGCATCTCAGCTCCGCCTCCCCTACGTACACCAATGGGATCCAGCAGATGCAGGAGTGGGCGCGACATGACGTCACTTTCTCTGCTCCTGCGTTGCTGTGAAGAGGAGCTGAGCAGCTGTGCACTGCAGCAGCACCCGGGGCAGGAGTCGAGGATGGGATGCATCACCCAACCACACACCACGCTGCCAATTCAGACTGTGTGTCAGTGACAGTC
The DNA here is from genome assembly GCA_031769625.1 of Taudactylus pleione. Taxonomy (NCBI): domain Eukaryota; kingdom Metazoa; phylum Chordata; class Amphibia; order Anura; family Myobatrachidae; genus Taudactylus; species Taudactylus pleione. The sequence continues at coordinate 12,693,204 of JAUIMM010000012.1, read as the reverse complement.
CGACAGCAGAAGACGAGAGTGGAGCAGATATCAACAGAGCTTGATTAAAGCAATGTATATTGCTTTGCTTTCCCCAGGTAAGGCAATTTTGTGGCTGCTGCTTGTTGGGGAGGGGATGCTTTGCATGTAGCCTATAATGGCAGAAACCCCTATTTTAAATAATTTTTTAATTACTATTTTTTTCACTATCATAAAAGGGGAAAATGTAGTTTATTATTTATCACCAATACATATTTATTTTTGTATACTCAAAGGCTGCTGCAGGGACAGGATGGGGGCATAATGTATATGGGGGATTACTGCGTGTGGCATAATGTGTATGGGGCATTACTGCATGTGGCATAATGTGATGAGGGGCTTTACTCCGTGGCATAATGTGATGAACGGGCTTTACTCCGTGGCATAATGTGATGAGAGGGCTTTACTCCGTGGCATAATGTGATGAGGGGCTTTACTCCGTGGCATAATGTGATGAGGGGGCTTTACTCCGTGGCATAATGTGATGAGGGGGCTTTACTCCGTGGCATAATGTGATGAGGGGGCTTTACTCTGTGGCATAATGTGATGAGGGGATTTACTCCGTGGCATAATGTATAAGGGATACAACTACTGCATGGCCTGATGTGTGTTATAAGGCGAACTACTACTGTGTAACATAATGTGGTGTATAAGGACGTAACGTAAATAAGACATTACTGTGTGGCGTAATTTAAATTGGGGGTACTGTTGTGTAGTCATGCTCCTTCCCAGTGAAAACACACCTGATTTTATCAGCATGTACACTCTCCCTGCTTCAATTGTGGATGGGGACACTAATGCTCTATATGTATTTATATCACGTGTAGGATTCCCAGCAGTGTCCCTTCTCTCAACCACCTTGCAACTCCCCTTCAGTATCTCTGCCCTTGCCCTCCCTGTAACTCTCCTTCAGTGTCTCTGCCCTTGCCCTCTCAGTAACTCTCCCTCAGTGTCCCTACATTCACCCTCCCTGTAACTTCACCTCAGTGTTCCTGCCCTCACTCTCCCTGTAACTACCCCACAATTTCCATACCTTCACTCTCACTGTAAGTACACCTCAGTGTCCCTGCCCTCAAATACATAAACAAGTGAGCAGAACAAGAGAACAGTGACTTACACAATGTAGAACAAATATATGGTATATAAACATTGCTGCAACAGCTGTCATAACCCTCAAAAAAGTGGCAGGGCGGTAGAAGTCAAGGGTTGGTTAGGTGCCATGAGTAATATTACAGGAAGGAAAAGCACAAGGGGTAAGAGGGCCCTACTCGTGAGAGAAGCTTACATTCTACTTTCTATATTATTCCTATACAAAGTCTAGCGGCCCTTATTAACAACAAAAAGCAGATTATTATATAAAGGGAATAACACATGATTGCCGGCTTTGACTATACAGCCTATGATACCCATAGAAAAAGTAGCTCTGGTGGCATGCTGCTCTTAGTACTATAGTTTTCACCTGCCACTGCAGGACACGCCCCTGAGTGACAATAGACACACCCATAGGGGGAGCTAGACACGCCCTTTGGGTGGAACATGGCACGCCCCTCAGCGGCGTGCCACGCAAAGCGCGGCACATTCTACTTCCACCTACAATCTCCCTGAAACTAGTTTTCAAAAGTAGGAAAGTATGGGTTAAATGTAGGCCTGAAGTCAGCCAGCCACAGAACAAGTGTAATTCATGAGTGTCCCAGTTTAAAGGGTTAATATGGTAAGCCTATATTAGATAAACTACTGCCCTGACAACCCAAAGCTTTGGGTGTTATTTTTCCTCCTCAGTGTGTTTATAACTTGAGCAATGACTAAAGTTGATCATATCTAATTGTATATTAATAAATGTTTACTTTAAGTAATATGGCACAAAATCTTATTTTTATAGAATTCTATTTGATACCATAAATGAATTGCAGAGTAGGGTGGGTGAAATATCATTCCAATGGAGCATCACCACCCAGGGGTATATTTACTAAAGTGCAGGTTTTTACAAGTGGAGTTGTTGCCCATAGCAACCAGATTCTACCTATTATCTTCTAGAAGGTGGTAGATAAATAAGTAGAATCTGATTGGTTGCTATGGGCAACAACTCCACTTATAAAAACCTGCACTTTAGTAAATATACCCCCTAGTGTTTACATTATGAAAATCAGTAAAATGCCTGACTTTACCTAGTTAGAACCTTTGAACAATATATATTTTAAAGTTAATAAACATATCTGGAAGTAAGCTCTTAAGAGAAGGGCCTCTACCCTCTTGTGCTTCTCCTTACTTTACTTTCACCTACTTCTTACCCCCCACCAGGGCACCTAACACTTGGTTGCTTATGCTCTGTTGCATATCTAGGTGTTATGGTCGCTTATGTATCAATGTATATTATCCATGTCCTTGTCGTATTTATTACTGTAAGTCCGTCTGATAATTTAATTGGGGGTGAAAAAAGGTGGTAGCCTTGGGCTTTAATGCCCGGGGATATTCAATTACAGCCCTTTTTTTTCACCCAATAAAATATATGTTATTGGGCTTTAACACATAGAATCTGGAGAAAAAATACCAGACCTATGTGTAAAGCCACTGTTTGCACCCGATAACAGGCCAATTATTGCGTATATCTTTTCAGGTCTGCTCGGAGATGAAAAGAAATATGCGTAAAGTGCAGTGCTGCAGGCTGACTTCGGGGCTAATTGGATCGCTCCAGGGGATCAATTAGCCAGCGGAAAAGTACCACTGCTAATTGAATTACCCCCCACAGATATCATTTTATATAATGTAATACATCTAGATCAGTGATTCCCAACCCTTGTCCTCAAGGCACACTAACAGTCCTGGTTTTAGTGATATCCATGCTAAAGCACAGATGGTTAAATCAGAATAACTGCTGTACTAATTAAGTCATCTGTGCTCAAGTATGGCAAACCTTAAAACCTGGACTGTTAGTGTTCCTTGAGGACCGTGGTTGGGAACCCCTGAACTAGATAAAAGGTTAGCTAGAATCTGGTTGGTTGCTATTGGAAACATCTCCATTTGACTTCTGTAGAAGGTTTGATAGCGTTCACCGCCACCCCCCTTCCTGTATACTCAAAGTTTCTTGAGAACAGGGGATCATTTGCACAAATATATATATTTTAATAACATTAAAGCGGGCTAACAAAAGCAGCTGTTCCTTTAAGAGCATACAATAGATTTCAAAATGAAGGGCGATTCGTTACAATGTATTACCACTGCCTTTGTCTTCTATGCTAAACAACACCACCAAGAAAAAATCATTTCCCATTCTGAACACAGCGGAAAACTCTACTTATAAGGCAGCAACAGAACAACGCCAACTGAAGCCTGAATTGTCATGAATAACAATAGAAATAAATAGCAAATATATCAGAAATTTAAGTGTGTTAAACCTTTTTCCAAAATGTATTTTTTTTTTTATTTTAACCACTTTATGTATTGCAGCAGAACATTCTGTGTACCACTGTACAGAAAGAAACATGTTTACGGTTTGCATTTGCAGGGAGATTTTGGAAGGGGAAGACGACATAGTGATGATGCTTTGAGGACAATATGTAAGATCTGGCATTATGGTTTGGAATATGAATATGCTTAACAAAATCTGAGATACAAAACCAGATTTTTTTTGCTGGCTTAATAATGACATGACCTCACCTGTCACCTACCCAAAGTTTCATCGGTTTCGAATCGCTGTCCAAAGAAAATGAATGTCTTCTTTTGTTAGTGGATTACAGTTATGTAAGGTGGTATAGTACAGAGAACAGATGTGTTAAAACAACACAAAAAGGGTTGTCTTTGAATATAATAGTTTCTACACCATTTCATTTGCATTCTGTCTCTATGTTTGTCATCAGATTTATGTGAGAACTCAATATTCTAAGCTTCGGGGAAACATTTTGGAAACCAATGTAAATTATGGCGTGGCTTAAAGACTTGTGTGTATGCCTCTATCTGTTTAGAAAAGCACAAAGGAATAATAAGTAGATGAAAAGCAAGTACAGTGCCTTGCAAAAGTATTCACCCCCTTGGCTTTTTACCTTTTTTGTTATATTACAACCTGTAATTTATTTATTTTTTCTGAATTTTATGTGATGGATCTGCACAAAATAGTCTAATTTGGTGAAGTGAAATGAGAAAAATATATATAAAAAAGAATCTTTATTAGCAAAATTCTGAAAATTGGCTTGTGCATATGTAATCACCCCCTTTGCTATGAAGCCCCTCAAAACTTCTGGTGCAACCAATTACTTTCAGAAGTCACATAATTAGTGAAATGAAGTCCACCTGTGTGAAATCTAAGTGTCACATGATCTGTCAATATAAACATACCTTTTCTGAAAGGCCCCAGAGGCTGCAACACCATTAAGCAAGAGGCCTCACACCATGAAGACCAAGGAGCTCTCCAAACAAGTCAGGGACAACGTTGTTGAGAAGCACAATTCTGGGTTGGGTTATAAAAAAATATCCCCCGGAGCACCATCAAATCCATCATCATCAAATGGAAAGAATATGGTACCACAACAAACCTGCCAAGAGAGGGCCGCCCAACAAAACTCACAGACCGGGCAAGGAGGGCATTAATTAGAGAGGCAGCACAGAGATCAAAGGTAACCCTGAAGGAGCAGCAGAGTTCCACAGCAGAGACTGGTGTATCTGTGCATGTGACCACAATAAGCCGTAAACTCCATAGAGCTGGGCTTTATGGAAGAGTGGTTAGAAAAAAGCCATTACTTAGAGATAAAAATAAGACGACACGATCTGAGTTTGCCAAAAGGCATGTGGGTAACTTCCCAAAATGTATGGAGGAAGGTGCTATGGTCAGATGAGACTAAAATTTTACTTTTCGGCCACCAAGGAAAATGCTATATATAGCGCAAACCCAACACATCCCATCACCCCAAGAACACCATCCCCACAGTGAAACATGGTGGTGGCAGCATCATGCTGTGGGGATGTTTTTCAGCAGCAGGGACTGGGAAACTGATTCGAGTCGAGGGAAAGATGGATGGTGCTAAATACAGGGACATTATTGAGCAAAACCTTTTTTAGTCTGCCTGTGATTTGAGACTAGGACGGAGGTTCACCTTAAAGCAGGACAATGACCCGAAGCATACTGCTAAATCAACACTCGAGTGGTTTAAGGGGAAACATTTAAATGTGTTGGAATGGCCTAGTCAAAGCCCAGATCTCAATCAAATTGAGAATCTGTGGTCAGACTTGAAGATTGCTGTTCACAAGCGGAAACCATCCAACATGAAGGAGCTGGAGCAGTTTTGCCTTGGGGAATGGGCAAAAATCCCAGGGGCAAGATGTGGCAAGCTCATAGAGACTTATCCAAAGCGACTTGCAGCTGTAATTGCCGCAAAAGGTGGCTCGACAAAGTACTGACCTTAGGGGGGTGAATAGTTATGCACTCTGAAGTTTTCTGTTATGTTGTCCTAAATGTTGTTTGATTCACAATATAAAAAAATAAAACACAACTTCACAGTTGTAGGCATGTTCTGTGAATGAAATGATGCACACCTTCAAACAATCCATTTTAATTCCAGGTTGTGAGGCAACAAAACATGAAAAATGCAAAGGGGCATTTTGCAAAGCACTGTAGATTGGGGAAAACAATGAAAATATTACATTTAAAGAAAAAGTTAGTTGGATGTATGAATTTTGGGCCGGATTCAGATATTTACACAGATGCAGCGATTGTTTGCCATTGCGCATAAGCCACACTGCGCGTAAAAAACACAGCGATCGCATTGCGATTACGGATGCACATAGGAATACATCTATATATTTATTGGTGCAAGATAATTTCTTGTTGGTTTCTATACATCGAACAGTGATCGACAGGTTGTCAACTTTTGGAGGTGGCCAGAAAAACGCAGGGGTATCTGTACGTTTGAACGCCGTTTCATGGGCGTACATAAATTAGCCACTGCGATTGCATACGCAGCATGAGAGCTCTCTGTCTCAGGAGAGCTGCCGAGTCTTCGACAGGTCAGACCTGAAGCAAGGGCAAGATGGCTGCTCAATGTGCATCGATATTACAGACATTTGATCAGGTATACAACGTCGTACGCAGATAAGGCGGCAGCAGTGGGCGTCCCTATGCTCGGGTGATCTTTGGAAACATTAGCATATTTTTGCTGCTGCATTCCATATGAAATCGCAGCTGCGATCGCATTACTGTCCATCTCTGAATGAGGTCCTTTGTTTCATACAAAAGGGAGTCTGACACGTTTATTGTCCTGCATCAGTATGACATCCCTACGCTGTCTTATCTGTCAGTCTGTGGTTTCACACATATCTCCATTCTCACCTCACATCATGATACTGCCCACATCACAAGCTGCCCTGTCCCATCTGACAAACCAGTGAACAGGTCCAATTCTCTTATAAGATCAGTGCTTTAAACTCCTGAAATACCCTGTGATGCTGTGAAATTGGCTGTGTTGTAAACATTCTAATCATGTCATTGGCTACATGTCCACTTCAATCATAGAAATCCTGGACAAGATTAAATGAAGAGCAAATAAAATATGGTTGCTCAGACCTCGTCAAATGCACCATAAAATAATAGTTATTCTACAGAGGTCCAGAAAACATGAAAATAAAGGGGCCTAGCCATTAGCAGATCTTTCTGAAAGACAAAAGATTTATATTTTGAAAATTCCTGGGGCTGCTGTGACAGATATCTGTCATGTACATGACAGATTTTTGCGAACGACTAACGATATTGCATGACATCATTCTGGGAGTGGATTTTTTTTTATGTTTCTATTCATTTTCATTAAAAAATCGCTCGTCGTTTACCGCGACAGATATTTCTAATATCTGTCAACGATAAACGATAATTGACCAACATGTTGGAGAGACAAAAGACCCAATTTGTCGGCCGCGGGAGTGAGCATTTTTATCGTTCAGAGCCTATCCAATAGCAGATAAATTGAACAACTGAACGATAAATCGTTCATCGTTCAAATTTATCTGCTAATAGATAGGCCCCTTAAGTGGACTGGGAGACTCGCCGTAGACCGGCAAATCCTGAGCAGAGTGAATCTCTCTTTAATTTGTCCACCCACCTAGCTCTGAGTGTTACCAAAATCATTGTGATCAGCATTACTGGTAATTTCTGTCCCACATATGCAATCATTTGGAGTGAATATGGTGTATAATGCATATTCACAAACAATAAAAATACTTCCTCATGCAACTAAATATATTTAAAAGAGATACCGAAATAGAAAAATGCAACACTAAAATCTTGAAGTGTTATCTTAAAATAGCCGTGGCTGATACTAACAGCAGAGGAACTCTTAAACAGATAAGTTTCTGTAATGTTAACTACAAATACTTATGTTAAAACTAGCTTTCAACATCACAGCAACAACAGTATTTTACATGTGTGAATTGTGCCCATCTAGTATTTTGTTTGGGAAAATGCATTTAAACAAATTATTATGTTAAAAAGACTTTTCAGCTAATTAACAAAATTGCTGAGGATTTCTAGTTCCCAGACAAGATGTAGTTATTATACATACAGCCGGCATCCCAGCTGACTAAATCCCGTCGCCAGAATGCCACTACCCGGCGCGGTAATACCGTCAGCAGTTGAGATGCAGACGCCAGAATCCCGACAGCCGGGATGCCGATTGTAACTATAGCGGGGCTGGTTAGGTCTTGGCCGCAGGGGGGAGGCGGTGAGGCGTCACGTGGGGTTAGGGTTAGGAGAGGATAGGGTTTGGTACCCCGGGGTGGGTTAGGTACCACTTGGGGGGTTTCGGGTTAGGCACTTGGGTTAGGCACTAAGGGGGGAGGGTTAGGTATCTCACAATATGTATTAGTGTGTAAATGATCGTTTAGTAAAAAATTAGCTACAATAGGGATTGCTGTAAAAAACAAAAATGCTGTCACCAGCAGGATCCACATAGCTCAAGAAAGAGCATGAAATACAGTGTGCTCGGAGTGAGCTCAACATATCTTCTGACTTGTGCTGCAATGATATGGTGTACCATCACCAGGCCCAGAGTGCAATTTATTAATTGTTCTCTTCAAGGTAAAAAAAAAAAGGCAACTAAGGTACCCCATATTTTCATAATTACATAGTTCACATAACATGAAAAAACATCTATTTAAGAGGTTCTAAACACAAAGAGGTTATAAAAAATGATGCACAAAAAAGTTGCTGTAACTTATAGTAAGATAAAGTAAATAGATATTTACTTTCATTTCCTATACCTCACTTGAAAAATGTCAGAACAGTGGTTACTATGGTTACACTGTATTATTTCTGCCCTATATAAACACCCACTGTGTATTTTAGATCAAGACAAACATATAAGGTGGTGCTTCTCCGGAATGGGTATGAAGTACCTGCGGCTGAATATTCATATCCCAACGCCGAAAGCCCGAAGGAAGAAGATGTTGACAGGGGAGGTAAGTACCCTAACCGTACCCCTCTCCCATCTCTAACCCTAACCCTCCCTTAGTGGAGCCGGAGCCTAAGCTCCCCCCGATGGTGCCTAACCCGAACCTCTCCCGGTGGTGCCTAATCCTAAACCTCCCTTCGGGGGTCCCTAACCCCCCACCCCCCTAACCGCAACCTAAACCTAACCCTCCCAGGGGGGTGCTAACCCTAACCCCCCTTCCCCTATCCTAAACCTAACCCAAGGGGGTGCCTATAAACCTAACGTCCCCCAGAGGTACCTTAACCTAACCCTCCCCCCATCCCTAAAGATAGGTGTCGGGATATCGATGCCTATCTTTAGTCCCGGATCAGGATTCTAACATTGGGATCCCGGCCGCCTGTAAATTAACTACATCTCGCTCCTCCTCCTATCTATGAAACTTAACTGATTTAGCAAAACTTTCCACTGTGTTATGTTTTACGTATAGGTAGTGTCATTCACTGTGTTATATTTTACGCAAAGGTAGTGCCAGTCACTGTGTTATGTTTTACATACAGGTAGTGTCATTCACTGTGTTATGTTTTACATACAGGTAGTGCCAGTCACTGTGTTATGTTTTACGTATAGGTAGTGTCATTCACTGTGTTATGTTTTACGTATAGGTAGTGTCATTCACTGTGTTATGTTTTACGTACAGGTAGTGCCAGTCACTGTGTTATGTTTTACGTACAGGTGCTGTCATTCAGTGTGGTATGTTTTTCAGATTTTACATTAAGCATATTCATATTCCAAACCATGATGCCAGATCTTATATTTTGCCCCTATACCATTCAGTGTGGTATGTTTTACTAATGTCCTTTCAAACATAAGATCTGGGAAATTGCCAAGTCTATCAACCTGGCAAATCTCTGGGTCTCAGCCAGACCCTGGTGAAGAGCAGGGTTGTGGACCTGGGACTTCATTCACACATAGCAAAAACCCAGGTTGTTGCGCGTTCACATGCAAATATCAGGATTTTTGCTCTATGTGTGAAAGGGGTATTACAGGTACTGCCATTCACTGCATTATGTTTATGTGTTGTGTAAAAGTACAGTCATTCACTGTGTGATTGTTATACATACAAGTGCAGTCACTCCGTGTGGTATGTTTTTCGTACAGGTGCAGCCACTCCGTGTGGTATGTTTTTCGTACAGGTGCGCCACTCCGTGTGGTATGTTTTTCGGACAGGTGCAGCCACTCCGTGTGGTATGTTTTTCGGACAGGTGCAGCCACTCCGTGTGGTATATTTTTCGGACAGGTGCAGCCACTCCGTGTGGTATGTTTTTCGTACAGGTGCAGCCACTCCGTGTGGTATGTTTTTCGTACAGGTGCAGCCACTCCGTGTGGTATGTTTTTCGTACAGGTGCAGCCACTCCGTGTGGTATGTTTTTCGTACAGGTGCAGCCACTCCGTGTGGTATGTTTTTCGGACAGGTGAAGCCACTCCGTGTGGTATATTATTCGGACAGGTGCAACCACTCCGTGTGGTATCTTTTTCGTACAGGTGCAGCCACTCCGTGTGGTATGTTTTTCATACAGGTGCAGCCACTCCGTGTGATATGTTTTTCGTACAGGTGCAGCCACTCCGTGTGATATGTTTTTCGTACAGGTGCAGCCACTCCGTGTGGTATGTTTTTCGCACATGTGCAGTCACTCAGTATGGTATGTTTTTCGTACAGGTACAGCCACTCCATGTGGTATGTTTTTCGTACAGGTTCAGCCACTCCATGTGGTATGTTTTTCGTACAGGTTTAGCCACTCCGTGTGGTATGTTTTTCGTACATGTGCAGCCACTCCGTGTGGTATGTTTTTCGAACAGGTACAGCCACTCCGTGTGGTATGTTTTTCGTACAGGTGCAGCCACTCCGTGTGGTATGTTTTTCGTACAGGTGCAGCCACTCAGTGTGGTATGTTTTAAAAATAGGTGCTTCCATGCACTATGGTATATTTTATGTACAGGTTTTACCATTCAATGCGGTATGTTTATACACAAGTGCTGCCATTCAGTGTGGTATGTTTTAGGCACAGGTGCTGTAATTCAGTGTGGTATGTTTTATATACAGGTGCTTTAATTCACTGTGGCATGTTTTATGTACAGGTGCTGTCATTCAGTGTGGTTTATTTATTTTAAATTCATTTGGATATAGACAGACAGTTCATGTCTATAATATTGTCTTCTTGCCTAAATATTTCTCATCACAGTCATTGCAGCAAATTCCCTATTATTCTCTATAGTAGCACTTGGTACACAACGTATATGCCTAGTGAAGTGGGAATAATGGGGAGAATTTCCGCGGCGATGGCTGGTCCCCGAGTAGGGGGTGGGGCTTAATGACGCAATTCCCTATTAATCGCGTCATTTAGCCCCACCCCCTATTTAAATATAGGCCAATTGTGTCAATTTGCTGTAAAGGGGTGGGGCTTAATGATGTAAGCCCCGCCCCCATCACAGACCATCTGCTTGTCCTCCCCAGGCTTCTCCCGAGGAGGACAATGAAAAGGTAGGCAACTATGTAATATAGGTGGCTTACCATGCCAACTTTTTCAAAATCGAAAATCTCATTTCCAACTTGAAATGTTTCCTATATTTATGCTTATGCATGTCCTACACTATTTTTTTTAGCATATATCATTGGTTAAAGTTGTATATTTTTGTAGCCCAGTAAAAACAACACTGTAGGACTTGTTTAACTTCTTAATTTACCTAAAAAGACAGCAATTCTCTGCAGGACGGATATGATCACCTCTCGTCACTTTACAATTTCCTCTGCTACTATAAGTAATGTCTGTGCACCTTTTACTAATTGTATCAATTATATGCATTGAATTGTATAGTATATTTGTTATGGCACACACCTTTGCATGCATCTCTTTCATGTGCCAACTTACTTGTTTTGTTGGAAATGTTATATAAACCAAAGGGAAACAAAAAAAAAACATTATATACACCCATTTGGACACAATGACTACAAGTTTCTGGTTCTTGTTGCCTGACATGGGACATGTCCAGACAAATCCATTTGCTGTTTAGTCAGTTGGGCTTGGTTTGGGAAGTACTGTATTGAGCTACAATTATTGCAATATGCAGTGTAAAATGAAAATGTCATAACACTTGTTTTCTAAATTCTATATGGTTTTCACAGTGCTCATCTTCTATTATTTATTATAGCCTTAATTTCCACTTGAGCGTTATTTCTGTCAACATACACTAGTTGTTTTCTAGAAATGTACTAAGCGACTGGCTATTTGGAATGATGCACATTGCAGAGGCCTTTTCTACAAAGATTAAATATCCTTTTTTTGAACCAAAAAATCATAATTCCAACCACAACAACTTAACAGTAATAAGATTTTGCACATACTATAGTAATATATATCAGTGTTGTGACACAACAAATCAGGAATGGAGAAGGAGACTTAGGGCCAGACTCAGATATATACGCTAATGCCGCCACAACTGCGAATTTGTACTCAGCGCTTGTACAAAAATATGCAAATGTCGCAGCCGCTGTAATTTGTATTGAGATGCCCACCAGCGGCTACGCAAATCTAAATGACTGCATACAAAGACACAGCAATGGTTGCCAATCAGCCGATAATCGGCCTTCTGAGTAACCCTATAGTCATGCAGAATGGCCGCAGGAACTGCAACGCCAGAGCCATTTCTACTGCATACGGGATCGTGGAAGAGAGACACCCCAAAAACGGTTGCAACACACCTGCGTTCAAGTGAACCCCCCCATTGCCGCCCATAAATAATCCCTGCCTGTCAAACACTTTGCAAATAAATCCTCACTGCGATGGCAGACACAAGGGCATGAGACTGGAGCCGTCCATTAATACAAATTCATCTCAGAAAAGGGATTTGATCAAATCCCATTTAACATTCACAGTAACTTCGCTTTTTAAGCCTTGCTTTTTGTTTTCTCTGTAAAAGGATCAGTATAAGCAGGGATAATTGTCACTTTATTTATACTTCTGCACAGATGACTGGATAATTCCAGTGACATCACTGAGGAACTTTCACAAATGGCAGCCATTTTGTGAAATGATTCACTCTTCATGAATTCATTATAGACCATTTTTGCTTGCTGTCCCAGAATGCCCGGGAGACTCTTGAATTTCAAGAAGTTCTCTCAGGATGCTGAGAGAGTAAGCAACATTTCCACAGCCCTTTTGCAGTGAAGTGGGAAGGGGCCATGGTGACTCAATTCACCATAAATTACGTCACAATGGTTCTGCCTCCTGCTGCAAAATGCCTATGTTGTTAGCAGCATCTTGCAATATGGTCAGGGCCATGATGATGTAATACAGGGCACCATGCTCCCCACATCGGAAAATAGATAGCCCCATAGACAAAAGGGCTTCTGTTATTATAAAAAAAAGGCTCTTCAACAATTGCTGTACATTATAATGAAGGATGCAAATAATCACACTAATTCATAATAGTATTACTGCTTATTCACATAAGGCACTGTCAGCAACAGAAAGGATGTCAGTTAGGGAAAACAAACAGCTTTACTAATATCCTGGTTTTTAAACAAACACCCTGTATATATTTTAGCACAATATGCATTTAAAGGTAAGTATGTTTCTTAGTTTGGGTTTCATAACAATAAGCAATAAAATATTCGTTCATAAATGGCACTTATTAACTACTAGTAGCTGCAATATTTAACGGCTGATGTAAATGAAATATTAGCAACAAACTTCAATGAAAGACCCCCTTAGTGGTCAAGGTAAAATACAAGATCTTATCTTATTGTATAATAAGATTTATACATAATAAACAATGTATACTTTAACTAGTGTTTCATTATTGAGTCTCTAGAACAGTGGGGGCATATGTATCAAAGCTTTTATGAGATAAAATTGTCAGAAATATATATCACCAACCAATCAGCTTATAACTTACATTTTCCAGGCTGTGTTTAAGAAATGATAGTTTGGATCTGATTGGTTGGTGATATATATTTCACAATTTTATCTCACATCAAGCTTTGATACATATACCCCTTAGGCTGTGAAATCTTAAGAATTATAGCACTGTGCACTACACAATTCCAATAAACAGGCTATGTCTTTGTCCCCCACCTGTCTCAATGTATTATTTCTCTAACCATTAAAGCATAATAAACTAATTTTCCTACATGATATGCAACACTAAGAAGTTTTTTGTTGCGGTGGCTTACTTCGTTATACTAGCTGACTTGGGAGAAACCAATGGAAGACACCTGTCCTGAAAGTGTGTCACATGGAGGGGAAGCAGAGTCCCTGGACAGGGTATGTTTCTGTAAATTACCATGTGTCAAACTGTTCCAGCTCTCCAGCATTATAAAACTACTAGGACATCTGTGTTAACCAGTCATGCACCATTAAGCAATGTGTGTGTGTACACTGCTCACAAATTGCCAGGGAGGAACAAAACAGGTAGGCTTTCATCAGCCTCTGCTCTCTGGGGTGATGGAGATAATAGTATGCTTCATTCTATTATTAATTTATTATTATTTATTACCAGTTATTTATATAGTGCACACATATTCCGCAGTGCTTTACAGAGAATATTTGTTCATTCACATTAGTCCCTGCCCCAGTGGAGCTTACAATCTATATTCCCTACCACATGCTCACATACACACACACACTAGGGTTCATTTTTGTTGGGACCCAATTAACTTACAGTAAAAGTATATTTTTGGAGTGTGGGAGGAAACCGGAGCACCCAGAGGAAAACCACGCAAGCACAGGGAGAATATACAAACTCCACACAGTTAGGGCCGTAGTGGGAATCGAACACACAACCTCAGTGCTGTGTGGCAGTAATACGAAACATTACACCGTCCCTGCCTGGAACACGTGGGAGATGTACTGCAATAACAGGGGCAGTTTAAACTCACATGTTATACAAATAAGATGAAGGAAAAACACTTACATAAATAGCAATCTATTTGTAGTGTTTAAAAGCTAAGAATAAGTAAACAAATATATAAACTAACACTTCAATAATTAAATGACACTAAAAATATGCTTAGAAAACAATAGTATGCATACCATATCAGTTACCAGGATACGTGAAATACGGACAGACAAGATTATATTTAAAAAGCTTGCTGTAATCTACATTGCAGTTGGCATACAAATCTAAGTCGTTGACTTGCAAAGTGGGTATATTCTAGAAAAATATGGTCACATACCTTGAATATTCTGGTCCTATAGAAATAAATGTCTAGAACAATTCTAGTAGGATTCCAGGCAGTGAACTTCACCCTCTACTTTGAAATATTAGAAAATTTGGGTCATACAAGCAGAGTGTGCTGCTTTTAAAAAGTTCATAGACATAAAATATAAACAATTTCATATTAAAAGGCATCTTGTGACATTCACAAACTCAAGTCTGGGATCTTTCATCCTTAAATCCATTGTCCGAAAACCGGAAAGAAAAATAAAATGTAAATTAGCTGCTGTTCGGACATCATGTTTTATACACAGACACCAAAAAGGTATATTTACTGAGCAATGGCCTTTCCAAACCGTTGCTGGTCTGCGGGTTCTGGCTGCAAGATTTAAAAGAGCAATAATATTTCATGTAAAACTAGATTTGTTATGCATTTAATATTGTTGCCCTTTAAATCGCACTACCAAAACCACAGACAAGCAGCAGATTTTCTTAGAAAATATACCTTTAACTCTGTGCAATAACTAAGCAAAACTTATAAGCAATTTCATGAGGAGGGACATGTCAGGGAAAGAGCGAGAAAAGATAGGAGTCATTGTGTTCTAATATATTTTAGATCTAGTGCTCCAAATTACATAAGTCCTTATCCGGAAAACCTTTAACCCCAAACACTCCGGATAATACCTGTGTATCGGTACAAATGTCCTACTGAAATAATTGGTCATACAAGTAATGATTTGAACACACCCGTTCCTAGTCTGGCAACACACAGATCTGTGAAGTTGTACAGATTCAGTGGCTCAAGTATCACAATGAACAAACAGATCCCAGGAGACTCCTTGCAATGTGGCTGGTTAATCACTGCACACACGCCAATGTGCCAAGAACAGGTTCTTTTTACCAGATTAGAGCAGACTGGATTTTGATTACGTAGACTGAAACCATCTATGTAGCATAGTCGTGTGCTTTGATGTTAACCATACCGACACCAATGTTTCGAAAAAATTATTGGTAAAAATTGTATGACTCACACAGATTTGTTGATGGGGGAAAAGTTTGTTTCATATGTATTTTTTAAAGGGAAGAGTGATATTATATTTAATGTTTCAGTATTTATTCAATACAAGTGTCTTGTTATAAGTTTCATCATGTATAGAACTACTGACGATATCAGCGAGAACAAAACTGAACAAATGAAATGTGTGTGTGCGTGCATGAACATAATATATATATATAAATCACAGTCGGATTGGCACTCAGCTTTCAAATTCAAAGTGCTCCGCTGCCCTCTGGACCAACAATATGTACAATCGTGTTACAGACAAGCAGCAGCACTCAGAGACTGCTAAATATTTAGAATAGTGTATGTAAAACAAATACATAATCCAACGTTTCGGGACTCACACGTCTCTTAATCACCTTGATTAAGGGACGTGAGTCCCGAAACGTTGGATTATGTATTTGTGTTAATTACAATATTCTAAATATTAAGCAGTCTCCGAGTGCCACTGCTTGTCTGTAACACGATTGTATATATATATATATATATATATATATATATATATATATATTATAGTCTGCCCATTTATTTGTTTCCACCTGTTCCTTCATGTGTGTGACTATACCATAG
Organism: Taudactylus pleione; assembly: GCA_031769625.1. Classification (NCBI taxonomy): domain Eukaryota; kingdom Metazoa; phylum Chordata; class Amphibia; order Anura; family Myobatrachidae; genus Taudactylus; species Taudactylus pleione. The sequence goes on along the minus strand of JAUIMM010000012.1, from coordinate 12,676,938 downwards.
AGTGCTGGTATCGCTGATACTTACACATCACAAGGCCTGTATGACGAGTATAGACACAGTGAGATTCTAATACACATTATAGCTCAGAATGACGGCAAGAAAGGAGGTGTCAGTCCAAACAGTCTGTTTTCTTCCCTGCCAACTGGAATAAATCAGACCACTCTATCATTACTTCTGTTTTATTAAAGGTAATCTCTTTAAGAGAGTAGCTAATTATAAAACTGGATGTCCAACTTTTACAAGAGGTTCTCCTATCTATGCAATAAGGAACCAAACACATAGGGGCATATGCATCAAAGCTTGATGTGAGAAAAAATTGTGAGATATATATCACCAACTAATCAGCTCCTGACTATCATTTTTTAAACACAGCCTGCAAAATGTACCGTAAGTTAGAAGCTGATTGGTTGGTGATATATATCTCACAAATGTATCTCACTCACATCAAGCTTCAATACACATGCCCCATAGAGTGGAAATCTGTTATTTGAGCATAATCAAATTTTATTTTCTTACATAATGTAATATTACCAGTCAGACTGGAAAGCTATGCCTAAAACGAACATCCTCTGGGGATTTCAGTCACCCTCTCGTTGAATCTTTACAGCAGCTGATGGCATGTTAACGTTTCCCATTAATTACCCAGAATAAATATATTTTCAACTGTTACCAAAGCCTGAGAGGTCTAATAAAAAACTTAAAATATTCAAAAAACCGTATTAGCGACTTTTGCATGTGTTTCTGACTTAATATATGTATTAACTGGAAATAAAAGTAATATCTACAATCTTTTTCTATAGATTTATTTACAGTACAATATGGATTAAAAGCAATGGCACCTTTCACCTGCTCTTTAATACATATTTCATCAAAGAGCTACAGGACAGTCACCTGTTCATATCCACCATCTCTACTGGGGTTTTAATCAAAGCTTTAACTACCCTTGCAGCCAAGTAATACTTGATAATTATTCCTAAGCTTTGTTTCCACCCTTTAGTTTCAGGGTGTGACCTCTTGATCTGTCACTGGTGTTATGCTGAAAAGCTATCCATTCTGAACTCTCCCGACTCCTATTGTATATTCCATAACTGACTGTTTGTATATAGTGACTTAAGTGTACTCGCTGCTTATACAACCAATATCCATTATGATGCAGTCTATTGATTTTCTAAGATACCATGATCAGTGAGCTATACTATAGTGATTCTCTATGCTGGATTCTCATGAATATTAATATTGCTGCCTCTCCTGTGTGTAGGTGACTGTTACACTTTAAAAATAAGGGAGCAGTAGTAGTAGTACAATCAATATTTAGCAATAAACTGCTGATTGCAATAAGATCCTGAGCCAAATATAAGAATTCATTAAATTGATCTATAAGCATACAGAAACATCTTATCCAACTGGCCAATAATCTATAGTAAAATAACACCTCGTTGATCTCTACAGACGATCGTCAGGACAGTCAGAATGGCTGTGCTTCACTACGATCAACATTATCATTTTCCCCTCGCACAGAACAATAATGTTGATGTTGGGGTATCGTATTATACTGTGATGTGCGCAGCTGAAGATTGCAGTTGTACATCACAAAGAGTTCTATACGGACCTACAAGAACGATATTAAGCCATAGAGTTTAAAACAAATCTGCATGGAAGTTAGAAGATTATGAAAGAGATTAATCAAAGCTTGGAGAGAGATAATGTAGTTAGATAAAGTACCAGCCAATCAGCTCCTGTCATTTTACAGGTTGTGTTTGAAAATTGACAGTTAGGATCTGATTGGTTGGTACATTGGGGCCCATTTATCAATGAGTTTTATCCACATGTAACGAGTTTTAAAACTAGTTGCATTTGATAATGGTGCTCCAGCCAATCAGCTCCCAACTGTCATCTGTTTGAAAAATGACCGTTGCGAGCTGATTGGCTTCAACACCATTTATCATACGCAACAAGTTTTAAAACTCGTTACGTATGATAAATGGGCCCCAATGTACCAACCAATTAGCTCCTAGCTGTCATTTTTCAAATACAACCTGTACAATGACATTTAGGAGCTGATTGGTTGGTACTTTCTCTCTCCACTTTATCTCTTTCCAAGCTTTGATACGTCTCCCCCCTATATTAGATACCTCACACAGGTGAGAGAACTGAGTCTCCAATAACTATTTTCCTTGTGGTCATCCCAGTTCTATCCATTCAGAAATATAAATATATAATTTTGTCTATTTCTCTGAAAGTATCTCCTATGTCATGAGTCAGTGATTGGATCGATAATCAATCTGTTATGCTAATAATAATGTATAATAGAGTTAAAAATAATAATTTTTATTAACATATCAAATAACATAAGTGCAAGGTATTCAGCAACAAGGGCAGATCGTTAGCTGTTTGTAAAAATCCAATATATCACTTGTTACAGTCAGGAGAAGAGCTGGTGATAATAGGACTGTTTGCTGCCTGTAAGTGCACAGGTCTAGTGAAAGAAACAAGTATATTGGTTGCAAACACAATGAATAGCTGCTCGGGGCACAAATAATATCAGGTGCATCTCTACAGCCTCAGGGTTCAACTCCTGTACTTTAATCCCTCCCACTGAGCCAGCTCTGATCATTCTTCTTAGGAATAAGTCAGAGGACAGGTACTTCTCTCTCTCCAGCTGACACACTCAGGGAGCTCTCTACACTATCTGGTAAGTTTTATTTTACATTATTACACTTCAACTTTACTTTCCCTTTGCTCTTAGTTTCTACAAAACCTTTTTAATCAGCCATATTTTAAGCTGTACCAGGATATACATATGCTGTCATTTCTTTTTCTGCTTCTATAATCTAGCAGGTGCTTTGCCCAGACATATTTCACTAAGCTGAGTATTAGGAAAGTTTTTATAGACCATTGGTTAAAAAAAAAAAAAAGTCAAATATCAGAAAATTTCTACCTGTCTTTGTAGCCTGAATTTAAAACGTATTTACATTTTTCTCATGCACCTAAAAGCTAAACACATAGTTCTCATTAGCTGAAAAATACTAAATTAAGTATAAAGGGGGGGAGCTTTGCCAAATTGGCTGTAGCAAAACTAAAGGTCTATCAGTGCACCTGTTACAGTGTAGGACCCATCACACATCTGGGGAGAACACTTGTTATATACTTAGTAAATCTGTCTGTTTTCAACTGTTCCTGCTATGGACTAGTCTGGTTACAGTATTTTTGAAGCTTGTTTTCTTGTGCAATAAAACTTTTGCATTATTTATTTCTGTTACTGTGTAGGTAGATACTTAGCTACATAGTATCACACAAACTGCAACTATAACACTATGTTGCTAGGTTGCCGAAATGATATGTTGTATATGTTATTTAAATTTTCTGAATATGGCTTTATTATCTGACAATAATTCTGATATCGATGCTTGTCCTATATTAGTTAAACTTTTAAATACTTGGCTGTTTCGCCTATCTGTATATCTATGTGCTCACAAACTTTTAAATAAGTTGCAATTATGCCCTCAGACTGGTATCTTGGTATCTCCTGAAACTCCTTGTTCTTGCGACATACAGGCTGGGTGACAGTGGCATGTCATTGGGTTATGCAATAAATGCCACATCACAAGGCTTTAATTATAATATGCCCTTAGTTTTTTTTTTACCAACTGTGTCTCCTTATCAGAGGTCACTGGGCAACAGTACAAGCAATCTCCTCAGTATATGTTGAGTTACTACTATTGTACTTGGGGTGACACTGATGCTAGGTTTCAGAAATTTTTCTCACACATCTAGAAATATATTGATCTCTGGGTTCTGGTGAGTAGATTTGTTTTCTTCCCTGATCTCCGATAATACAGGCAGGTATGGCGTAGCTGGCAAACACTTAATAAAGGTGGACATATTGTGGACTGGTAACATTTAGTTAAAAAGGAGAACGTTTTTTTTACAATTTAATGACATGGGTAGATACTGAGCGGAATTAGACAGAAACTTAAGTTTTAACCAGCAACAATAAGACGTAGTTGAAATTGAATAAGCAGAGTCCATTACAGTATGGAAATGCTAAATACTGGCTGCTGGTGTCAACAAATGAACCTCACAAAGCTTGGTCTCTTGTTTGTTGTGACAACTGTAACTTTCAAAGGGAAGTGATTAGCACTGGCACTTTCAGGTACACTCCGAGAATAGTACAGAAACTGACCCAGGCATGTCTGGGCAGTGAGGGGACAGCTTTTACTGGACAGAGGTTGCTGCGATCCAGGCTATATAGACTGTTGTCCCTAGCTGTCTGAATTTGCATATCCCATTGTTTTAAACTTATTAAACAGCAGGCCATGTGAATCAGATGAGACGTCCAATAGGTAACCTATTGCTATTATTTACTTATTTATTATGCAGACGGAGGCATTCTGAGGCCCTCCAGCATGTCTTAGCATACCATGCCAACAGCTTGCTGGAAGATGTGGTTCCACAAAACGTTAGAGATACTCAGATTGCTTACTTCATTTTAAAAATTTCAAACCCATATGTATGCATTCATGTAGCTACTAAGCACAGACATGTACCAATTGTATTCATATATGTGTAGCAAATACATGTGGTTATATATATTTTCAGATCATGCATGTGTATACTGCACCTGAAGCAGAGACAATTAGCTCTTCATGTAATATCACTGCTGAAACTCTTAATAAATTAAATTTTGGCTAAGTCAGACAAGGCATATATTGCAATACTGTGTGCAGTGCATACAACTTACTGTATATATATATATATATATATATATATATATATATATCCACTGAGCTATGAAATAAATAGAAAATTCAACTGATATATACATACACACACCAACTGAAGTTCCTTTTTATTTCATAGCTCAGCATACACACAGCAGCTTTCGGTACTGAAAATTAATCAGTCTTCACATAATGCTAATATGAGTTAACCACTTGAATGAAATAAAGACATTTCTTTAGAAATAGGTGCCCCGCGGCTCGCAAGCAATTAGTTTCTATGTTTTCAAGAGTTATCTGTCAGAGGTTTTGTAACAATCATCATTAAAATCATGCTGCTTCAAGCTAGTGATGAAATCACTCTTTTTTTCGTTGTAAATCCTTGCCATAACAGATCTTAAGTCCACAGTCTGAGACTATGCACTCCACCACTTTCTCACGCCTTAAGTATCGTTGAAAATAGAAAGACATGCTGGTACAAGCCATATCTACACTCCACAAGGGAACTGGAAGGAAAGATAATAAAATTAACTTCTCTATTGCCTTAGCTACCTCTAAATAATAAAAATGGTTAAAAAGAAAAAAAAAAAAAAGAAGGGAAATTAAAAGAAAGAAAAATAGCTCGACCTAGCTACATAAGATTTATGGTCAACACAACTCAGCCGATTCATTTAAGACAGGGGTATATTTACTAAAGTGCAGGTTTTTTAAAGTGGAGATGTTGCCCATAGCAACCGATCAGATTCTACTTATTTATCTAGCACCTTCTAGAAGGTAATGGCTAGAATCCGATTGGTTGCTATGGTCAACACCTCCACTTCTAAACACCCGCACTTTAGTAAATATACCATACAAGGTTAGACCAGTAAAAAAAAACAACACACACATATGCTTGCATATCATAATGAAATACCTTGGGAATGGGACCCAAATATACACACAGAATGCATTTATGTGTTATATACACCTTATACACACAGCCTGCAAGTAATTTTATACAATATTTTCAATTATTTTGTGGCTCAAACAAAGTTTGTGTACATACATAAAATCCAGTTATGTTTCATATACACCCTATACACACAACCTACAGGTTATTATATGCAATATCTTTAATAATTTGTGCCTTAGACAAAGTTTGTATACATTGAACCATCAAAAATCAAAAGGTTTCATTATCTCAGTCAAGCCAAAAAAATTCTTTATTTCGGAATATTCCGTATTTAAGAATATTTGGATATGGGAGACTCAACCTGTATATATATATTATATATATATATATATATATATATACATATATACATATATATACATATATACATATATATACACATACATACATACACACACACACACGTTAGAATTTTTGTCTGAAGACGATACTCCTGTATTTCTGAGCAAAGAAGGGCTGATTGTTCTTCTTCGACTCTCATACTGATACCTGCTGTTTTTGGTTCTCAAAAATATTTGGAGGCTGCCACAAAGTTAGCGGAGTTCATTTCTCATTTTAGTATAAAAGATTTGTTGCGTGTCCCCAAATATGACAAGTTATTTAAGTTGGGCCATTTCAGAAGCTCTTGGGATGCAAAACTGTCAATCACCATCCTACTATAACAAGGCAGTTGTGGTATTTACCCTTGTTGAGCCAGTTTTTCCAGCCCTACTTAAACATACAATGAGGTGTCACGGTATGTGGGCTAGGAAAGTCACAGTGAAAGAGCTGGGAGCTGTTAGAGAAATCTACTTGTAGAGCAGAATCTCCAAGCAAGATAAAAAGATAGTTTTCTATGTGCATAGGGGATAAATGTAGAAAAGTTTACTAATGACTTGTCTTTCTGTCATCTGCAGGTCTTGAACAACCTGCTGTTTAGCTTGAGCTTGTGGGAACACAGTGGTCTCTTAAACAACAGGACTCTTAAAGGCAGTTTGGTGTAAAAGCTGGAAGACCTGGACTATTCACAAACAGTATAAAAATCCACTTGTAGGTGCTAAGTGGTTTCATTGCTAAAATAATTAACATGTCTCTTCTGAAGGAGCGCAAGCCCAAAAAACCTCACTACATTCCTAGGCCTCCAGGAAAACCATTCAAGTACAAGTGTTTCCAATGTCCTTTCACCTGCAATGAGAAGTCCCATCTGTTTAACCACATGAAGTACGGGCTTTGCAAAAACTCCATTACACTAGTGACAGAGCAAGACCGGGCCGTCAAGAGTCCAAAGTCAAACTCTCTGGAGCCAAAGCAACCAAACACTGAGGGGTTGGTGAAAATCACATCTGTTGTTACAAACAGACACATGGTGGCTGATTCAAATTCTCCAAATGAAATAACTAAAGATGATCTGAAAGAGAATGTAGATAATAAAAATAAAGAGGTGACATCCCATATAGAAAAGCTAGTGAACCACAGAGAAGTGGTTTTACCTTCACCGCCAGGACACAGCCCAGTCAGTAAACCAGCAGTCATTGAGGGTATTTTAAGGCCATCGGCTTTCATCCCTGTTGGGGAGCATAGGTATTTGAAGCCAATGGAGAGTAGTCACATAACAGAAATGATGCCTCATGTGGAATCTGTCAAGACAGTACAAAGTGTGGGATCTGCTTTCCACAGTATGCAAACCATGTGGAAAACAGGACTAGTTCCGCCAGAGATCAGCCAAAAGGCAACAATTCCCCGGTACATCCGTCCAATGATACCAGAATACGCAGCCCCATTATATTCTGAGCCAGGAGTAACAACAGTCTACTCGCCTTATATGTGTGACAATCCAATGCTATCAGTTTATAGTAGGCCAGACCAGAGACTTTTTCGTCCACACCCTATCCAAACTACAGGACTGTCTCTACCCAAACCAATAAACCCATCCTTTGATTATAGCTTTCTACACCAATTCCAGCAAAACCCACCAATTTCTTATGGGTTTTACAGATCTGCAGAACATTCCTTTTTACCTTATGGTTTGAAGATGCACCATGATTCCAGCCTACCCAAAGACCACACTGCTCAGACAATGGACAATGCACCTTTTGTCTATCAAACACCAAGCCCACCCCATTGCTATACTGAGGTAAAGCAGGTTGACTGTCAAAAAGACACCTTGCTGAGCCAAGCCAATAACACTAACCATAAAAATGAAGGAGAAAGTGTGAAAATGAGTCCACGAGCTGGCAGTGCTGCTACCGGGTCCCCTGGCCGACCAAGCCCAACTAACTTCACCCAGAACAGTCAAAGCATTGAAGGAATCTTTGATCTTTCTACCAAATTTACCTCAACAACAGGACCAACTGATAGCGCAGGACAACACTTCACAACTTGTAAGCTAGTGCAAAAAAGCACAGATTTCCAAACATCACTGAGCAGAGGGAATTCTCCGAGGTAAGTTTGACTTGTGTTCTAGAACAGCTATTTTGTAAACTGGATGAGTACTTTTGAAGAACAACACTTCAGAAATAATTATATTGACTTAAGCTGGCCACACATCTAAAGATTATCTGTCCAACCAGCCAACTAGTTGATTGGTTGGAATGGAAATCTGGTAAGGAATACAATCAGCTGGAAAATGGACCAAAACTGTTGTTTGAACAAACAGTTTAGATCAAACATTTAACAAACTTGTCTGAACAACCATTTTCATCTTTTTTTTCTGGCATTTAGGAGCAAATTGCTGATCATCATTTACTCCCATACGTTACCAGATTTTCATTCCAACCAATCAACAAGTTGGCTGGTTGGATGTAAGTTGGTCTAGTGTGTGGCCAGCTTTAGCCTTTAAAATAAAAAATAGAATGCATTCTCCTTATCAACATCAACTAGTTTTCCGTACCTCATTATTTGAAAAACAGTATTAATAAACATTAATGATGAAACATCAACTAAGAACACAGGTTAATGTTGGCACTAGAGCACTGGTTGCTTTAAAATGCTGAAAAATATTTGAATTCATAGTTTAATGTCCATTTGTAAAGGGCAAATTCTTCAGAAAACTTGGTGATCTATAAAGTAGGGAGGTATAAGGAGAAGATCAATGCATTATTTTTCCATAATCAAATTTAGTTTTTGTACTGCCATGGTGATATGTCTAGTTGGGCGTTTCCAGATTACAAATAGATTTTCTCCAGACTTTAAGGGCCGTATCCAATTAGACGCGAAAACGTTAAGTTTTAGCATGCGAAAACTTTGCGCACTGTTCACTTTTCACGTCTATCAAGTCTGCCGTTATTCACGCAATCGTATGGTAAAAACCGCAATGCAGCATTCGCCCAAAAAAAATTATTGCCGTTTGCGACAATAAGTACAGCTGAAAATGGGGAAATCTGTCTGTACCCCAAAAAAGGTCAACTAAGATAGGGTAGAAGTCTGTTGGGGCCATAATCTAAGGGTTTGGGGTTCTCAAATTGTATCAAATGGCTGTTATATGCATTTTTCACTAAGAGTCAAAAAATGTTAGAAAGCAATATTTTTTGGATAAATATATGCTGTAGTTAAATTGGGGGTACGTATGTTTATGTGTCATAAAAGTGCATTTTTGAAAAATTTTAAAAATACACCTGCTCCATTCATGCAGCACCCCAAAATACCAATCCCACTACTTTTAACCCATTTTCCAACACTTTTTACGTTTTCACCCCAAAAATGGCATGTCATTATTGGCTGAATTAAGCCAACTAAAAAAATATTTTTGCCTAATTAGTCATTGGGGTGGGGGACCAAGGGGTTCTGAACCAAGGCCCAAAAATAGTGGTTTTGCACAAGTTTTCACCTGCTCTGAGATGGTGAAAACTTTTTGCCACTTTTGACTATGGAGAATTTGCACGTGCGAAAAGCCGCATGTTTTGGGCCTGATTCAGACATGGGAATAGAGTGAGATATCTCTCTCAACTGATCATCTTGGTGAAACCATGCTGCACTGCAGGTGGGGCAGATTTAAAATGTGCAGAGAGATTTAGATTTGGGAGGAGTATTTCCAAACTGACATCTAAATTGTAGAGTAATAATAAAGCTGTGCAGTATTTGTGGGTACATGCAAAATCAGTCAGTATTTACCCCACATGTAAAAAAATTTATGTATTTACACCCCTTGCATTGCAATATGGTTTGTTCAGGTTCACAGTTGAGAGAGATATCTCACTCTATTCCCAACTCGGAATCAGACCCTTTGTGCGAAAAGTTAGCACCAGTGAAAACTGTTGGCACAACTGCGGGTTATCGCAGCTAAATGGATTAGGCCCTAAGCTTTTTACAATAAATAATTACATTATTAATCTGTGATATATCTTTTATTTCAGTGTGGGTAATGAAGAAGTCATGTCCAGCGGAGATGATTTCACTACTGTCCGTGATGTAATGTCCACCTGCGAAGACGACTCTACAGGTGTTCCTCTTAATCTTTCAAAGAAACCAGAGTTGGAAACAGGAATTAGTATTGTTTCTACAGTGGAACCTGTTGCTTTTATGGAGATGCAAGAAATGCCTCTAAACCTTTCTGTCAAAGATTCCAGCAAGAAAGAGACTACAATGCTTATCAGTGATGGCTCACCGTCTCCAAATCACAGCTCATTTTCACCTAGCTATCTGATCAAGCCCACCAAAAACACAGCCAAAACTTTTGATGCAAAGGCACTAATTGAGAACTGTGATGAGCAAAAACAATCTGCTGCCGTAGCTCTTTGCCAGCTAGCAAGCTACAGCCCTGGTCCGGCAGCACGAACGAGCGAGGACGACAGTTCAGAAAAACAGAGCACTGCATTAGAGCAGGCTGAAACCAGCCTTCCAGATGCCCAACGAACAGGAAGCCAGGCAAAACAGAGGGGGCAGAAAAGGACCAACCCCAAAGAGACAGGGAAAGCAAACTGCATAAATAAAAAAGCTAAAACAGCTGCTTCTGGCAGAGTGTTCACACTGAGGAATCGGCATAGGGTGTCTTAGACTGATATTTATACTGTCATCCAGAAACTGATTTGATTCATAACAAACATCTCCAAAAAAAAGAGACATTTAAACCTTCTCAATGTCTGCACCCAAAGTGGTTAAGCACTACAAGTTTTTTTTGTTTTGTTTTTTTAAGTTATTCATGTGTATAACTATATACTTGCTGATGTCAGAAGGCTATATTTAATTGAAAGCTAACATTTAGCTGAATAACAATTAAAAGAAAAGTGAACTCAAGTACTGTGTCCATTGAACAGGAACAGATAATGATTTACATATTATATTTATATTGGTAATATTTATTTTTGTATAAAACAGCACTGCAGGGTAAGGGTTTTATATAACCTTAATACATTGTACAAAGTAAAGATGGCCTTTTTTTCTGTAAGCAATCAATGTACATTTTAATATTGCTATGTGCCACCTCGTCTGCTAGCTTTCAGCATAATTTAGTAAATCAATAAAACATTAAATATTTGGACCAATGGTTTGTTTTGCTTTGTATGTTTCTTAAAAGCTACGTAAACCTGCATGCTGGGGGAGGAGAACAGCAAAGAGGTTATGTGTAATAAAATGCAGGTTTGAGGTTATTTCTTGCGTCAATGCATGAAAATGATCTTAAAATTAGATTTATTGTACAGTGTTTCTAATGCTGGGCATACACTGCCAGATAAAATGTCTGTCAGACCGACAGACATTTTATCTGGCTGGCTGCCAGCCGCAGATGTCCGCGGCATACACTGTGAGAGAAATCTCACAGTGTATAGCCTGACATCTGCGCTCCGCCCCCGGGGGAGGAGACATTTCCCTGTTCCTTCCGTAGGAAGGAACACAGGAAATGTCTATCTGTCGGCCGCGCTGGGCATACACTGCCCGATGCGGCCGACAGTTTCCCGGGTAAATATCGCATCGGACGGGCATGCTGGACAATCCAGCATGCCCGCCCGAGCAATATTTAACCCTCGGTCGCCCGCATACACGCTGCAATTATCGCGGCGATCCGCCGATATCGGGCGGATCGTCCCGATAATTGCAGAGTGTATGGCCAGCATTAGATGTAACTGTTCAGCAAATACAAATAATATATGGAATTACCACAAAAAAAATTATAACTCCAAGCTACACATGCAATCTGTGTAAAAAGTTTCAGTAACATACACAATGTATTACAGCCATTTTCTGAACAACCAGTTATCAACAAGACTGACATTTTTCAGGCCTCAGTGAAGTCACTGGTTCCTATGGAATCTACATTCTCCCTTCTCATTACTGATGGTTCAGCCCAAATAATAACAAATATTTAAAAGTACCAATTGTGCACTTCATTGGAGAAAACCTTGAATGCTGATGCTATCATTGTGAGCAGGCTATGGAGGAGCTGCTATAAATATAAAGTTTTTCCCTAAAAAATCTCCCTCCGACACACAAAAAGAAAAAAAGTTAAAACCAATGGGGACACTCCCACTCATCTTCATCTCATCTGCAAATGTGACCACTTGTAACCACTTTAGAAGGTGAGCAGCACTCAGTCATGGTGTAGATGTTGGCTGCCTAACAACCCCTTTTAGCCACCTAAATAGCCTGCCATACTTGATTCCTACTCACATTCAAAATTCTCCAAGCTACAAGAATCTATTCGTTTAGGAAGAGGGGGATTGGGAGAATCTTCTGCAAAAGATTTAGCCAGTATTTCAAAACCCACACAGGACATACTGTATTTGAAACCTACTTTACCTACTCTCCAGGTATGTCCAGGAAATTCAGATGGATGGTAGGGTCAGGGGGGAGTAAGTCAGATTCCCGCATGCCGCTCACTGTCCAGGCAGCTTATCATGTCACTGTAGCTCCACCCCCCACTTTATTACTATGAAGGGAATAATGGCGTTGTAAAGGGCGCACAATGCTCCCGGCACATCCTACATAACGCTTTTTCTTTTGCATCAATTTTAATTAATGTCCCACAAGTGCACAGTGCACAGGTATACAATTATAAAGCAACATATTATACAAGTCAGATGTATGAATTATGTTTTACATAAAAGGTGCACTTGAATCAATAATATTCCTGTGTAAATTTAACAGGAGTCTCACATCATTATTCTGTGCTGTTGGAGGACCCTGCTCCGTCCACTATCTAATGCTAAGTCTGTGACTTCTCGCTTGTCTCTATTCCTGTCCTCACATCATCACATTCCCCTGTCCCCATTATTGCAATACTACCAGTGTATAGGTCACTGTCTCTCACAAGAAAAGCACATTAACCTACTGAATTTGCCTGTTGTGCTGTTGGATAAATCTGGCTGGTTACAGGTTTAAATCCAGTGATCTGATTGGATACAGGTTGCTCAATCCCTGCCTACTTCAAATCCCGGATAAGCAGTAAAGGTTGAATACATTATGATGCTCAGTGCAAAGTAAATGTGCATTAAAAAAAGACCTACAGTAGAGGGTAATAGTGGAAACTAAGTCAAGTACTTGCTCAAGATTATGCTATCTTGAGCAAGTACTGCATTTATCTTAGACTCTAAAACTATACATTATAGAAAATGCCTTTGTACATCTGCTGTGAGCTAAAATAAAAAATAGGTGGTGTTGGGGGAAAGGGGTGTTAAATTAACAAGGGTCACAAAGGGTGTGGTGCCCATCCAGTCTAGGTAAAAATATTAGTGGCGGTGGCGCAGTACACCATATTCCCATCATCTACATTTTTTATATTTGTGCTCCAGGCAAGGTAAACTAAATAGTTAGCTACAAATACCTAGAAGCAACAAACCTAAAGAATGTGACTTCAGACAATAGTATTATGACTTGCAAAACACAAAGTAGGAGAAAGATAAACCGGTAATGAACATGCAACCATATTCAGCATTCCATCCGGTATGGTTACCCTCAATTACTCTTAGGGCCGTTTTCAATTGCCGACGAAAAGCCGAGATCGGCGAAAAGTTCTCGCCGGTGACGTCATTTCGCCAGACAAGAACTTTCCCCCGTATTTAATTCCAAACACTTTTCGCCGGTGCGAAAAGTGCTTTTTAGCGTGCAGAATTGGGGGTTTGGGGTGCAATGTTGAGGGAACACCCCTGCAGCCTTGGTACAGTCCCCCAAAGGTAATCTGCGTTAAAAAAAAGTAGGAAAAATACTTTAGAAAACCCCAAAAAAGCACTTTTGTTTGGGGGCGAAAAAACTAAAGTTGGGTGACATACTTAAAAACTAGCGAAATAGACTCCAGGGGGTTCCCCAAGTATGCCCAAGCTGTTATTTTTTTTATTGCAGGTGCGTTTTCTAAAAACACACTTTAGCGGTTTTTAACCATGCTTGCACCCATTATAATGTAACCCAAATTTGCTGGGACTACTTATTTTTGCCCAAAAAATCTGCTCAATGCTATTCTTCACCACTTGTGCAAAGACGCTAAACAGCACCAATTGAGAGCATTTAAAGCACACCAAATACCTCCAGCAGGGCTATTCGGGGGTATCCATAGTGATCTTTTGGAGGGTGTCAGGGTGAATACCCCAAATCTGACAGGCCCTTAGTATCCATCTAATGTGTGACAAACGCCATCTTGCCATCATCATACAATGCTATAGTAAATGTACTTACAAGACATATGTCTACCTTCATATAGGCTTGTTTAAAAATGCAACTTGTTGAAACCTTTCATAAAGATGCTTTGCTTTCAAATGTGGCTTCCTAACCAATCTGATACAAATGGCAGTAGTAAAGGTCATAGGCCTAGCTCACAGAGAAAGATGTTATAATTACCAGTAGGTTTGTAGATCAAACACATCATAATCATTAAACCAGTAACTTTGTATATCAAAAATAACTTATGTTTTCCTTTAAACAATGGTTTGTAGAGTCAAAAATAAAATACAAGGCACATACATTGAAAATACATGATAAGCATTACAAAGGCATAAAGTGCTATTCAATGAAAGGTCGTGTTGTCAGTGACACTGGTCAATATTCCCCTGTTTTCTGTATAGTTAGGGGTAAGGAGGATTGGAGAGACAGCATAGCAGACTACAAGGGAGCAGTGGGGGGAAACATTCAGAAGCACTATTTCGGAAGGCAGTGATCATATTCATAACTACATGAAGGGCTAGCGGGTGTTGAAGTATGTTCATCGAGTGTTCCACGTTTTGGTGAAAATGTGTGATGATGCTAGTCATATACCCCAATGTGAATGATAAATTCTGGTGAGTACTAACTGCATGGAGGGGGGGTTGGCTGTTTCCATTCTGTTGCAGCAGATATTATAGGCCTGATTCTGAGTTGGACAGAGAACGTAGCACCGATGCAAACGGTGAGTCTTAGCATACTGCACAGATTTACATATTTTTGTGTATATCTGTCCTATTCTGAGTTGAACGTAACTTGGCTACATATGTTTTTCCGTGAAATGGGGCATTTCAGGGTGAGAGCTGGGAGGTGACAATGCTTTTGCACTTAATCCTACTGAGTTCTGGGAGTGTATGGAAAGCTATGTGTCTTGCACCTAGCATGGGGCTAGTGCAAAGTGCCAATACTAATGATGATAGTTGCAGCTGGTGTAAAAGCAATGGGTAGCACAGGTTTTTTGGGGTTATGGGGATACGGACTTGGAGAATTGCTAGTAATAAAGTCTACTATTATGCCAGAAGCTATAGAGGTTTGAGGAATCCCACCAAATGTGGAGGAACTAGCCCACTGAGGGGCAGCCCCTCCAGCAACAGACGAGTCTGGGTGTATCAGGGCCGGTCTTGTTGGTACATAATACCATCTGTATAATATTTGAAACACATTTTCCTTTATTCTGACACAGAGACGGCATTGTTACCGATTTCTGCCCAATATTCGTTCTTCAGCCTCTCACCCCAAATCAAATTCCTATGGCGGTTTGCGGGCATCACGACAGTTTCACATATAGAGAGGAAATGAGTCCCCTAATGGCTTGCCTCACACAGAACGATTCCACGGTAGTTAGGGAAGGGATGCGGTCAGAATGCCGACCACTGGGATTCCGGCAGTCACAATGAAGTCGCTGGAATCCCGACACCAATACCGGCCTTGGATGCCCGACCGCCAGAATCCTGAAGGTAAGTACTGAGGTTAGGGGGAGGGTTAGGGTAAGGCGTTAGGCACTAGGTGGAGGAGGTTAGAGTTAGGCTGTGGAGACGGAGGGTTAGGTTTAGGCACCGGGGAGGGAGGGTTAGGGTTAGGTCAGGCTTACTTACCTGAGGGCGTCAGTATTCTAACCTGGTCGGGAGGCCGGTGTCGGGATTCTGAACTCCGGGATCCAGAGTGCCGGCATCCCGTACCCAACCCATTAGGGATCTATGCCTAATTTGGAGATACTAAAATAAATTCTTGTTTTGGATATCAAAGGGGCCGGATTCAAATAGCCGCAAAAAGCCACGGTGTGGTGTAAAGTTTTCACTTGGGAACTATTCACACAAAAGTGCGTATAATGCAATCCTATTCCCACAGTTTCGCACGTGCGAATTCTCCATTGACAAAAAACGGCTAACTGTTTTACTATCTCAGAGCAGGTGAAAAGTTGTGCAAAATCCCTATTTTTGGCTCAAAATGTGGGGACTTGGTTCAGAACCCCTTGGATACCCCCGCTACTGACAAATAACGCCAAAATTATATTTTAATTAGCTTAATTTGGCCAATAATGACATATCAATTTTGGGGTGAAAAAATTAAAAGTAGTGAAAAATTGGTTTAAAGGAGTGAGTCAGGTCCTTTTTATGGGGGCTGCAGCGATGGGACATGAGTTTTAAACATTGTAGGTGGCTGCACAAGGTGCATTTTTAACATATGTTAAAAGAGGACTTTTTTGACTCAAAAATATACTTGCACACATTATAATGTAACCACAATTTAACTGCAGCAATTAAATTTTCTAATAAAAAATATTGCTTTTTATCATCTTTGAACACTTATACAAATATGCATATAACAGCCATTTGACACAATTTAAGAACACCAAATACTTTTATTAGGTCCACTAATACACTTCTAAATTCATTTCCTATGTCAGTTAGCCTTTTTATGGGGTAAAGACAGATTTCCCCAAAATGTGCTGTACTTTTCACAGGTTACTCTATGAACAGTTTTCGTGCAAATGCTTTTTCGGGAGTGCGCATAGACAAAAGACGCAAAAATATGGCACCAACACACGTGAATTGTGTGAAAACTTCTCCAACGTTAAGTTTCCGCTTTTACGCGTCAAATTGAATTTCCCCCGAAAGTAGGAAATATTGCATCTTCAGTTAAATCAGCTATATACCAAATGCCAACCGATTGAGTTGGTGCAAATTCTGGATTACTGAAGAGCGGTATAACTGGAGAGAGTTGGGGGACAGAGCAAATATCTTATTAGCACAATCCCAAATTGCTAGTAAATGGGAGATTGTCAGATACTGTTGATGTTTAGGGGCTCAGAGTTCGTAGAATCCAAAAGGATGGTGACAGCACCCCAGACCTTCAGCCTCTATTTGTGTCCATACTCTTGTGGACCATTCCACAAGATGCATGGAGTGAGTGAACAGCCATGTAATATCATTTAAAATACAATACTCAAGTGTCCCCTTGCAAAGATACTTTAAAATAAGATGCATCTTACACAAAAAACAAACTGCACGCTCCACCTATACAACCCACTTACCATCAGGAAGTCGAGATGGAAGCAACAGACCTCTTCTACCCAACTCAGCCAGAGCCAAACAGCCGCCATGCCATGCATTGTTGGTTTCCTGAAAACTATTGAAAGAGTAAATCAGTAAATCAGCATACACTAAGCTATGTAATTATTTACTTAAAGGGGTGAAAGTTTATGGTAACAAAAAAGAATCTTCTCTGCAAATGGGTTAAAAACACTGTTCCACTAATTGGTGAATTACAATCAGCCCTTCTAGATCTTATTTATTTAGACCGCAGAGACACTTTTTCAGATATAGAGCGGGGTGTCCAACGTTTTTATAAAAAATGGGAACCATATATTACTACACTCCCAGTAATCACTCAATCTCAGATTATTAAAGTTTTTGAATCAACCACATGGTATTTACTGTAGAAAGGCCCGTATTCAATTTGAGGCTAAAAGTCCAGACTTTTCGCCTGCTTCGCCTGTTTTCCAGGCGGAAAAGTATCACGCGTGTGACCGTTATTCCCCGTATTCAATTTAAAAGTATGCAAAAAAGATGTCTACATATGGGGGATCACTATGGGTACCCCCATTTTGCATGCAGAAGGGAAGTTGGGTTTTTAAAAAGGTGCCGCAGGTGCGTAAATGTGGCTTTGAAGAAGGTGATGCAGAAGAGCATTTAGCAATTTTTCTTGGGAAAAATAACTATGCCCATCATATTTGGGGTACATGAAAATGGGTGCAAGCATATTTTTAAGTCCCTAAAATGATTTTTTTATAAATTCTTCAAAAATGCACCTGCCGCTACTCCCCGCAATGAAGAAAACACCTGCAGCATACTTTGGAACCCCTCTGAATTTATTATCGCTATTTTAAAAGTGTGTTCCCTAATTTTTGTTTTTTTACCCCCGGCGAAAAGTCTTTGTAATTGAATACAGGGATAATAACAATAGGCGAAAATGAGGTTTTTCGCCTCAAATTGAATATGGCCCCAAATCTCTTGATTTGGGATTTCTCATAATTTGGTCTATACGAGCATATTCTGTTGTAACCTCACCCTTGATATGTATAAAATATTTTGTTTTAGAAATGTGTCCCCCTTGATAATTTCTGACGAATTTCGATATGGATAAGAAAGTCATTGTAAGGTTAGTTTCTATTTAAACTTGTTACTGTTGGTATGTGAGTTTTTCTATGCAAGATTAACCACCCCCCTCCCCAACCCCCACTTTTTATTTTCCCTTTAGTTTTCTTTGCATCCCCAAACCATATAATTATCATTCTAAAAAATTCTATTCTATTTATTCAAACGTTGTCGTCTACCATGTTGGTACTTTGTTTGTGTTCCATTATGATTTAATCTGAATAATTTATGTAACTCTTTCTATTTTATATCTCATTGTGATGACTTTGTATGTTCTCGAATTGTCTCAAAAAAGTGCTTATGAATAAAAAAAAGGGGTGAAATTTGTATCAGTGGTATAGAGAAACCTCCGTGTTTTCCCCAGGGCCTTTTTCACGGGTTCATCATCCAGCATTTTTCCCAAACCACCCAGCTGTCAATCTGTTCCAAAATCTATGAATGGCAGCCATGGATCAAAGCAGCAGGCACCAGTTCTCATTCATCATGGGATCCCTCCAACTCACTTTTCGTTCCACTCAGTGTGACATAGCATTAAAGGGGCGGAAACAATTCTGTGCAGATGTGCTCTCCATTCCTCATACTGTGGATACAGATGAGACCAGTGGTGCCAAACTATTACCCATCCTCTTACAGATTTCCTGTAAATTGCCCATAGCAACCAATCAGCTTATACCTATCATATTATATATTGTACTTGATCAATGCTAACTAGAAGCCGATTGGCTGCTATGTGCAACTTCTCTACGCTTTAGAAGGTTTGATACATGCCCTCCTAAGATGAAGTTTGGCCAATAAGCAGTACCACCAACAGCTTTCTTAGTTTACCATCCATATAATGCATTTATATTGCTATGCAGCTGGTTCTCTGCAAAATGGAGGTGTGATTGTGTATGGGCATATTTTTATCATGTCCGTTTAAAAAACTCTCTGCTATAATGTCAATTCTCACTTCCCTTTTGAGGACAGTCTGACTTAAAAATACTGTAGCTCTTACTACTTTCCCAAATGCACCAGCATATGTTAAGTGAAATATCTATTAGACACTAAAAAAAAGTATTCTATTTAAAATAAAATTTGGGTCATTCCATGTCAAATCACCCAGAAAAATGTCATTATGACACCCACCGACTCATGAAATTTTGTACACTTTTTCATGAAACTTTGTACACTTGATACTACCACATAGCTACAAACCCATGTACATTTTTACTTCTCTAGTCCTCATAGTTTGTGAGACATAGGGGGTCAAAGTTTCTAAAAAAAAATGCTCGGAAATGCCAGTCCTGATGCTCCATTTTTATGTGAGGTGTATGTGGGAAAAAAAAATCCTATTTCAGTGTGTAATCCACATATCACTTTGAAGTTTTGGCCCTTTGTCAATCAGAATATGGAGATAACAGAAAAAAATGTTTTATCAACCTTGCCTAACTCAGAGAGTCATTATACATTCCTTTACTTCATACTTAATTATTTTTTTGGTGCCAAAAAAAAAGTTAGGTTCAATACACATTATCAACCTAAGACAGATGAGTTATGTCCCTTTTTTTTTTTTTTTTTAAATTGAACCTCAAAGTATACTTTAAAAGCATATGAAATTAACATAATGGGATTTTGATTGCCTGTAATGAGTATTTTAATGTGTAATTAAAAAATCTCTTTAAAAACTAAACTACAATTAGGTATAATTTTTTAGGGGTGTATTTTAATTGGTATACTTTTTATATGTATGTGCAGATTTCTTACTACACATAGGGGGTATTCAATTAGCCCACGATTACACGTTTTAGTGTGAAAAACAGCTATTTTGCTGCAAAATTTTTTGGGGGTATTAGGTATGGGACAGGTATATTGGGGTGCTTTATGAGTGAAACTAGTGTTTTTAGTCTTGAAGGTGAAAGTAGTCTGTCTTTTTCCACTTTTTTTTTTTAAGACCCCCTAAAATTATCCAAATATATACTTATACCCATTTTTATGTACACTGAATTTAATAAGAGCACTTATTTTGCTGAAAAAAAAAAGCTTTTATTATGTTTTTCCATTTAAAAAAAATGCATATAACAGCCATTTGACTCAATTTAAGTACCCAAATCTATTTAATATGACCTCTAATAAACACACGTTAGTTTGACATTTTTTGGGGTACAGGCTGATTTTCCCATTTTCACAGCAAGAATTTTTGCACAAATCCTGTTTTTCCGGTTTTGGAATTGATAGGTGCAAAAACAGGAATGCGCATACCCACAAAAAGTCATATAGAAGATACCTACCTGGACCTAATTACATATTTAGTCTGAGATTACAGACTGCATGCTACGGCACTGCTCTCAATGCCCATCAACTGACAATTTAAAAAGCATTCTACTTGAGAAATTTGAAGACTGTGACCCTGAAGATGAAGTTTCTTACAGTCAGTGTAACAGACTGTACTGACAGATCAGAAATGGTGAGATGCAGAGCAACATTTGATGAATATTTAGAACAGGGATGGGGAACCTCAGGCCCAGGGGCCATATAAGGCCCTCGGAATCATTTGGTCTGGCCCTCGGACCTTTTTTTTTTTATAGCTAGCCTCATCTGTATAGCAGGGTGCCTAGACTGGAACCCTGCAGTTAGAATCTATACAGCAGTGCCGTCTGGAGCGTCCTTAGGATGCTTCAGACGGTCACACCGCTGCGCTTACAGCTCCATCCTCTGGATGCTCCGGGCATTGCTGTAATCACCAGCTATTGTGGCACCGCGCCCATGTGACGTCCCCCGGAAGGGGCGTGGCCTGCTCCGAGCCCTCAAATAATGTTATAAATATCAAAATGGCCCTTGGTAGATAAAAGGTTCCACACCCCTGATTTACAAACTTTGATTGATAGTGCCTTAGCAATAAATGAATGAGGAATAAGATTTTCTATTTCTAATTTTTTTCAAAGTTTCTAAAGGAAATGAAGGCCAACCTTGAACTTGACACAGCTATTGTACTCCTGGACGTTAGTGAAAACTGTTCTTATGATATTCAGGATGAAGTTCAAGGGTATCATTGGACAAACAATGGTTGTACACTGCACCCAGCTGTAATCTATGCTCATGTTCCCCAGTCTGATGACCTGTTCATCACAAGTGTCTGTGTCTTGTCTGATGATTTGTAGCATGGTGTAGCATTTGTGTACGAAACACAGAAAGTAATTATTCAGTACATCAAGGAAAACATTCCTGCTGTCAAAAATTTGTGTTACTTCAGTGATGGGTGTGCTGGGGGGAAGTAGTTATGTGACCAGCGGGACTTAGGGTTAGGCACCCCCCGGGGAGGGTTAGGTTTAGGCATCTCCCCCGGGAGAGATAGGTTTAGGGTGCGGGGAGGGGGGGTTAGGTTTAGGCACTAATGGGCGTAGGTTAGGGTTAGGCACTGGGGGGGAGGTTAGGGTTAGGCACCCCTAAAGGAGGGTTAGGCTTAGAGGGGGTGGGGGAGGGGAGAGGAAAGGGTTAGCTGTACTTACCTCCGCCGTCGGGATTTCCTCCCTTCAGCCAGCCGCTGTTGGCATTTGAACCGGCGGCTATACAGTCGCCAGCAATACAATCCCATTACGTGCTGGGCAGTATAAGTATTGTAAAAATGTTCTCAACTTGTGCTGCCATGATCGAGACTTTAGTTTAAAAGCATCGTGGGCATTTTTTGCAACCAGCCACGGTAAATCTCCTTGTGATGGCATTGGTGGAACAATTAAGCATCTGGTTGCCAGAGAGAGCATACAGAGAATAACAGGTGATCTGATTGACTGAGCTGAAAAAGTCCTACATTTCTGCAAGTCAAGAGTTGCAAATATAAAGTTCAGGCTAATATCAAAAGAAACACTTTCAGAAACATGCAAGCAGATGCAAGACCGTTTTTCCCAGGCAAAAACAGTACCTGGTACAAGAGGATTTTATCACTTCACCCCTATATCTGAAGTTTACATCGGAATACAGCGACTCAGTTCAGATTAAAACTTCAGTTCCATTTTCGATTTCTCTGATAAGAACAATCCAACATCAGTCAATATATCACAAATCTGTATAATACATAGCATGTGTTTACGATAATCATTGATTTTTGGATTAGTACTTTCAAAAGATGAGGAGGAATGTGATGTTGAAGTTAAGTTCATGTACCCCTATGGCCCTGCGCGATCATTTCACTGGCCTCTACAGAAGAAAGAAGACATCTGTTATGTTCCTGTGTGCAATATAATTTCATCTATCAGCCCTGCTATCACAAAGGGTACTACTGGAAGGATGTATTACTTCCCTAAAAAGGAAGATGACTATGTACAATGGCAGTACAGTCTCAACTTCAGTTAGACATCAGGCATCACTGTTGAAAAAAAAGTAAGATGAATAAGCTGATGTATTTAAAATGGCTTTTCGTGGGTATGCGCTAGAAGAGTATTAAAGGTCTGGCATGGTCGTATCAGATACGACTAGTCAGAAAAGCTCTGTGGGCGGCTGCCAGAAAATCATATTCTAGCAGCCGTCAATCACAGAGGGACCTCCTGGTCCCTCTGCACACTGTCACTCCCCGTGGGCCGGCCGATCACTGCAAGCAGTAATCGGACAGCCCAGCGCCGGCGCACCCACCCTCGGCGGCTGCCGAGGGGACAGAGCAGCCGCCGTGTAAATAGAAACAGCAGCGCTGATGGCGCTAGCAGCAGCCCAGCGTCTTCTGACAGGGCAGAGAAGGCAGCGCTGTCCTTCTCTCCCTCCCCCTCCGGCTAGCAGCAGCCCGGCGGCTGGTGACAGGGCAGAGAAGGCAGCGCTGTCCTTCTCTCCCTCCCCCTCCGGCTAGAAGCAGCCCGGCGGCTGGTGACAGGGCAGAGAAGGCAGCGCTGTCCTTCTCTCCCTCCCCCTCCGGCTAGAAGCAGCCCGGCGGCTGGTGACAGGGCAGAGAAGGCAGCGCTGTCCTTCTCTCCCTCCCCCTCCGGCTAGAAGCAGCCCGGCGGCTGGTGACAGGGCAGAGAAGGCAGCGCTGTCCTTCTCTCCCTCCCGCTAGCTGCAGCCCTGCGGCTGCTGATAGGGCAGAGAAGGCAGCACAGAGAGCGCTGTCCTTCTCTCCCTCCTCCTCCGGCTAGCAGCAGCCAGGCGGCTGATGGCAGAGCAGAGCAGCCGCCGGGCAGAGAAGGACAGCGATATTAGCGCTGTCCTTCTCTCTCTCTCTCTCCACCCCTGCTAGCAGCAGCCCGGCGGCTACAAACCAGACAAAGCAGCCGCCGGGCAAATAGAAGGTAGCGCTGTCAGCACTGACCTTCCCCCCACTCCCCATTCCCCCCATCGCCCTGTTATCGGCTCCCCAGCGGCTGCAAATAGTAGAGGCAGCAGCCGCTGGCTAAAGAGCAAACGCCTCCTCTCCCTCCCCCCATGAATAAACAGCAAAGCCCTGGTGTGTGTGTGTGTGTATATTATATATATATATATATATATATACATACACACACACACACACGTGTAATATATACACATGGATATATACACATACTGTGTGTGTGTGTATATATATATATATATTATATATATATTAGGGATGTGCAGGCTCGGATAGGTTCGAGTTTGCACGTTGAGTTCGGATTTTTCCCTCCAAAAAAACGGAACTCAGAAAGAGGCTAAACGTCATCTTACATGGACGAACATCATCATTCCTGGACTTTTGTCCAGGAATGATGATGTTCGTCCATGTAAGATGACGTTTAGCCTCTTTCTGAGTTCCGTTTTTTTGGAGGGAAAAATCCGAACTCAACGTGCAAACTCGAACCTATCCGAGCCTGCACATCCCTAATATATATATATATATATATATAATATATATATATATATACACACACACACACACAGACACACACACACACAGAGACAGACAGACAGACATATCTATCTCAACCAGAGTGGCAATCAGAGACTGTAAAATTCGTGAATCAACTTAAGTGTTTAAACACCTAAGTTGAATCACAAATTTTACAGTCTCTGAGTGCTGCTCTGTTCTGGTTGATGTGTATGGAAGTTTTCTTGGAGGGCACTGGAGCAAGTATACCCCGCGGGACTGTTATATATAAGTAAGACCTCTAGACAATTTAAAGAACGTATTGCTCTACATCGCTCAGCTATACGAGCAGCTACAGAGGGCAAACAATCTGAGCAACCAGTAGCAAGGCATTTTCAGGACTTTAAGCATGATCTATCTACCATCAGGTACAAGATGATAGACCAAGAACCATTGCAACTTAGAGGAGGGGGATCGGAATAAAGCCTTGCTTCGACGAGAGTCTAAATGGATTTATCTGCTGAACACTGTGCAACCGAATGGGTTAAATGAAATGTTGTCATTCTCGAGTTTTCTATAATGGCAGTTTTTTTTTATAGATATGGATTGTTCATTTAAATACAATTGCTATGTATATATCCTATACGTTAGGGTTGTAAGATACCGTGTTGGACATTAGATACAATATTAATCGCATAAGGGTACAGTAGTAGGGTTTGATTACATCCATTTAGTATCCTAGTCTGCGATTCATTAAGTTATAATAATAATTATGTATTTGTATTAGATAGGTCCGTTATTGATATATATGTATTCAGTATCTATATATTATGCAGAAGAATTTATTGAATTATTGCTTCAGTTTATCACATTTTCTTGTTATTCTGTATTGCTGCAGCGTTTACATGTAACTAAGGTGATGGGTCACATGGGTTTGCGCAGCCCCGTTGGCTGCTGAGAAGCGGATGCTGCGGCATAGCCTGATGACGTCATCAGGACTCCACGGGGCTGAGCTGGTGATGGTGATACACGGAAGTGTCTACAAAGGTATGTAATTTTTTATGTGCATTCTTATCTTGATAAAGGAGCTAAAACTCCGAAACGTCGATATACGCTAGTCCTAGTGTGGTTATTTATTGGAATTAATTTAGCCGAGAGTGCCATCCATTGCTCCGTTTCTACAGATTATACAGGAGAGGCACTTGCCACGCTGATTTTTGTTCATATAGGAGTGCCAGGCATTCGGGACTGTGTGATATATATATATATATATATATATATATAGATAAATAAACGACAGGCTCAATCCACGGCACTCGACCATCTGGGGTGCCCTTGGTATGTGACCACACCATCTACATAAAAAATATCATACAAACTCGGCACTCACATGCTTTTCAAACTGCAACTCCTTTGAACATAGGGAATGTTGGTTCCAAAATATTGCAATAATTTGTTAAGCTGGCCACCGGTTCACGGTCATTCCCATCTAGCCAGTCCCTACACGGATTCTCAGATAAATGAACTTGATCTGCCATCAAGGCAGGACCCAGTTCTCTGTTTAAAATAAACGACCGCTTCACGGTCATTCCCATCTAGCCAGTTTGTATGATATTTTTTATGTAGATGGTGTGGTCACATACCAAGGGCACCCCAGATGGTCGAGTGCCGTGGATTGAGCCTGTCGTTTATTTAAATATTGTGGTCACACTTGCTAGGGCACCCTGTTTTTCAAATGTAATACAAACTTTTTTCTTTTTCCAGGTGCTTATTAACTGATAGCCCTGGGTGTGGTCCTGTCTCTTTAAGGCAGGACCCAGTTTTCTGTTTAAAATGTATGCAAGCTTGAGGCCAAGATGGCAGATCAAGTTCATTTATCTGAGAATCAGTGTAGGGTCTGGCTAGATGGGAATGACCGTGAAGCGGTGGCCAGCTTAACAAATTATTGCAATACTTTGGAACCAACATTCCCTATGTTTAAAGGAGTTGCAGTTTGAAAAGCATGTGAGTGCCGAGTTTGTATGATATTTTTTATGTAGATGGTGTGGTCACATTCCAAGGGAACCCCAGATGGTCGAGTGCCGTGGATTGAGCCTGTCGTTTATTTAAATATTGTGGTCACACTTGCTAGGGCACCCTGTTTTTCAAATGTAAGACAAACTTTTTTCTTTTTCCAGGTGCTTATTAACTGATAGCCCTGGGTGTGGTCCTGTCTCTTTAAGGCAGGACCCAGTTTTCTGTTTAAAATGTATGCAAGCTTGAGGCCAATATGGCAGATCAAGTTCATTTATCTGAGAATCAGTGTAGGGACTGGCTAGATGGGAATGACCGTGAAGCGGTGGCCAGCTTAACAAATTATTGCAATATTTTGGAACCAACATTCCCTATGTTCAAAGGAGTTGCAGTTTGAAAAGCATGTGAGTGCCGAGTTTGTATGATATTTTTTATATATATAGATAGATATGTGTGTGGAGCACCCCAACCAATATCAAACAATCGATTGGTTCTATTGATGGTTGAACCAATCGGCCATCGATGGTACAGCTGTCAATGACCAGATCTACAGTATACCATAAAAAAAATTTATTTTTATGGTATATGGTGTTTAAAAAAAAAAAAATGCGTTGGAATAGTTTTAAAAAGATGTTCTTGACCTAATTCACTAATTTAATCATTAAAAAAACCCCGACAATTTCGGAGCGGTTTTTTGGAAAAAAATTTGTCAGTTATGTGGTTAAATAGATTTGGGGTACTTCAAATTGAGTCAAATTGCTGGTTATATGCATTTTTAAAATGAAAATGGAAAATAATGATAAAAACTATTTTTTTCAGCAAAATAAGTGCTCCCGTTAAATTCGGTGTACATAAAAATGGGTAGAAGTATATATTTGGGTCATATTAGGGGAGTTTAAAAAAAAAAAAAAAAGTGGGAAAAGACAGATTACTCCCACCTACAAGACTAAAAACACTTATTTCACTCAAAAAGCACCCCAATATACCTGAACCCAATATTCCATCACTTTTTCACTCCAAAAATTACATGTCATTATTGGGCAATTAAAAATAATTAAAAACCTCAAAGTGCCTAATTAGTCATGGAGAGGGAGGTGTCCCAGAGGTTCTGAGCCAAATCCAAGTATTTTTACCTTAAAATAGGGATTTTCCCCAACTTTGCACCTGCCCAGAGTAGGTGAAGTGAAATTTGCAGTAAAATTATAGCAGATAAATTATTGCTGCTAATTGAATAGGGTTTTTTTTACGGTAAAATAGCAGTTTTTCGCACGAAAACGTGTAATAGCAGGCTATAGCAGGCACATATATATAGAAATGTAAAAATTCAAATACTCCCCTGGTAAGCACAATTATACTTAATGGTAATTTTCATTTTTAAAGAGAGATTTTTAGTTACACATTAAAATACTCATACAGGCAATCAAAATCCCATTATTTTTCTTTCATAGGCTTTTAAAGTATACTTTTAAGGTTTAATTAAAAAAAAAAAGGGACATGATAACTCATCTGCCTTAGGTTGATAATGAGTATTGAACCCACCTTTTTTTGGCACCAAAGAAATAATTAATGAAGTTTAGTAAAGGAATGTATGACTCTCTGAGTCAGGCAAGGTTGATAAAACATTTTTTCTGTAATCTCCATTTTCTGATTGATAAAGGGCCAAAATCTAAATTTCAAAGTGATATGTGGATTAGGCACTGAGATATAAATTATTTTCCACATTCACCTCACATAAAAACGGATCCCTATATCTCAAAAACTATGAGGACTAGAGAAGAAAAAATTGACATGGGTTTGTAGCTATGTGGTAGTATCAAGTGTACAACGTTTCATGACATGGAATGACCCGTTTACATCTGTGATACACTTAAATGGAGGCACTAGAATGCAACAATTTTGAATGTGTGTGATTGTCATCATCGGTATGCCCCCTGTGTAGTGAAAGAGGATTTCAAATGTAATATTCACAGCGGCACAGAATATTAGGAGATGAGAACAGAGCTGCATGTGACAGGGGCACTGCCATTAAGTGTGTAGGGTAGTGGAGGGAACGAGAAAGCCAGAGACTAAGGGCCTGTTCAGAGGTGGATGCAAAACCCGTCCCTGCTGCATATTCACACGCAGCAGATCTGAGAACTTATGCAAATGTCACAGCCACTGTGTTTTATACAGAGACGCTCACCACTAGCTTCTCAGTTCCGCCACTTGCGTATGAAGACAGCACTGGATGAACATCAGTAGCACCATTGGACCTCAGAGCAACACTATGGTTGCTCAGAATGTCAGTTGCAGGTAAGACGCCAGGGCCAGAACCAGTGTGTTAGAAGATGCATTGGCTGTCTGCGACATCCCCGTTTGCTCCCCGTTGTTTTTTCTCTGTATACAAACATCTGCAACTCTAGGGATCTATCTGTCAACCTTTTGAAGTTTGCAGATGATACCATGGTCATTGGAATGATAAAAGGAGGGCATGAGTCTGTCTATAGAAGAGAAGTGGATCGGCTGGCACAGTGGTGCAGCCAGAATAACTTAGAGTTAAATCCCTCTAAGAATTGGGATGATCATTGACTTTAGAAAGCAGTCTGTCAGTGCATCTCCCCTGATCTTAGCCAACACTGCTGTGTCGGTGGTGGGCTCCTTCAAATTCTTGGGCTCTATTATTTCTAGTGACTTAAAATGGGAAAAGAACATTGACGTCATCATTAAGAGGGCGCATCAGCCGCTGTATTTCCTACGCCAGATCAGGAAATTTGACCTACCAAAGGAATTGCTGATTCTCTCCTATTCAGCTATAATTGAGTCTGTCATTTGCACCTCAATAATTGTGTGGTTTGGGGCAGCTAGTGAATGGGACAAGGCTAGACTACAGAGAGTGGGCAGGATTGCTGAAAGGATTATAGGAGTTGATCTTCCTCCTATTCAAGAATTATACTTGTCTAGGGTTAGGAAACGGTCCAGGAAATATTGTGGCGGACGATGCCCATCTGAACCATGACCTGTTTCGGCTGCTTCCGTCAGGCAGGCGATTCAGATCATGCCTGGTTAAGACATCCAGACATTTAAGGAGGAGTTTTTTCCCGCAGGCAATTTTGTCGCTTAATTTTTAACAAAATGGAGTTTTTTATTGTGCAACTATTTTGTTCTATATGTTTTATTATCTAAACTGTTTATTATGGTTTTTGCATACTGTGAATGTATGATTGTAGTGTTCAATTGAGTAGTTGGTCAGCAGTTACCAGAGTCAAATTCCTTGTATATGTGTTTTATACTTGACAATAAAGGTGATTCTGTTTGAGTTGCTACAACCTCGTTACTTGCCCCAAACTGTCACTGTCTGTCAATTACTCTGCGTTCTACTCCACAGTGTGACCGCCGTCACAATACCATGATAGCACATGTGCAGTGCGGCCTTAAACATTTCTCTGTCAAGTATGAAGTACTGTATGTGGTTTCAAATTATAGACCGATATTAACAAAACTGTATAAACAATTTTAAAAGCAGAGCACAAGCCAGGACATGTTTTACAACTGGTACTTGTAACTGCTATGCAAATCAATGTAACAGTTTCCTAAATAGTATAGCTGACTTGGGGAGGGGGAGGGGGAGAGGGAGAGAGAAACTTCTCCACTTTATCTCTCCCCATGGCTTGATACATCTCCCCTTCTATGAGCAATATTACTACACATTAGGTAGGGACTTCTTTATTATAAAGATAATGCAATGTTTTGTCTTCAGGGGTGTTGAAACAGCAGAGGCATCCAGACGCCACAATCCCGACAGACACTGACAGTGAGTATTAGGGTTAGGCACTAGGGGGAGGGGACGGTTAGGGTTAGGCTGTGGGAGGGGATGGTTAGGATTAGGCTGCTGGAGGGGTGGGTCAGGGTTAGGGTTAGAATACTTACCAAAATCAGTCGGGATGCTGCCGTTAGTATTCTGACTGTCGGCATTGTGACCTTTAGGATCCTGTACCAAACACGTTAAAACATACCACCTTTCACATTAAGTAAATGAAGCAGTGGTACGCCCATAAACTGGTAGTATCACGACAGACAAGAGCTTATCTGAACTTTTAGTAGCAATACTACACAATTTACACATTGCACACATCTCATACAAATAATTGTGTAAGCTGAATACAATATTTTATATGCCAATTTACCTAAAGCAGTCAAGCACAGACCCCACCACGTCATCTGCCAACTCTCTTGGGAGCCGTCCTGTTAATCGTCCAATCCTAGAAGAGGAATTTAATAGGCTGGAGTTTTTATAGCAAATGACAAAATATTAAATCCAAAATAAAAACATAAACTACCTAATAAATACAGTTGGTATGCCAGCTCATGAAATGCCATTAACAAGGTGCTTTCACTTAACAGTATTAACTATTGTGCCATTGCAGGGGAAAGAAATCTACATTGTCAGGCACAAAAAAAAGACTCCTAAGTACTTATACAAGAGATTTAGTTACAGAAAGTTACAAGGAAATAAAGAGAGCAAACAGCTCTAGCAAATGCCCTTAGGGCTTAGCAAATTTTCCTACAATAATGTTTGCTTTGCCAACTGTGAGACCTTTAACGGTTAGGCCAGCGAAAAAAAATAATAATGCTGTATAGAAAATAGTGGTTAAATGATTAAGCAGGTTGGCCTACCCTTTTGCTGAAGACCATCGCACAATGGTATCTTTGTCTTTCAGCCCCACCAGCAACTGTTCTGTTAAGACAGAAAATGGGAGATGGTAAGAGACAAGCAAGCATCAGCACCCGAGTTAGTTTACACAATGTACAGTATAAATGTCAGCAATACAAACTCCTTGCTTTAAAATCCATTAATCCACTAAAAAAAGGACTAGAGGAGAAGAGATTTCTTTCATCCTTTGATCCACAATTAAAAAAGTTACCTGTAGCAATCAATACAGCAAATGTGTTGTAAAGATTTGAAGATACATTTTAAGATGTTTTTCCAACCACTTCAGCTCTATTCTACTTCAGAGACAGCCATGGAATCTGTTCTAAGTTACAACAAAGTAAGGCACATTGCAGTGCCAAGCAGTTTTGTATATGATCAATTCAAAGTCCATTTCCATCCTCCTCTGAGGCTGTGCAAAGTGTCCAAACCAGTAACTATTATAACCCCTTTAATCAGGGCTATATTTGTGGCGAAATGGTCCGGAACGCAGTTCTGGAAGTTCATGTAAAAAATGACGTCATCCGGAATCACGTGATAAGTTGTTTTTTGTTTTTTTTTAAAGTATGCTAGCATCATACTGCAGCGCACCATCATAGTTGCCAAGTCTGCTTATAACAAGCGGAATTGGGCTTCTTTTTTCCCCCCCGAGTTGCTTGTTTTTGGGCTTCTTTTTTTGTGTGTGCATTGCCGAGGCGCCCCAGGAGGTAACTGTATATATGTGTGTGTATTTTTTTACACTAGTAGTGACTGAGGGAGGGGGGGAGGTTGTGTCTGGGGAAAAGAGGGTAGTAGCCAGTGGATAGGGTGAAGTTGGAGGGGGCAGACAAGAGGGAGAGATAAAATAGATGATGGAAATGAGGTACAGTAGGTACATGGGGGTGAGTTAAAATTACTGAGGCTGTTAAAGAGAGGGGATAATGGAATTAGACAGGTGACCGGAATGAAGGAGGTAATAAAGAGGGGTGAGAAGAATGGGGAGTCAGGCAAAGGAAAGGTGGGTACACACTAGATGATATGTCACCAGATCCTGCTGATCAGGCCGACATATCGACCACATCGGCCAGTGTGTAACCCACAATGCGTGACCCTGCACACCCGCGTGTCGTCCATCGGGGTCGTTCCGTCGGCCTGCATGTAGGACCAATGATTGACCCAGGTGCCGCCGCTGGCATAGTGGATGGAGCCGGTGCCCGACATATCGGACGTTTGGTCACCACATCATGCAGTATGTATCGACCGCCCGATATATATTGCGTGGTCGGGCGTCGCTTCACTGGGTACACACATCAGCAAGTGTGTACCCAGCTGAAGACTGGCAAGGGAATGAGGTATGAAAAGAGGGAGGAGGTAAAAATATGGAGGCTGGTGCAGAGGGAGAAAAAGGCTGTGCATACACTAAAATATTTAGGTTAGTGAAGGGGGGAATAAAGGAAGTAAGGCAGGTAGAGAGTGAGGACAAAGAGAAACCCCCATTCATTGGGTTTTATTATTGGGCTTTCTATGATTGGTTTGGGCTTGTTTTGGGCTTGTTCTTTACTTATTGGTTGCTTATTTTACATTTCAGAGTAGGCAACACTGCGCACCATACGCTGGGGGATCTCCTACCTTCTGCCCGTCAGCTGGTCTCTGACTGCTGGGTCGGCAGCCATCTTGTGGAATCCGGCTGGCTGCTCAGGGTGCTGACAGTAGCCTTTCAGGACCTTGAGCAGCCAGCGAGATGCCTGCAAGATGGCCATTGGCAGGTGCGGGCTGAGCCAGGGAGAAGGTGCCATCTGCCCCCCTCGGCCAGTACAATTTTGATAATTCAGGGCCGTCCGCAGATGCGCTGTCCAGGAGCAGCCGCTCCTGATTGACTGCCAATTACTGCTCGCGGCCGAAGCCATATTCAAAATGCTGCGGATGCTCCTATACTGTACTGTACTGCTAACATAGTTTCCAGAAACACCTTAACTACATTTGTTTAACCTGATAAGGTAAATAATACATAGCTTAAGCTGCTTTGGTGCTAAATGCTGCATGTGCTGCTGTAGGGACCTAGACTCGGATTATGACAAAAATTTAGTACTGTAAGTCACACATAACATGGCTGCCATTCCTTTAGGTCCTAAAGGAATGGCAGGTATGTTATGTGTGACTTACAGTACTTAAGTTTTTGTCAGATTGGGTAACAAATAAACTGGTCAACATAACAGTCTGAGGTGCATTCCCTTCCGGGGTCAGTACAGGGAAAAAGATTTTGGATAATCCCAGAATGTGCTACCCTGTCCATTCAGGGTTTGCCCCAATGATTCAGGAACACTCCCTCTCCCCAAATAATTAATTCTTCATGCAATTAAATGTAAAAAAAACAAAAAACTTTAACTTAGGGATGGCCAGTCGCCAGTCCTGTATCGATCTTTTGGATCACATAAGTCACATAAATGCAGGGTAGAAAACGATGCCAGGGACCAGGTGAGGATTTTAGGATCAATCCTGCCCATACATCAAGTCTCCAGGAACAATCCAATAAAAAAAAGCTGCATTATACTGTATTGACTTCAAATATTGATTTTAAAAAATTATATATACTTACATGGTAGGTTGACAAGTAGTAATACCTACCCCCACACCCCAAGTCTTTAAAAAAAAAAAAAAAAATTGGTTAGGCACCAATTGATGCCCCACCCCCACTATAGCTCCACCCAAATTGCCCATAGCAGCGCCCACCTTTGCTCCTCCCCAAGGGTTCCTGAACATATTTTTCTTCAAAACTAGCACTGCCTTTAATATTCTAAGTGCCAGTGTGTCTATAAGGCAGGAGAGCAGGCAGCTTTGATTTGTTTACATAAATATCAATGTTCAAGGACTGTGTGTCAGTCAGCAACCACACAATACCTATTCAACATGTTCAACCCCCTCTTCATATCCACAGCCCTTTCTATTCAAACAGGGATTGAGAACACAAATAAGGCAATCCCGCAAACTTGCATGTGACAATTGCTGTTCCAGTGTGACAAGAACTTCTGTCGGGTAGGTGTAACAAGCACATTTTTACAGCAATGTTGGACAATTTGTACTGTGAATACAAATTACCTATTTTGAAATGTGCCTGAAGCAATATCTTTATTTTTATTATTTAGGTTTTCTGCAAAGGGTTCTGGGAGGATACCTACTTGCAGACATTTTGAAACACACGCAGCAGATAAGTGATCTCAGTGTATGCCAACATTGTGCTCTCCAGGTGCAAAGAGGAAAAAATAGCACCGGGCCTTCACCCCTACAATATGTATAGAAAGCAGAATTGCTATAACCCCCACAAACAGCGTTTTCTGTGGCAAAATTCCTTAAAACAAAAATATCTGCTTTGTCAAAAGAGAAATACTGCTTACAGGAAGCCAGAATCATTCTCCCGGATAGCATTTGTGAAGGTGCAAAAAGAGGACAAATCCACGATTACTCAATCAGCAAAGTGTACTTATAGGTGTAACCTAAACATGGTTAGGTCAAGTTATGCGCTGAATTAGTAACGCATATCAGTTTATTATTGTTTATTTATATTGCACCAATCATGTTACACAGTTCTGTAAAGAGAATATATGTGTGCGCACACACGCAAAACCTATGGGTCAATTTTGTCATATGTATAGTAACTAGGAATGAGCGGGTGCGGATTTCTGAAATCCGAGCCCCCCCCCCCCCCCCCCCCCCGATCCGAGTCAGGCTCGACTTTTCCCGCCTGACTCGGAACTGAAATCGAGACAAAACGTCATCATCCCGCCTTCCGGATCTCGCGGGTTTTGGATTCTATAAAAGGTCCCCACGTCGGCACCATTTCTCACTCCGGCTGTGGACAGTGAAGAGGGAGGGTGGGAGCTAGGGCTGGCTGGGCTGTGTTGTGATGCTGTTGTCCGCAGGGGCTGTGACCACAGTCCATAGGGGCTGACTGGGCTGTGTTGTGCTGCTGTTGTCGATAAGGGCTAGCTGGGCTGTGTTGTGCTGCTGTCATAGGGGCTGGCTGGGCTGTGTTGTGCAGTCAGTTGTCCATAGGGGCTGTGTTCACTCCAAAGTCTATAGGGGCTGGCTGGACTGTGTTGTGCAGTGTCCCATAAAGGCTGTAGTCCTAGAGGGGTGCTGTAGTGTTGTCCAGGGGGTGATCTCTGCATCAGGGGTGCTCCCCCAAAGTGCATTCAAAAATAAAAAAATAATAATTTTTTTTGTTTGTGAATTGTGTGCGCAGTAGCCGCACGTGCATCAACAAAGTAACGTCAAGCGTGCGCCTGTGTCATAAGTGAAGGGCCGGCTGGCTTGACCGTTAAAGGGTTCTGTAACCCCCAAAGTGCACTCACAAAAATATATATTTAAAAATTTTTTTTGCTGTGTGAATTGTGTGCGCACTAGCCGCACGTGCATCAACAAAGTAGCACCAAGCGTGCGCCTGTGTCATAAGTAAAGGGCCGGCTGGCTCGTATGTTAAAGGGTGGTGTAACCCCCAAAGTGCACTCCAAAAAATATTTTTTTTTCTGTGTTTGTGAATTGTGTGCACTGTACGTGCATCCTCAAAGCAGCAGCGCCAAGCGTGCGTCTGTCTGTTAAAGGGTGGTGTAACCCCCAAAGTGCGCTCCACAAAAAATAAAAAATTATTCTTTTTTTTGTGTCTTTGTGAATTGTGTGCACTGTAGCTGCACGTGCATCAACAAAAGAGCAGCGCCAAGCGTGCGCCTGTGTCCCATAAGTAAAGAGCCGGCTGGCTCATTTCTTAAAGGGTGGTGTAACCCACAAAGTGCACTAGTCTCCAACAAAAATAAAAAATTATTTTCTGTGTTTGTGTGCGCCTTAGCCGCACGTATACATCAATATAACATAAATGGAGGACCAAACTTTCTCCGATAAAAATAAAATAGAGAAAGATCAAGAACCACTTCCTCCTAGTGCTGAAGCTGCTGCCACTAGTCATGACATAGACGATAACATGCCATCAACGTCGTCTGCCAAGGCCGATGCACAATGTCATAATAGAGCGCACATACAATCCCAAATGACAAAGTTCAGGAAAATCACCTTAAAAAAAACATTTAAATCATCTGAGGAGAAACGTAAACTTGCCAATATGCCATTTACGACACGGAGTGGCAAGGAACGGCTAAGGTCTTTCCCTATGTTCATGACTAGTGGTTCAGCTTCACATGACGATGGAAGCCCTCCTCCCACTAAAAAAATCAAAAGAGTTAAGCTGGCAAAAGCACAGCGAAGAACTGTGCGCTCTAAGAAGATATCACAAATCCCCAAGGAGAGTCCAAGTGTGGTGGCGGTTGCGATGCCTGACCTTCCCAGCACTGGACGGGAAGAGGTGGCTCTTTCGAACATGTGCACGCCCCTGCAAGTGCTGAAAGGAGCACCCACAGTCCACTTGCTGATATACAATTGAAGATGTGACTGTTGAAGTACAACAGGATGAGGATACTGGTGTAGCTGGCGCTGAGGAGGAAGTTGGCGAGGAGGATTCTGATGGTGATGTGGTTTGTTTAAATCAGGCTCCGGGGGAGACAGTTGTTGTCCGTGGGATGAAAAAGCCCATCACGGTCATGCCTGGGCAGAAGACCAAACATTCCACCTCTTTGGTCTGGCAATATTTCTATCCAAATCCGGACAACAACTGTCTTGCCATATATACCATATGTAAAGGTGAAATAAGTAGGGGTAGGTACATTAACCACCTAGGAGCATCCTCCCTTATACGTCACCTGCAGCGCGTTCATAAAAAGTTACTGTCAAGTTCAGAAACAAGTGAAACAGGGGCGACTAAGGACTATATGACTGTGACAGCCAACTGGGTAGATGTATCACCTTACGCAGCAACAGCAGCAGCGTCACCAGTAGCAGCATCTCAGAAACGCCAGCTCGTT
The DNA here is from genome assembly GCA_031769625.1 of Taudactylus pleione. NCBI lineage: Eukaryota > Metazoa > Chordata > Amphibia > Anura > Myobatrachidae > Taudactylus > Taudactylus pleione. The sequence goes on along the minus strand of JAUIMM010000012.1, from coordinate 12,640,152 downwards.
CCAAGGCAGGCTACGCTGTGTATCACCGGTTTCAGTAAGAGGCACACCGCCGACAACCTCTTAGAGAAACTGAGGGAAATCATCGCCCAGTGGCTTACTCCACTTAGACTCTCCTGGGGATTTGTGATATCTGACAACGCCACCAATATTGTGCGGGCATTACATCTGGGCAAATTCCAGCACGTCCCATGTTTTGCTCACACAATAAACTTGGTGGTGCCGAATTTTCTGAAAAGCGACAGGGGCGTGCAGGAGACGCTTTGGGTGGCCCGAAAAATTTCTGGCCACATTCGCCATTCAGCGACTGCGTGCCGAAGACTGGAGCGCCAGCAAACACTCTTGAACCTGCCCCGCTATCACCTGAAGCAAGAGGTTGTGACGCGGTGGAACTCAACCCTCTATATGCTTCAGAGGATGGAGGAGCAGCAAAAGGCCATTCAAGCCTATACATCCACCTATGACATAGGCAAATGAGGGGGTATGCACCTGACTCAAGCGCGGTGGAGAATGATTTCCGTGTTGTGCAAGGTTCTCCAGCCCTTCGAACTTGCCACTTGAAGTCAGTTCAGACACTGCCAGCTTGAGTCAGGTCATTCCCCTCATCAGGCTTTTGCAGAAGCAGCTGGAGAAAGTGAAGGAGGAGCTAACACGGAGCGATTCCGCTCGGCATGTGGGATTTGTGGATGAAGCCCTTCATTCACTTTGCCAGGATTCCAGGGTGGTCAATCTGTTGAAATCAGACCACTACATTTTGGCCACCGTGCTCGATCCTAGGTTTAAAGCCTATGTGGTGTCTCTCTTTCCGGCCGACACAAGCCTGCAGAGGTGCAAAGACCTGCTGGTGAAAACACTGTCAGCTGAAGCGGAACGTGACACGTCAACAGCTCCTTCTTCAATTTCTCCCGCAACTTTGGCTGCCAAGAAAAAAGTTAGGTATCCTAAGCAACCCGCTGGCGGTGATGCAGGGCAGGCAGGACCAAGTTTGTGTACTCCGAAAGAGTGTTTAGTGCAGCCGGGAACCTCGTCAGCGAAAGGCGTAGGAGGTTGCTTCCACAAAATGTGGAGAAGATGATGTTCATAAAAATTAATTATCAACTCTTCCAGGGAGATCAGCCTCCAAAACGTACAGAGGGACCTGTGGTGGTGGATTCCAGCGGGGACGAATTAATACTCTGTGAGGATGAGGATGTACACAACACTGAAGAGGGTAAGGAATCGGTGGATGAGGAGGATGAGGACGACATCTTGCCTCCGTAGAGCCAGTTTGTGCAGGGACAGATTAATTGCCAGCTTGTTTTGTGGGGGCCCAAACGAAGCAATCATTTCAGCCACAGTCATGTGGCAGACCCTAGCGCTGAAATGATTGGTTTGTTAAAGTGTGCATGTCCTGTTTATAGTACAACATAAGAGTGGGTGGGAGGGCCCAAGGAAAATTACATCTTGCACCTCTTTTTTTTCTTTGCATTATCTACTGTTTGGGGCCTAGTTTTTCAAACTGCCATCCTGTCTGCCACTGCAGTGTCACTCCTAGATGGGCCACGTGTTTGTGCCGCCCACTCGTATCGCTTAACATAGTCATCCAGCTACCTCGGTGCAACCTTTTGGACATAAAAACACTATTGTGAGGTGTTCAGAATAGAAATGAGTGGAAATTAAGGTTATTGAGGTTAATAATAGCATAGGAGCAGAAAAACCCACAAATTCTGTGATTTTAGCGGTTTTTATGCTTTTTAAAAAAAAAAAAAAAAAATACAGATTCAAAACCCAGAACCCAAAACACGGAAGGGCGGTTTTGGCAAAAACCAATCCAGATCCAAAACACGAAGATAGATCCAGATACAAAACACGAAAAGTGGCCGGTGCACACCCCTAATAGTAACCTACCACAATGTCTTTGGAGTGTGGGAAGAAATCTGAACAACTGAGGAAACCCACACAAACACAGAGAGAACATACAAACTCCGCACATATAGGGCCCTGGTTGAAATCAAAGGCATGACCCTAGTGCTGTGAGGCAGCAATGATAACCAGATTTGCTTGTACTATAAACACTGAAATGAAAGGCTGTATTCCCTACACATACTGGTTCTGTCCACAGGGGTCAATTCAATTTGCTGCAAGTCCCCTCGTGGCGTGGGTAAGTACGGCTATACATCTGGAGTCGCAGATTTTTTCGCAGCCCTATTGGGCCAAAACATTCAGAAGCCGTTATTTTGTAGCTAGACCACTCAATCTTTGTTAGTCTATAACATACATTAGGACAGTGGTTCCCAAACTGTGCGGCGCGGCACCCTGGGGTGCCTCGGGACACTTGCAGTGGTGCCTCAGGTTGGTGATCCAGCACCAAATAAAATTCTTTATAGTTAATGTAATGTAATTAAGTGCACAAACCTGTCCACCACTATATATAACCAAACCTAAGGACGACAGGTAGCAATTTACTTCACTGTACTACTGTACTTCACTACATTTTTTTCCTGAATTTCTCAATAACAAACTTTTGGCTTAAGGGTGCCGAGAAAACATTGCTGATACACTAGGGCGCAGTGATTCAAAAAAGTTTGGGAACCACTGCATTAGGAACAAGATGTAGGTATAAATTACTAATATAAATGTACACAGAAAATATATATTCTCTGTTTCATTATGTGTACTTGCCTACTACATTCTCAATCTCTTCAGAGATATTGTATTCCTCTTCACCATCATCTGCAGAGGTAGTCACATTCGGGTTTTGAGTGTCCGAGGAAGACTGGAGCAAGTTTGCAGCCAAACATCTAGAGCCACGCTCATACCTGCATGACAACAGAAGGACATGACATATAAACACAAAGGTCTCCATACACAATGCCAATAATCCTACAATACTGACTAGAACATTATCTTAAGAACAATTCAAACTTTTTTAGTGCAAGGAATAACGTGTTACTAATAACAGACAGCGAAAATACATACAATCAGTGGTCTGGTCAGTACTCATTTACAATAGTGTTAGGGAAGAATACAAGACAGCAGCAAAAAGCTTGAAAGTGTTCATTTTCCTAATGGCTTAATGTTACAGAATTTGAGGTGTAAAAACAAAATATTTAGGCCCGTATTCAATTAGACGTGAAAAGTCGGAAACTGTACGCATGTTTGAGACGTGAATTCACGGCATGTGCACCCCCACGATTCGCCCTATTCAAATACAGAACAAGCAAAAACACAAATAGGTGAATACATAACAGGCGGAATGTACTGAATAGATTGATTCCCCCAATCTGTACCTCAAAATAAGAAAAACTGACACTGGAACTCATTACAGATGAGTATTATTAGCCCAACTATAAACGTACTTTGTGTCCTTAAGTTGCATTCAATGCTTTCTAGATGCATATTTGTAAAAGTGGTGAAGAATGATAGAAAACAGTATTTTTGGATGAAAATAAAAAGTGCAGTCAAATTTGGGGTACTTGAAAATGGGTGCTAGCATATTTTTGTGATTCAAAAGTGCACTTTTAAAAAATTTGAAAAATCCACCTGCTGCATGCACCTGCAATCCTAAAAACTCCTGACCCATCCTTACAGTCCCCCAAAGAAGCCTATTATGCAGCTTTCTATCCTTGTCCCCCACTTTTTTCATTTTCGCACATAAATTGACGTCTTTTTTTTTTTTTTTGACTGATTTGTCCTTTTGGGTGGGAGGGGGGGGAGAGAGTGCCCAGAGGGTTCCGAATCAATTCCCCACATTTGCACCCCAAAATAGGGAGATTTGAACCTTTTTCCACCTGCCATTCATTGGAGAAACTTTTCCGCCTGTTTCAGTGCATTGAGTTTCCGCTTAGGCAAATTGGTCCCGTAATTGAATTTGGAGATAAGACGCAAACAGGCTAAACTTTTTCACCAATCGCGGCTTTTTGCCTCTAATTGAATCCGGCCCTTTATTATCAACCATTCTATTTGCGGATTTACATGCGGTATTTAAATGTGATATACATGCTGCAGACATTAATGCAGATTGCAATGATCAGGAATCCCGCACCAATCAAATGTTGATGTAGCTTGGCAGCCATTACCAGCCCACATATTTAGTAATATGGGGTCAATTAGGTACAAAAATATACAAACTAGCCATACAAGTTGCAACTGGTCTTTTTATGCCAGGGGTGGGCAATAAGCGGCCCTCCAACTGCTGTGGGACTAAACAGCATGCCTGGCTACAGGTTTGCAATTATGGCATGGTAAAATTTTGTTAGGACATGCTGGGAAGTGTAGTTCAACAGCAGCTGGAGGGCTGTTATTGCCCATCCCTGCTCCATGCTATTAGCAGGTGTTTATAAAATGCATTTTAATTCGAGACAGCAACCAAAAATAAGTCACTTAGATGGTCATTTAAATGCACTCACAAGATCACCTAGGCAGCCTATAGCATGGAATCTGCACCTAGGCCCCTGGGGTTTTTTTTGTTGTTTTTTTTAATAACCAACACTTTCCATGTATATTTCCTGGAACCATTTCCCATTGTGTGAGGTGTACATCAAAAAGAAAGACATTGAGGTGGCCGAGCCCGTAAAAAAAGCCCCAAAAAGACTTTTTAAATGATGGATAGATCGTAATCCTTTATTAAACTGCACTTTCAGAGAAAAACACAAATCACACCAGGGGGCCAGTTAACGCAAAGGGGTTTCCTAGGACATGAAGAAAAAAAAAAAGGAGTAGTGTAGGCTGAAAGATGCCAGTAAAGATCAGCCGCCTATCAGTGACAGAGACCTCGGGGCAAGCACTGTCAGGGATCTAGTCCATTTAAAGGGGAATGGATTCTATAGCCAGTGGCTGACCATTTCTGCATTGTAAAGAGGTGAAGAATGCAGGCTGTGCGGGAACCTTTTTATCAGAGACGAGAAGCACAGGCATTAGTGGTGGGCGGCTTGCACATATCTTGTGCGGGAACAGCAGTTCCTTCTCATTTATACTTTGTGCTGCCAGAGGCCAATAACTGTAGTGCCGGACCCTGTAGAATGTTCATGTTAAGTTGTCAGGCCGGTTTCACCACTCTATTTACATTCATGCAACTTACTGTCATATTTCCCTGTCTCTGGAATTTATCTTCTGGGCGTCTAAAACATCTATGCCCATCCTCAATAAGCAGTGCTACACATATATAGAAATGTATATGCTATAAAAACATTGCAATCTCGGTAATGCTGAAATTACCAGACACTACAAAATAACTAACAAAATGAACCCTATGAAAGTGACAGGTGCAGTTTTAATCAGCCCTATTTTATTATAAAACTCCAAAATCTAGAATCTCTTTCTACTATGTAAGCAACTAAAACTGTCCTTGATGGAAGAGAAAGTATACCCCCTGTTTTGTCTTTTTAAGAAAGGTTAATTTTCACTTTATTGCTCCACAATATTCTGCATAAGCCATATTTCACACTAAGGGCCGTATTCAATTAGCTGCGATAAGTCCCGTACTTTTCGCATGCCGCACTTTGCCGACTTCGAGCCGTATCCAATTCCAAAGGACGCAAAACGTGTCCCGGCAAAACTCAAACAGGCGAAAAGTGCTGCCAGTTTTGGGGAAATCAGCCGGACACACCCCAAAAGATGCACTAACATTGGGGATGTCCCGATTAGACCCCCTGGAGCTATTTGGGGTACTTAAGTGCTTTCGATTGCCTCTATTAGGGGTATTGAATATGGGCGCGATAACATTGTTTTTGCGTTAATATTGCACTTATGACGTCATTATCGCAGGTTTTAGTTTTACACCGTATTCAATTTCAAAGACTTATCGCAGTTTTGAAAAGTCTTTGATAAAAAACGGTGATAACTTTTCACCATTGAATAGGTGCAGAAAAAAAGTGCAGAATTGGGGTTTAGGGGTGCAGGCTTAAAAAAAATAGCCTGCAGCCCTGGGAATGACATTTAAAAAAGAACTGTGTCAAAAAAAGTTTAAAAAAAAAATAGGGACACCCCAAAAAATTAATTTCAAAATTGGGGTGGAAAAAAAAAAAATGGGAAAAAATTGTTTAAAAATAGGGAAATAGGTTCAGGGCTATTCTGCAAGTATGCGGCAGGTGTTTTCTAGAATAGATTTATAGCGGCAGGTGCACAATTGCAGAATTTTTAAAAACTTACTTTAGGGACATCAAAATATGCTAGTACCCATTTTCATGTACCCCAAATTTGATGGGACCACTTAAAAAAACGAAAAAAAAAACCTAAGTGCTCTTCTGCATCACTTCTTCAATGTCGGGGAAAAAACACCTGCTGCGGCTATTTAAATCCCCGACTTTCATTTAAAGGCTATAACGGGGGTACCCATAGTGATCCCCGATGTTTTTACAACTTTAGGGGGGTCTTACAATTTTTTTTAAGGAAAAATTCGTAACTTTACGCAAATCCAACTTCGGAGGCTGCAGTTTTTGTTAATTTTATATTGAATACGGGGATAAGCGGGCGCGCGCCCGATACTTTAACGCAGGTAAAAACTCCGATATGAAACGTTAACTTCGACAGTGAAGTTAACGTTCCATATTGAATACCCCTCTGTAAATTGACTTTGCATAAGTGGTGAAGAATAGCATTTAGCAGGTTTTTTTGTGAAAATAACTAGTTCCAGTAAATTTGGGGTACATGAAAATGGGTGCGAGCCTGGTTAAAAAACGCAAAAGTGAAATGTTAAAAAGCATTAAAAACGCACCTTCAGCAAGGACCTGCAATCAAAAAAACAGCTCCCCCATACTTGCAGATTCCCCAAAACCTTATTTCGCTAATTTTTAGGTTTGTACCCCAACATTGTACTTTTACACCTCCTTTTTTCAAAGTGTTTTTTTGGGATGTTCCTCTTTTTTTTGACGCAGTTATCCTTTGGGGGTCTGTCCAAAGGGTGCAGAGTGGTTTACGCACCTTTGCACCCCAAAACTGCAATTATGCACTTTTTTCCGCCGGGTATTCGTAGGCGAACACTATACCATCACAAGGCTCTGACTAGGACTGTTATTCAGTGAATGGAGACGCAGATGGCGTAAGCTCCGGTGACTATTACAGGTCCTCTACTGTTCCCAGGAGCATCTGCTTGGCGCAGAACTACCGCTGCATGCTCCAAACCAAGCGCCCAGCCTCTACAGCTGGTCTGCCTAGTGCCTTTTCACCGGCCTTGAAAAGTCTTTGCAATTGAATATGGCGGAAAGTTTCCACCTGGCGAAATGACGTCATCGGCGATAGTTATTCGCAGATTACGGCTTTTCGCCGCTAACTGAATACGGCCCATAATCCCAATCATTTGTATATTTGCTTACAAAACAAATTCAGCACGGTAAACTTCTTGAAAAATATTTTAACAAAAAAAGTTTTCAATGTCCCTTTAATCCTCAAACTTCCCTCAGGATGTTATCCATTTTTCTGACATTCCAGAATGATTAATGAATGTTGTACTTGCAATCATAAACAAAATGAGGCAAATATATTGAAGCCAACGCAGAATGTACATGACTGGGTAAGCATTTAAGGTACTACATTCAAAATAAACCAATTTCTAACTGTAAATTGTAAGTGAATCCTATGACAAAGCATGCGTCCAGCGTCCATTTAGTGGCGAGAGAGACTGGGGGCAGCTCAGCAGCTGCCAGAAAACTGGGCTTGCCCCCAGAGTTACAAAAAATGGGGGTATGACACATGGTCAAGCCCCTAAAACGGCACACTCACGGGGGTGTGGCCTAGCGGACACAAGGCCTCGCCCCTTGCATGAGATGACCCGTATCTGTATCATAGAATGTTGGTAGGTATGCTACTATAGTATTTATATACTGTGTTAATACAACAAGTAACAAGTTGCTCCTTCATTCACTTAAAATGATCACTCTCTGCACCTTTCATGTTATATATTCCCATATACATCCAACTTGTAATACAAAATTGTGAATACATATTCTTAAGGACTAAAATGGTAGGAAACTACCAGTAGTAGTTGGTTAAGAGATCAGGTATTATTACTTACCTCCACTTGGCAACCTTGGTTTTAAGGAAAGTGAGTCCAAGACGCTGGACAAGCTTGATGCCCAGCTTGCGAAGGACAGTGTGGTTGCTGTCACGGAGCTTGCACTTATCAAGAGTGTCCAGTACAGTTGCAGCTACATTACAGAAAAGGTGCAAATCAACACTAGTTATACAGAATCATTTTATGAATGAGCAAACAAGCTCAGTCTGATGGGTTTTTTTTTATTTGCATCTAGATACTTGCGATTTTTAGTAAGTTCAATAAAAGGTTTGCTGACTTATAACTGGACTGTCTGTCCACACACAAACTATAGGGGTGACCAAATTTCTCAATGATCTTTTGAATGAAATCATATAATTTCAGATTATAAAGATTGTAACACATGTGGGCATAATTAAAAGATCTCCCCATATGAGATAAAATGGCGGAAGTGGGATTCAAAACAAATGTGAAAGTACCCATAATTGCAGCTGGTAGCAGGCAATTGGCCCAGTTTTGCAGAGTGGGAGCATATTTACTATGATGGCAGTTAAAGATCCAATACAAATGAATTTGGCCATATTCAGGCATAATGGAAAAGCTATAGTCAGAAGATAATTTCTATAGGCCCCTGTTTGCAAATAAGGGTTGTTTTGCTATTAAAAGCAAAACAAATTGGGCTTAAACACACATGAGAGAGGCAGCATTTTACAAGCCACTGCTTAACAAATAATCACCATACACTGAGGAACCATTGCACAGTGGATAAAAACCCTGTGTGATGAACCAAAGATTTCAAATTTAGATACATTGGTCCATTAGACTTTTCCAGTCTTCAGTAGTTTGCTGAAGGTGCTTCATATCTCAGATAAGACTCTTTTTCATTGGTGCAGAACATCTGTAAGTTCTTTACCCATTACTTGTTCTCTGAAAAAGGTCTTTTTTTTTATAACTCTGAAAATTTAATTTTTCAGTTTTTGCTAACCTAAACTTTTTTTTTTTTTTTCAACCTAGCAATTTACAGCTTACCCCTTCTGGATTTGAGTTCCTTAAATTTCAATAAAAACAGAGAAAAATGTGGGTGTTCTAAAACCTATGACTGGCAACAGTGAGTTCTGAGGTCATCCCTTCTAAATGAATTTGGAAAAGTGGCGTAGAACAAGGTTTAATAGTAAATTGCAACTATTATTACAGATATTAGAATTTACCTTGAGTTTGTTTTAATCTGTACCTGCAACCTTACACCTTTTGATATTCGTAGACCTCATGACTTCTAATAAGCTTATAAGTGACAAGAGGAGCTGAATTTTCTCCTATATAAAATGTTAGTCAATATTTTATATCTTAGGGTATTTGCCCTAGTACAAAAAAAAAAATTATATAATTTGAATTATATTATTGTAAATCCAAGATTTACATTGCAGGACTGGATTGTTACACTGTAATTAGTACACACATGATAATAGATAGAATAAATAATGCAGCTTTATATTAGTAAAATAAAATATTTGCTATCAATGGGGACTGTCTTGGTATATATTATTACTCTGACTTTTTATATAATCCAATTACTGTATGTTCATGTTTAAGAGTAAAAAAAAACCCAAGTAGAAACAGAACATAGCAGAAGCAGTGTGTTTTTCTGTGTAATTACGTTTTTCAACTATGAATAACAGAAGGTAGGAGAACAAAAGACATTGCAGTCAGAGAAAGGGGAGCTGGTTAGATAAACAGAAATTAAATGTGGAAGAGGTAAAGAGGGAGATGCTGAAGATAAGGGAGGCTGGGCGGGAAACAGGATCTGGTCAGGGAAATAATGGATGAGGAGAGGGAAAAGCAGGAGACAGAGAGGGAAAGATAGAACAATAGGAGGGAAAGACTGGGGGGAATATGGATGGAATAGAACATGGAAGTAAAATGTAGGTGACACAGAGGTATGTGGATCGTGTGGAGGCACAGAATATGGAAAATAAAAACAATGGATGGGGATGGTGATTGTAAATCTATATTAAATATAGGGCTAGGCTATAAGTAGAGAGCAAGGAGAGTTGAAGTCAGCAAGTCAGAGACAACACAAGAGATTTATGGTGTACAAAAAATAAATCTGAGTCAAGGCAGGAAAGGGGGTAAATAAGTTTAGTTTTAGTCAGGTTTGAATCTAGTACTAAAACAATGAAGAGTAAGGGGACTATTGCAATAAAGAGACTAAAATATTGTAATGAGTCATATAAAATCAGTGCTAAATTCTTAAACATTTTATAGGCCTCTCACCATATGGCAAACAGTCCTCTCTTTTCCCGTGTTTGAAAAGCTGGGCCTAGAAATGAAAATATATTTGTTAAACACATTCTTGGTCTCTTACACATATAAAAAAGGTAACATAATAGAAGGTATCTGCTGATAGCTAAGAGTTTTCTAAATAAATTCCCACTATCGTTTGAGTCTCCCGTATTCAAAATGCTTGGGACCAGGGGTATTTTGGATATGGGAATATTCTGTATTTTGGAATATTTGCATACCATAATGAGATATCCTGGAAATGGGACCCAAATCTAAACACAGAATACATTTATGTTTTATATACACCCAGCCGACAGGTTGTTTTATACAATATTTTCAATAATTTTTTGGCTCAAACAAAGTTTGTGTACATACATGAAATTCATTTATGTTTCATATACACCTTATACACACAGCCTGACTCTAATTTTGTACCATATTTTTAATACTTTTGTGTCTAAAACAAAGTTTGTGTACATTCTACCATCAAAAAGCAAAGGTGTCTATCTCACACATGCAAAAAATATTCTGTATTTTGGAATATTTGTATATGGGAGACACAACCTGTATTACTAATCAGCTCTTTTAGATGAGGAGTAAGGGATTGTTAAGTGGCATCATATAGTGTCACTGACACTCCTATGGTATTTTACCATTCCCCTCTCAGCGCTGGAGATATTTTTCTATTATCTTAGTTCTATATCCTGGGGTTCCGTTGGGAAACCCCTCTCTTTCCTAAGGCTGTAGAGAGAGGAATCCTTTTTGGCGCCATCCATATATAATTTTTTTTACATATTGAATAGGATCATAAAGAAATTAGGATGCACCCTAGGTAAATACCCTAGGGTTTTACTGTAATCATTTTTCAGGTCAGATCTGACCAGATGTTCCCATTCCTCATCAGCCTGCACACATAGTAGCACCAGTTAGCATTATTGAAATGTGCTATTTTTTTTTTGTTCCTACATATGTGCACAACAGTTTGTGTAATTCACTTTTATATGAAACGGATTTCATAAATCCAACTGAATTAGATTTCAACTCAGATATTTACAACAGATCCTAATAAAAGTATTTTCTACATGTCACACTCCACACATTTGTTGGAAAAGCACATTTACCAATCAAACCTATTAGTCCACAGCAATCATCCATATTATCAATTTGAATAGTAAAACACAAATTAGGATAAAGGTACAGGTGGTAATTGCAACTTCGGTCCATTACTTGACGTCCATTAATCAAGCATCAGCACTGAGTAAGGACAGGGCAGAATCATTGATAAAAATCTATATTTTAAAGAGACGTCCATAGTGTGATCTCGTGTAAATACGAACTCTAATGAAGGTTATGACCTCACTGGTCTCAATTGCTGTGTGAAAACGTTGCAGTGGAAATCTGCACACAAAACATCAAATAACTTTCATCTTCAGCAACTATGACAATGAAAGCAAATGTATGAGATCTATTTATATACTTTGGGCAATATTAGTAAATACTCATCACCGTCTCCATCATATCGAAGGAACGAAGCAGCATTAGCAGACATAATACCTGCTGCATAGATGGCCTCATTATTTGCATACCAAAGGCTTTATGGCTGCGGCATAGTGGGATGAACTGACTTAATTTGCGGTTAGATATGTAATTAAGCATATCTTGGCAAGATGCCACACAATGCTTGCTTTGCAAGTGTTAATATAATGCAATGTTACTTGTCCCCCTTCTTTATAACTATGGAGATGAATAAGCAGGAATAAACAGCACTGGAATTTTCAGCCTACATTCATGTGAGTGCAATGCATTCCAAAACTAATAATACAAATTATGATGTGATTAAAGAAAAAGAAACAAAAATGTGTCTGATACAAAGAATGTGCAAATAAAAGTCTGGTCTAATGGTTGGTTATCTCCAACCGTGACTACTGCTGCCGCCATCTTCCTCACCTGTTACGGTAGAAAGGGCTTAAGGTGCATATCCACTACACGAGGGTAGAACGACTATACGATTACAACATCGCAATTGTTCAATCGTTCATCATACTGTGCAGTGGATTATGTGCCCTCACTGAACGATATGTCATTCAGTGTGGGCACCCTCAGCCATCCCCGAGCATGCACAATCTGACGATCTGATCAGGTTGGCCTGCATTTCATGACAGATGCCGACAATGACCAGCGGGAGTGCGCATCGCTGGTCGTTGCCGGCATAATTACTGCACGATTAAAGAACGATTGAACGATAACTATGTCGTAATCGTTCAATCGTTCATTTTAATCGTGTAGTGGATATGCGACTTTACTATGCCACTCTCTCAGCAAAGATGGTCTTAATACCATCAGTAACCTGCCATTATTGCCCATTCCATCTGGTGCTACTTAATTACCGAAATGAACCAACTGTGGCAACTGCACATCGACATACTGTACAAGGGATGTGCAATAAGTTTCCGGATGCACAGAAAGTATTATATTTACAAACAAAGTGAACATTACATTTTTTCAAAGTATTCGCCAGTGGAGTCAAAGCAAAGTTGCATGCGTTCAAACCACTTAGTGAAGCAGCTGGACCAGTTCAAAGCAGGTATGTCTTCTACATGCTGGATGAAGGTCTCCACTGCAGCTTCTGGTGACTCAAACGAATCCCAAACATCTTGCGCTTGATTTGCGGGAACGCAATGAAGTTGCAGGGGGCCAGGTCTGGACTTTATGGTGGATGACCAATCTCCTGGATGCATTAATGGGACAGAAAATCCACCACTTTCCTGGACTTGTGGCCAGGTGCATTGATGTGATGAAGAAGGGTACCACGAACGTGAGTTCTTGGATGGGACCTGGAAATGGCTTCCAGCATTTGCGGCAGGCATTAGTTGGCATACCAATCCCCAGTGACGCTGCTACATGAGTGGTACGGTAGCTACATGACTAGTCTTGAGCACAAAAACCGCCACCATCTGCTTTGCCACGCTGCAATCACATTGGAACTTCTGTGGTGGCGCTCCTCCAACTGAGGTCCACTGGGCCGAAAATGGTAGATCCAGGATTCATTGCCACTAATGATTTCCCAGACAGCGTTTAAACGACTGCCATCAAACCTGGCCAGCATGTTGCATCTCCAAGTCACCCGAGTCTCCTTCTGCTCTCGAGTCAGCTGATGGGGCATACAAAAACCTTGCTTAGTCCAAGCTTTTCATGGAGTATCGAGCATATGGATCTACTTCTCTTCCTGGGCCACTGTCACCCTAGCGGCCACTTCAACTATAACCTGCACAGCAGCAATGTTATCCTCAGTGATGGCTGACACAGGTCGGCCACAGCGCTGCTAGTCTTCCAGCGACAATCTCCTGCACAGAAATTCTGCAAACCTCTCAAACACAATGGTTCGGGAAGGTGTTGCAGACCACTATTGTAGTCGTAGAAGATCATGGCTCCCCCACTGGCCTTTGTTGAGCTCCATAGCAAGTTTCTGGAAGGAAGTGAACAAGCTAACTTCTTTGGTGTGCAGTAATGCTTATTTACAATTCTGTCCTGAAATTTCACAAGAACTTTAGTCAGAGATTACAGTTCACAGCCAGACAGTCAGATTCTGTCTACTCTACCTATGCACTGCACATCCAGAAACTTATTGCACATCCCTCGAGTAGTCAACGCCACCACTAGGCTCTTTCTCCTGCACCTGGAACCACTTATTTCAGGGACACGGGTGTAGCTGCTACAGCACCTCTTTGCTGGTAATGGTGTCTGGATCCTCCTGACCGCTTACTTTGGTTCAGGAATGCTGGGTAGAGTTCTTTTGAGCCGTTCGATAGAGGGCCAATGAGGCATGCTTTTTCCAACTTTAAACCGTATTCAATTAGAAGCGAATAGCAGTTTTACGTGAAAAAGTATCGCCGATTGCTTATTTTTGCCAGGTTGGAACCTGTCTCCATATTCAATTCCAGCCAATTTTCGCCTAGGTGGAAAGTCAATATAATGTAATAGGCAAAAAAGATTAGCCTCTGAATAGCAGGTGAAAAGAAGTGCAACATTTTTATTTTGGGGTGCAAAGGTGGGGAAACCTATCAGAACCCTTGGGACAGCCCCCCAAAGGACAACTGTGTCAAAAAATGCAGAGGGAAAACTTAAAAACACCACAAAAAAAGTACTTTCATTTTGGGGGCAAAAAAGCACAAAGTGGGGGGACAAGTATGAAAACTAGCAAAATAGACTTCTTGGAGTCTGCAAGGATGGTTCAGGTGTTTTTATGATTGCGGGTGCTTGCAACAGGGGCGTTTTTCAAAACTTAATTTTACAGACTTTAAAATATGCTAGCACCCATTTTCAAGTATCCCAAATTTGACAGGTTACTTATTTTCATCAAAAAATACTGCTTAATGCCATTCTTCACCACTTGTGCAAATAAGCTAATAAGAAGCTATTGAAACAACTTACTCTGTTAAAAACTCAGTGGCAGTCCATTATATGTTTTATATTGCAGTGGCAAGAATATTAGAGAGAGAGATATATACAGTCAGGTGCATAAATATTGGGACATTGACAGAATTGTCATATTTGGTCCTCTATTCACCACCACAATGGCTTTTTAAAATATGCAAAAATTTACATTATACAACAATATAAACATTACAATGAAAACAAAAAAATAGTACATAAAGCATAAATCTTATGTGGATAATAAGAAGTGAAATCACACACATCATGTGTACGATATATCAATCATCGCATGCATGTCAAACAACAAATAAAGTATTATGGTACATATACACATGGTAAAGACATTCTGCACAGCATTATACAAATATAATTATTATTGTTAAATTAATATAACAGCTTAAGACTGGGTAGTAGACAGGCTGGGTGCCAACAACCTTGAACGACTATATGGAGAATCGAGCCATCTTCCCCAGGTATCATAATACTTCTGTACAGAGCCTCTAGCTGTATAAACATACTTTTCATGTGCAGCAACCGCCCCAACCAAAGATAACCAGGTTTCCATATTTGGCCCAGTGGTTGCCATCCAATCCCTTGCTATGCAGACCTTGGCAAGCGTACAGAGATTAATAGTGTAACGTAAGGCATGTTTGTCGATTACGTCTGTATCTATCACCGCCAGAATGCATGCCATGGGGGTAAGAATATCCTGAGGTATACCCGTAGAGACAATAACACGGGATACCCCATGCTAAAAGGAATATACCAAGGGACATGACCATATTAGATGCCAAAAGTTCCCCTCATCTGAATTACATTTAGGACACTTTGAATCCGTCCAGCCCCCTATTCTCGAGTGGGTGTCATATATACTCTATGTATTATGAAATAGTGTATCTACTGATATCTGACAGACGTTGTGGCAATACGAAGGCTGAATCCCATTGCTGTTTCAATGATTACAAATCAGACCTATGATGCTTGTTCAAAAGATAAGAGTATATCATAGATATTAAGTGACTAGAACTAGCAGACTGCAATAAGGTTTTAATGGGAGACTCCTGTAACGACAGAGGAACTTTAGAGAACTGAGCATTAACAGCATGTCTAAGCTGAAGATATCTATAGAAGAATTGGTTGGGGATGTTAAACTCTAGCCGCAGTTGAAGGAAGGTCTTTAGAGTGTCTGCCTGAATTATCTGTCCAATAGACACTACACCCCACTGACCCCAGGCTTCTCCAACCTGAAGAGCTGAAAGCTCCCTAAAGCAATTAGCATGAGCAAGAGGAGTATCTGGATCAATGCCCTCCGCTTGTAGCAGACGTGAGACAAGTCTCCAAATCATGATGGCCTGCCTAATTATGGGCATCCTAATTATATGTATATTGTCACTCAATATTAGTCGCAATGTTGACAAACCTGTTTTAGAATGAGCCATTACCTGGGCATGCAAGGAATTATCAGTTTGATCATTAATCCATTCCCATATATGCATTAATTGTGCCGCAAAATAATAAAATTTAAAAAGGGGTAATGCCAAGCCTCCAACATCACGAGGTCTAGTTAAAGTATCCAATTTGGTCCTGACCCTTTTGTTGGCCCAGATCAGTGAAGATAAGAGGCCATCTATCTGTTTAAAAAATTTCTGTGGGATATAGACCGGAGAATGATAGAAAGTATACAGGAGTTTAGGTTGGAGAACCATTTTAACAAGATTTACTCTTCCCATTACCGTTAGTGGCAGTTTACTCCAAATTGGGACACGGGACTTAAGATATTCAATTTGCGGCAACACATTCAGTGGCAGATAATGTTGAGGGATATTGGAGATCCATATTCCTAAATATTTAAACAAGTTTACCCATTTTAGAGGAAGATTAATAATAGGAACAGTGGGACAAGTCCCCCTGAAGGGTAAGATACAAGATTTATCCCAGTTAATCAATAAACCGGAGTATTTCCCAAATAACTCAATAACCTCAAGAGCCTTAGGCATAGAAGTAACATATTGCGTGATAAATAATAGTATGTCATCCGCATACAGTGCAATCTTATCTACCCTTGATCCTAGCTGAAACCCATGAATATCAGAATGAGCTCTAATCACGCAAGCCAAGGGCTCAATGGCCATAGCAAAGAGAATGGGTGACAGGGGACATCCCTGCCTCGTTCCCCTATGGAGTGAAAATGATGTGGAAATAAATCCGTTCACTGACACTCTCGCCACAGGGTCCATATATAACAACTTTACCCACTTAATATATCCTGGGCCAATACCAAAACATTCCATGGTCTCCCAAAGAAATATCCACTCAATTGAATCGAACGCCTTAGCGGCATCTAGTGAGACAATAATAGAGGTTTGTGGATCCCCACGTTTTATCTGCAAGTGTGTGAATAACCGCCGTAGATTTACTGCCATGGACTTACCGGCCATAAAGCCTGTCTGATCAGGATGAATCAGTTGGGTTATGACCCGGTTAATCCTGGAGGCCAATATTTTTGCCAAGATTTTTACATCTGTAGGGAGAAGTGATATAGGTCTATATGAGTCAGTCCTAGTGGTATCTTTGCCTGATTTAGGTAAGACAATTATCAGTGCCTCAGACATAGAATTTGGCAGCATATTGTTTATGTAGAGTTGATTAAAGAGCTCTAGTAATTGAGGAGCAAATATGTTTTTATGTTTTTTGTAAACCTGAAGGAGGATCCCATCTAAGCCAGGGGCTTTACCATTTGGAAACGAGTTTAGGGCCAACTCTATTTCCTCTAGTGACAGTGGAGAGTCAAGATAGTCCCTTGCCTCCGAGGAGAGTGTCGGGAGCGGTACAGTAGACAAAAATTCACGCACCTCCGGTTGGGTATAAACCAACCTAGATTTGTATAGGTCATGGTAATAATTAACGAATTGCCCCACAATATCTGGTGTATGCACATATTCAACGCTGCCTGACCCAACTAATTTTACCACTGTATTGGATGACTTTTGTTCGATGCGAGCCAAGTTAGCTAGATAAGAACCAGGTCTATCACCCGATGCATATTGCAAATGTCAGAATCTTGTATTGTGCCTTGTCCATCAGACAATCCTTCCATAATTTTTGGGCATCCCGCCATGCTTTTTTATTTAAATCTGACCCATCAGCGATATAGTCTAACTCCAAAGACTTACAAGACGCCTCCAGATCCATTTCAGCTTTTTTATATGAAGATTTCAACCCAGCCACCCTACGAATTAAAGAACCTCTTAAGTATGACTTAAAGGCAGTACCACTATTCAATTAAAGAAATTCTTTCCACTCCGCCTCCAACTCTGCTCCTGAACCCATGCGTGATAACCAGAACTGATTGAATTTCCAAAAGTATTGACCCCTCTGTCCCTCTAAATCTATACTGATTGATATTGGGGAATGGTCAGAGATTCCCCTAGTCTCATATGTTATCTTGTGTATTCTAGGTATTAAATCCGGTGTAGCTAAGGCCAGATCTATCCTGGAAAAAGAGGAATGTGTGTAAGAGAAACAGGAATATTGTCTCACAAAGGGATACCTCAACCTCCAGGCATCCACCAGGCCCATTCCCTTAATCATACTCGAAAATCCAGTTCCCCTGCCCTGTGTTACTGAAGTAGTCATTCTATGTCTATCTAGTGTAGGGTCTAATATGTTATTAAAATCCCCCACGCATAGAGTGGGTGTACCCGGGAAAAGGGCCAAAAATTCAGCGACCTTCTTGAGAAGATCGTGAGAGTACGGTGGTGGAATATAGACTGCCAATAATAATAAGGACATAGAATTAATTTTACATTTTAAGAATACATATCTACCCCAGGCATCACACTGCACCTTTTCTAATGAGAACTGGACAGATTTACGTACTAAAATAGACACACCCCTTGATGCTGAGGTATGTGAAGAGTGATATGTCCATCCTATCCACGGCTTCCTCAGCGACAATAATTTCCCACCAGTCAAGTGAGTCTCCATTAGACATATTATATCTGAAGCATATTTTTTTACCTGACTGAACACCAACGATCTCTTAACCTTATTGTTTAAGCCCCTCACGTTCCATGTAAGAATATTAACAGTCTGTGAAGCTGTCATTTGAAGTAACTGTGGCAATATTTAAACAACCATGAGAGCATATGGAAAGCGCGTACATGACACCACACACAATAAAAGAAAAACACTATATTTAAAAAGAAAAGAAAAAAAGACAAACTATCCCATACAACTGGTATGAGTCCAGACCCTATAACTCTCCCCACCCTGTATACCACACCCAACCTAGGCATACCTTGTACCTGAACCCCTTTCCCACACTATTAAACTAAACTAGGCAATACAATAAAATAAATTGCCTTACTTACTCAAACTATGTGGAGCAAAGTATATAATGACTAAAGAACAAACACATGGAGGCCTCCGTACATGGAGTTTTCCACCGGGAACACAGACACGTCTTTAGAAAATGCAGTAAAACTTATCTGGCAGCTATCCAAGAACAATACCGGTCTCGCAGAGAAGGAAACACCATAACAGAAATACATTATACAGTATTCTTGCAATTACATATAATTGATATATCACAAGGAAAAAGATGAGAAAAAGATGAGAAAAAGAACAAAAAACAAAACAGGATATCAATCATTAACCAGCGCTTCCCTGGCTGGTCTGCGGCGATCCAGCCACAGTGCAGCTTCCCTCGGAGTCGTAAAGAATTTGGTCTCCCCATCAGCGATAACTCGAAGCTTAGACGGGTATAGCATGGCGTATGAAATATTTAGATCGGGAGAAATAGAGCCCTATCTTTTTGTATTTCAATTGCGAAATACGGAAATACGGAGACACAAGTCCCGTTCCATTGTAATGGACCGTTAGTACGGGCCAGTCTGAGGACAGAGTCCCGATCACGGAAATGTAAGAACTTCGCTACGAGAGTACGTGGTGGCGCCCCAGGTGGTAGGGGTCTAGAAGGCACTCGATGAGCTCTCTCAATTGTAAAATAAGATGAGAAAGAGGTAGAATCAAATGCATCGCACAACCATTTTTCCAGGAATTTTTTAGGATTAGTTCCCTCCTCCTTCTCTGGCAAACCCACGAATCGAACATTATTGCGCCTTAGGCGTCCCTCCATGTCAGACATTTTCCTCTGTATGGAGATAATCTGGGAATCCATAGAGTTAACACGGACGCTTAAAGGTGTCACCTTATCCTCCAAAGTGGAAGTCCCTGTCTCCACCTCACCAACTCTCTCACGCACACATTGTAGGTCATGGTGCATAATTGAAAGATCGGACTGTACTTTCCCAATCTTCTCTGATAACCTAGTCTCACAAGCTGTCACTGCCTCAAGGACACGTTGAAGTGCAGTGTCACAGGACGCAGCCGAGGTTAGTGACTCCGCAGGGGATGTAGGAGGGGAATCACCA
Organism: Taudactylus pleione; assembly: GCA_031769625.1. Taxonomy (NCBI): domain Eukaryota; kingdom Metazoa; phylum Chordata; class Amphibia; order Anura; family Myobatrachidae; genus Taudactylus; species Taudactylus pleione. Next base: position 12,620,037 of record JAUIMM010000012.1, on the reverse strand, counting down.
CGCTGTGCCGCAGAAGTGGACTGGGCCGGAGGTATTCTGGAGAACTTCTCCAGCTTAGCTACTGCAGCTGAATTCTTCCCCATCATGAGGGTGTAAGTAGGAGGAGCTGAGAGGCACTTTACAAGTAAAAGCTGCTGCTGATGATTACATGCAGAGGAGGCTGTATCTGCAAATATAGCACCTAGATAGTCACAGCCCTATATTGTATAAGGGAGAATGGAAACCACTCACATGCCCAGGGTGTACACTCTCGCCGTCAGCCACTCTGGAAGGCCGCAGGGTGTGGAACAGCTCCGCACAAGCCACCAGGAAGATTCACCTCCCGTTCCTCAGGAGCCGCTGCAGGACTCTGCCTGCCTAGGAAAATGGCGCCGGCGGCACACGTGATCCGGCCGCGTCTCTTACAAACAGCCTGCTGCCAGGTGAGTCAGCCCTCGTTTCAACTCCAGCGCTGCACACTGCAGTCACCGCACCTTCCGCCAGACATACCCCGAATTTGGGTCCCCGGGGAGAGGTCAGGATGGGCAAGCAGGATAGTAGGGTCCGGAGAGCGCACCAATACGTGTACTACAGCATGCTCTCCGTGGCCACGCCCCCTTTCAGATTTAATTTGAGGGTAATTACATCCATATCAGGTGAACGGTGTAGAAATTATAATGGTTTCTATATGTGCCTCCCACTTTTTAAGGGGCCATAAGTAATGGGACAAACTGAACAATCCTAAATCTAACTTTCACTCTTTAATACTTTGTTGCACATCCTTTGCAGGCAATTACAGCCTGAAGTCTGATACGCATAGACATCACCAGACGCTGGGTTTCATCCCTGGTGATGCTCTGCCAGGCCTCTACTGCAAATGTCTTCAGTTCCTGCTTGTTCTTGGGGCATTTTCCCTTTAGTTTTGTCTTCATCAAGTGAAATGCATGCTCAGTCGGATTCAGGTCAGGGGATTGACTTGGCCATTGCATAACATTCCACTTTTTAGCCTTAAAAACTCCTTGGTTGCTTTTGCAGTATGCTTCGGGTCATTGTCCATCTGCACTGTAAAGCGCTGTCCAATGAGTTCTGAAGCATTTGACTGAATATGAGCATATAATATTGCCCGAAACATTTCAGAATTCATTCTGCTGCTTTTGTCAGCAGTCACATCATCAATAAATACAAAGGGAACCAGTTCCATTGGCAGCCATACATGCCCACCCCATGACACTACCACCACCATGCTTCACTGATGAGGTGGTATGTTTTGGATCATGAGCAGTTCCTTTCCTTCTCCATACATTTCTCTTCCCATCACTCTGGTACAAGTTGATCTTTGTCTCATCTGTCCATAGGATGTTGTTCCAGAACTGTAATGGCTTTTTCAGATGTTGTTTGACAAACTCTAATCTGGTCTTCCTGTTTTTGTGGCTCACCAATGGTGTACATCTTGTGGTGTACCCTCTATATTTACTCTTGTGAAGTCTTCTCTTGATTGTTGACTTTGACACATATACACCTACCTCCTGGAGAGTGTTCTTTATTTGGTCAACTGTTGTGAAGGGGTTATTCTTCACAAGGGAAATAATTCTTCTGCCATCCACCACAGTTGTTTTCCGTGGTCTTCCGGGTCTTTTGGTGTTGCTGAGCTCTCCGATGCGTTCTTTTTAAGAATGTTCCAAACAGTTGATTTGGCCACACCTAATGTTTTTGATAAGCTCTCTGATGGGTTTGTTTTGATTTTTCAGCCTAATGATGGCTTGCTTCACTGATAGTGACAGCTCTTTGGATCTCATATTGAGTCTCGACAGCAGCTGATTCCAAATGCAAATGTCACACCTAGAATCAACTCCAGACCATTTACCTGCTTAATTGATAATGAAATAACGAGGGAATAGCCCACACCTGTCCATTAAATAGCTTTTGAGTTGATAGTTCCATTACTTTTGGTCCCTTAAAAAGTGGGAGGAACATATAGAAACCGTTGTAATTCCTACACCATTCACCGGATTTGGATGTAATTACCCTCAAATTAAATCTGAAAGTCAGCAGTTAAAGCACATCTTGTTTGTTTCATTTCAAAGCCATTGTGGTGGTGAATAGAGGCCAAAATATGAAAATTCTGTCAATGTCCCAATATTTATGCACCTGACTGTATGTATCCATATGTGCAGTTTTAGTTTGTGCTGGGAGGAGGGCTGCTGTGTGACTGTTACTCAGACCAAATTGCTGCTGGCTGCACTTCCACACTTGCTGGACAATGTGGGCTGTTTTGCCAGGAAGCCATCTGGAATGCTCATATTACAGGTGCTCTTTGCCATCGAATGTACACTTGCCAGCTACAGCGGGGGCAGAGTGGGTCGGGGCTGCTGAATGAGACCAGTTACCAGGGCTTCTTGATAGACCATGTCAGACACCTTCACAAGGATGAGCTCCATATCATCTCCTCCCCGGTATTCATGAAGTGGCCAAGCTACAAGATAGTCAAGTACTTGCCCACTTATGAAGAGTCAATGAGACACAGCCAGGTCATTCTGCCCCATATCTCAGCCCAAACAGAATATGAAGAGACAGCAACCGTGCCTCCCTGTACACATTAATTTTAATTATACACATTTTGGATGCACTGTGGTGTGGCATACTATGTATTAGAGGAACAGTGGTGTGGCATACTATGCATTGGAGGCACAGTGGTGTGGCATACTATGTATTGGAGGCACTGTAGTGTGGCATACTATGTATTGGGGGCACTACAATTTGGCAACTATATTTTGAAGGCACTGTTGTGTGGCATACTATGTATCGGAGAAAGTATGCTGTGGCATCATATGCAGCTGAGGCACTACAGTGTGTCATACAATGAATTGGGCACCAGAGACAGGTATGTACCGGGGTCAGATGGTATTTGGGGCAGGCTGAGGGGCATTAAAGGGGTATGAGTGTTGTTCTATAGAATATTCATATATTTTGTTCCGGACGATAGTCTGGCTAATAACCTTTTAAGCTGGCTCCTAGATTTTCGAAAAATTTGTTGATAAAATCAGCTCATTCTATTTAAAGTTTGTTGTGGTGAAAGAGTTATAATTTGCTACCTACTAATCTTTACAACACCGGAGTTTGGACAACGAAGCCAAAATCCCACTGGTAACACCTGTTTTATTTGAAATCTCATTCATATACTGCTGGCAGTCCATTATATGCTTTATATTGCAGTGGCAAGAATACGAGAGAGAGATATATATGTATACATATGTGCAGTTTTTTTATTTTTTTTTTATGTTCTAGGTATATTGTGTTTTAATTAATCATATAAAATTGGTTATATTATGAAAATGGCATTTTGATAATTATTTCTGCAATTTTTTATAATATATATATATATATATATATATATATATATATAAAATTTTGGAGCAATATTAGAACACAATTTCTGTTAAGATATTTTTAAGATATTTGTGGGGTTTTTTTTTTTTTTAAAGTATTTGGTCAGCTCACACAGGCACACCAGGTTGCTGCAACTTTAATTAGAGAACGCATATATATTTTCTATTCACCAAAATTAGCGCCTGGTTCTATTTTTTCCTTTTTTTCTGAATGGAGATTTAGATGGAGATTTATATGGAACCTCCTGAACATTATAATGGTGACATGTTCCAAGGAAGAAGAGTCTGTTCATTTAAGAAATGATTGTATGGTCTAAAGCAGATTGGCCGCTGCTGGTAAGTTGAGTCAGACGCAGTACTTTTGCAATTGCAGTTTGTACGTTCAGAGACTGATCACTGTCTACACCACAAAACATTAGAGCAGACACTGTTCATTATTGTTGTGTATGTGGATGACTTGTTACTAACAGGTCAAGAAAAGCACATAGCCAGTGTCAAGCATCTGTTAGTGGAAAGCTCAAGTTAAAAGACTAGAGCTAGTTATACACTATTCAATCATTGGGCCGATTTGCCAATAACTAGATGGTGATCGGTTTACGCACAAATCTGATGATTTCCAATCTGCGCTGTGCATGTAACGATTTCGGTCTCCATGTACCCTAAAACGTAGAGCCCATTTGGGGTCGAGGTGGCAATGGTGAGCTTTTAACAAATCAGGAACGTGTCACTCCCATTTTGTAGGGGTGCCGAGACCAGGGTGTGCATCTTTCGATGCAGAATTCCTGGCCTCTCTGAGGAGTTCTAGCAGCCAATTTGAGTAAGCTTAGGCTTCAGATGCAGCAGTCGAATCTGCAATGCCAGCTGTGGGAGTCTTTTGCCTTCAGGCGCCTCTTGCGGCATTACCATATTTTCGCATTACAGTTGGCCCAAAGATGCAGCAGCGCTGCGAATAGCAAACAACTCTGAATCAGGCCTTATATTACCATAAAATATCACTTCACACCCTAGAGACTTATTATACTACCCCTAAAACCCGACACTAAATGGTCATTGAAATCCTGATAGCAATTACACACACATCATCAGACCCCTTCATCAGTTTATTAATAGATCAGTAATGGACTTAACTCACTTTAATGTAGACACAATTACACAGCCAGTCCTTTCTAATGCCTCATCAGCCCCAGAGTATTTTTGTTTTTAAAGTTATAAAAAAAGTCTAATTGTCAGTCCAGAGGGAAAGACTTTTGAGAGAACAAACATAAGTTACAAATATTTCACACAGTATGCCAGCCGCAGGCAACATTACACCAACATTACCCCTTGGTGTGTTGTGCCAAGTGTAAATTAAAGGCAATACCCTGGAGCCAGCCACCTGCTTTACCTAGACCCAAAGAGCCCAATATGACAGGTGCAAAGCAAGGGAATCTAGTAACATCTGGCTGGGACAAGCACTCTCATTCTCCTTTTCTGAAGATACAAGTTCCCAAAAAAATGAGACACTTTAATGCATAAAACGTATCTAAACAGTGGACATAATGCAGACCAGAAATTTGCTAGGAACTAAAAACATTACTGAGGCACTGGCATTTTGTTAAAATATACAACATTTGATTGATGGGTATACTTTGAAAAGCAAGTAAGACTACTACTAATTGACATTCTTTATTAACATAAGTTGTGAAATACAGAAAATACAGAACTAAATAATATAAATTAAACTACTTGATGGTTATTAATGGTAAATAAACCATATATGTTTCCCACGCGGTCTCTCATGCCATGTTAGAAGCGAGGGGGTTCTCTCACATGCAGTGACTGATGGCATGCCACTAACTGCAGAAATTCACTGTGTTGATTGGTCCATTCATACATAGGGGTGGAGCAGTGGTCAAAGCAACGCAAAGGTCAGTTTTTAACTTCTATCAGATCCTAGGAAGACGCTGTTCTAAACATGTTGGAGAGACTTCAGCTGTTATGTAATGGAATGGGAAGTTATACTGAGCACTGTATTTCATGTTTCTTATCTAAAATGTTAGCGTTTTGTTCTCTATCTAATTTTCTAATAAAAAGTGTTTAACAAACCAAATGAGAAGATATTCAAGATAATAGTCCGTACCCTTGCATATCTGCATTTTTTTTTTTACATGACTGTTAGGAGCCATAAGAATAACTAAGCAGAGGTAATATTGTTATCGCTCAGTGTTACATTATCATCCAGTCCAAGACAGAAGCGACAGAAAGTTATGAGCTGCAGTGTGATCCATATTTTTTTTGTTAAATAACACACTGTGACGTGTAAGCAAAACAAGTCTCCAGGTAATTAAGAACAATGCACCACACCTCAAACTCCTCCACACAATGCATCCGGCTACTGTTTAATGGGGTTGACAGAATGACAGAACAGCCTGGATGGTGGAGAGACTCCCCAAGCTACATAAATGGTCATGATTACTGGTCACACCTAAACTATGCATAACAGGACTGCATGCCTTGACATAATGCAAAATTATGAACTATAATTAAAATTGCAACTGGTTCTAACTTTACCGGATGACCTACAAACTTTTTCTTTTCCACAAACAAAACACTTATGCAATAGGTGCTCAACACAAATACAAGGTGTATTTTACATAATTGTCTAAGTGCTGGCCGCTATCCTTTCCTCTAGCGAAGTATAATGTAGCGATGTATGTGTATATATATATATATATATATATATATATATATATATACATACATACATATACACACACAGTATATATCTTTATAACAAGCGAGAAAGCATGTCTGTTTGTCCTTTATGTATGGCCAGAGTTTTGGACCTGGCTCCACCAAATTTGGCATGGTGGTGTAGTTTGACCACGATTAGGTTTTTGACGAGATTTGAACCTCATTAGCGCCACATACTGTCACACAACCCCTAAAAATGAGGACACTCTTAAATTACACAGGTTCCAGGGTTGGCTCCAGTGGCAATTGGCAGTCTGCCAAAAACCTGTGTGAAAGTAACAAAAGTATCCTTTTAACCGCACAGGTCCAAGCACGTCTCAAACTTTATGACTCAAACAAGTTCATCCAGAGTTAAGGTGCATAAACACGGTACGATACCTATGAACGATAACGATATCGTTAAATGATAAATCGTTAATTTTTATGACCAACAAACGACCAACGATGTGTGTTCCCCCATTGACGATAACAATATCTATGGTTGTCCATACATGCAGGCCAGCCTAGACGATATCGTCAAGAATTGCCTTTTCAGAGATGTGGCAGAATGACTTCACTGAAAGATATCTATCATAGATATCTTTCAGTGTGTACACCCAATATCATTTGTCCTGCACTAGAGAAAGTTCAAGGGAAATCATTCAACAATAACGTACATTGAACAGATCGTATCGTGTGTATGCAGCTTTAGTCCTTTTTGAAGTGAGCACTCTGTGTTTGCATGCAAGGGCGTAACAAGAACTTTGGGGGCCACATAGCAAGATCTTAAAAGGGCCCTCCAGAGGCAAAATAACACACATACATTTGCCCCCGCACAGAGCCCATTCACCCTTACACATTAGAACATACAGTAATGCCCTTTACAGATTATTCTACACAAGAGTAGTGGACCTTATAACATTATGCCACACAGTAATGCCGCTTACACATGCCCTCCCCCAGCAACTCAGCTTCCTGTCTCCCTACAGTAGCCTTGCCTCCTCCTGTGTGTCATCAGCAACAAGCAGTGGATTTGGGGCCAGCCACCAGGTAATTACAGCTTTCCGGCAGGCATGGACAGACAGCAACGCGCAATTTGAATCTGGCACCAGTCACGAGCCAATCGGAGCTTGCGGATCAACAGCCAATCAGGAGCCGCCACTGCTGATTGGCTGCCAGTCCGCTAGCTCTGATTGTTCTCGTGACAAACAGTACTGTCTCTTCAGGTCTGCCTGCCGGTGCACCAGCTGTAATCAGGTGGTGGGCTGGCACCAAATCAACACTGCTGACACTCGGGCCCCTCTCGGTGTCCCTGACTGGACCGGCCCACCTTGTGTGCATGACTGGGTGCTCTCCAGTTGCTGATGATCTTCACATCCCAGCATGCCCTGCAAGAGTTTTAGCATGGCCAAATAGCAAAACTGTGGAAGGGCATACTGGTATGTGAAGTTCTACAACAGCTGGGGGTCAATTTATTGTCCTCCCCGCTAAGGTAGATTAGCTCATTCTATTTCACAACATCTTTTTGTGGCAACCCATGGCATGGTACAGGTCTACAGTGCCGGTTAGTTTGATAAATGCTAATAGATCACTGGTTGCTATGGGTAACAGCACAAACTGTGCCCAATTATTATATAATTATTGAGGTCTATATTAATAGATGTATAATATATTCCACAATAACAGAATTATTCATGTCTTTATGGAATTATTTTATCTAAAAAAAAAAAAAAAAACACATCAAAAGATACCTAAATAAGAAAAATATATTCTTAGTTGTTCAAATAATGTGTACATCTATTGTATTTGTAGCCATTTACATGGAAACGCAATAAAAAGAATATTTCAATACACGTCCATTCACTAGTAATATTTACTTCCTAGAACACAGGTCCCAGCTAGAACAAGCGTGGGGATCCCATGCCAGCACTCAACCCTACTAGAACCAACCTGGATCCTCTTCCTGCTTCTACAACAGGTAGAAGAGTAAGTACTATCAGTGTTAAAAACTAAGCATAGCCAATGAGGCAGAGGTTTCGGTGCTTCAATGATGGTGGAGAGAGCCACCATACTACAGTGGTTGCTGGAATGGGAACCCCACAGATGTGCTAATTGGGGGAAGGGGGGCTGAAGACACTTCATAAAAACAATGCTACAAAATAATAAAAATGTTCTGCAGAAAATAAGCTGTTTCTTCAGAAAAAATAAACCCCACGGGCCACAACACATTCCGTTTTTACGTCACACCCACACCCCAACGAGGTATGAGCAGACTTCAGGCATCATCTAGTGTGTTTTAGTGCCTGTGGGCCTTGTAGAACAGGACTGAGGTAAGTCAACAGTTTCAGCTGCCTGGGGGATACTTTGTGTATAGCTATATGTGACCTTCCCTCAGGACATAGAAAGACTGGGAAATAAATAAACCCAGAACAGGCAAATATAAAAAATGCCTGATGGTATGTACATAAGAATCAGGACACACCTATGTTTAAACCTACATTTTTGGAAAGTGGCCCATGATTTATGAGAAGATTGTTCAGCGGCACTCCAGTAGTGTTATAAATAGCCTACCATTGAACCTGTTAATCTCAGATTTGAAGACATTCTTATAAGGTTTTAAAGAGAGGAGCCTGATGCAACTTTTAGGTTTTGATGACAGGTTCTATTGAATTGTTCTTTCTTGGTCACAAAGTGGGATGGTATGACGGAATTGCCATGATATCACGCCTTAAAAAAAACAGTAATCCCATTTAAATCCCATCAGTGAAATCTGTATCTTTACGGGATAACAAATCCATGCACATCCTGAATAGATTTATGCCGACACTCACATTACAAAGATATTTATATCTAGAGGAGATTCTGGCATTTAGGAATATACTAATTAAGCACAAAAAATTCCAAGGAAAATAAGACTGTGCATATGCATAGGTAACTGCACATTCCACATAAATATGGATTTTGATTGAACCCTCTATGCAGCAAACATCCCTTTACACAGGCCGATTGACCAAAATACATTACAAGCATTTGCAGCAAAAACTTACTGCATTTACAACAGAAAAGGGGACTCATGTAAGTCAAGAAAAAAATGGGGAAAATTTGATAAAAGAAGTGGGCAAATGGGAAGCAGTGGTCAAAATGGGGTAGGACATGTATCATGAGTAACGTCTCAACATAATAAACATAACAACCATTTCACATTAGTTAGTGGAAGGCCCTACAACACAGTCTCTTTAGGAGATCAGGGCAAGTTTCCAAAAGTCCTAGGAAGCCCAAACACCCCTCCCCAATAACACTAGCAGCACACATCTGCCTGGTGAGAGGCGATATACTTCTCAAGTTTTCCCCAAGTAGGGACAAATGTGATGACCGCAAGACAGGTATGGTTATGTCCATATCCATGACTAAAAGGGATACCAAGCAGCCAAATACTCAGGGGTCAATCCTATTAGGTGCGAACGGTGCGTAGTGCCGTTGCAACAGCCTTTAAACGCCAGCAATGGCACCGCATCTCGCACCCTTCGCTACCAGACCAGAGCCTGGATTCGCAATATCAGGCAAATCCGGGCTGCCGTAAAGTGCGGCCACTGCCGCGATGACTCGCACCGGCGAGATCACCACAGCTAATAAGATTGACCCCTTAGACTAGAGGCTAGATTCAATTAGCTGTGAAAAGGAAACGTGCTACTAGCCTTGGAATTTTACACAAGGAGCTAATCAATTATAAGCCCTTTTCCTAGTGCAGCTAAATCTACGGCTAACACGCGTTAACTCATAGATTCCAGAATAAGTGCCCAAAGCTATGGGTTAACGTGTTCGTGACCACCCGCGATAAGGGCACTTACCATGGATTTCTGTTTGAGAAATCAAGTGCAGCCTTTGGGCTACAACTGAATAGCCCTGGCTACTGCATTAGCCTGTGGTTAATTACTGCGGCTAATTGAATCAGGCCCCAAGATGGTATTATACTACCCTGACAGATATTAATACACAGGCAGACTTCCTAGTGAATAAAAAAAAAAAAAAAGGGGAAAAACGGCAAAGTATGTCATTGCTAACTCCAAAAAAAATAATTAACAAGGGAATAATCACCAGATACAATTATTTCTGGTTTAAACAAAGACATTTTTTTTTTCCCCACAGATGGGATAAGCCCATTTTGTATACTCAAAAATTGATTATCTTAATATGAAATCGGACCCATCTACCCCCATCACAAATAAAAAAAAAAAATAGGGACAAATTGATGTAAGAATTTTCCATTTGTAAATACAGTGTTACGAAAGCATATTTGTTCTCTTCATTTAGGAGCAAGAAAAATTTGAAGTACAAGAATATTATACTAGCTTACCAGCTGTAGCATTAGATAGGATGAGCAGCTTTGTGTGGTGGCCTCGGGTGCAATATTTCAAACAATGTTACCCTGCTGTTGTTTCATGTACACAAAGTGACAGGAGAGGTGAGACAGCACAGAGGGATTTCTTTTCACTTATCAAAGTTTTTGCTTATTTTTATTTTATGTGCTACTGTGCAGAATAACCCACTCAGGACACTGCCTGTAACTGTCTGTACATATCGGCGGAGAAGGGGAGGACAGCACATGCTCTTTAAGCCGCATACACACTAGACGGTGTGTATGTGCCGATATAGTCAATGACCAATGACGGCGGAGGGGGGTGGGGGCGGCATGCTGCATCCAGCAGCATGGCATCGCTCACGATATTCCCAGATTGGGCTGCATGTACAGCCGACTGGGATATCGTTAATGGCCAGCGGAAGCACGCATCGTTGATCGTTCGGACCATACAATATGAACGATATATCGGTGAATTATATAGTTATCTTTCACTTTTGTCGTCTAGTGTGTATGCCCCTTTATGCTCTTTTCACACACACCGGTTTGGTCTACACTGAAAGAAACACAGTCAGGTTTTTTTTCCTTAGAGTGTTTTGAAGTCAAACGGAGAAATATATGTCTGCTTTCAGACGGCACGAATACGGCACGGTCGCCGTGTTACAGCCGTGAACACCCACTAAAAAGGACGGCTGAGGTGATGGTTTTTTTCTGTCCGGACAGAAAAATAGCTCTCAGTCTATCCGGACAGAAAAATAGCTCTCAGTCTATCCGGACAGAAAAATAGCTCTCAGTCTATCCGGACAGAAAAATAGCTCTCAGTCTATCCGGACAGAAAAATAGCTCTCAGTCTATCCGGACAGAAAAATAGCTCTCAGTCTATCCGGACAGAAAAATAGCTCTCAGTCTATCCGGACAGAAAAATAGCTCTCAGTCTATCCGGACAGAAAAATAGCTCTCAGTCTATCCGGACAGAAAAATAGCTCTCAGTCTATCCGGACAGAAAAATAGCTCTCAGTCTATCCGGACAGAAAAATAGCTCTCAGTCTATCCGGACAGAAAAATAGCTCTCAGTCTATCCGGACAGAAAAATAGCTCTCAGTCTATCCGGACAGAAAAATAGCTCTCAGTCTACTCCTTTCCTAAGGATCTAATTGGCAGCCATGTACAGGCAGTGATCTGCAATGATGACAGCACAATAGGATTGGCCGAAGCATGTCCTTAGGGACCCGCTTTATTATGGAGACCCTCACAGCTGTAAAATTTAAAAATATGCTATAGTGCATAAATGCGAACACTGGGTCCCATGTAAGTATACAAAGTGGTGAGACAAAATAAGATAAATATAAATAATACTATACTTGTTACTTGGTGAATGACGTACCAGGCAGTGGTGATATGATAAATTAAGCACAGAAAAATATGCACATACACTTCATTTATAACATGCTACTGAAGCAATAAGGTAAATAAATGGTGAACAATGTAAAAACTAAGAATATAAAATAATCATCATAAGTAAAACATGTTGCTGATAAAAGGCATAGGTTGAGCTTTTAAGCAAATAAAGTCAGTTGGCCATGTACTGAATAACAGGAATAAGACAGCCTTGTACTGTATTGCAAACAAGGGGAGTTCCGGATCATGGAAGCGTCTATTTATTTAGAGTGGGTGGATGGAACTTTTTTATCCCCCAAACCACCAAAGTATGAAATACTAAAATACACTATTTAATGTCATGGCTGTTTGGGGGGAGGAGGCAGCTAGATAAATGTGAATATTCTTAATTTAATGTGCACAAAATAAAGAATAGTTTAAAAGCGCTCAAGTTGTCACCTGTCACGCAACATCACGTGACACGCCGGGAAATGGAACGCAGTGTTAGTAAAGATGACACACTGCGTACCAAATGTAGCGATAGGCTCGAGTCACGAGGTAGATAACACCACGTGACTCGGAACAATGGTCACGCGGTGCATTCCACGAAGTGGAACGCACCACTAAGACAACGATCCCCGCTCTTAAAGATAACAGACTGGGGAATCACTAGAAAAGGTAAGAGTATATGAACATAGAAATCCCTACACATAAACAATAAACATGTGAATAACATATGTAATAAGCCCAAACTATTGATAGACAGTTCAAGCCCCTAAATGAGGGGAGGAGTCATTTTTGGTATAAAACCTGGTCAGCTCTATGAGCAAACACACCTTGAAAAATACCATATACTGGTTGAAACGCGTTAGTGCTGTATCCTGTGTTGCTGCCATCCAGAACCTGACTGTGGGAAGGTATTGCTTAAATAGGGGGAGCAAAAAAGAACCCCTATATGTTTAAGATTGTGCCTTTCTAAAAAGGTCTCTGATGATACGCGACCCTTTTTATCTATGCTATTTTAGAAATAAATGTTAATGGTTTTACACTATATGTGCTTTCCCCACTTTTTGTCTTCAATGGCTAACTGATGCTGAGGGGTAATATAGCGTGAAAAACCAAGTGGAGAGACCAGGTTGTTCAAACTATACAGACGGATCAGGATTGAAATATATGCGACAACTGAACTACATACAAGTTACTATTAAAATATAAGACTGTTGAACCTCCTTTATACACTAATTGGACAAATAAGATGCATCGTACCTGCACCTTAACTTGAGCGCTTTTAACTATTCTTTATTTTGTACACATATACATTTGTGATTGGTGAATATCACACTGGTTATCAGCTGCCAGGTGCAGCGTGGATCGCAAGCCCTTTATTATTTTCCATTCTTAATGTCCGCAGAGGTTATAAGGGAAATAGGTCTATATATTAAATATAAATGTTATTAATTTATGATAGGGATGGTAGCACGTAGGGAGGTCTATACTGTGTATTATGTGGTGATCTTGTTTAAAATTTGGGCTTGGTTGGGGAACAGGGAGCTTAGATGGTTTATACATTGCTTTCCATAATTCACATTCATATACCCTTTTCCATACAGGGCACCAACATTTAAGGATCCAAACAAGCATCTATTGCGCTTATGACACCAGTACCAGCAGATCAAAAAAAAAAGCTTCTAGAACAGGTAGGAGTGTGCTATGTAGGCTGCCAACTGACTCTGATGGGGTAGTTCAGATTTTGGGTGACCGAGCTGCAGAGTCAGGACTTTTTGCAAGGACAGCTGGGACATAATTCAGGCTTAACACTGCTCTGCTCATTAAGGATGAGCAGTTTTGCCCGTGTATTTGAAAAGTATGAGAAGGGGTTGTACAAAAACCTTGCATCACTAAAACAATAGATACACCCTTTTCATGATGGTTATAGCCATCCTAGAAGATGGGGGCACAGTAGTGGAAAGGCATGGAAACCCCTGTAAATGTCTGCTGTGCTCCCCCAACTACAGCCTGTGCAAGTGATAAATCAATGTTAAACAATTTAATACAGCCTTGCTACACAAGGACTCGCTCCCTCCTTGCCCGCACCTTCAGTGCCCTGCACTCTGAGGGTACAGGCAAGGAATCTTTAACGCAGGGGTGGGCAATAAGTAGCCCTCCAGCTTTTGCTGAACTACAGATCCCAGCATGCCTTGCAACAGTATAGTATGGCCAAATAGGAAAACTATGGCAGTGCATGCTGGGATGTGTAGTTCTACAACAGCTGGGGGGGCCGCTAATTACCCACTCCTACTCTAGCGTGAACACTAATAATTACACATTTTATACATATATATATATATATATATATATATATATATATTATACATACATACATAGGTATTATCATTATACACACACATTGGAATTAATATACTTACTGTATCATGCACCAACGCCTGTGGCTCAGACAGGACATCTATACTAATATAATAAAAATACTGTGTCTGTCTGTTTGTTCCAAAGCGGCGCAAAAACGACTCTACCGATTTTCATGAAAACTACGTCATTTTGTAGTGGAAACTCCTAGAAACAACCTGCACTTTGTTTCATCTCAATACGCCAAGTTAAAGCTGAGCAATAACAAAAACAACATTTACATCAATGTAAGAGATAGGTGTGGCACCATGCGCGCAGCCGGTGAGAGGTGGGGGGAGAGGTGATTTTGGCCCACGGTCACTTGAATATGATAGGCTGCATAGCAGTCTGTGCACAGGGCAAACAGTGACAGCGGTGTGAGTGGTGGATGAATATGATAGGCTACATAGCATTCTGTGCACAGGGCACACAGTGACATTGGTGTGAGTGGTGGGTGAATAGGATAGGCTACATAGCAGTCTGTGCACAGGGCACACAGTGACATTGGTGTGAGTGGTGGGTGAATAGTATAGGCTACATAGCAGTCTGTGCACAGGGCACACAGTGACATTGGTGTGAGTGGTGGGTGAATAGTATAGGCTACATAGCAGTCTGTGCACAGGGCACACAGTGACATTGGTGTGAGTGGTCGGTGAATAGTATAGGCTGCATAGCAGTCTGTGCACAGGGCAAACAGTGAAATTGGTGTGAGTGGTGGGTGAATAGAATAGGATACATAGCAGTCTGTGCACAGGTCACACAGTGACATTGGTGTGAGTGGTGGATGAATAGGATAGGCTACAAAGCAGTCTGTGCACAGGGCACACAGTGACATTGGTGTGAGTGGTGGGTGAAGACGCTGCTGCCACCAGTCTGTATAGCACTGCTGGTCACATGGGCCACTCCCACGGCAGGACCCCTATGCAAAGCAATACAACTATAATACCTCAAATAAAAAAAATGTTGGCAGAAGAGATTTCATTGTGGTTGAAGCTGCGGGCAGAAATTATATACTGTAAATCTACACACACACAAAGATTATCATGATCAACACCCAACCAAACTAATGGGCCTATGTGATATGGTGATTTTACTGTCAATGCTAACCTACCAGATCTGCCCAACTTTACAGCTCAGGCAGAATATCCATTGGATGGTACACTTTACACAAATGGCAACATTTAAATACATAAACATACAAGCAATTTGTGCAACAATCCTAACTAACTATGTATGAAAAAAAAATTTAGGCCAGTAATCATACAGTGTCCCTACTAGTCATAGCCCTAATTAAACTGCAGGATGGTTTTTCCAGTTACAGTGCTTAGGGCTACCTGAACATGATGGCATCTGTGTCACGTAAGAAAAGGGTGTAACGATGCCTAAAGCCCCAACCTAACTGCCAGATTACATTTAATCATAGAGTTTTAAAAGGTGTACCCTAGGACCACAAGAAGTCCATCCCCGCTTTTCTGGCTTAACAGAAATTATGGCAAATATCTCTCTGGCTGCCAGGTTTCTAACTCGTTCAGTCTTTCCCCCTTCCAAGTATCAAAATATATAACAGTATGGCACTTCTTCCAATACACTAATGAATTGGTGCGAACTGAAAGTTTCACAGCGTGGTTCACAACCAATAGTTTCACTCATTTCAGAAAGAAGCTAAAACAATTGCAGCCTGCCACCTCAGACTGACACCGGAATGACAGGAGAGGACATCTGAAAAAATTAATGGTTCAATATTATCGAGACAGTCATGTAACTGAAATGATGGCTCCCCTGCTTATATCCCCCATATGTGCAAATACAGACCATTAAAAATGTATAGCTTTAAGTGAAGATATACAATGGGCCAGATTCAATTAGCCGCGTACCGCAGGCGGGATCAGTACAAATGACCGCCGGACCTATGTCCGTCAGTTCAAATCCCGACGCCGGAAGACCGGCAGCAGTGAAGATTCCGACAGGTAAGTTAAGTAACTAACCTAACCATCTCCCCCCCATCCCTGCAGCCTAAACCTAAGCCTCCTGGGGGGGGGTGCCTAACTCTAAGTCCACCCCGGGAGCCCCTAACCTAACCCTCCCCCCGCGCGCAGCTGACCGAGCACGCCGCTCGGCTTACATTCCGGCTCCTGGCGTAGGGATAATGATAGGCGTTGGGATTTCGACGCCTATCATTAGTCCCGTCGGGAAGCAGGCTGTCGGCATTTCGACCGTCGGCTTCCTGACTGCATACCCCGCAGGCTAATTGATCAGCTGCCTATTCAATTATAGCCTGCAATCAACCCTGCTGGCTGCAGATAACACAGATTTCTCAAACAGTAATCCGCAGTAAATGTCCTGATCGTGAGTGCCGCAAATGTATTAACGAATAGCTCTGGGAACTTATCCTGGACTGTAAGGGTTAAAGTGCATTAGTGGGTAATTTACAGCGCAAGGAAAAGGGGCCGTCTGAGGCTACCACCCTTTTCCAGAGGTGGTAACGTACCATATGGCACCATATGTGACACTCTGGCTTGCACACCCCACCACCACTATCTTTTTACACATGCTATCAATACAAATTACACAGTGTTTTAATAGCATAAAATATAAATCCGTTATATTAAGAACAATTTTTACACCTTTACTGTCCGAGATTATCTCCACATGTATTGCAAAATAATGTAGAAATAGTTACGTACTGTAAGCAGAAAGCTATATCTGGTTAGATGTTGGCTGTAACTAATTGTATATTACTTGTCCCTGATAACCCAACCCCCGTCTCACACACACACACACACACACACAAGGGGGTATATTTACTAAAGTGAAAGTTTTTAGAACTGGAGCTGTTGCACATAGTAACCAATCAGATTCTACTTAACATTTAAATAGCACTTTCTAGAAGATGATAGCTAGAATATGATTGGTTGCTATGGGCAACATCTCCACTTCTAAAAACTCTCATTTTAGTAAATTTACCCCTAGAAGGTGCACCTGCAGAACGTCAGAAAGCACAGTAACTCTTGTGTAACAGGTGTACAGAGCGATGTTAGGGAAGATCACAGTGACTAGTTAGCAGTACAAGTCCTAGCAAGTATAACAGAATGCTGCAGTATATGTGTACTAGCAACAAAAGAATGAAGTGACCTTACGCCTATGCAAAAACTGGCTTGTCTGCCTCATGGTGGGACTTACAGAGTCTGTGAAGCAAAATGTTTAATCCCCTTCATATTTAGGGAGTTCACACGCCAAAGAAACAACGTTGTCACAAAAAAATGTGTTGCATCAGTTTCAGTTTCAATGGCCATGAATTTATTTATTATAAAAATATTGCAACAAAGGACATTAAGGGCCGAATTCAATTAGCCACGAAAAGTGCAGTCTGTCGAAAAGCGGACTGAATTTTCGCATTCCCACTTTTCGCCCTATTCAATTGTAAAACACGCGAAAACGCAGATAGGCAAATGTTTCACAAAGCGATACTAGCGACAAGGTCACCTTTTTTGGGGGAAATCAGTCTGCACCCCACAAAAGCTTCGGTGAACCTGGGAATCACTATAGAATAGTAGTAGTAGTCCTAATAAAGGTATTTAATTCACTTATTTTGAGGCAAAGGGCTGTTATATGTATATTTGCATATGTGTGGAAAAATTATAGAAAGCAATGTTTTTTTCTGAAAAATAAGTACAGAGGTTAAATTTGAGGTACCTGAAAATGGGTAAAATTAAAAATTAATAGCCTGCAAAAAGATCAGCAGAAGCAGTGGATAATTCAGCCCTGGTTTAGTACAGATGTTTTACAGAACTGGTAAACGGAGCTAGTGGTCTACATTTTAGAGGGGTATTCAATATGAAAGGTTAACTTCCCTGGCGAAGTCAACGTTTCATATCGGAGTATTTTTCTGCGTAAAGGTATGGTGCGCCCTCCCGCTTATCCCCGTATTCAATATCAAATTAACGAAAAAGGGAAACTCCGAAGTTGGATTTGCGTAACGTTACGAATTTTTCCTTAAAATAATTGTAAGACCCCCTAAAGTTGTAAAAACATGGGGGAACACTATGGGTACCCCCGTTTTAGCCTTTAATTGAAAGTCGTGGCTTTAAATAGCCGCAGCAGGTGTTTTTTCCCGACATTGAAGAAGTGATGCAGAAGAGCACTTAGGTTATTTTTTTTGTTTTTTTAAGTGGTCCCATCAATTTGGGATACATGAAAATGGGTACTAGCATATTTTGATGTCCCTAAAGTAAGTTTTTAAAAATTCTGCATTTGTGCACCTGCCGCTATAATTCTATTCTAGAAAACATCTGCCGCATACTTGCAGAATAGCCCTGAACCTATTTCCCTATTAACAATTTTTTCCCATTTTTTTTTTTGCACCCCAATTTTTAAATTTAGTTTTTGGGGTGTCACTATTTTTTTTTTAAACTTTTTTTGACACAGTTCTTTTTTTGTGTGTCAATCTCAGGGGTGCAGGCTATTTTTTTTAAGCCTGCACCCCTAAACCCCAATTCTACACTTTTTTTCGACACCTATTCAATGGTGAAAAGTTATCACCGTATTTTATCAAAGACTTGTCAAAACTGCGATAAGTCTTTGAAATTGAATAGGGTGTAAAAGTAAAACAAGTGATATTAACGCAAAAACGTTAAAAAGTGCGATATTAACACAAAAAACATGTTATCGCTCCCATATTGAATACCCCTATTAACCTTCAAGTAAAGCTCATTAGCCATATAAACATTGTGATCACTTATAGCTGTATAAGAGTCCTGTATAAAAGAGACGAAGCTGGTGGGTCTTAAAAGAGGGAGGAGGTGGTTTGGGGCGGGAGTTACTGCTTAAAAGAATAAAAACTGGTCTGTGTGGTTTTCTCCTACAAATGAATACAGGTTTAAAAACTGGAGTTTCAAGTTAATGAAATTAGTGCTACTATCTTATCTTAAGACCAATATTTCTTTTTTAATTCTTTTACACTGGGATGTTATTAATGAAAAATAAATCAGAGAGGTACTTACAAAGTACATAATGTTTTCAATGAGGGGTGTAACATGCTCACAGATAATCTTACCTCCCACCATCAAAGGACCAATAGCCAAATTAAAGGCTGTTCACAAGGCCGCTTAAGTAGACAACAATTAAAATCCATTTGTCTCCATTACCATATCAATTACATAGTATTTTTTGGAGTTTATTAGATTTTTACAGGAGCTCAAAGTGAAATAAATAGCAAATGATGAACACACATCCTTTATTCCCAATTTAAACGTCTACTTTGAAAAAAGCAAACACATACTATATAGTACACTTGTGTGCATGACAAACATTTTTCTGGAAATTATTTATTCTGGTTAAAACAAATTGATAGCTAATACATTTTAATATTCATCGTTATGCAAAACATTCATTTACACAGAGGCAGATACATTGCTGCAAGGCAAAACTCGGGCCTGGTTTCTGTGTTACTTAAGCAGAGTATCGCTTCAGTGTTCAGCTAATGAACAAGTAAATTTAACAGCGACCAAACCCTTAAAAAGAATTATCAGATTATTGAGCAGTTAAAGAACAAGGACAGCAGGTTGTAGCATGATGCAAGTTAAGAGATGTTAGACGAGTATGTTTTATTATCTACATGGAGGTGATGGATTTACAAGCCATGACTGCAGATTCATCTTATATATGACAAGTGAACAGAGAAATAAGCAGACTAATTTGTGTGTCTCTTTCCTATCAAACATTTATTCTTGACCTAGTCAAATACAGAAATAATGCAATACATATGTATATGGATAAACAACATGTTATAAGTTTAATGTGGACACCAAACACACAGTGGAGGTAGATATTTTTAGGCTGTCGGGAGGGAGCACAACTCTAGTTGACACAAAAAGAAAACAAAAACCAGAGCTTCAATGCAGCACGGCTAATGACATACACCTGTCATTATGTAAAAGCCCTTTAGGTAGCCATTGAAAATACACATGTAACAATAGAGAATATATAATAAAAAAATGTCAATAATGTAATATACTAAAATAATGTAGATCTAAGGAACAGCAAAATATATACACATACACACAATGTTGCGGATTGGCACTCTGGATAATCTGTAACTCACTGATGTGGGTGACATCCCAAGTGGATTTACAATGGTGCTTCCTTAGTGCAGCTGATTAGGCATATCTTCAGGATAAAAATAGAGCGGCACTCCAAGTTTCAATCATAAATTAAGTGTATTGACATTACAAGGTGATATGTATACACACAGACACACACACACACACACACACACAGTAAGGAAATATCCGATGGCTCTCGATGTTACCGATTAATCCTACAATTTCCGGAGATGACGTGTGTTGCGAGTGGCAAGGGGGCGTCTTTATACACTAGCGAGTGCTCATTGCCGTAGCTCGCTAAGACATAGAGGGCATCCTTAAGCGGTGCAGTGCGAGCGCTTAATTTAAATATCCAGACCCTTTTTGCCAGAGAGCAATCGCATCTTGTGAGCAGATCTGACTCAGGTCCAAAGTGTACTACAGATGCTGGGCTGCGACTAACCATGCAGGAAGCAGTTTTAAACACATACAAAGTCGCAGATGAAGCACAATGGAATTTATATTGCTATATCTGAGCACAACGCTGACACAGATCGGTGCTTTATCATCACTCTGGCACAGTTTATGCTTTTGTGAGTGTGCGTAAGCCAAATTTTATTTGGAGTTGTTTCTACTGTGCTACAATAGGAGTTTTGGTCAATTTACAGTTTAATCCTCTTTTCTTAAGCAGGTTGGGGAACACTGGACCATGGGATTGTAGGTTGGGGCTGGAGCTGGCACTTAAATAAAAATGTAGCTTTAAAACCTATGCGCCTCCCCCTGCAATCCTACAGTTCCAGTACTTCTTTAAAAGAGTCCGGAGGAGTAGTAGCAGGAACCCTGTGAAACTGTTTAGAACAACCGAACAAACCAGTAGGGAAAAGACCGGTCAAGAACCAAACAACTGGCACGACTGAACGTGAGGGAGGGATCGCAGTGTTACCCAGCTTGCTTAAGGAGAAGAGGATGCCACAGTAAGTTACCCAAAAATCCTATTCTATCTTGCAGCAAGGCTGGGGAATACTGGACCATGGGACGTTCAAAAGCCGCCCTAAGGGGAAGGAACGCTCAGGCTGCCTGATCGGAGAACTGTACGCCCCTAGTGGGTGCTGCCGGAGGCAAAAACCCGAAACATAAAAAAATATGAGATATGGTAAGAACTTACCTTTGTTATTTCTACAAAGTCCATAGGGTTCCACAGGATACCTTGGGGGTATAGGCGATGGCGGCAGACATCCAGGCACCACAGAGTTAAAAACTTCTCCATTCTCCCAGGATGCACTGGGGTCCCTCTCCTATACCCCGCCCCCGAGCCTCAGGCACTCAGTTTCATCACAACCCATAGGCCGGAGGAGGATAAAGAGAGGGAGAAGAAAGTCTGGAACACACAAGAATCACATTCTCACCAGAGAGAGACGGAAAAACCGGTGACCAGAACCACAGCCCACCTGCAGTACAGGTGCGACAGGGCGGGAGTCCTGTGGAACCCTATGGACTTCATAGAAATAGAGATAACAAAGGTAAGTTCTTACCATATCTAATATTTTCTACATCAGGGTCCATAGGTTGTCCACAGGATACCTTGGGGATGTCCCAAAGCAGTATCCTTCAAGGGTGGGGACGCTCCTGTGCTGAGAGAAGAATCCGTCGCCCGAAGGAAGCATCCTGAGAGGCGTAGGTATCAAAAGCATAATACCGTACGATGACCACGTGGTCGCCTTGCAAAGCTGAACAGCTGAGGCGCCACATCGAGCTGCCCACGAAGGACCCACAGACCATAGTGGAATGAGCCTTAACAGAAGATGGAACAGGAAGGCCCTCGTGAGCAAAAGCTTCAGAGAGAGCCTGTCGAATCCATCCTGCTGTTTGTTTAGTGGCAGGCCAACCTCTTTTGTGGAAGCCATAAAGGACAAACAAAGAGTCTGACTTCCTATAGACAGAAGTGCGGTCCACATAGATTTTCAAAGCCCGCACCACAGCCAAGGTGGCCTCACCAACCGAAAGGTCCAGTGAAGTAAACTATGGTACAATAATTTCCTCGTTGATATGGAAACTAGATACCACCTTTGGAAGAAACCCAGGACGAGTGCGCAGCACAGCCCTGTGTCTATGAAAATTTAGAAATGGAGGTCTGCATGAGAGAGCTCCCAATTCTGAAACCCTTCTGGCCGAAGCAATAGACAGAAGGAATACAGTCTGAATGGGTAACCATTTCAAATCCACTGAGCCCAGTGGTTCAAATGGCGGTCCTTGAAGAGTCTTCAAGACCACAGCCAGATCCCATGGTGCCACAGGTGGAACAAAGGGAGGCTGAATAAGAAGCACCCCTTGCATAAAGGTGCGGACATCAGGAAGCATAACAATCCTACGATGAAACCACACTGAAAGTGCAGACACCTCTACCTTCAGGGAAGCTAGGCGAAGACCCTGGTTTAAACCCGCCTGTTGGAAGGCCAGAACCCTGGACAATCTGAACACCAGAGGAGCATAACCTCTAGTGCGACACCACTGGAAGAAAGCCCGCCACACTCTATGGTAGATGAGAAACTTCTGAACCTCAAGAGGGCAGTTTCAATAGCCCCGCCGTCAAAGACAGCCGACTCGGGTCCGGATGAAGGCAAGGACCCTGAAACCACAGGTCCTGACGTTGAGGCAACAACAGCGGAGTGTCCACTGAGAGACCCTGAAGATCCGTGTACCAGTGCCACCTGGGCCACGCAGGATCAATCAGCAGTAGCATGCCGCCTTCTTGCATGAATTTGCGTATCACTCGAGGAAGAAGGGAGAACGGAGGGAAGAGGTACGCATACTGGAAGGTCTACTTGACCACCAGAGCAGCCACTAGACAAGCCTTTGCGTCTCTTGTTCGTGTCGTGAGGCCATGGAGATCTATCTCTGGAAGGCCTCACTTGTTCACCAGTAGCTTCACACACTTCCTGGTGAAGAGACCAATCTCCTGGATGCATGTCTTGACTGAGAAAGTCTGCTTCCCAGTAGCCTGGTTCCACACTGCAGCCAGTCCCCAGGGAGCCCCCTGCCTGGGGACTAAGGACTGTGCTATTCGGCTGGGATTCACCGCGGGACCTTGCCGCTTACCTGAACCCCTGTAAATCCGGCCACAGTCCGGGCAACCGGGGCCACCGCTAGCTGTGACCCCAGTCACCCACCAGCATCCCCGGATCAGTACCGGCGTTCTGGTACCAGCGGGGTGTAGGAGCAACGACATGGACGTCAGTACAGACTGTCCATGTTGTCTGCTCATTAGATGTGCAGCCACAGCTGCATTGAAGAACTTCAGGGGCCTGCAGACCCCCACACTGTACGGTGCATCCGACTTCGGCCAGGCACCGACGAAAACTGAGTGCCTGAGGCTCGGGGGCGGGGTATAGGCGAGGGACCCCAGTGCATCCTGGGAGGATGGAGAAGTCTTTAGCTCTGTGGTGTCTGGATGTCTGCCGCCATCTCCTATACCCCCAAGGTATCCTGTGGATACCCTATGGACCCTGATGTAGAAAGTGTGTGTATATATATATATATATATATATATATATATATATATATATACATATATACACACACACACATATATATATATATATATATATACATACATACATACATACACACACACACACACACTAGAATTGTGGGATTGCAGGGGGGAGGAGCATAGGTTTTAAAGCTACAGTTTGATTTAAGTTCCAGCTCCAGCCCCAACCGACAATCCCATGGTCCAGTGTTCCCCAACCTTCCTGCAAGAGAAAGACGATTTTGTATTTCAACCAATGAATGCATTTGTTGCACATAACATAAAATGTTTACAGCAGTGTTTCCCAAACTCATTCCTCAGGGAGAACTAACAGTGCATGTTTTCCAGGTCTCCTCACCGAAATCACAAGTTAAATAATTAGCTCCTCCTGTGGATCTTTTAAAATGTATCAGCCAGTAATGAATATACCTGTGCTTCAACTAGGAAAATTTAAACCATTCACTGTTAGTGCTCCCTGAGGAATGAGTTGTGGGCTCTGACTGGTCCTCTCGCTAACACCCTCCTTGCACCACCATTTAAAGTTGCCAACTTTAATTTGTACAATACAGAACCAGAAGAGTTCCAGGAAAAACAGCAGCAAGCAGATGTCCCCGGAGCTCTGACCAGAGAGGTTCAGCCCTGACCTACCATGGTAGCGCAGCTTTAATTGGATATCATCAGTATTGCCTCTCCATGCCCTTCGAGATACTGTGGTCAGGGAAACACAGAGCTCATGACTGCAAGGCTGTTACAGATTCGATGCAAGGCATTGTGTAGCAATAAGTATCCGCCACTGTAATAGTCATATGCATTGCTTTAGAAGTGTGTATGCGACCCAAAAAGAACAGCGATACCCATTTAAAATCCAAAGAAGCGATATGACCATTATTGGGCATGTTGTTGAAGAAAGCCAGAAGACGACCAAAGATTAAAACTATTGCCTGATCATCTTCCAATAACAGTACAGCAGCAGTCCTGCCAATCGATGACCCGAGAGGTAGAACGGGTGCAGGAAGTCTGGCCCATGTGTGTAACTTTAGATATAATGGTTAATAAGGGCAGTTGGGGAGCATATTGATTGATGTTATGTAGAGACACTAATTCATAACTATTGACAGGAAAGTGGGAGGAGAATATCCCCAGATTCCCACTAGAAATGAGGGAATGCACAGGGGATGATTGATTTGCTTGCCATGAAATGGTCAGATTGTGGCATGGATTTTTGTACTGGATCTGTCAGTAAGGACCCAAACCCAGTAAAAGATCGATCAATAACAATCCAAACCGCATGCAAGACTGTGTGTGCCTATAAGCCAAAAAGCACAACGGATTGTGCACTAATGACTTTAATGTGGATCTGACATGTCATATGCGTAAACACTGGGGGACTTGTGTCTGCAACAAAATCAGACCATCTGTAATTCCCCACAAATCTGGAAAGTATGTAAATATAATTTATGTAATTAAAATTGCCATTTTAAAAAATTATGCAAGTTTATTACCATGAAGTTATTCAGTCTGTGCAGTTGATTTTTATAGATGTGTTTGATTAACCTTTTCACCAGCACTACCGATTTCATTGTCTTTTCTCATTTGAATATATATCCCACTGCCAACACAAAGTAGAACAAGTACACAGAAATAGTGCCCCCTTTGCATCTCACACCATCTGTAGGTCATAATGAAATCTAAGCACTCAATAACAAAGTAGAAATTACATATTTAAATACATGACAGAACACATTATAATTAGCTAAAAGTTTTTGGTACCTTAATCTCTAGATGTGACTATGATTTTATGCTGTTTTTCAAGAGACTTAATCATCAAAAACATATACTTTAATGTGGTTGTGCACCATAGGATAATATATCTCATTAGTAAATGCCAACCCTTCAGTTGAAGTTATGTTGGTGGTGCTTACCTGTGATTAGCACCTACCACCATACAGCTGTGTGTTTTAATCCAATGCCTTAAGTCTACTAGAACTATACAGTACATGCTGAATGAGGTCTCATACCAAGGCTTGCAATATCCCATCCATTGCGATGGTGCCCTCAATCGTCAGGTAGGAAGCATTTGACAATGTTGCAAGAGCCCAGTCCAGAAAATCAGCCATTCTCTTCTGTTTGACATCAGGACGTGTAATAAACCTGTACAATGACAAATTAATTTATTTTATGACCTTTAATAAGCAAACTTTTTTTTCTCCATGTTCTAAAAGGGACTATGCAATGGTTGGACTCTAAGGTTAGGGTGTGAAGTGATACCGAAATGAGTGAACATATATATTATGCCCAATATGTGGTCACTGACATTATGCTTCTTGTATGCCCACTACTTTACCTATTAATCCTCTTTTATTTATTTTATTTGTTTATAACTTTATGGTGCTGGGGATTATGCTGCTTATTCGCAATACAAAGTACAAGTGGTTAAGAAGCACCTGTAGTGGCGGAAATTCTACACAAAAGGAGGTCTGTTACAGTGTAATGACTCAGGTGTAAGTGTAACCTCAGGCTAATTTACTAAACTTCCAAAGAGGATGCCGTCACTTCTACAAATCTCTGTTGTCTGCTACCGACATCTTGTGGCTGATCTCAAAACATGTATATCTCTATCTCTCTCTGTACAGTATGTTTTTTTTTTATATATTTATACACACACACACACACACATATATATATATATATATACACACATACACACACACATATCTACAAACACACACATATTATATATATATATTTATATTAGGGATGTGCACCGACCCCCGTGTTTTGATTTTGAATCTGTATTTCCTTCAAGGTTTTGGATCTGGATTTGGTTTTGCAAACCACCCTCAAGTATTTTGGTTCTAAATTTTTTAAATAAAAAATAGATAAAAACAGTTAAAATTATGTAATTTATGCAATTCAAAACCTGAATTCGGATTTAAAATCAGAATCGCAAAAAGAACAGAACCGTGACCCAGATTTACCCGGATCTCCTCAGATTAGAACTGCGAATCGGATTTACCCGGAGAACTGAACATCTCTAATAAATATATATCCAAGCATGGATTGGCACTCCAAACAATAAATGAAACTTCTGCCGGTGCCCTCACAGAAATGCAGCAATAAAGAACTAAACCACTTCTTGTCAGTTGTCTTGTATGCTGTGAGTGCCACACCATTTGTTCTATAATTTATTATATATATATACATACACACACGCACACGTGTGTGTGTATATTATATACATATATATATATATATACACATACATATACACACACACACACCTTAAGCAGGAAGAACAGAACTCCAGTCAAATAGTACATATAAATGACATGAGTATATTTAGCACACGCAGCAACATTTTGCATATACTGTGGTGTGCAAAGCTTGATTAGAGATCCCAAGTAGATCCAAAACATTGGCACTTTAGCAAAAAAAATCCTGCAGTTTATATACAGCCTCTATGTTTGTGTATGTAAATATTACACACACACACAATATATATAATATATATATATATATATATATATATACACATACACACACATACACACACACACACACGCACACACATACTTACACACCATATAAAAAGGCAGCACTTTTCAGAACTAATAGGATGTGCAAGATCCATATAAAAAGAATCAGAATAAACTCACTCATCTCCAATCTCCAAATACAGACCAGACGGATAGCACAAACTGAGGAAAATCATGTGGATTGAAACATACATTCGGCTATTACAAATAACGTAATTACTTAAAACAAATGGAACATGTGTTTCATAATCTAATAGTGTGCTGATCCTTCTTGTCTGTATATGGAGATGGGTGAGGGTATACTGTATATGCAAAAGTATATGTAAATATACACAGACACACACACAACATATAAAACAAATATAAAGAACACAAGGTACAATAACATAAGAAAATCACCAGAGTGCAAAAACTTCAAATAAAGTGGCCCCGTGGCTCCTTAGACGATGCTACCTAAAACAGTCCTTCATTAATAAGGCTCATGAGAATACAAACATAAAAACAGACATATAACATTGTAGTCTAATGTCTGTAGGAGGCGTCTAATAGGAAAATGCACGATCGGCTCAAGATCACGAGCATCGGTTGGGATGTTTGCAGCGCAAGCAGTGTCACCCCGTCCCCACCCCCAAACGGCAACAGTATGCCCCATCATTCTCCGGCTTAGGAGGGACTGCAACCAGCGATCACCACATGCACTGTAACATTCCTGTGCACGTGACGATCATTAAACTTCAGAGTTGTGCGTAAACCATCAGGTTTATGTACAACCCTGAATCAGGCAGATAGTGTATACAGTATATTGGTACATGGCCACTTTATTTCAAGTTTTTGCACTTTGGTGTTTTTCATACATTATTGCACTAGAGAGTGCCCTTGTGTTCTTTATTCTTTCAAGTTTTGGATTTGGTGTGGTACAAGTTACCTACTAAATTTCTCATTCCAGGATGGCAGCCAATCTCTATCACCACTTATGTTTGACTTATTGTTGTGCATATTAAATTGAAAAACCTTCTTTTCTCTCCTATAGATTTCATTTAGTATCACGGTATATTTATGGTTTCTTTATTTCCAATTGTAAACACACACACACACACACACACACACACACGTAGTTATAATGCCGACGCCCAGGAAGTAGTCTGATTAAATCCCGGCGTCGAAATTCCGACATAGGACTAAAGATAGGCGTTGAAATCCCAGCGCCTATCTTTAGCCCGACGACGGAATCCCGACAGACGGCTTCCCGAACGAAGGTAAGCGGGGACAGGGTTAGCGTTAGCTGCGGGGGAGGGGGGAGAGGGTTAGATTCAGTCACCCTCGGGGAAGGTTAAGGTTAGGCTAGGGGGAGGGGGGGTTAGGGATAGGCACCCCCAGGACGACTTTGGGTTAGGCACCACCCCGGGAGTGTTAGGTTTAGGCACTTCTAAGGGAAGGTTAGGGGGGAGGGGTAGGTAGTTACCTTGTCCGCCAGGATTCTGACTGTTTGGTCTTCCGGCGTCGCTATGCAGCTGCCGAGATTACATACCCAACATAATATATAATCTGAGAGTCCAAGCCCATACACAATCCATAGGCTGATCTGGCACGTACCTGAATGATGCGCTGTATATGGTGATGCTCCTACGCCACCCTCCTGCTACATCCACACAGGTGAAATGGAGACAGGCATGGTTTATATAGGGGTTTGATTAGTCTACATGGCCATCTTGTGTGTTAATAGGCCTCAGATGCTGATTTACATTAAACTCGCAAATTGAACTCGCCGTCCTGGAATCAGACTATTCTTTCGGGAGTTTTTTTCTGCTATTTCTGTGCGACTTTACGACTCGCAACCTATTACATCCATAGAATTATATGTTTAACATGAAAAACATCTGGATGGCGTGTTTGTCCAGTGCAAGCGGGGGTGATGTGAGTTTAAAGTGAGTATGCATTTTCTGGTAGTCTATATAAATGCAACGAATGCAAACGCGTCTTGCAATAAACTCACATTTTTAAAAACTCGGTCCCTATTACATGATTCTATGTACGAAGTGAAGCAATGCAGTGCCCGCAGCTTTTTATCACGCTAAGTCCCTTTGTGCTTCATCTGCGACTTTGTAAGTGCTTAAAATTCCTGAGCGGTTAAGATCTCAGCCAAGCGTCTGTAGCACACTTTAAGTGAGGATTCACTGCATCTGCATGTAATGGGAATAAGGTGCACAATTTACAGAAAAAGACGGTACGATACACTTCTTGGAGCGTCTCACTCATGCCGAGCATCTATGCAATGCTTCTTTTGTTTAGAATGAGAAATCGCAGTTTTATAAGATTTACGGCATGCAGAGCGTGCCTGCTGGGAGCAGTTCCGTATAACACCAGCGATACTGGCAGGACAGAGAATGCTGAAAGGGTGAGTTATTGCACAACCTCTCTGGTGACTCTTTTGAATACAAATCAGCGCTAAGACATCCTGCATCTCTACACCAAGCGGCAATGTAAGAAGTTCCTTACTCCATACCACACATACACTACTGCTTTTGAGGATCTTTATTCTTTTGTTCATTAAGCGTAGTTTGTGATCATACACTATATCATGAGAAAAGGTGGACGGACAGAGTGGGATCACCTTTGAGCCAACTTCCAACAATCCTTCCATCAAGTGCTTCACTCAAATGCTAGACACAGCACAGCAGTAAAAAAAAAATCACATTAAAAGTTGTCCCAAACAACATCCCAACCTAAGGGTGAGATGGGAGCACTCAAAAATTTGAGCAGATATTCTGACATAGTTATCAGTCAGGCTGATAAATGTGGGGTGATCATGGTACAGGATTTAGAGTCCAATAAATGTGAGATTTATTTCCAAGATACAGAGAGTTGGCCACTGACCCTACATCAGTTTTCAAGAGCGAGCTTGACTTTGTACTCCAACAAGCTGTGTATGATAAAATTATATCTTCTTCCACCAGCAGGGCATTGCAGAAGGACTGGCCTAGGGGATGCAGTCAGGATGTCGACGGTCTAAATACTGACCGTCGGCATCCCGACTGTCTAATCCCGGCAAATGTCTAATGACCAGCGTCGACATCCCGACGCGGGGGAGGGTTAGGTTAGGGGCCTTAGGGTTAGGCAGCCCCCCGGGAGGTTAGGGTAAGGCTGCGGATAAGGGGGGTTAGGGTTAAGCTCTTGTGGGGGAGGTTAGGCACCCCTAAGGGAGGATTAGGGTTAGGGGAGGGAGGTTAGGTTAGTAAATATAAAAAATACTCACCTGTCGGGATCTTCACTTCCGGGCTTCCGCTGTCAGGATTTGAGCTGCCGGCCATGCGGCTGGCGGTAAATCACACGGATTCCCTGGCCCAGTACCCCAATAATCTATACCATCCCTAAAATCATAGCTAGGAAATCTTTGTACTACAAGATTTTTCAATATCTTCACTGTTTTTACAGCTGGTTGAGCAGGACCAGAGCAAGTTCCTTAAATACACTACTACTTTAACAAATTACAGGAATTGATCCCTTTGCTACCTGAATGTACCTTAGATGAATCTAGTTTATACACGAACATTCCACATGATGCAGGGCTCAAGGCCATTCGCAGATTGTTGACTAACAACATCAAGCATCAGGGTCCAGAGGTCACTTTATTTTTACAGCTACTAGAACTTACCTAGACCTAAAAAAATCAAAGTAGGTCGTACCCAACGATAATATGAGATATGGTAAGAACTTACCCTTGTTATCTCTATTTCTACGAAGTCCATAGGGTTCTACAGGATACCTTGGGTTATAGGCGATGACGTCAGACATCGGGCACCACAGAGTTAAGTTTTCAGCCTCCCAGGATGCACTGGGGTCCCTCTCCTATACCCCGCCCCCAAGCCAAGGCAAATCAGTTACGTAACAAGCCATAGGCCGGAGAAGGAGAAGAAAGATCTGGAACACACAAGAATCACATTCTCGCCAAAAGGAGATGGAAAAACCGGTGACCAGAGCAAAGCCCATCTGCAGTACAGGTGCGACAGGGCGGGAGTCCTGTGGAACCTTATGGACTAAATAGAAATAGAGATAACAAGGGTAAGTTCTTACCATATCTCATATTTTCTACTTCAGGGTCCATAGGGTATCCACAGGATACCTTGGGGATGTCCCAAAGCAGTATCCTTTAAGGGTGGAGACACTCCTGTGCTGAAAGGAGAATCCGCCGCCCGAAGGAAGCATCCTGAGAGGCAAAGGTGTGAAATGCATAATACCTCACAAAAGTATGGACAGCAGACCATGTGGCAGCCTTGCACAGCTGAACAGCCGAGGCACCACGATGAGCTGCCCACGAAGGACCCACAGACCTAGTGGAATGAGCCCTAACAGAGGATGGAACAGGAAGGCCTTCATGAATATATGCTTCCGAAATTGCAAAGCTAATCTATCCTGCCAAAAGTTTGCTTAGTTGCAGGCCAAACCTTCTTACGGAAGCCATAGAGGACAAACAAGGAGTTCGACTTCCGAAAAGAATTGGTGCGGTCAACATAAATCCTTAGAGCCCGCACCACATCCAAGGTGGCCTCACCAACTGAGAGGTCTGGTGAATTAAAGGCTAGCACTATGATTTCCTCGTTGATGTGGAAACTAGATACCATACCACCTTCGGGAGGAAACAAGGGCAATTGCGAAGCACCGCCCTGTCCCTATGAAAATTGAGAAAGGGAGGTCGACATGAGAGAGCCCCCAATTCTGAGACCCTTCTGGCCGAAGCAATGGCCAGAAGGAATAGAGTCTTAGCTGTAAGCCATTTTAAATCCACTGAGCCCAGTGGTTCAAACAATGGTCCTTGGAGAGCCCTCAGGACCACAGCCAGATCCCAAGGAGCCACAGGTGGAACAAAGGGAGGCTGAATACGAAGTACAACTTGCAAAAAGGTGCGGACATCAGGAAGAGGAGCAATCCTACGCTGAAACCAGACGGCCAGGGCAGAAACCTGCACCTTCAGAGAAGCAAGGCGAAGACCGTGATTTAAGCCAGCCTGTTGGAAAGCCAACACTCTGGATATCCGGAACACCTGAGGATCATAGCCTCTAGGGTGACACCACTCAAAAAGAAAGTATGCCATACTCGATGGTAAATTGTTGCAGACGTAGGCTTCCGATCTCTTAGCATGGTATTAACTACAGAGCTGGAAAAACCCCTGGACCTTAAGAGGGCTGTATCAACAGCCACGCCGTCAAAGACAGACGACTCAGGTCCAGGTAAAGGCAAGGACCCTGTGACAACAGGTCTGGATGTAGAGACGACAGCATCGGAGAGTCTACGAATAGACTCCGAAGGTCTGAGTACCAGTGACATCTGGGCCACACTGGAGCTATCAACAGGAGCGTGCCCCCTTCTTGCTTGAATCTTCGAACCACTCGAGGAAGAAGGGAGAACGGAGAGAAGAGGTACGCAAACTGGAAGGTCCACCGGACCGACAGAGAGTCTACCAGAAGAGCCTCCGCATCTCTTGTTCTTGACCCGTACACAGACAGCTTGTTGATGTGTCGGGAGGCCATGAGGTCTATCTCTGGAGGGCCCCACTTGTCCACCAGGAGTTGAAACACCTCCTGGTGAAGAGACCATTCTCCCTGATGTACGTCCTCCTTGGCGGTTTATGTAAGCCACCATGGTGGCGTTATCAGATTGTATCTGAACGGGCTTTCCGTGGAGAACATGTTTTGCTTGCTGGAGAGCACCGAATACCGCAAGAAGTTCCAAGATGTTTATTGGAAGCGCAGCTTCTGCCGGGGTCCACCTGCCCTGGAACAAGTGTGGACCCGTGACTCGGAGACTGGCGTCCATCATCAAAAGGACCCAGTTTACCACCCAAAAGGGACGTCCCCTGTTCAGGTGAGACGTTTGCAACCACCAGACCAGAGACAGACGAACCTCCGGAGAAAGCACCATGGTCTGTGTCTTTATCCGATGGGGCAACCCATTCCATCTGGAGAGGATCAACTGCTGCAGAGGTCTGGAGTGAAACTGGGCATATTCCACCATGTCGAAGAGTGACACCATGGAGCCCAGTAACCTCATCGCTGAGTGAACAGACACTCAGCAGCTCTGAAGGCAACTGCGTACCTTTGCCTGTAATGCAGAGATCTTTTCCTCCGTCACAAAGATCCTCTGTTGTTGAGAGTTCAACAGGGCCCCGAGATGGAGCATCCTCTGCGAGGGAATCAGGGCGGATTTTTTCCAGTTTATTAACCAGCCGTGATTCTGCAATACTGATATTGTCAGTTGCAGATGAAGCTGGAGGACCGCTGGAGACCCAGCTAACAACAGAAGGTCGTCCAGATAAGGCAACAAGCGGACTTCCTGCATCCGCAGGTGTGCTGCCATTACCGCCATGACTTTGGTAAAGACACGAGGCACTGTTGCCAGACCAAAAGGGCAGTGCCTGGAATTGAAAATGTTTGTCGAGCACTGCAAAAATGAGGAATTGCTGATGCATTAAGATAATGGGGACATGCAGGTAAGCGTCCTGAATGTCCGACACCATGAAATCCCCAGGCTCCATCGCCAGGATAATGGAACGCAGGGTCTTCATCCTGAACCGAGGCACCCTCAAGGACTTGTTGAGGGATTTGAGGTTGAGGATGATTCAGTAAGATCCATTGGGTTTCTGCACCAGAAAAAGATTGGAATAGAAACCAATGACCCTCTGGGAGAACGGAACACTTTCTGCTGGGGGGCCTGCGCCGGAAGGAGAGGGCATACCCCCGGGAGACCACCTCGTGTACCCAAGTGTCCTTGGTAGTCAGACACAAACACTGGGCGAACCGAAGCAGGCGGCCTCCCACTCTGGGATCCCCCAAAAGGGAGGCCCGGTCCGTCAGGCCGAAGGCTTGTCATCCGACTTGGGGGCGGGGCGTTTGTACTCCAAGCCTGTTTCTTGGGCCCGGCCTTTCTTGGAAAGGACTGCACTTTGGACCTACCCTGGCCCCTGTAGGGCCGAAAGGACGAAGTACCAGACCCCGATGGGACTGTAGCCGATGGCAGACACGCAGACTTAGCTGCTGCCAGAGTGGCCACTATCTTGTCCAGATCAGGGCCAAACAGGACCTGTCCATTAAAAGGCAAGCATTCCAATCACTTCTTGGAATCTGCGTCCGCTTTCCAAGAGTGCAATCATAGGGTGCGGCGAGCGGCCACAGCTGCCAAGGAGATTCTGGAGGAGACCGATATCCAAGGCTGCCTCATTAATGTACGTGGCCAAGTCTCTGAGATTGCCCACTAACTCCGCCTGCTCCGTAGAAGAGTCAGAATCCAGAGGCGCCTCCAAACTATCAGCCCAGCGCTCCATGGCTCTGGCCACGCAACTCACGGCCATAGCCGGGCTGGACGCCCCCCCAGCAAGG
This sequence comes from Taudactylus pleione, assembly GCA_031769625.1. NCBI lineage: Eukaryota > Metazoa > Chordata > Amphibia > Anura > Myobatrachidae > Taudactylus > Taudactylus pleione. Next base: position 12,585,308 of record JAUIMM010000012.1, on the reverse strand, counting down.
GAATAAATGGACTTAAGGCATATTTCAACCTTGCAATCCGTAGCGTCTTCTAAGGAGGACATGGGCAAAGTAGCACTCCTCACTAGGCGTGTTACATGAGAATCCACTTGCGGAGGAGATTCCCAGTTGAAGAAATAATTATCCGCAAAGGGGTATGCAAAAGCCAAACGTTTTTGAGGCTGGTACAGTTTACCCAGATTCTTCCACGCCTCCTCTAAATGATCCACTAGCTGACCAGATAGAGGAAATACAGTGGCATCACCCTTAATATCCTTGAAGAAGGCGTATTTGGATTTGGACAGGGGGGGGATCGTCATCTTCAATAACCAAGGCCGCACAAACTGCTCGTATAAGGCCAGTTATATAGACCTTAGTCTTAGACTCCACCTCCTTAGTGTGGAGGGGCTCCTGGTCGGAAAGGTCAAAAATCTCACCGTCGTCAGACGACACATCATCCTCATCATACGGCTGAGGCGCTTATGCTGCCGCAATGATGACTCCCCCTGTAAAACGTCCGACAGGTGTTGCACCGTATTGGACAAGGAATTCACCCACGCAGGCTCTTGTGAGACCTGGGGGGGCGAAAATGGGAGACACTGGGGTACCATCAACTGTCTGGGGAACCCCTGTATAAGTGAGGACACCACCGACTGCTGTGATAACCCCATCTGGGGGAACGCAGGGGGCGTCGCAAGCTGGCCCACAAGGGTTGTAAGTGCCTTAGCAAGACAAGCCCAGGGCGGTTCCTGCACAGGCACAGTGCCAGAAATCGGGCGTGATATAAGATAACACGACCTACATAACCCCTCAGCGTTTCCATCACCCTCCGCTAACGGTACATTACATGTGGTACTTTAGCTGAATAGGAAAATCACGTTCACTCTCAGACATGATGAGTGCAACGGAATGTATGTGACACACCTCACAGAAAATGCTTGTATAGTGAGGCAATGAACACCCTGCAACACCGCACTGCAAGGGCTTTAGCAGAGGAAGAATAGGGATAGCAAAATGGCTGACAGTCACAAGTGATAGTACAGGCAGCAGCGCTGGCAGTAATAAATTCCTGCACTATTAGCACTGAGATCAACTACACAGACCAGAGCCTGGTAGGAAACAGCGCTGCATACACCGACCTTAATCGAAGGTGAGGTATGCGGGGGGACCAGGACCACGATGCCACCGTCTTCAGCGTCCAGCAGCGCTTGTTAATCACAGAAAATGGCCGCCGAGGAGCATAGAGGAGGTTGGCCCCGGGGAGGAGCGCTCACACAGGCAGCCAGACCGCTCTGGAGAGTCAGTGTGCAGCGGGGGAGGCGCCGACTGTATACAGGGAAGGCGCGCTCCCCTGGCATGCATTTAACCCCTGGGATGCCGGACTTTGCCGCTCAGCCGCAGCCCGCTGTCCCAGGAGAATAGTGGAAGTGCAGGTTAATACCTGGCTCTACTTGCAGCCAGTCCCCAGGGAGCCCCCTGCCTGGGGACTTAGGACTGTGTTATTCGGCGGGTACCCTCCGCGGGACACGCCGCTTACCTTCCCCTTGGATCCGGCCACAGTCCAGGCAATCCGGGGTCACCGCTAGCTGTGACCCCGGGCACCCACCAGCATCCATTGGTACTGGTGTTCTGGTCTGGCGGGGTGGAGGAGCGACAGCATAGACGTGAGTACTGACTGTCTATGCTGTGCAGCTCATTTGTGCAGCCACAGCTGCCTTGAAGAAACTTCAGGGGCCATAACAGCCCCACTCTGTTACAGGTGCTCCGCCTCTGAGCCGGGCACCTACGAAACTGATTTGCCTTGGCTCGGGGGCGGGGTATAGGAGGGGGACCCCAGTGCATCCTGGGAGGCTGAAAACTCAACTCTATGGTGCCAGATGTCTGACGTCATCGCCTATACCCCAAGGTATCCTGTGGCTACCCTATGGACCTGAAGTAGAAATACATCCAGATCAAGCCAGGAAGGCCCCGGCCATCTTCTCAGTAAAAAGAATAGATGCTATCGCTGCATATACTGCATGACTTGCAGATATTTAGAGACATGTAATTCATTTGTGTACACTCAGGTAGGATATATTACATCAGACACTTCCTGACCTACATTACTAAATTTGTCATTTACTTTATACGCTGCCCATCTGGCTTACTTTATATTGGAGACATATCTGGCAATAAAATACATACTCAAATTCTCTATACGCCATATTGCAAGTATATATTCGGTAAGCATACCGACAAACTGTACTCTTTTCCTATTGAATCAAATATATTAACATGCTTGTCTCTTCTCTATCTTTCTAGATTTCTCAAGCCTATTGACCCATTTGAAATACTGAGAGACGAGGAGCTATTCAGAAACTATGTTTGGGTGAGTGTCATTGTCACCTTATGTTTATGGTGATTGATCTGCATATACAATATATTTAAGCATATTGTAACTTTAAGGGTGTACTTAAGCAACAGCACCATTGCCCCAGATATGTGAGGGATAGGATACTGGATTGTGGTTAAGGTATGTTGTATTTTTTCCTTTTAGATCTTAAAATAATAACATATAAACTTACTTTGAAACAAGCACAGCAGCAGCATCTCGTGATTTATCGCTGACAACCAGATACAACTGAAACAAAATAAAAATTTATTTAAAAACATAAGGCTAAAGAAAAGCAGAGAGAAATAACAGAATGGGCACTAGGAACATACATACTTTGGCCACTTCCAGGATCTGGTCCATTGTAGACTGGCGTTTTTGTCCGCCCTCTGCAGAGAGGTTGCCATCCAGTCGTGACAGGTCAAAGGGTATAAGGCAAGTCATAGAAAGCCACAACAGCAACATGTAACGGGTTTCCCATGTCTGGAAGATACACACATACAGCATCTCATTGGATATATTTCTTATAGAGAACTATGGCCCTCACTCAGAGCCGTACGCTCTGAGCAGAGCGCACGCTCTGAATGAGGGCCGGTCTCCATGAAAATGGAGCGTCCTCCTGGACGCTCGTATAGCTGTGGGTCACCACCCACAGGCTATACGAGCGTGCATTTTGATGGCCGCGATGGTCGTGACCATCGCGACCATCGAAACTGCGAGCCGGAGCCTGCGGTTGAGGTTTTCAACCGCAAGCTCCGGAGTGATTTTGGCTCTATCAGAGCCAAAATCACTCCCACTGACATCACTAGTGATGTCAGTGGGCCGGCTTTTGACATCAACAGCACGCCCCCTTTGATCAGACACAACGAGCGAAGGACTTTCCTTCGCTCGTCGCGTCTGGCGCATGCGCACGACGGAGCTCCCTCCGTCGTGCGCATGCTCAGTCCAGAACATCGACCCACTTGCGAGCGGACAGCCGCTCGCGAGTGGGTCTGAATCAGGCCCTATATCTGGATATGTAGTCTCCATATTTAAACAGCAAACAATGGGTCATTCTCAAAATGATACCATACCAACTTTCCAACAAGCTATTTTGTTAAATATTTGCCCTGTTAGAGCTGCACCGATGCGTGAACCGACTACTACGAACGGGACTGCGATCGTAGCTACTACGCAGACCCATTGCAGAATGACTGACAGGGTGTACCGTTTGTGGGTGGTGACAGGGGGGTGGTCGGCGAAACGCAGGTGTGCCAGTGAGTTTCAATGTCGTTGCATGGGCGTGAATAAATTAGCCACTGCGATGCCTTACGCAGAGTACTCATAGCGTGCAACGAGGTTAGCAATTTCTGAGTAAGTGTGCATGAGGCTGCGATGGTAGTCAATGTTACCGATGATTTTGCAGTCTTGCCAAGGATTAAGGATGTGTGTAAGGTAAGGTGGGCGACATTATGTTGTGCTGCGGCAGCATAGCGATCGCAATGGATTAGCATATTATCGCAGTGGAACTGCGTGCGTAATCGCTATTGCATTCGCAGTTGCAATCTGTAATGACTCAGGCCCTAAGAGGTGTATTTAAGAGCAACAACAGCTCAAACGCAAAGACCACCACAGAACAGAGGGGAACAGTGAATGATGAAGCATGCAGCACATAAAAAGTGTCTGTGAGTTTTCAACACAAATAAGAGTTTCAAAATGCTTCTGGAACAATAGTGAGCACAAGAAGTATTTTTGGGGAGCTTATTGGCTTGGTTCTCCATTACCAAGAAGTTGCACAAAAGCCTCAGATCACCATACATAATGTCAAACAATGGCTGGTGTGGTGTAGAGCACACCGCTATTAGGCTGGGTACACACTGAGCGATGTGTACCGAGTCGATATGTTGGCCCGACATCATATCCTGGGTACACATCAGCACGAGGTAATTAACAACGATAGGATACCTCGTTCCATCCTTCATTACTTGCAATGGAGCCACTTGCGATATTGTCCGGATGGACGCGCAGCAATGCTGACCGGAAGATGTCGCAAGCGGCCGCGGGAACATGCATATTGGTCATAATATGTGTCCGATATGTTGTTCCGATTTAGCCGGAAACGAAATATCGTGCAGATATCGTCTCAGTGTGTACCCCAGCTTTAGACTCTGGAACAGTATAAAAGTGCTGTCTCTTCACCATCTGGCAGTCTGAATACTAAATTTGGGTTTATAGATGACAGAAGAATCCCTTCCTGCCTGAATATGTACTGTCAACTGTAAAGTTTAGTGGAGGAGGAATAATTATCTGGAGTCTGGACACATTAGTTTAATGCTACAGCATGTAATGACATTCTAGAGAATTGTATGCTTCCAAGTTTGGGGAAAGCTCTTTCAGTTGGTGTAATGGTTAAAATTACTGTCTCATAGTACTGAGGTGTGGGGTTTGATTCCCACCACAGCCCTAACTGTGTGGAGTTTGTAGATGCTCTCCGTGATTGCATGGGATTCCTCTGGATACTCTGGTTTTCTTCTACAATCCCAAAAAATACTGGTAGGTTAACTGGCTCCTGACAAAAATGAACCCTAGATGGAGGTGTGTGCGTACATGTGGTAAAGAGTATAGACTGTAAGCTCCACTGGGGCAGGAACGGATGTTAAAGGCCAAATATTCTCTCTGTAAAGTGCTGCAGAATATGTGTGCGCTATATAAATAACGGTTAATAAAATTAAAGCCCCGTACACAAAGCGAGGTCCATCAAAAAATGTATTGCAGAGTTTGGTGTGGAAGAACGAGACAGGCTTTATCACATAACATCAGAGCCCAGCTTCATTCATGCTCTTGTGGATGTGAATCCCTGTGGCCATGCTACAAAATGTAATGGCCTTCCCAGAAGAGTGGAGGCTGCTCTAACAGCAAAGGGGCAGGCCAATTCCATAGTAACACCTCCACGGTTTTGAATAGGAAAGTCGACAAGTACATATGGGTGTGATGTTTGAGAGGTGAAATATGCATATTTACAACAAAAAAAGGTGACTTTGTACTCAATAATTAGTGATCAAACTAATACATGTTTTTAAACCAAACACATACAGTATGTAGTAGTACCAATGTTAAGTCACTTTATCTCCTAACAATATTTAGTAAATAGACCCCTAAAAGCCTAAACAAATCTTGCTTTTCCTATATTAAAATAACACATTCAGTGTCCATAGCGTTTGAAATGAAAATGGAACATCCTATAGGGAATAGGATGTAACACTGGTTCTCCTACCTCATGATCTGCAGGATTCTGTGCCAGGATCAATTCAAGTACTGGATGTACATCAACAACCTCATGTGGAAAGAGACGGATTACTATTTTGGCCCCCCGCACCTGCCAGAAAGGAGATTTGTCAAAATGACTGCTCTTAGCATGGAACATTGCATGAAAAACAAAAAATGTCAAGGCACAATAACCCTATTTGTATTGTATTTTAACTATGTTTTGTGAAATGCAAACATTAAAAGATGATATGTGTATTAATAGCCTAGCTTAGGACTGTGCTTAGCAATACCAATACAAAGCTGGGTAGATTGTCATAGAAGTTAGCTTAGTTTACTGTAGACTGCATAGTGCCCTTAAAACATATCAGTGTCTATAGCACAGCCAATATTTGTATCAGCTCGTTACAGGAGTCTTACACTGCACCCTGGATAAACTTTGATGAAAACTGGTGCACAAGGTAAACAAAAAGTCCTGTAACGCTCTGACCATTATTTGGCTGTAATCAGCCTTAGGACTAATACTGTACACAACATGTGTTATTGCCTTCATTAAAGCTCAATTGAGAAAAGTGAATAGAGCCACATCAGAGCCAATAATAGGGATCAATATTCAAAACAGGGTATGCGGACATGAAATGCCAAACGTCGACTTCCCGACGGTCAAATCCCGGCATGGGACTAATCATAGGCATTGAAAACCCGACGCCTATCATTATCCACCCGCCGAAACTCCAATGCCCGGCATACCGAACGAAGGTAAGTCAGGGGTCGGGAGCAGACAGCAGCAGGGACTTAGGGTTAGGCACCTCCCCTGGGAGTGTTAGGCTAGGGGAAGGGGGGGGGGTTAGGCATCCCCTCCCCCCCCCGGGATAGTTAGGTTTAGGGTGTGGCGAGGTTAGGGTTAGGCACCCCTAAGGGAGGGTTAGGGCTGGGAGGGGTGGGGGAGAAGGTTAGGGATAGTGTAGTTACTTACCTTGACACATCACTCTTCTGTCTTCTGGCGTCGGTATTACATCAGCCGGGCTCAAGTCCGGCGGTATGTCACACAGATTCTCAAAGCATGACTGATAATGAACACAGCACGTCTTAATAGACTAGGTCAGGGGTGGGCAATGCTTTCAGTTGGTGAACACTTAACAAGATTTAGTGTAAACACAAAAATAAAAAATTTTTAAAAAAAGTACTTAACATAATCCCCAAGTGCAAAATCTATAATATTATACAAAAACAATAAAAAAAACTATGTTGCCTTTATATAGTGGTCACTTTTTGTTAAATAACCAGTTATCACTAGTGTAGCTAATTGTGCTCTAATCCACATAAGCTTACCAAATATACCACTGACATATTACTCCCATACTCCCTGACACTGCTGTGTCAGTTGCTATCACAGTACTGAATATCAACATTACTGACTCTGGCCTATTCCATCTGCTTTTTTCCAAGTACTACCACTTCTGTGGCTCAAAGATAATAGGCAAGAAAATAAAACTCTGCTTGTGGGTATCACGGACTGGGGAACTTGGAGTTGTGTACCCAAACTGGGGAGTTGGTCAGAAATACCTGGATCAGTAGGTGATTTGAAACTGGACGGTTTAATATGATTTCTGCTCATACAGTAGCAATGAAGAAGACTGAGCTAAGATTAAATTAGTAGAGTCCACTGAGCAGAGATAACGCAACTTGAAGATGCTAAACAAGACTGTAGGAAAAAAGAGTCTTTAAATGGTCACTGAACTTTTGGACTCCGGACACTTCCTTGGTTTGCAAGGAAACTTAGAATGGAAGGTTTTAACGATATGGGGGGCATGAACATCGGCAGCAAAAATCCAAGTCCTCTCTTCTGGGGCATACCCCTTCCAATCAATGAGATATTGGAGTCGTCCGTAACGACAGCGAGAATCCAAGATCTTTTTGACTTCGAATTCTTGACCACTTTGAGTATGGACACTAGGAGGTTTGGGAAAGGTTCTTTGGAATTTATTCAAGATTAATGGTTTTAAAAGGTAGCATGAAAACAATTAGGAATTCGTAAGACAGAGGGTAATTTCAACTTGACAGCTACAGGATTAATAGTTCTTTCAACAGGAAATGGGCCAATAAAACGCGGAGCAAACTTCATGGACGGAATCCGAAGTCTAAGGTTCCGAGTAGACAACCACACTCGGTCACCAGACTGGAATTTTGTGGCAGCCAGTCTCTTTCGGTCTGCAAATTTTTTGTAGCAAACTGAAGCCTTCAACAACGAAGAATGCACGTTATCCCAGATAGCAGTGAGATGTTGAAGAATGTCTTTAACAGCTGGTACGTCAATAGCCGGTAATAATGGGAAACCAGGCAAACGAGCATGACGGCCATACACAGTATAGAATGGTGTATTCTCTGTGGAGTGGTGGTAACGATCATTATGGGCGAACTCAGCCCATGGCAGAAGCTCCAGCCAATAGTCTTGAGAGGACGAGATGAACAAGCGAAGAAACTGTTCCAGATCCTGGTTCACCCTCAGTTTGCACATTAGTCTGAGGATAGGCCGTGGAATACTTGAGTTTCACTTGAAGGGCAGAGCATAGGGATCTCCAGAATTCAGCCACAAACTGAACTCCTCTGTCAGAGATAATTTCCTGGGGAAGACCGTGTAAGCGAAAAATCTCTTTAATAAAAAATTGTGCAAGTTGAGATGCAGATGGTAGACCTGTCAGGGGAACGAAGTGATCCATTTTGGAGAACCTGTCAACAATGACCCATATGGTATTGTGACCCTGAGATGGTGGTAAGTCCGTAATGAAGTCCATAGACAAGTGGGACCAGGGCTGCTGTTGGCAGCCAACGGATGCAGCAGACCAGGAGACGTTAGTCTAAAATCTTGTGTTGTGCACATTTTATACAGGAAGCAACGAAATCTTGAACGCCAGCTCTCAAGGTAGGCCAACAATAGGATCGTTGAATAAATTTGACAGTCTTCTCCGCCGCAGTGTGTCCAGAGAATCGAGAAGCATGAGCCCAATGGAGTAACTTCTTATGTAGATCTGGTGTAACAAAAGTGTTTCCCCGTGGGGGGTCAGGAGTGAGCTTGGAAAAAGCAAATGACGTGGGATCTAGAATCGGAGGAGACAGGCCCTGGACTAGATCCTGTTCTGAGGGCCTGATTCAGACCCGCTCGCGAGCGCTCGCAAGCGGGTCGATGTTGGCCAAGTGCGCATGAGGGAGCCGGCTCCATCGTGCGCATGTGCGAGACCCGCATAGCGACGGGCAAGCCTGTGACAGCACGCCCCCTTTGGGAAAGCCTACCGTCTGGGGCCGGCCCCACTGACATCACAAATGATGCCAGTGGGAGTGCTTTTGGCTCTGATGGCGAGCGCTCTGAATCAGGCCCTGAGTTCAAAGCGCGAGATAAGGCATCTGCTTTAGTATTCTGAGGACCAGGACGGTAGGAGAGTTTGAAGTCAAATCGGGAGAAAAACAGCGCCCATCTGGCCTGTCTGGGATTCAAACGAGCGGTTTGTAAATAGAGCAAATTCTTATGATCAGTGAAAATTTAAATGGGGTACTGAACCCCTCTAGGAGATAGCGCCATTCCTCTAGGGCCAGCTTAATCGCGAGTAACTCTTGGTCTCCAATGGAGTAGTTCCTCTCCGCAGGTAGAAAACTCTGGGAAAAGAAACAGGGATGTAACTCGCTGGGAGAGAACAGCTCCTACCCCTTCCGTGGAGGCATCTACTTCCAGAAAGAAGGGGCGAGTCAAAACGGGTTGTTTCAACACTGGTGCAGAGATGAAGGCTTGTATCAACTCATGAAATGCAGAGGTAGCTTCTGGAGACCATACACTGGGATTTGCTCCCTTCCGGGAAAGAATTGTAATGGGAGCAACCAAGGAAGAAAAACCCCTAATAAACTTGCGATAGTAGTTAGCGAAGCCTAGGAATCGCTGAATGGACTTTAAAGTGGTAGGCAATGACCAGTGTAGATTCTGTGGATCCATTTGAAGCCCTGTTCTGGAAATGATGTACCCAAGGAATGGAAAGGACGAAGTCTCAAACATGCATTTCTCCAACTTGCAGAAAAGCAGATTCCATCTTAACCCAAGAAGAACTTCCGTGACCTGGGAATGATGTGACTGGAGATCCTGAGAGAAGATTAAAATATCGTCTAGGTAGACCACGACTGACTTATAGAGAAGGTCTCTAAAGATCTCGTTAACAAAGTTTTGAAAACAGCCAGGGCATTGCTGAGGCCGAAGGGCATAACAAGATATTCTTAATGCCCATCCCTGGTGTTAAATGCTGTCTTCCATTCATCTCCATCACGTATGTGGATCAAATTATATGCCCCTCTTAAATCGAGCTTGGTAAAGATGGAGGCACCTATCACTCTGTCGAATAACTCGGTTATGAGCGGGAACCGGTTCTTGACGGTGATATCGTTAAGTCCACGGTAGTCAAGGCAGGAGCAAAGTCCTGCGTCTTTTTTTTTTTTTAACAAAGAAGTAACCGGCTCCAGCTGGCGAGGTGGAAGGATTAATAAACCCTTTCTCCAGATTTTCTCTGATATATTCAGACATGGCTTGAGTCTCAGGCAACGAGAGGGGGTAGCTCCGACCATGAGGTGGAGTCTTCCCTGGAACTAGATCAATGGGACAGTCCCATTCACGATGGGGCGGAATAATGTCGGCACCCTGCTTACTGAAAATATCACAGAAATCTTGGTAAACTTCGGGAAGACCCACTAGGGGAGAGTGTTACATAAAAGGAATCACACGATGAAGACAATGTGCAAGGTAGCCCAATCAATACGAGGATTATGTCTTTGAAACCATGGGAGGCCCAGGAATAATTCATGAGAAGCTTTAGGAATCACAAGATAGGACAAAATTTCTACGTGGAGCGCCCCAACTTTAAGCTCCAAAGATTTGGTGCGATGCACAATTCTCCCACCGGCAATTCGACTACCATCTATAGCCATTAAGGACACTGGATGTGGCAGCCATTCAGTAGGAATGCGATGGCGGTGAATGAAGTCTGCGGTGAGAAAATTCCCGGCAGCTCCTGAGTCAAGCAGAGCGGAAAACTTAAATAGACTTGATTCACCTTCAACAAAGCAATAAGTATAGGATCAGTTTTCCAATGTGAATCCATGGATACTCCTAACTTAACCCCTATATATCATAAGTTAGAGGAGAGGGCGTTTCCCGGCCGGGAAGGACAAAACTTGAGAAAATGCTGCGGAAAAGCACAGTACAGAGAGATTCCCTTTACGTCTTCTCCGACTTTCTTCAGTAGTTAGCCGGGAGAGATTCACTTGCATAGGTTCATCAGAAGGAGGAGAAGAAGAAGTAACACGTGGAACAGGTCGACCTTTGGCTCGGTCGAACAGACCTCTCTATAACTCGCAAGTCGACCTTATTGCATAAAGAAATCAGACCGTCCAACGAAGTGGGCAGTTCACGGGAAGCTAGATCATCTTTGATTCTCTCAGATAATCCATTACAAAAAGCTGCTATTAGGAAGTCTTCATTACAGCTTAGCTCTGAGGTTAGAGTACAGAATAGTATCACATATCGGCTGACAGCCTTGCTGCCTTGACGGAGACGTAAGACATCGTTGGAGGCAGAAGTCGTTCTATCAGGCTCATCTAAGATTTTTCGAAAGGTTGATACAAACTCTATGTAGTTGGAGAGAATTGGGTCATCCTTCTCCCACAGCGGAGAAACCCAGTCCAGCGATTGACCGGTCAATAAAGATATTATATATGTAACTCGAGTTCTGACAGTGGGTAATTTCGCTGCCTGCAGCTCAAAGTGGATCTCGCACTGGTTCAAAAAACCTCGGTAAAACTTTGGATTTCCGTCAAACTTGCTGGGAGGAGAAAGCTGAAGACGGGGTACTGGCGGAGAAACTACTAGAGGAGCGGCTACCGGAACAGGATTACTAGGCTGAAGGTCCATCTTAGATGTTCCAGAGAGAAGAGCTTGAATATTATCCAAACAAGTGGAGACATCTTGAATGTATTGCATCAACTGTATCTGGGCAGACTCCTGTCTTTCCAGACGATTAAACACGTCCTGGGCGGAGCCAGATCCAGGGCCCTGAGTACCAGATGGGTCCATGTGGCCAGTACAAACTGTCACGGACTGGGGAGTTGGCCAGAGATACTTGGATCAGTAGGTGATTTGAAACTGGACAGTTTAATATAATTTCTGCTCATACGTAAGCAATGAAGAAAACTGAGCTAAGATTAATTAATAGAATCCACTGAGCAGAGATAACGCAACTTGAAGATGCTAAACAAGACTGTAGGAAAAGAGTCTCTAAATGGTCACTGAACTTGGAGAAGGGACTGTAGACTTGGAACTTAAACTTGATCTCCGGGCTGGAGTAACGTGGATTGAACTTGAAATACTTGGAATTGACTCGGGGACTGGAGTAACGTGGATTGAACAGGTTTCACCCCGGGAGCTCAGGAACATAGGTCATGCAGCGGCAATAAACATTTTTGTACTGGCAACCAGCATGTGTTACAGGAAGGTCTTTTATAGCACCAGGTTGAAGTGGATTGGCTGAGGCAACTTGGGACTGCTGCTGACTGGAGGCCCGAGTGTCACGTGACCCGGCCCAAGATAGCTGCGCCCAGGACCCGGAGAGCTTGAATGCTGGCACGCTGCACGCGCATGGATCTGCAGCAGAGGGGCACAGGCAACAGCGGGGATGCTGCAGACGATCCTCCAGCGGAGGCCCCGCACCAGAAATCACCAGAGTAGCAGGCCGATGGTACAGCGGACCGCGACGGCACAGACGCACAGGAAGGTACAGGGGTCTGGGGCGGAGGTCTCCGGTACGGTTTGTGACATTGGGACACTCTTGTTAAGAGATTAAATAGATACAACTTAACTTTTAATAAATTGTTTAAAATGTATAACATATGACCAACAAGTATAAACAAATATTGAGTGAATATAAAAGTTCAAATATAATATAAATTAGTCTCATTAGCTCAATATAAATCCTTTAAAAGGTGAAATATAGTGTCTAAAATATTAACAATATTCCTTTGGTAATTTAGCCTTAATATAATAAACTAGCTGTAGCCCGCGGCTTCGCCCACGATGAAATCGCTTCTGCCAACAATGGGGAAGATGTATTAAACTCTACAAAGTGAAAAATTGGAGATTGATAAATGACCAACAATCAGCTCCCAACTTTCATGTTACAGGCTGTGTTTGAAACATGACCGTTAGGAGCTGATTAATTGGTCGTTTATCAGTCTCCAATTTATCACTTTGTAGAGCTTAATACATCTGGCCCAATATTTTTTATTTGAGGTGTTCTAGTTGTATTGTTTTGCATATGGACCCTGTTGCTGGAGTGGCCCAAGTGACCAGCAGCACCTTCACCCACCACTCACACCAATGACACTGTGCGCCCTGTGCACAGACTGCTATGTAGCCTGTCCTAATTAAGTGACCGCGGACCCAGAGCACCTCTCCCCCCATCCCTTTCTGGCCGCGCGCATGGTGGCACACCTATCTCTTGCAGTGATGATGTCAATACATTTTATTTTTGTTATTGCTCAGCTTTAACTTGTTTCTAGGAGTGTCCACTACAAAATGAAAAATCGGTTCAGTAGTTTTTGTGCCAACAGGCACAATGTTCTTAGAATATTAGTATAGATTTCCACAGTACAAAAATATTCTTAATAAATGTCAATAAATATTTTATTACATGTGCTGTACAGGGTCAATCATCACATTTTTGGTTTGTAATTATTATATTTTGTACAACATTATTTTAATTGCATCTCATAGAAGGTAGATAGGGGAAAGAACAATAGTGTTATATACAGCGGACTACCTTTTGCTTTTCACCATGTGCCGATCTAGTGCAGTGAACTGTGAATGAGAGAGCTTGTGAAATGTTTTTGTAGGGCAGTAGATTAGGAGAGATTATAATAATTAGTACATTTATACTTTTTTTGATCTTCAAGTCAGTAGAAAGTAGAAACATACTAATCAGCAGAAGGAAGCTGAGCAGAACACAGACAATCCTTTTCACTTTCTTTCCTTTCTCCTACGCAAGTATCTATTTCATACATAAGAATATATTTAATACAAAATTGTACCTTCTGATTTGTTAGCCGTTTTGGATTCTGTGTCCATGGGACCATTTTTCAACTTTGATTTATTGGAAGTAAACTTCTAACTTACACTACATGTATGTTTGTACTGGAAAAGGTAGTCCGCTGTACATAACATGACACCATTGTTATTTCCCATATCTACCTTCTATGGGAACCAAGTACAATTATTTTGAACAATACATAATTACAAACCGAAAATGTGAAGATTGACCCTTGCAGTACGTTAAGAAATATTTATTGACCTCACCGATTACCCCTGCCACAAAATGCTTCTGAGTACTAGAAAACAAGAGATATGGTAAGAACTTACCTTTGTTATCTCTGTTTCTACGAAGTCCATACGGTCCACAGGGTTGACCTTGGGGTATAGGTTGGGAACCAAATCCGGGCACCACGCAGTTAAAGCTTTTAGCTCCCAGGATGCACTGGGTCCACTCTCCCTATAACCCCACCCCCAAGCCAGAGGCACCTCAGTTTGTAAGTAGCCAAAGGCCGGAGGAGGAGAGAAAAAGAGAGAGAAAACTGGAACACTCAATAACCATACTCACAGAAATGGGAGACGGAAAACCGGTGACCAGCCACACAGCCCATATGAAGCCAGGTGCGTCAGGGCGGGCGCCCTGTGGACCCTATGGACTTCGTAGAAACAGAGATAACAAAGGTAAGTTCTTACCATATCTCTTGTTTTCTACTTCAGGGTCCATAGGGGGTCCACAGGGTTGACCTTGGGGATGTCCCAAAGCAGTTCAACCAAGGGTGGGGACGCTCCTGTGCTGAGAGGAGAATCCTTCGCCAAAAAGGAAGCATCCTGAGAGGCAAAGGAAACCAATGCCTAGAACCTTAAAAAGGTGTGGACAGAAGACCATGTGGCCACCTAGTAAGGCAAAACAGCCGAGGCGCCACAGCGAGCCGCACACGAGGGTCACATGGCCCGAGAAAAAACAAGCATCAACAACAGGAAGGCCTACCCATGGGTAGGCCCCTGAGGAAGACCTACGAGGCCATCCAGCCAACATTTGGTTATAGGCCGGCCATCCTTTCCTGTGAAAACCAGAAATCTCAGACCACCAATAAGGAGTCCGATTTCCGTAAGGAACCTGAACGGATCACATAAATCCAAAGAGGCCAGACCACAGTCAATGAGGCCACACCAGCCGAGAGGACTGGGGACAGAATGGCCGTACCATAAGTTCCAGAATAATATGGAACCTGAAAACCACTAAGAAGAAACACAGGGCGAGAGCAACTCACACCCTGACATGATGCCCTCCAGAAGAGGGAGCCACATGAGAACGCTCCCAATTCAGACACTCTCCTGGTTGATATAAACACCCTGAGAGAAAGAGAGAGCCTAAGCAATAGACCATGTAATGGCTATCACAACCAGCGGTTCCATTGACTGTCCCCGGGGGTAACGAAGAACCACTACTTACTCCCAAGGAGTCCCTAGGGAGGACAAATGGAGGCATAATCAAGAAAACACTCCAAAGGATGAACTGGATACCAGAGTGGAGCAATTCCATATCTTAACCATACTGACAGTGTAGAGATCCGCACTGTCAGGAAGACCAGGCCAAGTGTGAAACCCAAGCCAGCCGGAAGGAATGCCAGAATATCTGGAAATCCTGGACACCGGAGGATTGTATCGACAGGTACAATACCATAAGATTTATGGCTGCCACAGTTTGTGGTAGGTCCCAGCAAAAGCTGATCCATGTGCTCTAATCATTCCAACGATGACAAAGCCAGGGAAGCCGTAAGACCACTGTAAGGACACAGTCAAAGACAAACGACCCAGGTCCAAGGCAAAACCAAGGACCCTGAGACAACAGGTCCGGGCAGTGAAGCATCAGGGATGGAGTATCGATGTAGAGACTCCGAAGATCCAAGTACCCCTGACATCTGGGGCAATCAGGAGCCACCAGCAGGAAAGCATCTCCGTCTCGATTGAAAACACTTCCAAAGACCTCGAGGAAGAAGGGAGACCGGAGAACACAGGTACACAAAGTGGAAGGACCACTTCACCGACAAAGAGTCGCTGAAGGTTGCTTCAGAATCCCCAGAGCTGGACTGTAACACCATAGTGTGATAAAGTCAGAAGGCCATGAGGGTCACCTCAGGGGGGCCCCCCCTGCTCACCAGGAGATGAAACCTCTCTTGGGGAAGAGACTAGTCCCCGGGATGCACGTCGTGACGGCTGAGGACTCCCGCTTCCCAATGGAGAGCTCCTGAAATGAACGCTGCCGAGATGGTCGGGAGGAGACCCTCGGACTATGTCCGAATATGTGACATACCTGTCATTGCCACCCAACGAACAGTGTTGCTAAAAAGGAAGCCACTGTCCTGACCCTGTCGGACTGAACCTTTTCAGGTTCACCGGGAAACAAGAGTTATGCCAGAGTAAGTTAATTGACAGGGTGGAATCGACAGACGTCCAACTGCACTGAAAAGGATTCGATCCAGACACTGTCCATAGCAAAGAAAACCCTGGACGAGATGGCCATAGCCACCCGGACAGGGACCGACTTGCCTCCGGAGAGAGCATCATCGTTTGAACAGTTATCCGACAGAAAAAACTCGTTCCATCTGGAGATGAGCCAATTATGGAAAGGCCTGGAATGGAACTGAGCCCATTCCACCATGCATCCCAGAGTGTAAAGACATCTGTCGACTGCGCAGACAACCATGTACTCCTAATGGAAGAGTGGAGATTCCGTCTTACGCCAGAAGAATTCTCAGATTCTGAGAATCCAGCAGGGATCCTAGATGAAGAATACCCAGAGAGGGATGCAGGGAGGACTTTTTCCCCGTTGATTAAACGTCTGCACCCTGAAGAAGCCACAGTCATCCTGACCTGGCCGTAAAGTACCCCGGTGATCCCGCTAAGAGCAGGAGGCCGTCCAGGTACAGGAGCATTGGGATATACTGAACAGAAGAACTGTCAGAAAATCCAAAACGCTGGTAAACCCCTGTGGGGCTGAGGACAGTCCCAACAGGCAGAGCCCGAAAAATTGTAAGTGTTGCTGTGATACAGCAAACCTCAGCCCATGCTGAGGAAAGGTCTCTGTAAGTACCCGTAGGCACGCGTCCTGTATATCCAGTGATACCATAAAGTCCCCAGGTTCCAAACATCGTATGATGGAGCATAGGGATTTCCTCCTGAGCCCAGGTAGCTTTAGGAACTGGTTCAGGGAATTGAGACAGAGAATAGGCCAAAGAGGACCATTCAGCCACCGCACCAGAAAGAAAGCAGAACAACCAGTCCCTCACTGAGATAGTGGGGATGGCCTAATTAGCTCCGCTTACCGCAACAACTGCATAGCTTTCTGGATCTGTAAGGCCCTTGTAAAGAGGCCGCCTGAGCAAAGAGGGCGTACCCTCCTACCCACGTAGCCGCGGCAACTTGACACTAGTACCGGGCGAACTGAGAAAATCGGTATCTCCCAGTTGTAGGCCTGTCCCGTCAGGCTGAAGAGATATCCGTAGGTTCAGAAGCAGGATCGGCTGGCAGTCCAGGCCTGCTCGGTACTGGATATGTCGGCCCTTGTAGATGCCGACAGTCTACGAAGAAACAGACCTTTAGGCTGACCCAGAGGACAAAAAAGACTTAACAGACTTAGTCTGAGGCCTTGTAGTGGGCATAGCTGAAAGCGGTAAACTTGTCGTTAGTAATACTGCCAATGTTACTACAATCTTGTCAAGGTCAGGACCAAACAATATCAACCCTAAAGATGGTATCTGCACCTCTGCATTCCCAGAGCGCAGCCATAGGGTATTACGGAGGATACAGTCGCAGCCGGAACTCTGAAAGTTAGGAGACTGGTATCCAATATAGGCATTTCCACCTATGACAACTGCATATATTACGTGAGCGACCAAATACATTTGAACCCCCGACGTGTTGGAGGGGAAAAAACGTTACAAATGCATCAACCCAATATGCAATAGTATTAACCAACCATGCTATAGCCATGGTAGGATGGGTAACAACTCCTGAAAGCAAGTATACTGATTTCAGGCAGAGTTACCACCTACGGATCCGAAGAATCCGACCACGCAGGAATGGGAGGCGTAGTAACGTCTGTAATCAGACGAGTAACACGCCCATCCACCCCAGGAGGGGCTCGTGATGACCCTCAGGGAATTTGGGACAGGAGGCCAAACACTGTTGTAACACCTCCTATCTGGCAACAGCCAGAGTCCCGCTATGCGATCCACCCGCTAGTCAGCAACAGGGAACCCGAAGGCACGCAATACTGAGGGTGTATGATACAGGTGCAGGTCAACATTCACTCTAACCAGAATGGACCTGCTACCAGCCCTAAAGCAGGGATAATAATACCTGAAATAGGCTTCCCCCCGTGTAAGAGGGAAAGAGCCCCAAACAGTATCCAGTTCACGGCAGAGCCAACTGGGAAGTAACCACAGGGCGTCAACCACGCCAATTAGCGTTTCGTAGAAAACGACATCCACCCAGGGTGGCTGTTGTGGTAATCCCTGCAAGGGGAATGACAGACTATTGTGGCACCAGGGGGAATTCATAAACTGCGAAAAACCCCTGCAGGGAGCGGTAGTCTGTGTCACAGGGGAAGAGTGCAAGAAGCTGCGAGATACCCTGAGATGAAAAGGGCAGTATGGTGAAGTAACCCCAAGTGAGGTACAACAATGGGGCCCGCCCGGCGATCCGCAATTGAGAGGATCCCGAGAAAACAAACCGCCCAAGGGGGTCGTGAAAGAGGCCAGCACCAGATGACGCCACATACAGAACCCTTTATGAGTCAAATCCTCCGCACTAACACCTGCAGCACATGACTTGCAGGATAGTAAAAATGGGTGCAGTATAACGCTCTATCTCCTGGTCAGACATATCTGACCAATCTTGGCGGAAATATCAAGCAGCGCTATACTGGTCCTGACTGATGCCAAAAATTAGCTGCAGGGACCCATTTTCAGCGTATGCAACACACAGTTCCATCTAAAATATGGCAACGTGCAGCACGCAACAGTATGTGACAAACCACACAAATATTAACAAGTATATAAATGTGAGGTCTCAGAACCACCCTAAGTACAGCTGTATTAGGGCAGATAAAGAAAAGGGATAGATATACACTGACAGGTGAGAGAATAAAGTACAGACAGTCAGCACTAGCATAAGTCACATACAATGCAGATATATACATATATACATAAACATGTCATATAATATACTGCACTATTACACTGCATTCAACTGCCCAGATTCAGTATCTGGGAAGGCTACAGCGCTGTGTACACTGACCTGATGGTGAGGTACGCAGGGGGACTGGACCAACTGCCATCCTGAGAGATTTCTGCTGCACCACAGAGATAAAAGGGCCGCTGGAGACCTCAGAGGAAGCGTGGCCCGCGGAAGAAGCAGCTCAGCGACGCCAGACTATGGATACTGAAAGGCGCGCTGAGCTGAGGGGAGGAGCCGCTGTAACAGGGAAGGCTGCCTCCCCTGGCCGGCTATTAACCCCCGGGACGCCGGCTCCCTGCACCGATCGTTAAGTCCCTGGTGGTCTAGTGGACACACGGGGTATGGGGGGCCCGCCGCCACTGCCGGCGCCTCCGGTCTGTCCCCTGAGACCGGAGGCACAGGACTGCATTTGAAATGCGCGGATCACCGCAAGCGGTGATCCGTGACCTTACCTGCTCCCCGTGGATCCGGCAGCAGTCCTGGGCGCCCACAGAGTCCGGCTAGTACAAACTCTGGGGTCCCGCTGAGATCCCCAGATCTGTACTGGCGTCTCAGCGCCAGCGGGGTGACGGAGCGGCAGCTTAGACGTCCTATGGACAGTCCGACGCTGCCGCTCTGAAGAGTCCAAAGTCCATGGAAAAAACTTTGTCCCTAAAAAAATAAAATAAGCTTAGGGGCTGCTAATCAGCTCCCCCTGCGCTAACGGTGACCCGACTCCGGCCGGGCACCAACTGAAACTGAGGTGCCTCTGGCTTGGGGGTGGGGTTATAGGGAGAGTGGACCCAGTGCATCCTGGGAGCTAAAAGCTTTAACTGCGTGGTGCCCGGATTTGGTTCCCAACCTATACCCCAAGGTCAACCCTGTGGACCCCCTATGGACCCTGAAGTAGAAAGATTGTCTATGAATAAAAAGTCGTTCATGGCTGAAATTATTGGAGCTCACCCCCCCCCCCTCCCCCCATTCTGTCTGTGCCCCTTGGAAATTTACCCCACTCCAAGAGGCAACAAGACGGACCCATCTGACCTGGACTAACAGATAAATTGAACTACCAGCCACTATTAATCTAAGCAGAGATGGCAAAATTACAGTAATATAGTATTTAATATAAACAGAACGGAAAATTGTCTTTCGGGCACTACTTGAATTTTTCAACAAATTATGGGTTTGATTCAATTCAGCTTTCAACAAATTATGGGCTCGATTCAATTCAGCACGATGCTAAATAGCCCCGGGAGGGAGCTCCCAGAGCTATTCAATTCAGCACACTATTTGAATTACAGAGCACATAAAAACTCAAAACAAGAATTACAGAGCACATATTCAACATAAAAAGAGGACTACAGACACAGTGTATCAAAACACTTTTCAGAATGACATGAAAAAAAAACAAAAGAAATTAACTTTGTAGGAATACAAAAAAATCACAAGTAACTGGAGAGGTGGAAACATAGTAGAAACCGTAAAAAGAAAGGAAACTGAGTGGATTTTTAACATGCAAACCCTACACCCAAAAGCGTTAAACATAGACATAGAAATTAATGCATTCCTATTAGTTAAGTCATTCTTTATAATTTTTAGACTGGAGTCAATTATCTTAAAACATCCCAAGTTTTATAGCGCAATACCTAAATAATCTTTTATTAAAATATTAAATGATTTTCAGCTATTTTCTATTCCTATATATGAAAATGGTACCAAAAGACTGACATGTGGTTACCACCACTTTTTAAAAAGGAAGTTACATCACTTCCCGTTTTTAAATAAACAATTAAAGTTTCAAACCTATATAAAGGAAATAAACACTAAGTACTTCCATCCTTGAAAAAGGGCATACAGCCTGAATCGCGTTGGTTAGACACACGCATCAGCCACACGTATACCGCAGCATAAACATCTCAGCGGCTATCGTGATCTCAGCAAAGGAGAAAGGCTCACACAGAAGGGAACCAGCCGGAGAGGTGCGCTGAACCACTGAAAGGTAGGCAGAAACAGGGAGAGGTAGATCAGAGTCCCTGCCGCACCGGAGAGGCTCACCACTGGCATTACATCGGAACCCTCACAAATGACTTTTAAACTGCCCAAATCGGCAAAAGAGTTATAACCATCGTATTAACATTTTTTATTGCAGGTATTGCGCTACACATCTTGATTTTTAACTTGATACACAGCTTATTGAAACATTGTATCAGGTACAAATGATACTAACACTCTTATTACTAACACTATTTGGTCTGACTAAAGGATTATCTTCTCACACCGCCTGAGGGTGTGAGAAATCCGACAAAAGTGCCGGCCATGAGGCTGTTTTCCTGCTTAGTGCGGTGCTCACAACCTTGTGGCCGGCACTTTAGTCGAAAAATGCCGGTACTCGTGACTAAACACCCAGGTTAAGTCGCGAGAATCGGCATTCTTCGACTTAACTGGCAACAGTCAGACCAAACAGCGCGCTGAAATGAATAGCTCTGGGAGCTCCCTCACAGGGCTATTCAGCATCATGCTGAATTGAATCGAGCCCTATGATAAAATGTTGTAATTGAATCTAGCAAGAAAGGGACAATTAAATAATATATAAATTAATCATAAAACATGCAAGATACATTTCAGGTATAGGGATGCTCCTTTTATGCTTTGTGGGCAACCAGCCTACCTGAGTATGTGGAAAGAAAAGCCATAATGAATTATTAAAAAATTGGAAATATTCCAGTATTTCCAAATCAGTTTTCATTCCATAGGTCTCTGTCTCATATTAAGCTATTCACAATGGTAAAGTCAGTAACAACAGAATACAAAATTACCTTAGAAATGATATAGACGAATTTAAAAGCCAGGTGAAGAAGAACAGGTGAAGAGGTTTTGTCTCGAACAATTTCCAGTAACAAATCCAACAACCACTCTGCAAAAAGGAAAAAGGATTCAGATCCATACATAAATCTATTACAGTCAGTCTGCCCTACACTACTGGCACCAATAGATATGAACACTTCTAGTTGCTGGGGGTGTATATACGATTTTTTCCCTACATTGTGCTTTATCAGAGAAGCATAAATATTTGTTTGTGCTACTAATTGAATGCTCTAATCCAAAGAAAAGATTAATTTAAATCAAAACCTAACAGTGAGTATCAGAATAAAAGTGAGATTTAATTACCCAAGGAGCATTGTATCAGAATAAAAATGAGAGATATGGTAAGAACTTACTTTTGTTATCTCTCTTTCTTCGAAGTCCATAGGGTCCACAGGGTTGACCTTCGGGGTATAGCTGGATCTGGATCCACGGGCACCACGCAGTTAAAAGCTTTAGCTCCCAGGATGCACTGGGTCCATCCTCCTCTATACCCCGCCCCCTAGCCACAGGCACATCAGTTGGTAAGTAACCAAGGCCGGAGGAGGAAAAACAGAGAGAAGGAAGGCTGGAACACACAAGAACCATACTCACAGAAAGGGAGACGGAAAACCGGTGACCAGCCACACAGCCCATATGAAGCTAGGTGCATCAGGGCGGGCGCCCTGTGGAACCTATGAACTTCGAAGAAAGAGATAACAAAGGTAAGTTCTTACCATATCTCTCATTTTCTTCTTCAGGGTCCATAGGAGGTCCACAGGGTTGACCTTGGGGATGTCCCAAAGCAGTCCAACTAAGGGCGGGGACGCTCCTGTGCTGAAAAGGAGAATCCGGCGCCCGAAGGAAGCATCCTGAGAGGCGAAGGGGTCAAAAGCATAAAATCTCAGAAAGGTCTGGATGGAAGACCACATGGCCGCCTTACACAGCTGCACAGCCGAGGCGCCACGGCCAGCTGCCCACGAGGGGCCTATAGAGGATGGAACAGGCAAGCCCTCCCGTGTATAAGCCTCAGAAATAGCCAACCGAAGTCATCTAGCCACAGTTTGTTTGTTGTCAGGCCAACCCCTCCTGTGAAATCTAAAGAGGACGAATAAGGAATCCGACTTCTGAATGGAACTAGTTCGATCCACATAAATGCGGAGAGTCCAGACCACATCCAAGGAGGCCCCACCAGCCAAAAGATCAGGTGACTGAAAGGCCGGCACAACAATTTCCTGATTAATGTGGAATTTAGAAACCACCTTAGGAAGAAACCCGGACGAGTGTGAAGCACCGCCCTGTCCTGGTGAAATATCAGAAAGGAGGACGACAGAAAAGCGCCCCCAATTCTGACACCCTCCTGGCCGAAGCAATTGCCAGGAGAAAATTAGTCCTTCTCAGGACAAGACTTGCAGATTCAGGGAGCCATAGAGTCCTTGCTTACCCTTATGGAGGAGAAATTACCCTAGAATATAAAATTCTTTATCATCTGGAGAATCCTTGGATTAGAAGTGGAAAAGCGAGAAGAAACATTTCCTTATTTTTGGAACATTCTCTGATTGATTGATATTTATAGCCGGAGGGTGCGCACAGAACGCAAGTACTTTATTCATATATGACATTTGGAGGTTTTGTGTCTACCTCAGCCACAGGGGGAACAAAGGGAGGCTGAAATCTGAGAACAGCCTGGAAAAAGGTGTGAACATCCGGTAGTGGAGCTATCCTTCGCTGGAACCACACAGACAGTGCAGACACATGAACTTTCAAAGAAGCAAGGCGTAAGCCTAGGTCCAAACCAGACTGAAGGAACGCCAAAATCCTAGAAACCCGAAACACCTGAGGATCGTAGTTTCTGGACTCACACCACTGAAAATAAGAATGTCGCACTCTGTGGTAAAACCTGGCGGAAGCAGGCTTGCACGCCTGTAGCATCGTGCTGATGACAGAGCTGGAAACCCCTTGGACCTTAAGACGGATGTCTCTCTCAAGAGCCACGCCGTCAAAGACAGACGACCCAGATCCGAGTAAAGGCAGGAACCCTGAGACAACAGGTCCCGACGTTGAAGAGGCTCCGAAGATTGGAGTACCAAGGAAGTCTGGGCTAAGCTAGAGCCACCAACAGAAGCGTGCAG
This sequence comes from Taudactylus pleione, assembly GCA_031769625.1. Classification (NCBI taxonomy): domain Eukaryota; kingdom Metazoa; phylum Chordata; class Amphibia; order Anura; family Myobatrachidae; genus Taudactylus; species Taudactylus pleione. The sequence continues at coordinate 12,561,391 of JAUIMM010000012.1, read as the reverse complement.
CCGTCCTGTTTGAATTTCCAAAGAACCCGAGGAAATAGGCATATCGGAGGGAAAAGATACACCAACTGAAAGGTCCATTTCACCGACAGCGCGTCCACCAGGCTTGCGTCAGCATCTCTTGTCCTGGACCCGTACATGGGCAACTTGTGATTGTGACGGGAGGCCATGACGTCCACCTCCGGCAGCCTCCAATTGTCCATGAGTAGTTGAAACACCTCTGGGTGAAGCGACCATTCACCAGGGATGCACGTCATGACGGCTGAGGAAGTCCACCTCCCAATTGAGGACTCCTGGAATGAAGACTGCCAAGATGGCCCCGAAAGTGGAACTCCGCCCAAGACAGGATGCGTGACACCTCTGACTTGACTACTCAACTGCGAGTCCCCCCTTGATGGTTGATGTACGCCACCATGGTGGCGTTGTCGGACTGAACTTGTACGGCCCTTCCTCGAAGAGCGTGACCGGACAACCGATGTTGATTGGGAGAACTGCTTCTTCTGCAGTCCAATGGCCCTGAAGTGAAAGTTGACCTGTCACTGCACCCCAACCCCGGAGACTGGCATCTGTCGTGAGCAGAACCCAGTCCAGGATCCAAAAGGGGCGACCCTTGGTGAGATGAGATGTCTGAAGCCACCCAGCAAGAGACAGGCGTACCCCCGGGGACAACACCAGCATCTGAATCCGGATCCGGTGTGGTAACCCGTTCCATTTGGAGAGAATCAGTCCCTGTAGGGGCCTGGAATGGAACTGGGCACACTCCACCATGTCAAACGCCGACACCATGGACCCCAGAACCCTCATTGCCAAGTGAACAGACACCTGGGAACTCCTCAGGCAAATGCGCACTCGTAGTTGTAGGGAGGAAATCTTTTCTGGAGTTAGAAAGATCCTTTGCTGAAGAGAATCCAGAAGGGCTCCCAAATGAACCATCCGTTGTGACGGAAGCAGGGAGGACTTTTTTCCAGTTTATCGCCACCCGTGCACTTGCAGACAAGCTATCGTCAGGTGCAGATGCTGTAGAAGTACCTCCGGAGAGCTTGCCAGCAATAGGAGTTCGTCGAGATACGGCAGAAGCCGTATACCCTGGCTCCGTAGATGGGCAGCAATGACAGCCATCATTTTGATGAATACCCTTGGAGCCGTGGAGAGGTCAAAGGGCAGAGCTTGAAATTGGAAGTGGTGCTGACATATAAGCAAACCTCAGAAACAGCTAGTGTGAACATGGAGGTAAGCGTCCTGGATGTCCAGGGAGACCATGTAAGCCCCCGGTTCCATAGCCACAATGATGGAATGTAAATTTTCCATCCTGAATTTGGGCACTCTGAGGAACTTGTTCAGCGACTTTAGGTTGAGTATAGGCCGAAGAGACCCATTGGGTTTCTGAACCAGAAACAGAGTAGAATAGTAACCCGTCCCGCGTTGAGAAGGCGGAATGGGAACAATGACCCCTGCTTTCAGCAAGGACTCTATGGCTCCCTGAATCTGCAAGGGCTTGGTCTTGTCCTGAGAAGGACTTGTGCAGAAAAACTGGTGGGGAGATCTGTGATGAAAGGAAAGGGCGTACCCCTGAGAGACCACTTCTCTTACCTAAGCATCCGTGGTGGTAGTGCACCAGCAGTGGGCGAATTGAAGAAGTCAGCCTCCCACTCTGGGATCCCCCAGAGGGAGGCCCGTCCCATCACGCTGGAGGTTTATCCTCTTGTTTGGAAGCAGGGCATCTAGTGCTCCAGGCCTGCTTCATTGGTTTAGGGGAAGCCTTGGTTACCGACTGCCTCGAGAAGGACTGACCTTTGGACTTCCCCTGAGTTCAAAAGGACCGAAAAGCAGAGGTCCTAGCCTTAGAAGGTAGAAAATGGTAGAAAAGCTGACTTAGACTTTGCCAGGGTATCTACAATTTTGTCCAGGTCTGGGCCAAACATTATCTCTCCATTACAGGGTAAGGTCTCCAGGCCCCCTTCTTGGGAGTCCGCATCCGCCCTCCATGAATGCAACCACAAAGAACGGCGAGCAGACACCGCTGCGGCCGAGACTCTGGATGTCAGAAGCCTGGCATCCAAAGCCGCCTCACCAATATATGAAGCGGCATCTCTCATTTGTCCAACTAAAGCTGTCTGAACTTCAGGAGCTTCCTCAGGAAAAGTATCTTCTAGTACATTGGCCCAGCTTTCAATGGCTTTAGCTACCCAGGAGATGGCAATGGACGGACGTGCCACAGCCCTTGAAAGAGAATAGATTGACTTCAAGCAAGTCTCCACCTTCCTGTCCGTGGGATCCTTTAGGGATGAAATGGAGGGCATAGGTAAGGTAGCACTCTTGATTAAGCGAGTAACATGGGAATCCACTGCAGGCGGAGTTTACCACTTTTTGCAATGACCAGCAGGAAACGTATAACTAGACGCTAAACATTTCTGCGGCTGAAACCTCTTACTAGGCGACTGCCAGGCCTCCGCCATGTGGTCAGTCAGCTGGTCAGATAGGCAAAAGTGACTTCGGCAGTTTTTCCTCTATTTGAAATTTGGGTATTTGGGTTTAGGAGCCGGAACGTCATCCTCAATATCAAGAATGGATCAAACCACCCTTACCAAAGCTGGCACATTAATAGAAGATTTAGGGTCACCTCAATGTTTTTCCAGTGCGCATGCGCACAAGGGAGCCGGCTCCTTCGTGCGCATGCGTGAGACCCGCTACGACCGACAGCGCCGATGTTGATTGACAGCTCGCCCCGTTTGGAAGGCGGGCCGGGGGGGTGGCAGCCCAAACGGAGGCGTTCCCATGGGAACGCCTGCCGTTTGGGGGAGGCCCCACTGACATCACTAGTGTAAACCCACAGCCTAACGACCAAAACAGATGCGGGTGGTCAGGATGCAAGCGGCCACCCAGTATCTGAGCGACCGCTTGCATCCCCCGACTGCCTCTGAATGAGGGCCTTAGTCTCTACTTCCCGGAAAGGGGAATCAGAGTCAGAGTCCTCCGGTAATTCCCCATCATTCGAGTCTGACATCTGTACAGACTGGGATGATATAATAGGGCGTTTAGACACCTTCTGATGCTTGTCACTTATGAGCATAGATTGAAAAGCTGAAGAAGCCGCCAAACTCTGGACTGAACTAGAGAACACATCCACCCAAGGTGGTTAACACGCCTGGGAAAGTAGACTGTTGAGTCACCGGAGGAGACTGTATATACACTGGTAACCCCGTATAGGGACTAACAGTCTGAGGCCCAGGTGGAGAAGGCAACAAATATGGCATACCCTGGGAGGGGAGGATGGCTGGTTGGGGTAACCCCATATGGGGGAGAGTAGCTGGAACCGCAAGGCTATTCGCGATGGAGGCCAGCACCTGAGAAAATACCGCCCAAGTAGGGTCCTGTCCCGTAGTTGATGGGTTAGAGGAACCAGGTAACTGATGGCACCTCACACACAGCCCATCCTGTGATAAATCCTCCTTATTTACCCCTGCGACGCAGCGTCTGGAGAACAGAGCGGGAATCCGCAGAGCGCTCAACTTCCTCATCAGACATGAGATAGATAGATAGAGATATATATATATATCTATCTATCTATCTATCTACACACTATATATAATTTATTTACACACACACACATCCTATTGGGAAGTCCAGTGGCTCACTCCTGACACACCCACAAGTATGCAATGCACAGGTCCACAAATGTGGTACCGTGTAGCACACAACTGTATGTGACCGACCTCACCAATACATGAATTTATATAAGTGAGATCCAAGAAAAGCCCTTCCCAAACACACCGGCCAGGGCCGTAGGAGAAGAAAAGGGATAGGTATAGACTGACAGTATTTTGAAATAAAGCACAGACAGTCAGCACTAGCAAAAGTCACATACAATGCAGAAGTTAATACTCGCTGCACCTTGTCACTACAATCAACCTACCCAGATTCAGTGTCTGGAAGAATTATAGTGCTGTGTACGCTGTCCTAGCAGGGGAGAGGTACACAGAGGGACCGGTCCACGCGCTGCCCGAGAGATCTGCGATGTGCCAGGGAAGATGGCCGCCGGAGACCTCAAAGGAGGAGTGGCCGAAGGAAGCAGCTCAGCGACACCAGAGCGGAAAGGCGCGCTGAGCTGATGGGAGGAGCCACTAGACAGGGAAGGCTCTCTCCACTGGCTAGCATTTAACCCCCGGGACGACGGTTCCCACTGCCGGCAAATTACTCCCTGTTGGTCTAGTGGTCACGTGGGGTATGCCTCCGGAGAGGGGAAGCCCGCCGCCACTGCTAGTGCCTCCGGTCTGTCCCTAGAGACGGGAGGCAGAAGACTGCATATAGCCGCGGGTCGCCACGTCTTACCTGATCCCCGGCGCTCCGACAGCAGTCATGGGATTCCCCCAGAGCCCGGCTAGTACAGACTCTGGGGTACCGCCGCGATCCCCAGATCTGTACTGGCGTTGCGGCACCAGTAGGGTGTCGGAGCGGCAGCTTGGACGTCCAATGGACAGTCCGACGCTGCCGCTCTGAAGAGTTGTAAAAATAAAATGTAAAACTCATAAAATAAGCTTAGGGGCTGCTAAACAGCCCCCCTGCGCTAACGGTGACCCGACTCCGGCCGGGCACCAACTTAAACTGAGGTGCCTGTGGCTCGGTGGCGGGGTATAGAGGAGGATGGACCCACTGCATCCTGGGAGCTAAAGCTTTAACTGCGTGGTGCCCGTGGATCCAGATCCAGCTATACCCCCAAGGTCAACCCTGTGGACCCCCTATGGACCCTGAAGAAGAAATAGGGAAATTTAATTACCCATGGAGCACTGTATCAGAATAAAATAGGGAGATTTAATTACCTGAGGAGCACTGTTCTCACGTTCTTTAACACTTAAGGCCTGATTCAGAGCCGCTCGCTAGATGCGATCGCTCGCTCCCAGCGTATGCAAATCCAGCGCACGCCCAGCAAGGCAGGCGATTGCTCGGCAAAGCATTAGCACGCCCACTATGTCTTGGCGAGCGATCACTTTGCGTAAGTAGACGCCCACCAGCCATTCATAAGACTCCTACTTCCGCACGTCATCTCCAGGAAGTGCATGAACACATTGGTACATCGAGCACCATTGGATGTGCTCGCAGCGCTTGAGGTTGACTATACCTGCTCGCAAGCACTGCGATCCCTTCAGTGTATAATTCAACCAGGTGACTTGTACTATGACGCTGCCTGTTAATTATGCACGCCTCTGAAATGGCATTTAAACACTCAGGCATGCCTGCGTCCACAACTCCACTCCCCCGTTACTACTGCCCTGCCCCTGTTACCACCCACAAACGGCCTCTCCTGTCACTCATTCCACTGGGCTGTTTTTGCAGGGGGAGCGAGCGCATCCCAATCACTCGTACTAGTTTGCGCACGCGCACTGTGAACTATACGCATGCGCACATTTGAAAACATCGCCAGCAACGAGCGATCGCTTGCTAGCAAGCAGGTCTGAATCGGGTCCTTATTCCTTTATTCAGGCAGCTTAATTGCCAATGCCTCTCCCTGTGTACTGTTTGTGAATGGCATAGACCATTTGAGCATACAGTACCACACACCAAGTAAGCAACACACCCTATTTTATCAAGGTAAAGTAAACTCCACCAAATCGGAGCTGTGGTCAATACTGAGGACAAATGAAGCAGCTCTCTTAGGACCTGATTGAGAAGTGGACGCAAATCCAATCACCTCAGCGAAATAGATATGCTGACGTACATCAACTGCATCTCTGATCCGCTGCTTGCGTGCAAAGATGCACCATCTGAGCAACCTTAAGATTGTTCAATATGTCAGTTGGAACTTAAGGTGTGTATCCACTAGGCTATTAAAAGGCCGAATGAACGATAACGACATCGTTAAATTGCTTGTTAATCGTCTGCAAATCAGCTATGTAAATGTCGAAAACGACTAGCGATACGGCGCCCGCTGGTCGTTTAGACATCTACCACTGCCTGAACATGCTGGTCAACCTGACTACGTCAGGTTGCCCATGTTCAGGGATGATTGATGTGCCTACACTGAACGTCCAGTGTAGGCACATCATAGACAGTGAAACGACTGCACGATTACAATATCGTAACGTGCACTCGTTTCACAGTCGGGAAGTGGATGCGCACCTTTAGACACCGGGGCCAGTACCACTGTACAAAGGCGCAGTTGCTGGCTGCAACACAAACCGGAAACTGTAGTGACACACCTACTTTTGACTCTGCTCCCCTCCCCTTTACCCCCCAAAAACGCTCACTACCCGTCAATTGTTCTGTGTCCAAATCCTCTCTACGGACGCCAAATTAATTCCATAGCAACACATGTTTAGTGAGACACATGCGCAGTAGAAAAAAACATCGGGCAACTGCGAAAAATATCCGCATGCGTCAGGAGCAAGTGACGAAGGTGCAGGATACTTCCGCACGGAAACGCGTTGAGCCTTCATACGGACCCCCACATACCAGAGCACTTGGGGGACACTTATTCAATTTTCCGGACCAGGAATTTGGAGTCAACCGCTATATGACAACAGCTTATCCAAGTTAAAGGACTTACTTTATATGCAAGGACTTCCTGCTACAGTACCCACTTAGTAATGTACTCCTCTTACTGGGACTTGCACCGGCTATTTACTTGATACTGGACTCAGTGACTCATTATAGTGTTGTGGGGCCAATCCCTATTGCAATATTGCACATTTTAGCTTTCATATTTATGTTTTTATACGTTCCTATTAAATTGTGTTCATTTTGACCAAGCCATGTGTATATGATATACATTTATTTCAAATATCTCTCCACACTTCAAAAAATCATTCACTTTTCAAGGGAAAATCTGACAGATAATCTAACAGATAATCGTTGGTGTGTATGCACCTTCAGTAAAACAATTAGCACTCCTGTGGCTATATTTATGATCACATTTTAAAATGGTGTATTTTAGAAAATCTTGCAAGTTTTCTGATTATTTGACATTATCATTTTCTGTACATTGACCTTATTTTCATCTAACTAAAATATATCTCTGTCTAGTGTTTTGTATATAATGTTTTACTAATGTCTTAGTAAAGGATTTAGGGGGGAGATGTACTATAGTAGTACTTATTGTGCCGCTATAGTTCTAACGCCTAGTAGTCATGTGTTGTATCTTGCCTCCTGCTTGGCTCCATTTCACATGCGTGAGATCTCGCAAACATCGCCACAGAAGCCGCCGCTTGTTGGTTCACATACCGGCAGGTAATCCTGACAATATGTGAAAAAAAGATAAGCCACAAAAGTGAGCTTATTGATTTTAATTACATCTGAATATTTTTCCGTAAAAATCAATGTTTGCAGATAACGTACAGCGAAGTGATTTCTTTCCACGTTATCTGCTTTCAAACATACGGAGGTTCAATGTAAGTGCCAAATAGCGCTGGTTATAGCACATTTGGCACTTCTGCTTATATCTCCCCTTACGTAGTCCTAAGACCTTATGAGAAAGAACTCCTGCCCCACCGAGAGGTGTTAGACTTATTTCATGCCCTAAAATGACATATTGTGTCAGTAAGTAGGTCTGTTATTTTAATAAAACTATATGCAAAAAATATTTTCAAGAGTATGTGACCCTAGCATTGATCAGCATGATCTATGGAAATACCAGAAATAAGGTAGGTCAATGACCACACCCACACTACAACAGTTTCTCATCCGTGTGTATTTTCTGTCAACCTTGATCTATAGCCAATTGATTCTGATCGGATAACTTTAGAGACAACTAGAGGTTTTGAAAAGGTAGTTTGGATGACCTTCGTCATCAAACTAATCGGGCTACTGGTCCCTAACATGACTGTTCCTCATTCAGACCTAATTAACTGCAATCAGATATTGATCAAGAACAGTCCTTCAAAGCTACACACACTGTATTTGTGCAACTTATCAGTCCTAGACCAGCTGTAAAAATTACAGCACAACTTTAACTGTTTTACAATATATACAATATATACAAAGTATTACTTTCTGGTTTTGACAACAGTTATCTTACATACCTAAATGAGAGTCCAGGAGATGGGGCTGCTCTTGATAGTTATCCATAATAACTACAATTAAACATGTACAATTAGCAAACAAACAATACATTGATTGACAAAAAAAAAAAAAAAGGAAGTAATCATTTTTTTCAGGTGGTAAATATGAAGACAAACAAATGTATACAGTTTAGTGATAAATATATATTGTGCAATTGGCCCTAGATCTGTACATTGAGAACTCCTCATAGGTTATTCATACACTGGTACAACACTATGAGTCCTATTCAATTAGGTGCGAAAAAAGTCTTGTTTGTCGATAAGCGTTCGAAGGTAAGGCCGCATTCGCCAGTTTTGATGCAATCTTTTGGCGTACTCTCAGTGCACGCTCCCACTTTTCGCCCTATCCAATTGTAAAACACGCGAAAATGCATACGTGCAAAAACTGCGCATTGCAAAACAAGCGAAAAGTACAGCACATTTTGGAGAAATCAGTCTGTACCCCATAAAAGGCCTAACTGACACTAGAAATCAAAATAGAAGTGTATTTAAATAGCCCTAATAAAAGTAGTTTTGGTTCCTAGATTGAGTCAAATGGTTGTTATATGCATATTTGCATAAGTGTGGAAACATTATATAAAGCAATTTCTTTTGGAAAAATAATTGCTGTATATTTTTGTGTCTATAAAGTGCAGTTTTACAAATTTTAAAACTACACCTGTCGCAGCCACCTGCAAACCTAAAAACACCTGCCCCAACCATACAGCCCCCCAAATACCTGTCCCAGTACTTTAAATCCATTTTCCAACACTTTTTAAATTCTCACCCCAAAAACTACACGTCATTATTAGGGGAAATTAAACTTTTTTTTTATACCGAACCAGTCATTAGGGAGGTGTCCAAAGGGTTCTGAACCAAGTCTCTAAATTTTTAAGCCCAAAAAAAAAAAAAGGAGGATTTTGCACATTTTATCACCTGTCTCTGAGATGGGGAAAACTGTGATGGTTTCTGCCTATGGAGTTTTTGCACATGTGAACACTCCGGCAGTTGAATAGCGCGATACGCATGTATGCCCGAAAACTTTTCACCGGCAAACACTTTTCGCCAAATGCAACTTTTCGCACCTAATTGAATACGGCCCTATGTTAAATTAGCAGATGTGGCCTTTTTCAAAATGGACAAAGGGAAACATTTCTACTCAATAGTAACCAAACCTTTACAGAAACATAAATCTACTCAATAGTAACCAAACCTTTACAGAAACATAAATCTACTCAACAGCAACCAAACCTTTACAGAAACATAAATCTACTCAATAGTAACCAAACCTTTACAGAAACATAAATCTACTCAACAGCAACCAAACCTTTACAGAAACATAAATCTACTCAACAGCAACCAAACCTTTACAGAAACATAAATCTACTCAATAGTAACCAAACCTTTACAGAAACATAAATCTACTCAACAGCAACCAATCCTTTAGCAAAATATATAAAGTTGACTTTCTTTTAGTGAAAAAATATTTAAAGAGTAACTATAATTCTACATATGCAGTAACAGATGGTGCAATAGTTTGCATTACTGCCTCACAGCACTGAGGTCTTGGGTTTGATTTGCACCATGACGCTATCTGTGTGGAGTTTGTATATTCTCCCCGTGCTTGTGTGGGTTCGGTGCTCCGGTTTCCTCCCACAGTACAAACATATACTGGTAAGTTAATTGGTTACTGACAAAAACTGATCCCTAGTCTGTGTGTATATGTGATAGATAATATAGATTGTAAAGCTCCACTAGGGTAGGGACTGATGTGAATGGCCAAAATATTCTCTATATACGCTGTAGAACAGGGCTCGACAAAACCCAGGGGCCAGGTCGCCATGGCGACCAGATTTGGTTGCCTGGCAACCAGATTTTCAGCAACCCCCGGGCCCTGTAGTGCAGACCGCGAGCGCGGTCCACACTACAGAGTAACAGCGGTGGCTGTATAGTGGTGGCCAAAATTGCAGACACATTTTTAAACTTGAATGCTTATAAAAACTGTTTCACTTCACGCAGTGCAATTATTCATATATCAAATGAAAGGAAATTTAATGCTGAATTCAACACAATAAACAGAGGTCAAATATTTGCATTACAAGGGAAGTTATGTTACTTTCAGTCAGACAAAGAAGCACAGATGCATTAGATTCAAGAAGCGAATTGTAGTAACAGCTACTACCAGCCAATCGGAATCGTCGTTCTGAGGACCAATCAGCTGTCGTTTATGAGCAGATGCAAGGTCATGTTCAAAGGTGGGAAAGGTCAGTTTGGCTGTTTCATTTTGCAGAATAAAGTTGGTTACTGAAGTGCAATTATGGTTGGATGTTTGTGTGTATTGTTTAGTGCCAACGACGGTGTAAAAAATAAATACAACAATGTCATCCAGGCAAAGTGGTGACTGGTCACCCAGGAAGAGATCCAGGATTGTGGTTTTACATGAAAATGGTCTTTCGTATGCAGCAATTGCGAGAGAAGTTGGTGGGAATGTGACAACATCAGGAGTACGAAAGTTTTGTTTACGCTATCAGGAAACACAATCTATACAAAACAAAGAAGGAAATGGTCGGAAAAAGCTGTTGATGATAGGAGAATAAAACAAATTTCCGTCAGGGACAGATGGATATCACCTGCAGCCATTAGCATTGACCTTAGTGCAAATAGTGTTTTTGTCAGTGCAAGAACGGAATGGAGAAGACTAACGGAGGTTGGCCTAAAAGGTAGAATTCCCCGAAAAAAGCCATTGCTGAACAAAAAGCAGCGGCAGAAATGAATACAGTGGGCAAAAGAACACATTGCATGGACAGATGGTCAGTGGAAACAAGTGATATGGAGTGACAAAACTAAAATATCGATATTAGGCAGTAATGGGAGAAAATATCGGAGACGTCGCATCGGGGAAGAGGTATATCCAGATTGCATTCAAGCGATAACAAAGAATCCTACAAGTTTTATGATCTAGGCCTGTATGACAGCAGATGCTGTAGGCCGCCTTTATGTCATAGATGAAACACTGAACAGCAGAAAGTACATTGACGCCATCAGGGATCTTTGTCCAGATTATGCCCCATTTTTTTCCCATCAGGATTCAGCTCCCTGCCACAATGCATGGATATGCAAACAGTGGTTCACGGAGAATGACATACAGGTGCTGGGATGGCCAGGAAACAGCCCAGACCTGAACCCCATAGAACATTTGTGGTTCAGTTTGAAAAAACTGGTACCTCTGAGGAGTCCATCCAATAAGACAATTAATTGAGGCTATAATTTTCTCATGGCACCACATAATAAAGAAGGAAGAGCTCCAAACACTGGTTGGCTCAATGCCACGTCGCTGTGCTGCTGATACTCATAGGACACAGGGATATTCACCCTAAGTGTTGTTTTCACTGCATAACCCCATGGAATGCAAATATTTGACCTCTGTTTATTGGGTTGAATTCAGCATAAAAGTTCCTTTCATTTGATATATGAATCATTGCATTGCATGAAGTCTAACAGCTTTTATAAGCATTTGAAGTTGAAAAACATTAAAATTTCAAAGAGTGTCAGCAATTTTGACCACCACTGTATGTTTGTTACAGCAGCTGATGAGAGTCAGACAGAGCGGGCCTGGAGGAGCGCATAGCGGCGGTCATCGGCAGGAGCGTGGATCAGTTGTTGCGTTGTTTTTTTTTTTTTTTTTTTAAGGGGCACTACATAGAGGAGGTGGCCACTACTGGGGACACTGTGGGGGCACCGCATATTTGGGTGGCCGCTACTGTGGGGGCACTGCATTAGGTGGGGGTGGCCGCTACTGGTGACACAGTATGGGGGGGCCACTACTGGGGCACTGTACAGGGTGGGGACTACTACTGGGGTCACTGCAAAGGGGGGACTACTACTGGGGGCACTACATAGGGGGGGGCTACTACTGGAGGGACAGCTACTTGGGAAACTACCCAGGGGGGACCTGTATATGGGGACCACTACTGGGGCACTGTATAAGAGAGGGGTGTTACTAGGGCACTGCATAGGGGGACGCTACTAAGGGCAATGCATAGTGGGGACTACTACTGGGGCACGGCAGGGCGGGGGACTACTACTGGGGGCACGGCAGAGGGGGGACTACTACTGGGGGCACGGCAGAGGGGGGACTACTACTGGGGGCACGGCAGAGGGGTGCCCAAAGCATATTCTTGCATCTGTGTCCACCACTCTCTAGTTCGGCCACTGTCGGCGGTGGATTTGCTTGCCCAGGGTTTTTTGGCTGCGGATAGGTGGTCTTTCTGAGGGTTGGTTGCCTGAAGAGGGGGGTTAGTTGCTCAGTAATGTGGCTGTGGGTGGGAGGTTTACCTGGGGTACCCAGTTAGTGGTGTGGCCATGGGGGTTGGTTGCCCGGGGCATAGGTGTTCAGTAATGCTGCCCCGGGGGAAGGGGGGGGTCTGGTTCCTAGGTTTTAGAAAAATTTGTCAAGCCCTGCTGTAGAATATTTATGCGCTTTATAAATAACTGACAATAAATAACCAGCACATCCAGCCATTAAATATTTTCTTGCTACAGCAATATAGTATATTGGGTTAACATGCAAGCATTTCCAGTGTGGAATGTGAGAAGAGGGATCTACTGGAGCCCTGGTTGGTTTTCTCAGTCACCTTGTCTAGCAGGCCAAAGAATGCTTTGCACTCAGACAAGTCCACTACAAAAGGAATCATGTCATGAACATCACCAAATCTGAAAGTCCTAGCATTGTATACAATTCAGTGTTCTCCTGACACTTTATTTCTGGGGCAGTATGACCAGCAATATTCCGCTGCTGCCCGGCACGGACACGGCTGAAAGTAGTGCTGCACCGGCGTTTCATACAGAACGGTCAGCCCAGCACAACTTATTGGCCGCATCACATTTCCTGGCGGCATCAGAGCGGAGGGCAGAGCAGATCCCTTCCCCAGTATAAAGGGAAGGGTATGATTGCTCAGTCTCTGTCACGTTGAGAAACCGTAGCAGTGCGAGTACTGAAACAACCCGTTCTCCGACCCTACCTCCAAAATATAGAGAGATTATCATATCCTGTGAGCCTCCAGATGCTGCATTTTCCTTCACTCATTTGTGCACCCCTCATCCCGGTCCGCGCTTCCCCCCAGGCTGCCTGATGGTGTTACCCGGCATAAGGGAATTTCTGGAGAGAACACTGCAATTTGCACTAGAACTTTTGAGACGGATGCTGCCAGTGATGCGACATGTCAAAGGGACCAGCTCTCTGTATAAGGCAGCCAAACCAACTCTCTTCCAGCATGCTTAAGCCATTCCACAGGGATGAGGCTGTAATATACTATACACCAGGGTTTTCAACCCTCATTTTCCCCCAAAAGGTCATGTTTTGAGGATTTCTATCTGTGGAAGCAATTGCTGACCCAGCATGATTAAAGAAATACACAAAACATGACTTGTTAGTGGTACTTGAGAACCACTGCTAAACATAGCTCACCCCCAATGACTAAAAAAATTCACACAAAAGTATACAGTGCTAAACTTAAAACACCCTATTGAATACCTTTGTATATGTGAATATATACACGAGGGTGGTAAAATAAGTAAGGTAACAAGACCTCTTGTGTAATGTTCTCTATTTCATGCTAATTTCCCGCCAGGCCAGAGCAGGTAGACCTCTGCTTTCCCTCACGGCCATTAGACTGCGTCTCCTATCAGTCATACCGTCCCAACATCAGTTGTAAGATGGCGGGGCTGGCAGAAATATGGTCAAACACCAAGGTGTGTAGTGAGATCAGATTTCTGCGTGTAAAGGGCACATCCGCAGCTGAAATTCATCACCAACTTGTCGAAGTGAATGGTGATAAGGTCATGTCACAGAAACAGGTTTGGTGCACTGCCTTTGATAACGGCAGAATAGACTTCAAGATGAGCAGCGATCCGGCCGGCCAAGCACGTCCACCACAGATGACAATTTGTGCCGCATTGAAGGTCTGATTCAGGATAACAGACACATTTGAGTTAGTGATATTGCTGATGAGCTGAACATCTCAGTGGTTACTGTGCACAACATCGTTCCTGAGCAACTGGGGTACAGGAAAAAGTGCTTACGCTGGGCACCGAAGCAACTCACAGAAGTTCACAAACAAATAGGATGGGAATGTATCATGAGGAGGGAGTGCATTTCCTGCAGCATATTGTTACAGGCGATGAAACGTGGGTGCATTATGTGACACCTGAGGCAAAGCCAGCATTAATTACACGAAAACACACATCGTCCCCACCTTCAAGGAATTTCAAAACAACTCAAATGCGTATGTCCGGCAGGATTGCTGCTCATCTTGAATGTCTGTCCTACCATTATCAAATGCACTGTACCAAACCCAAACTTTTTTTCTGTGACATGACGTTATCGCCGTACACCTTCACAAATTGAGGTGCAGTCCAATAGCCGTGAGGGGAAGCAGTGGCTTACCTGCACTGGCTTGGTGGGAAATTAGAATGAAACAGAGAACTTTAAACACCTGAGGTCTTGATACCTTATTACTTGAACCACCCTCGCTTGCATCTTTCACCCCCAATAACAACAGAATTCAGGCGGACACTCAGGGATTAGTTGAAATTCCAGCGCCGGCATCCCGATGGTAAGTAGTGGGGTTATTGGAGGGTTAGGTGTTAGGGATTGGTTTCTGAGGATACGCTAGATTTTCTATAGTTATCCCCTGGCACAGTGGTAATTGTGCAGGCAATGATAGAGTCAATGATCACCATTAGAACTGTTACAGCACTGTAGACACCAATAATACTATGGGCACACAATGGATGGATTATATGATGCATTGTTTAGTACAGAAAAAGGAAATGTATGATTTTGTCACTATGGTATACAAGTTACATCGCCCTTTTCATATAAACAATTTTTAGGGGAAAAGCTTATTGTACTAGCAAAATGACACAATAATGTTTAACCTATTCTTCCCTGGACTTGCATTACTGATCCAGATGAAGAAAATAAAAAAATACCAGCAAGTCAACAGCTAAATTATCCTTGCTGGGAAAAATAATCCTATGTGACCCCAATATAACAACCTGATTAACTCCCTGGATCAAGCACAACAGCAATGCAACTAAATAGTCATAACCGATATTGCCTAACTATTGCTTATAACTTACTATATTTCTCTTAGGGGATATGCCTTTCAAGGATCTTTGCTCCATAATTGTTGCCCATCTTGTCATAACCACTGTGCCAGCCAGTGCATTCTCTCACCTATGAATCTCTGTGTGCACACCTCCCTGCTGACCAGGTCTTCACACACATCACGCAGGCTGACAATCAGTGCTCGGGTCTCTTCGCTCTCAGTGAACGTTTCCAAAACGTTATGACGAGATACTGCTTCTGGGTTCTCCTCTTCCTCTTGCTCCAAACTATTTGCGGCCATTATGATGGCACTTAGACTAGAGATTTCACTTGTCACAAACTGGAAAGAGAGAACATTTACAATAGTTGTAATATTACATAGCAGAGGCTAGAAAGTACATTCATATCTGGTAGCAGACATTACTGGTGGCTGGCTTTTAGGGTCATGCTAATATAATATGTATGGAAAGCTTACCAGGCTGTTTCAAGGTCTTACATTTGACTAAGTGAACAGTATATGACTGCATGGCCTCTGCTGGAGTGCACAATTTATACATAATATGTAAAAATGTATGAACAGAATATTCCAAAAACTATGTATTTTTTTTAACTTCTAAAAGTTTCAGGAGAAAACAATGTGCTGATAAATAATAGCAGTAGAGGACGCTGGCATTTAACAGGTTTAATGGTAAAAATCTAACATATAAGAGCAATATCCCTGTATTCAGTACTCTCCCACTCACAGTCATCCTGATCCTTTCTGCCCACCGTCATAGGGCACTAGGTCATTAAGTTATACCAGTGGTACCCAAACTCGGTGCCATGGCACTCTGGGGTGCCACGGGTTGGTGCTCCAGTATCAAATCAAGTTATTTATAGTCGAAACCTGTGCTGGTGTCTGCCATTCAGAAAATACGTGAACAAACAGAAGCACAATCCTGTCCACCACCACATAACTGAACCTAAGGAAAACAAGTATGCACAATTTACTTAATTTAATAACTTTTCCTGCATTTCTCAGCAAGAAGCTTTTGGCCTAGGGATGCTGTGAAAATAATTCTGATACTAGGGCGTCGTGATTCAAGAAAGTTTGAGAATCGCCGAGATATACTGTTAAATGCAGTCACTCAGTTGTATCATTATTTTTCCTGTTTATTACTGGCTGAACCTTTTAATACTATATTGTTATTTCATAACATTGTATTTACCTATGTACAGCACTACAGACATGTCTCCTTATAACTAAAAGATAATGATACACATACAAGGACGACGTACACTCTGCTATGAACATAGAGGAGGCACAGTGCAGCTATGCACATACGAGGAGGAATAGGACTGCTATACACACGAGGAGGAGGAGGTGGCACAGCACTGCTATGCACATAGATGAGGCAGTGCAGCTATGCACATACGAGGAGATGCTGTGCTGCTACACACATACGAGGAGGAGGAATAGGAGTGCTATACACGAGGAGGTGGCATAGCACTGCTGTACACATACGAGGAGGAGGAATAGGAGTGCTATACACGAGGAGGTGGCATAGCACTGCTGTACACATACGAGGAGGAGGAATAGGAGTGCTATACACGAGGAGGTGGCATAGCACTGCTGTACACATACGAGGAGGAGGCACAGGGCTGCTGTACACATACGAGGAGGAGGCACGGGGCTGCTGTACACATGAAGGGGAGGCACTGGGCTGCTGTACACATGAAAGGGAGGCACTGGGCTGCTGTACACATGAAAGGGAGGCACTGGGCTGCTGTACACATGAAGAGGAGGCACTGGGCTGCTGTACACATGAAGAGGGGGCACGGAACAGCTGGGCCAATACACATATACGAGGAGGAGGAATAGGAGTGCTATACACACGAGGAGGTGGCACAGCACTGCTGTACACATACGAGGAGGAGGCACAGCACTGCTGTACACATACGAGGAGGCACGGCACTGCTGTACACATACGAGGAGGAGGCACGGGGCTGCTGTACACATGAAGAGGAGGCACTGGGCTGCTATACACATGAAGAGGGCGCACGTAACTGCTAGGCCTATACAAATATACGAGGAGGAATAGGAGTGCTATGCACATATGAGGAGGAGGCACGGGACTGCTGTACACATACGAGGAGGAGGAACGGCACTGCTATACACATACGAGGAGGAGGCACGGGACTGCTATACACATATGAGGAGGCACGGGGATGCTATACACATATGAGGAGGCACGGGGATGCTATACACATATGAGGAGGATGCACAGGACTGCTATACACATGAAGAGGAGGCACGGGGCTGCTATACACACGAGGAAGAGGCACGGGACTGCTATGCACAGGTGGAGGCACAGGACTGCTATGCACAGGTGGAGGCACAGGACTGCTATGCACAGGTGGAGGCACAGGACTGCTATGCACAATAGAGAAGATGGCACAGGGCTACTATACACATATAGAAAATGGAAAAGTTATGCAAACACGAGGAGGCGGCACAGCACTGCTATGTTTATACGAGGAGGATGGGGGGGCCAGGACTGCTATGCACATAAAAAGCGGAGGATGCACAGGACTGCTATACAGAATACACACATACAGTACGAAGATGCACATCACTGCTATATACATAGAGGGAGGACTCGGAGGAGTCACAGGACTACTGTACACATAGAGGATGCATAATTTAGATATATACATACTTGGTGCCGGAACTATAGAGACCTGTCACACAGAATAGAAGGGGCGATGTCACCGCTCAGGATAATGAATGACGTGATCACTCGGTTTTCAACAGCGTTGCCTGTGTAAAAGAAACGGCGGGTACGGGTACCGGAGTGGGACAGAAAGGCGCGCCGCGCACTCTGCAATTATCTCTGGCTCTCATGATACAGTACATTATATTGGCAGATTGCTGGCTTGCTGCATTCTAATAACTGCTGCACTCCTTAGGTACAGCACCAAAGGACCCCATTCCATTAACAATTTGCAGCAGGAATATGACGTCTTCTTTCTACTCTTATCATTAGTCTAAAGGGGGAACAGGTTATTATTATTATTATTAGCCGAAAGGGCACAAATTATTATTAATCTAAATGGTGAACAGATCCTTATTATTAATAAGGGAGCACAAATTATTATACAAGGCTGAAGTTGACTTCTTATTCGGCCAGCTTCTTATTCGTGATCCATCTTCTTATTCACTTCTTAGGGTTTTTGTCACCCGGGGCAAGACAGTCATTTGGTGACCACACCCCCCCCCTGGTAATTCCCCCTGCAGCAGTGCCCCCATAGTAATGCCCCCTTCAGCAGTGCACCTATAGTAATGCCCTTGTACTAGTGGCCATATGGTAATGTCACCATAGTAATGCCCCTGTAGTGCCCATATGGTAATGCCCCTGTAGTGACCAAATAGTAATGCCCCCTAGTAATGCCACCTGTAGAGCCCCCTGGTAATGCCACTGTAGTCCCCCTGTAATGCCCCCATAGTGCCACATACACACACACACACACACACAATACTTACCTTAAACCCCGCTCCTGTGACTGCCGCCGTCGGGTCCGCCCTGCTGCTCCTCGGAACTATGGGAGAGACGTCATTACGTCTCTCCCATAGTGCCTGTGGGGAGAGCCGGAAGCTGGAGTTCAGAACAGAACTCCAACCTCCGGCTAGCATGGCGCTGCAGAGAAGGAGCTGGGCGCCCGCTGGTAATAACATCTCAGCGGGCGTCCGGCTTGGAGTCTCCCTGCGGTGCCGGGCTGGAGGACACTGGCGCCGGATGCAGCGGCACACCCGGTGCACGTGCACCTCCAACCCCCCCCTAGTTGCGGCCCTGCCCTTACACAAATTGCAATTGTATTTTAACTGCCACAGTAAGGTTTTGGGCATAAATAAGGCAGTAAAGCGGGCACAGGCACCAGATTTTGTCATTTTGAATAAGAAGCTGTAGTTGTGCAAGAGTTAACTAGGCTCGGTCAACAGATTTTACACTTGAAACCCACAGAGGGTGGTCACATACATAAGGCCCACTTGCCTTGACCAACAAGGATTTTGTCATGAAATAGGGTGAAGAAGCGGGCACAGGCACCAGATTTTGTAATTTTGAATAAGAAGCTGTAGTTGTGCAGGGGTTAACTAGCCTCGGTCAACAAATTTTACACTTGGAAGCACCAGAGGGTGGTCACATACATATGACCCACTTGCCATTTGCCTTGACCAATAAGGTTTTGGGCATGAATAGGGCAGTAAAGTGGGCACAGGAACCAGATTTTCTAATTTTGAATAAGAAGCTGTAGTTGTGCAAGGGTTAACTAGCCTCGGTCAACAAATTTTACATTTTGAACCCACAGAGGGCGGTCACATACATATGACCCACTTGCCATTTTCCTTGACCAACAAGGATTTAGGCATAAATATGATATGATTAATTGTTCGTAATACAACTGGACTTTACCTAACTTTTCTTTTTTGAAAATGATTAATTCTCTCTTATAGATCTCCATTTGTGTGCTCAATTTCTCTATCCACACATTCCTGGTATTCGCTATAAGGGTAGCATTATGTGTTTTTTCAAAATCTGCCAATTTGTCCTTAATGACATTTAATTCCCTAGTGGATTCCTCTATTACTAAAAGTAATAGATCCATGGAAGATTTATTGAGAATTCCGATCCATTTTTTGCAGAACGATAAATTATATCTCCCGATAGTTGGTGTGTTTTTAATTTGGAAACCTGTTGGTAACTGTTTATTTTTAAAATAGTCGGAAAGACTGATTTCATGGTAAAGGAAATCACATTAATTTTAACCATTGTTAAAAAGTGCCTCATTAGTTAATACGGAGGCATCTTCATCCAATAAATGTTTGTATAAGATAGCTGCAGCTTTTACATCTGAGAAGCTGAATCCATTGATGCAATGAATCCATTGATGCAAACTCCAAGACCGGGTCACTGTCAGTGTTAAGCACAGACATGTCTGATACAATTAATTTATTTATTAACAGTTTCTTATATAGCACAGCAAATTCCGTTGCGCTTTACAATTTGAATCAACATTGACATTTTACTGGGTTGTAAAATACATATATACATAAAAGAAACACGTAAAAGATATACATGAAGGTAAGAGGACCCTGCTCGCAAGCTTACTCCCTATAATGCTACAATGCTGGCAGTGGTGTAACTACGGAGGGTGCAGAAGGTGTGGTTGCTATGGGGCCCGGCGGCTTAAGGGGCCCTCCGGCCCAGCGATCGCACCCCCTGCACCCTCTATTTGCCGGGTGCCCGCTGAGATTGTGTTACCAGCGGGCGCCCGGCTCCTTCTCTTCTCTCTACCCCCCCCGGCACCAGCAGAACCCGGACGACGGAGCTCACTCCTGAGCTCTGGCTTCCGGGTCCTGCAGTGCACTATGGGAGTGACGTCATGACTACCGGGGGCATTACAGGGGCCTGCATCACTACTGGGGACATAATATGGGGGCATAATAGGGGCTTTACTACTGGAGGCATAATATGTGTCACTATAGGGGGCATTACAGGGGCCTTACTACTGGGGGCATAATATTGGTCACTACAAGGGGCATTACAGGGGCCTTACTACTGGGGGCATAATATGGGGGCATTACTGCAGGGGGCACTGCATAAGGGGCACCATTACAGTGGCCATTGCATAAGGGACACCATTACAGTGGGCATTTCATGTTTTAGGGGAACTACAGTGGGCAATGAGTAAGACCTAAGTTTAAGGGGGGCCCCTTAAAAATGTTGCTATGGGGCCCAAAAAGTTCTAGTTATGCCCCTAAATGCTGGCCTGTATAATACAGTGTTATAAAAGTTCCAATGCTGGTGCTGGTAAAAACAATAACAAGCAGGAAACAACCTGCCATGTAAAACGATATCCTTCTGTACAAGCTCTTATAGCTATCTGGGTGCCTTGGCTGGGTTGTCACTTATAACAAATAGTGACTCTCCTATACATTCATCCACGTTATGCCCGGCACTCCTGGATCTTACTTCAATAACGCTGTGGTGCCTTCCTAGGGTGACGGCATACCCGAATATATCACGCAAGTAAGGCGGCACTCTCCAGACTTTGTGAATATCAATAAAAGTCCAATGATATTTCGGGGTAGATCCTCCATCTTCAGGGACATACAGTACAAGTAACAAACATAGATAGCACTTTATATACCCTTACAACATACGTTAATGAGTGTCAAATGATCTAATCATAAATCTCACCTGTGTGACACCTCCAAACATCGGCAACTCTCCACGTGCTGAAACCAGTCCGTCACAGGCACGATGACGACATCCAACAGTGCCACACAGGTGAGTAAAGTCCAGTTGGATTATGAACAAAGAAAAGTTTACGCCTGGATTAATCTTACCAACCCTAGGAGTGAAAGACAACACTTTCCTAAATTCCGTAAACAGCAGCCAAGATTTAAAGATATGGAAGGATCTAGTACATCCATGAGCGAGGCTGAATCTCAGCCATCTACTTCACTGGAACAAATTGCCCCTTTGGGGTTACAAACCCGATCAACGATATAAACAACACCCATCGGCGCACGAGGAGGGTGCGGCAAAACAAGAGGCAGCAACAGAAGGCCACCACGCCACAGAAGATCTAGTATTTAACCTTACATGAAACGCAGGTCTATCCTTTGTGCCCAGTACTAGGATGGACACATTTCAATGGCAGGTGGACACCAACAAACTGAATAGGACGTTACGTATTAACTATTAAAGAACATTTTGATAAACTGCCTGATACACAAATCTCAACAGATGTGGTGGATATTCCCCTTCAATTAAAAAAAGATCAGACCAAGATCTAAGTTTGACCCCCATCACCCAAAATGTCTCTATAGAATCTTTTACTAGACTACTTGATAGTGCTGGACAGTCACCTCCCTCTGATCCTGTGTTCCAGTATAATTAAAAATTAAGCAATGACTTTAAAATAATTGTCCAAACGGGATGACATTGTTATAAGATTTGCAGACAAAAGGGGAGCAACAGTGGTATAGGATTTATCATCCTACCGGCAAGAGTGTTCACGACAGCTGGGAGACACTACCACCTACAAACTGCTGCAGGGAGATGCCACTAGTAAATTTAAAGCAGAGTTGGATGCTGTATTAAATACAGCCACAAATGAAAAAATCATTTCTCTGGAACTTAGTAAAGCTCTATCGGTGGAATTTCCCATAGTACCTTTGGTTTATGTGGCCCCCAAAATACATCAATCTTTAATAGATCCCCCTGGACGGCACATAATTTTGTCAAGAGGATCTTTATACCACCCGGTATCTGTATACTTGGACTCTTTATTGAATCCCTGTATCCAAAATATCCCCATCTACCTAAAGGACACTACCACACTATTGGTCCTGTTGAAACAACTGGGTTAATTACCAGAGGGAACAATAATGTGCAGTGCTGATGTGCCCAGCCTCTACACCTGTATCCCACATGAACAGGGTGTAGAGGCGGTTAGGGTATTGCTTACAGATAACCCGCATTATAAAGGGCCATCTGTCTTTCTATTTCTGCAATTGTTAACACTGGTTTTGACCAGGAATTATTTTCTACACGATGGCCGGTACTACATCCAATCCAATACATCAGGGTGTGCTATGGGGTCATCAGTTGCCCCATCGTACGCTAACGCCTTTATGTATCATGTGGAGCAAAATATGTTGTACTTATGAAGGCAGATTGTTACAGGATATTATACTGTATCGTAGATACATCGACGATTTGCTCATTATTTGGAGAGGACTGGCTAATGCTCTAATTGAAATCTTGGAGAATCAAAATAAATCTAACAGTGTAGTCAAAGTGACCCATAATATCAGCACAGACTCAGTGCAATACCTGGATGTTAATATATGTCTTAGCAATCAAATTATAAACACCTCTCTATTTGTTAAGAGTACGTAAAGGAACACCATACTGAGAAATGATAGTTTCCATCCTTTACATCAGCGTAAGGGGCTACCATATTCACAACTCTTACAAGTAAGACGAATTACATCTGACCCCAATATGGCTGAAAAAGCCCTGGATGATATGGTAGACAAATTTGTCTCTAGGGGCTATAGTAGAGGAGAGTTGGAAATTCTTAAAAGGAAGGTTATGAACATGCCACGAGCAAAGACCTTAGAAACAAAATGTCAAAGTAAATCAGCATTGCCTCTTGATCGTATCCTTTGGGTTAATAGGTATAACACCCATAGCATGTTCACCCCTAAATTGGCTAAACATTGGTGGCTGATTGTAAATAGTGACCCAGATTTACTTTCCACTTATAACAAAAAATTAATGCTTAGTTACACTAGAGGCAAAAATATAAGAAATCAATTGGTGAAACTAGACATTACAGGTATGGGCAAGACTAAACCATCTCATTTCTTAAGTCAAAAAACAGGATGTTACAGATGTTTAGGATGTGTAACCTGTCGTTCCTTAACAGTTGGTAAAAGTAGCAGTCATCTACATACGGGTAGGAGATTTAGCATTAAATTTCCAGTTACTTGCACCACCACATACAGATGCGTCCAGTTACATTGTGGCTGATCATGCCACAAACGTGTGCGCACATCGTGCCATGCGATTCCCCGCAACTCCATACGCTACGATACGCACTGCGATTGCATCATTCATTCCTATGGAGGCGCAATCGCGTATGCAGTGCATCTCGATTTGCAGCGCCTTCTGCAACACTATAGTTGGGTATATCTGTATGTAATATATTGCACAACAATATATTACATATAGAGGGTAGAATTCCACCTAGTTACTACCTCTTGCTTCAGCTGATGGCAGGGCAAATTCAACAGTTCTTGTTGGTTCTGCAATCTTCGACACGCAGTTGCTGAATGTCGTAAATGTCCAGAAATGTTTCGGGCCACCGAGAGCATCTCTTGCACGCCCCTGTCATTTTTTTTTAAATGTTGCACCACCAGATTAATTGTGTGAGCAAAACATGGGATGTGATCGAATTCGCCCACATGTAATGCTCGCACAATATTGCTGGCGTTGTCAGAATTCACAAATCCCGAGGAGAGTTAAAGTGGGGTAAGCCATTTTGCAATGATTTCCCCGAGTTTCTCTAAGAGGTTCTCAGCGGTATGCCTCATAGTGAAACCGGTGTTACACAGAGTAGCCTGCCTCAGAATGAGCTGGCATTTGTTAGCTGCTGCTGCTGTTTGCACTGTTAGAGGCAATACACCTACCCAGTGGGCTGTCACAGTCATGTAATCTTCAGTTTGCCCTGTCCCACTTGTCCACATATCTGTGGGTAAGTGGACAGTGGGCACAACGGCAATTCGGAGGACATTAATAAGATTTTTTTTAATGCCCTTTTACAGATTGGTAATTGCTATTCTAGAGAAGTGGAATCTAGAAGGCACATTGTAGCAGGGACACAGGACCTCCATTAACTGGGTAAAACCCACTGCATTAATGGCGGACACTGGACGCCCATATAATACCAGCACAGTTGTTATGGAGTTAGTAATCCACTGTGCAGCTGGGTGTCATACTTGTTCGCCAATGCAAAGGATTGTGTGACAGTCAATTGTTTGGTTGAACCTCCTGAACTACTAAAAGTAGTCTTCTACAACGGATAGGAGATAGGAACAACGGATAGAAGATGAGTCAGTCCTTATGATATTGTATGCAGCTTTACTTCCGATCACGAATGGGGATGTTGATGATGATGCAGGTGTTGGTGGTGGATAAATTATCATTAGAACCATCAGTCATAAATACAGGCCAATGCTTTATCCTTTCGTTGCCACTTCGTGTAGTGAATGGCATATTGGCAATTTTTGGTTTCTCTAAAGCTAACTCAGCTTTAGCTTTTTTTTTCTTTATCAGGGTAAAAGTAGATTTCTTTACATAGCCTGACTTGCCCTGGTGCATCATAGATGACGTTGACGGTCTTGCATCATCATCATGACTGCTGCCGGCAGCTACAAGACTGGTATGTGGGTCCTGCTCTCCTGTTGTCACAGTGAATCGGACACCGGCTATTGCTTACCGGGTCCGGCAGCACTGGAACCTCAGTCGGTGGCCTGTAACGGGCGGAGAGTTCCCGGCGCCCGCTGCTGTGACGTCAGCGCTGGGTTCCCCTCACTCTTCACAATTGAAGGCGGCCACGGCTCCTCTAGAAGCGCGCACGCACGCCGACCTGCAGGGGATTTAAAGGGAAAGGCACACCAAACGTCAAATTACGTTTGGCGCGAGATTTGGACTTCTCCCTATAAGAAGGAGTCTCTAGCACTAGACAGGTGCCAGAGTATAGGCTCCATACCATACTCCAGCATTCCAGTACTCACCTGTTTTCCTGATCCTGACCTTGGCTTGTTTGTGACTCTGATTTCGCCTGTCTCCTTTGTACAGCTCCTGATATCTGGTTCTGACCTCGGCTATTCCCTGTGACCTGTCTACGTCTGCTCCCTGGTACCGTTTCAACTGTTTGGTATTGACCCGGCCTGTCGACTACGTTATTCTTCTGCACTAAATCCAGTACTCACCAGCACCTGTATAGGGGAACCTAACCTGAGGGCCGCGACCTGTGTGTCGGACGCAGCCAAGTCCAAACCTTCTTGCGAGTATCCCTGGTGAATACCGCCGGCACATTAGACTCCGTGCCTCAGGCATAGGTCCAGCCAATTCCCTAAATACGGGCTGCATCCACAATCCGAGCGAGAGTTTGTGACACCTGTCACGTGACAGTCCTCCATACTCACTGCGGTCTTACAGCAGTGTCATCAAGCAATTATAGTGCAGCTCAGTTGTGGCTAACGCACACAACCCAAAAATGTTTTTAATTTTTTCACTGGTGGTGTGGCAGGCTAACACGCACACACAAAAAAAATAGTTTTTTGTTTTTTTTCACACTGGGGTGAACCCCTGAAAGAGGCAGCAGCCCCTTGACAGACAGCAGCACAGCACCCCTGCGCACCTACGCTGATGACAAATGTGGCTAACACGCACACACATAAAAATTGTTTTTATTTTCACACTGGTGGTGTACACACAATTTTTTTTCCACTGGTGGTGTGGCAGGCTAACACGCACACATCAAAAAAATTTTGTTTTTTTTTCACCCTGGGGGTGAACCTCTGAAAGAGGCAGCAGCCCCTTGACAGACAGCAGCACAGCACCCTCTTGCGCACCTATGCTGATGACAAGTGTGGCTAACACGCACACAAAATAAAATATTTTTTATTTTTTTCACACTTGGGGTGGGTGAAGAGCACCCCTGAAGGACAGAGCACCCCCTGGACAACACAGCAGAACAGCCAGCCCCTATGGACAGGACAACAGCCAGCCAGCCCCTCTATAGACAACAGCCAGCCAGCCTTTATTAGACAGGACAACAGCCAGCCAGCCCTTATGGACAGGACAACTGCCAGCCCCTATATGGACATTAAGCAGCCAGCCCCTGAGTGACAATAGTAGCCATCCGCTATGCACAGCGTCAGCAACAGCACAGCACAGGTCCCAGCTCCCTCCCTCTTCACTCTCCACAACCGGAATGAAAAATGGCAGGGATCGCTGGGCCTTTATAGAATCTAAAACCTGCGAGAATCCGACAGCGTGATGATGACTTATTCCTCGTTTTCAGATCAGAGTCAGGAGGGAAAACCCGAGCCGACTTGAATCTGCCTCGAATACACACATATACTGTACACACACATATATATTAGGGGTGAGCGGGTTCGGATTTCTGAAATCCGAACCCCCCCGAGCCCCCCTGATCCGAGTCCGATCCGAGTCAGGCTCGACTTTTCCCGCCTGACTCTGATCTGAAATCGAGGCAAAACGTCATCATCCCGCCTTCCGAGTCTCGCGGGTTTTGGAACCTATATAAGGTACCCGCGTCGGCGCCATTTTCTCACTCGGCTGTGGACAGTGAAGAGGGAGGGTGGGAGTTAGGGCTGGCTGGGCTGTGTAGTGTAGTGTAGTGTAGTGCTGCTGTTGTCCACTACTTCAAAGTCCATAGGGGCTGGCTGTGTTGTGCTGTGCTGCTGTTGTTAATAGGGGCTGTGTCCACTACTTCAAAGTCCATAGGGGCTGGCTGGACTGTGTTGTGCAGTCAGTTCTCCATAGGGGCTGTGTCCACTCCAAAGTCCTGTGCAGTGTCCCAGGGGTGCTCCCCCCAAGTGCTAAAAAAATATATATTTTCTGTGTTTGTGAATTGTGTGCGCAGTAGCCGCACGTGCATTAACAAAGTAGTGCCAAGCGTGCGCCTGTGTCATAAGTAAAGGGCCAGCTGGCTTGACCGTTAAAGGGTGTTGTAACCCCCAAAGTACACTCCAGTCCAAACCAAAAAAAAAAAAATTTTCTGTGTTTGTGAATTGTGTGCGCAGTAGCCGCACGTGCATCAACAAAGTAGTGCCAAGCGTGCGCCTGTGTCATAAGTAAAGGGCCGGCTGCCTGGACCGTTAAAGGGTGCTGTAACCCCCAAAGTACACTCCAGTCCAAACCAAAAAAAAAATTATTTTCTGTGTTTGTCAATTGTGTGCGCAGTAGCCGCACGTGCATCACACAAAGTAGTGCCAAGCGTGCGCCTGTGTCATAAGTAAAGGGCCGGCTGGCTTGACCGTTAAAGGGTGCTGTAACCCCCAAAGTACACTCCAGTCCAAACCAAAAAAATATATATTTTCTGTGTTTGTGAATTGTGAGCGCAGTAGCCGCACGTGCATCAACAAAGGAGCAGCGCCAAGCGTGCGCCTGTGTCCCATAAGTAAAGAGCCGGCTGGCTCATTTCTTAAAGGCTGGTGTAACCCACAAAGTGCACTACTCTCCAGCAAAAAAATAAAAATATTTTCTGTGTTTGTGTGCGCCTTAGCCGCACGTATATATCAATATAACATAAATGGAGGACCAAACTTTCTCCGATAAAAATAAAATAGGGAAAGATCAAGAACCACTTCCTCCTAGTGCTGTTGCTGCTGCTGGGAGTTGTTCATCATCCCAGAGAGGAAGTAGGAACACCACTACTTTTACTAAACAATTGACCCTCCAACAGTCCCTAGCGATGAGGATGAAGTATGACAGCAGTCATCCTGAAGCAAAACGTATAACTGAAGCCTTGACTGCTATGTTGGTGTTAGACGTGCGTCCGGTATCCGCCATTAGTGCAGTGGGATTTAGACAATTGATGGAGGTAGTGTGTCCCCGGTTCCAAATCCCGTCTAAATTCCACCTGCATCCTCAAAGCAGCAGCGACAAGCGTGCGTCTGTCTGTTAAAGGGTGGTGTAACCCTCAAAGTGCGCTCCACAAACAATAAAAAAAATCTTTTTTTTTCTGTCTTTGTGAATTGTGTGGGCTGTAGCCGCACTTGCATCCTCAAAGCAGCAGCGACAAGCGTGCGTCTGTCTGTTAAAGGATTACATCGGCGACAGCATCCAAGTAGGCATGTCAGACAGTCCATACCTGTACTGGCAGGAAAAAGAAGCAATTTGGAGGTCCCTGTACAAACTGGCTCTATTTTACCTGAGTTGCCCCCCCTCCAGTGTGTACTCCGAAAGAGTGTTTAGTGCAGCCGGGAACCTTGTCAGCGAAAGGCGTAGGAGGTTGCTTCCACAAAATGTGGAGAAGATGATGTTCATAAAATGAATTATCAACTCTTCCAGGGAGACCAGCCTCCAGAACGTACAGAGGGACCTGTGGTTGTGGATTCCAGCGGGGACGAATTAATACTCTGTGAGGATGAGGATGTACACAACACTGAAGAGGGTGAGGAATCAGTGGATGAGGAGGATGAGGACAACATCTTGCCTCCGTAGAGCCAGTTTGTGCAGGGACAGATTAATTGCCAGCTTGTTTTGTGGGGGCCCAAACGAACCAATCATTTCAGCCACAGTCGTGTGGCAGACCCTGGCGCTGAAATGTTTGGTTTGTTAAAGTGTGCATGTCCTGTTTATACAACATAAGGGTGGGTGGGAGGGCCCAAGGACAATTCCATCTTGCACCTCTTTTTTTTCTTTGAATTATGTACTGTTTGGGGCCTAGTTTTTCAAACTGCCATCCTGTCTGCCACTGCAGTGTCACTCCTAGATGGACCACGTGTTTGTGCCACCCACTCGTATCTCTTAGCATAGTCATCCAGCTACCTCGGTGCAACCTTTTGGATATAAAAACACTATTGTGAGGTGTGAGGTGTTCAGAATAGACTGGAAATGAGTGGAAATTAAGGTTATTGAGATTAATAATAGCATAGGAGCAGAAAAACCCACAAATTCTGTGATTTTAGCTGTTTTTATGCTTTTTTTAAAAAAAATACAGATACAAAACCCAGAACCCAAAACACGGAAGGGTGGTTTTGGCAAAACCAATCCAGATCCAAAACACGAAGAAAGATCCAGATCCAAAACACGAAAAGTGGCCGGTGCACACCCCTAATATATATGTGTATATACACACATAGACAGTGGTAAATGGGGAGGGTATATGAGCCCCTGAGAAGTCCAACAGGACAAAACGTGTTGGGATCATTGTACCAGCCTCCCCCAAGGATACTGGCTACTTGCAGATTAGCACTTTTTTATTGAATTTGTTTTAATCTGTTTATGTGTCCCTGTATTCCATATCCTCCTCTTATATTGCAATAAACCCCTTTTCAATATCACAACTGATGTTGGGTTATTTCTGTTTGGTTTGAAGCCCATAACCAGAGCTGGCTTTAGGGGTGCACCCCTCCCCAACATCCCAATTTTAGCGGGACAGTACTGTCCCGCTGTTCCACCTGTGGGCCGAAGTGGCCCGCGGGTCGTCAAATCGGGAGGTTGGGGACCCCCACTACCACAGCAGTCTCAGATAAGCTTTAAAGACTTATTTGGTACGCATAATCATTTTTGAGCATGTGCACATTACTTTTGAATTTACTACTAGCAGGCGCATGTTCTTTCCAACCCCCTTTCGAGATCACATTCATCTGGCTGCCACACGGACATATTGAAAGACTGCTGCCACCTTTACCAGAAGGACTGACGTGTTTTACTCTTTGCACACTTGGATTAAAGTTTTATATCACGCTAAGTGCAAGAAAACATTTGGGGTGATAATTTGTGCGCTATCCTAAAACCATCATCTCCATAATATATATATATATATATATATATATATATATATATATAAACATCAGCACAACAGCGGCACTCCGGAGACTTGCATAACATCTTAAACAGGTGTCTTTTTATTCTACATTTCGGGGTACACCCCCTTCCTTAGGAACAATTCCTATTCCTGAGGAAGGGGGTGTACCCCGAAAAGTAGAATAAAAAGACACCTGTTTAAGCAGTTATGCAAGTCTCCGGAGTGCCGCTGTTGTGCTGATGTTTGCATTAAGGGAGTGATCTCCATTGCTATATATATATATATATATATATATATATATATATATATATATATATATATATATATAGTGGCAGTATCACCAGAGATGGCGCTGGTGAGCAGCAAATTCTGTGTGTGGCAGGAAAGATCCGCCTACACAGAGAAGAAAAGGATTCTGGGAAGAGGTGTAAGGGCTGCCGAGTGAACTCAGTCCAGGGAGGACTGAGGCAGGCTAGTCAGACAGAGCTCACTATGCTAGCAAGCCAGTGAGGGCCAGGAGGCCTGAGCCTAGACCTGTGAGATACAGGGAAGGCTATCCAACTCCAAGGAAGCAGGCCAGACTGTGAGAGGCGGCAGCCAACAAGCTAAGGAATCTATACCAGGCCAGGAGGCCAGTGTCCAGTCCTGCATGTGGCATGAAGGACCACCAATCTCAGAGACTGTGAGAGACTATCATGCAGAGTAGCTGCTTCTGTAGAGAGGGTTCAAGAAGTGAGTTAGTGCCCTAAGAAAGGGCTAGGTGTTTATTATTTTCTGTTTGTTCCTGATTATGCTGGAAGTAAAGCACCACGTTCATTTGTTTTACTGGAATGCCATGTGTGGAGTCTGATTCTGCATCTAATCACTACACCACTGACACTAGTCTACCAAGCTAATTACCCCAAGTATCACAATATATATATAGAGATAGATATAGATAGAAATGTATTTATATAGATATATAAAGATTTATATATATATATATATATATATATATATATATATATATATATATATACACACACTGTATATGTGTTAAATTAGGTGGGTACAGGGGCTGATACAAACACACACACATATATATATATATATATATATATATATAATGCAACAGAAAACCCGGCACTTTGCGATCCAACCTGGAGGTCTTTAACTTGCACCGGGTGCCCTCAGCAATGGAGATCACTCCCTTAATGCAAACATCAGCACAACAGCGGCACTCCGGAGACTTGCACAACAGCTTAAACAGGTGTCTTTTTATTCTACGTTTCGGGGTACACCCGCTTCCTCAGGAATAGGAATTGTTCCTGTGGAAGGGGTGTACCCCGAAATGTAGAATAAAAAGACACCTGTTTAAGCTGTTATGCAAGTCTCCGGAGTGCCGCTGTTGTGCTGATGTTTATATATCAGCTATATATATATATACCACATATACACAGTGGTATATGGGGAGGGTAGAGTTGCTTGAGGTACACTGGCTGAAGTGGGGGGTGGTATGATAAGTCTACATTCATCATGTAGACTACACAGTGGTAAATGGGGAGGGTATAGGAGCTTGAGGCACACTTGGTGAAGCAGGTGTGGTGTGATAAGTTGACATTCATCATGTAGATAGTGACAGAATGTAGACATATCATCCCTGTTGGCCCAGCGGTCACTTACCT
Organism: Taudactylus pleione; assembly: GCA_031769625.1. NCBI lineage: Eukaryota > Metazoa > Chordata > Amphibia > Anura > Myobatrachidae > Taudactylus > Taudactylus pleione. Next base: position 12,529,466 of record JAUIMM010000012.1, on the reverse strand, counting down.
GCTCCTGACGGCTGCACTGGCTCTAGCACAGCTTCCGGGTCCCAGCGGTCATGACCTCTGCTTCTCCAGCCTTCCAGTGAGTATTCCGCCCTATCCCTAAATCTAACCCTTCCTGTAGTGCCCAGAGTATCAATGTAGGACAAAATGTAACCACAAAATGGCTGCCAGTAACTGGGCATCCTGTATATAGTGCTGTGACCTGCATTGTGACATCACAATGCATATAGGCAGCAGCTAGAGATGGCTGTAGCTTAGATCAGCTCTGGGCCCAGATGCCATGTAGCAGCACTCTGGTGAGAATAGAAAAGCCGTGGCTCAGGAGATGGCAGTGTAACTCGGTGCAGGTAGAGGGTTGTGCCCCAGAGGCAGCCTGGGCCCCGTAGCAACCCCATTCTTTGCACCTACTACAGCTAAGCTTTTGCCTATGAGTGGCAGCTAGTCTGCCACAGATTGGAAGAGTATATATGGTGACACAATCCTTTCAGTAGATTATTCTAGCAGATGCAGATCTAAGATCTATGGGCCCGATTCAGAGCCGCTCGCAAGCGCTGTGTGCTCGCAAGCTGCTTGATGTTAAAGCCCTGTGCATGCACCGCGTCCGGCATGCGCGAGCCCCACTGAGCGACTGAAGTTCAGTCGCTACAGGGCTCCCTATAAGACGGGGTGGCTGTTGATGTTGATTGACAGCTTGCCCCGTTTTGTGGGCGGGTAGGGTGGTGGCCGGACAAGCGCAGGCGTTCCCTTAGGAACGTCTGGCGTTTGTTGGGAGGGGTTACTGATATCACTAGTGATGTCAGCAGTGGACTTCCTGCTCTATTAGAGCAGGAAGTTCACTCGGGCTTGCGGCAGCTAGACCCTACCCGTCCATCCCTTACTCCTATGGATGAAGAGCCTACGCAGGTGAACCATACCCATCTCTCCAAAGAGGAATGTCAGAGAAGGATGTTAAAAAACCTCTGTCTATACTGTGGAGATTCGGGACATGTGGTCTCCTGTTCCCACAAATTGGGAAACGCTCATTCCTAACTGACACTGGGGACATCAAGTTAGGAATAATGAGTCCGTCCTCAAATAATAAAGATTTCGTAATAACCTTAGCTATAGATCTAAAGCCTAAACATGCCTTTGTATCTGCTCTATTAGATTCTGGAGCAGCCGGAAATTTCATAACTTCCAGCTTAGTTGACAAACTACAAATTTCTTGTTCATCCCTCACTCATGCGATTTCCTTGACTGCCGTAGCTGGTCAGCCTCTGGCTAATGGAGTTGTCACCAAGGAAACTCTACCTATGCTAGTCCGTATTGGAGCACTCCATTCTGAGTCTTTGAAGTTTTTAGTGATACCTGAGGCATCCCAAGACATTATTTTAGGACAGACTGTCAGAAATCCTGTTTTCCCAAGATACGACCTGTAAGGAAAACAGCTGCATTAATATCGCCAGCAATTCCTAAGGAGTATCAAATGTTCACTGATGTCTTCTCCGAACAACAAGCGAATGTCTTACCTCCTCACAGAGAATGGGATTGTCCTATTGATCTGCTGCCTGATAAGATGCCACCTCGTGGTCGCACCTATCCTCTGTCCTTACCAGAGACCAAAGCAATGTCTGAGTACATCCAGGAGAATTTGGAAAAAGGATTTATTTGCCCCTCCACCTCTCCTGCCGGAGCTGGGTTCTTTTTCGTTGCCAAGAAGGACGGTGGCTTAAGACCTTGTATAGACTACCGAGGCCTATACTTCCACTAATCATGGAGTTCTTTGACAGGGTCAAGAGGTCCATCATACTCTCCAAGTTAGATCTGAGAGGGGCCTACAATCTCATTCGTATTTGCTCAGGTGACGAGTGGAAGACCGCTTTTAATACTAAAGATGGACATTTTGAATACCTTGTGATGCCTTTCGGCTTGTGCAATGCCACCGTTGTCTTTCAGGGTTTCGTTAATGACATATTGATTTTCTCATCTTCTCTAGAGGAACATCATCACCATGTGAAAGAAGTGCTGTCTCGTCTGAGGAAGAATCACCTCTACTGTAAACTGGAAAAGTGTGTCTTTAGTGTACCTAGTGTGCCATTTCTTGGTTACGTCATCTCTGGCTCCAGCCTAGAAATGGATCCCAAAAAAGTGCAGGCAATCCTGGATTGGTCCTGTCCTCAAACCTTGAAAGCCCATCCAGAGACTACTCGGATTCGCCAACTATTATAGATGCTTCATCAAGGGATTTTCGTCACTGATGGCTCCCATTACGGCTCTGACCCATAAAGGTGTTAATCCTGCCCTATGGTCACCCAAGGCAGAGACAGCCTTCCAGCTTTTGAAACAAGCCTTTATCTCAGCTCCAGTCTTAAGACAACCAGACCTGAATAGACCTTTCTTGTTAGAGGTTGATGCCTCATTAGAAGCAGTAGGAGCGGTCCTATCCCAGCAATATGAAGACAACCGAGTTCATCCCTGTGGGTTTTTCTCCAAAAAGTTCTCTCCTGTCGAAAGGAACTATGCTATAGGTGACCAAGAACTCTTGGCAGTGAAGTTGGCGCTGAAGAAGTGGAGATACCTACTGGAAGGGGCTAAATTTCCCTTCACTGTCTTCACTGACCATCGGAACCTCCTCTTCCTCAAAAACATCCAGTGTGTGAGCTCTCGTCTGGCCCTATGGGCAATTTTCTTTACTCACTTTCAGTTCACCCTGACCTTCCGATCTGGAGCTCTTAATCAGAAAGCAGATGCTCTGTCTAAATCTCTCCTCTGTAATGACAATTCGGAGGCCCTGCGTAGTGCCCATGTCCTGGAGTCAAGAGTGTTTGCCACCGTACAGATACAGCTCCCTACTGGGAAAATTTTCGTGGCCTCTGAGTTAAGGAAGCAGCTCCTCACCTGGGCTCACTCCTCTCTTTTAGCAGGTCACTCAGGTACTCGAAAGACTCTGGAACTTTTAAAGAGAAGTTATTGGTGGCCGTCCATGAAAACTAACGTATTGGAGTTTATTTCCTCTTGTGCCTCATGTGCTCAGCATAAGTCTTTGCGTCAAGCCCCAGCTGGTGAATTGTTACCCCTGCCTATTCCATTACGTCCATGGACACATCTCTCCATGGACTTCGTAATGGATTTACCTAGCTCTCAGGGTTATACCACCATCTGGGTTGTGGTAGACCGATTTCCGAAGATTGTTCATTATATACCTCTAAAGAAACTGCCTACTGCTCCTGACTTGGCTCATCTGTTCGTCCAGCACATATTTCACCTCCATGGACTTCCTACCGAAATAGTTTCCGATCGTGGCACTCGATTTATGGCAAAGATCTGGAGAGCCTTATGTTCTGTTCTACAAGTAAAGTTAAACTTCTCCACAGCCTATCACCCTCAGATCAATGGATCCACAGAGAGGGTCAATCAAGATCTTGAGACCTTCCTAAGGATCTTCATGACGTCATCCCAAGACAATTGGTCATAATTGCTACCATGGGCAGAATTTGCACATAATGCCTCGTATCATTCCTCGACAAATCAAACCCCATTTCAAATCGTCTACAGTCTTCACCCTCATATTCCTGAGTTTCGAAGCCTGCCTGCCTGCCTTTGATGTGCCAGCCGTGGAGGATACTGTACAGAGATTTGCATCTAATTGGGCTCAGGTACGTTCTGATTTGGAGAAGGCGTCCTCCCATTACAAACTTCAGGCAGATAGGAGACATAGGAAGATACCTTGCATGCAAGTTGGAGACCATGGGTCAAATGTAATATGGTGAGAGTTTAGAAAATGTGAGAGTTTAGCAGTAAATTCTCACATTGGTTGAGTTTTATCTTCAAAATGGGAAAACATCTGAATGAGATTTTAAATCGTGAGAGTTTTTTAAGTCTAAAAAAACATGCAAGTTCGCTCTGTTACTTTGTTTTTGAACTCTATTACATTGGCAAAGTTTAAAAAGTGTCAGAAACTCTCACTTTTCTAAACTCTCACCCTATTACATTTGGTCCCAAGTCTGGCTGTCCACCCGGAACATCCGTCTCAGAGTACCTTCGATGAAGTTTGCTCCCCGGGTCATCGGACCCTTTTCCATCACAGAAATAATCAACCCTGTGGCTTATCACCTTCAGCTGCCTGCTTATCTAAAAATTACAAACTCATTCCATATCTCCCTCCTAAAACCCCTAATATTGAACAAATTCCACCAGGTTTGAGGTCTCTCAGGTCCTGGATTCTCGCATCCGCAGAAAACAATTGCAGTTACGGTTACGGTCCGGAAGAGCGCTGTTGGACCAATGCTCGAGATATCCATGCTCCCGCCCTGGTCAGGAGATTCCATACTGCTCATCCGGAAAAGCTTGGTGAGTGTCCTGAGGCCTCCCATAACGGGGGGGTACTGTTACGACCAGAGTTTCTCGGCATGGTGGTCGACGGGTACCACCAGTGAGGTCACTGTGGCGGGGGGCATCTGGTGGTGGCGCTGGTGTTTGGTGAGGGGCTTTGGCTGTGCATGGTTCTGTGCAGACATGTTGTCACTTTGGGCTGGTGAGGCCTGGTGGTGCTTCTGTTCCGCTCCGGCATAGGCGCCACCATCTTGCCTCCGGTCACGTGACCTAATCGACCAATCCTGGTTTGTCACATGCTTTCTCTGGCCAGTCATGTGTCACAATCCGGTGAAAGTGATCCTCTGTGGAGGACGGTGAGCCGGGGGGTTCAGGTGACTATCGGCGTGACTGTGGCTAGGTCTCCTATTTGCGGCCAAAACCAGGTTTGGCTAGACCTGCCCAGAGGCGCGGAGTCTAACTCACTTGGTGGTTTTCTCCTGTGACCCCTCCAATTGGGATTTGGTTTTCCGCTGCACCAAGTGAGCAGGTCGCGGCCCTCTGGACAGGTACCTGGGAATGGCAGAAGACCGGAAACTATATTACGTTAAGTTATTGCTAGAACACTGGAGATACACTGGAACACAATTAGAAATCCTGATCACCGGCTTGCATGAGATTACTGAGAATGCACTGAGAATCACTAAGAAATCCAGGAGCTGACTAGCTCAGCAGCTCAGGGAGATGTGGACACAGGCAGGTACTGGAGTTTGCTAAATATGCAGGAAAACACAAACATATACTGGGGATTGCACATACAAGAGGAGAGTGGACTCAAGGAATATATTGGGAATGCTAGAAATGTGGTACTGGACAAAGGCCAAATACTGCAATTGAATTAGCAGCACATATACAAAGACACACAGGGAAGGGACATGAAACACTGAAATACTGTGAGAAAGCTAAAGTCTCAGAGTAAGGTTTAGCATGGAAGCTAATACAGGAAACTGGGAAACTGTGAGCAGGCTGAAGCAACGCGCTGAAGGATTTAGCACAGAGCAACAGTTGGAGTAACACAGGCACTTGGAATAACGAAGTTGAACAGCGTCTTCCTGGAGTTCTGGAGGCGGATTTATACCCAGGGGTAGCAGATTACTGGAGCAAAGCATCAGTTGACTGAAATCATGCTACCATAGGTTAGGAGTACTGTCACATGAGAGGAACTGTCATGGCGGCGCCCATGATGGGAACTCCAATCCCCAGCACACACAGCCGACCATGGAAGCTCGCAAAAAGCACCTAAGGCAGAATACTCAGCCCACATCCATCACTGCACCAGACGTCTGACCGCAAGGAAGTCAGGGGAAGCCGGCAAGGAGGTGAGAGAGGCTGATCCTAGGCTGAACCCTGACAGTACCCCCTCCTTTTAGGGTGGGCACCGAACACCCATAAAGGCTCAACTGGAACTCCTCAGAAAGACACAAAAAATATATTTGAAAAACACAGGAAACTCGAAAATTTTGATTGAAGATACAATAAGAACTGGAAAATTTAGAAGAACAAGGTTCCCAATACCAGATGGATTCTGAGACTAATAATTGGAAGAAACAGTCAACTTGGTCCAAGAAAGGTTGGTCACCAGGAAGTCATCGATTCTTCTTCTTTTTCCGAGACTTTTTCGAACCACTTGAAGAAGAAGAAGACTTAAGTTGCAAAGTGTCTTTCATGGGATCTACCAAAATTGTTTTTTCATCGATCTCAGGATCATAGTCAGAATCTGTGTTATAATTCATCATCCTTATGCCTTCTTGAGTCTTATCCTTCTGGACAGGTTGTTTTTGTACTGGATCTTTTTGAGAAGGACTCAAATAAATGCATCTGAGCTTAATAGCAGAGGGTGGTACCCCAGAACTGAAGACTTTGTTGAGATGAGTATCCTCGAGAGAACTGTAAGGATAAGTTGGACCAAATTCTTTAATGACTGCCGCAGTAAAGGCTACTAAATCTGACAGCATCGGATCCTTTGACTCATAAATAGGCTCAACCCAGTCCCAAGCTTTACCTCGGAAAGATGAAATTATAAATTTTACTACATTAGTAGGCTTGATTTCAGACCATGGAGAGGATTTCATAATAGCGATGAAATGATCCACCAAAGCATAATACTGCGTTATATCTCCATCAAAAAAATGGACATACAAAGATCAGATGGATCCTGAGTTATATCTTTAAATGTAGTGGTAGCATCATCTTGTGAACCTCTTAACGGATTGGGCACTAAAGCATTTGACTTTGACACAACACTAGAAGATTCTTCCTTGAGTAAAGAACCGGAGATCTTTCCTTGGGATACAGATTTTGAAATCCCTTTTTGAGATGTAAAACTTGAGACTTTCCCCTGGACTATGAGACTTGATACCCCCTGCTAGGGTACATAACTAGAAACCTCCTCTGGAGGTATGATGCTTGAACCCCCATCTTGGGGAGTAACACTTGGAAACCCTTGTTCTTGGGGTACAAGACTTGAGGCCCCCTCCTGGGGTAACACTTGAACTCTTCTTTGGAAATGTAATACTCGAAATCCCCCCCAGGGGTATAACACTGGGAGCCCCATCTTGGGATGAGGCACTTGAATTCCCCTCCTGGGGTATAACACTGGGAACCCCATCTTGGGATGAGACACTTGAAATCCCCTCCTGGGGTATAACACTGGGAATCCCATCTTGAGGTATAACACTTGGAACCCCATCCTGGGGTGAGACACTTGAGGTCCCATCTTGGAGAATAACACTTGAAATTCCCCCTTGGGGCACAACACTGGGAACCCCATCCTGGGGTGAGACACTTGAAATCCCCTCCTGGGGTGAGGAAACTGAAACCCCCTCTTGGGGTGAAGAACGTGAAATAAGGACTTTCTCTTGAAACGTAACACTTGAAATCCCCTCCTGGGGTATAACACTGGAAACCCCATCCTGGGGTAGGATACTTGGACCCTAGTCCTGGGGTGAAGAACTTGAAACAAAAACTTTCTCTTGAAACGTAACACTGAAAATCCCCTCCTGGGGTATTACACTGGGAACCCCATCCTGGGGTGAGACACTTGAAGTCCCCTCTAGGAGAAGGACACTAGGAACCCTCTCTCTGGGTAAGAGGCTTGAAACCCCCTCCTGGGGTAAAGAACTTGAAATGAGGATTTCCTCTTGGGGCGTGACACATGAAATCCCTTCTTGGGGTACAACACTAGAAACACCCTCCTGGGGGATAGCATTTGAGGCCCCTTCCTGGGAAACAAGATTTGAAACCTTCTTTTGGGGTGAGAGACTCAAGGCCCCCTCCTGGAGTACAGAACTTGACACTCCCTGTTGGAGTATGGGACCTAAAACCCCCTTCTGGGGAAGCTGACTTGGCTTTTCCTTTTGGGGCACGCAATATAAAACCCCCTTTTGGGATGCAAGAACACAGACTTCCTCCTGGGGTGAGTGGCTCAGAACCCCCTCTTGAGGTATGGAACTTGAGACCCTTTCTTGGGGAGTAACACTTGAAATTACGGTCCGCTCCTGGGGCATAACACACGAAACAAAGGCCTCCCCTTGAGGCATGAAACTCGAAACGAAGGCCCTCTCCTGGGGCGTGAAACTCGAAACGAAGGCCTCCTCTTGAGGCGTATAACTCGAAACGAAGGCCCCCTCCTGGGGCGTGAAACTCGAAACGAAGGCCTCCTCTTGAGGCGTGTAACTCGAAATGAAGGCCCCCTCCTGGGGCATGAAACTTGAAAGAAGACCCCTCCCTGGGGCGTGAAACTTGAAATGAAAGCCCCCTCTTGGGGTACAAAACTTGTAACCCCCTTCTGGGGTGAGAGATTTGAAACCCCCTCCTGGGGCATGAAACTTGAAATGAAGGCCCCCTTCTGGGGCGTGGAACTTGAGACCCCTCTTGGGGTGCGAGACTTGAGACCCCCTGCTGGGGTAAGGAAGTTGAGACCCCTCCTGGGGCTACTGACTGGAGTCCCGTATTGGGAAAAGCAGAATCCGGACTGGGACCGGAACAGGCAGAATCCGGGCTGGGACTGATGGAAATGGAATCCGGGCCGTGACCAGTACAAGTGGAATAAGTAATGTCCCTGACTTTAGAAGTTTGAAATATCCTCCCAATCTTTCTTAGACGAGGGTTGAAGCATCTTGTAGCAGGGCCCCAATCGAAAACTTGAACTTTCTTTTGCTTAGTGGACATCACCTCCTTATCTGTAACTGAAGAAACGGAAATCACTTATGGATGATGGGGAGAACTGAAAATGCAGACATTAGGAGTCACACACTTGTCCCCACTTCTCAGTGGGCGCAGAGTACAGTCCTTAAGAAAGTGATCGTCATAAACGCAATATAAACACAGATGCAGTTCCCGGCGTCGCTGACGTTCAACCTCAGTAAGTTTAGGGCGCAGGTAACTTTGATGCTTTACTTTAGTTTGCTTGGAAAAGCTGTTAGTCAAGTCAGGAGTAGCACTAGAAAGCTTGGAAATAACTTTAAAAATTTTGGGACGGAGATTTTGTAGTTGTTCTAGAAGCCAGTAGAAACTCTTGAAAGGTTCAGGGTCACGAATATCAGGAAATTGGGGAACCAGAGGAAACTTGAGAGGTTCACTAGCTTGCACAGAAAATGTTTCATCTGTAGGGGTAATTGAAACTTCTCTGTGGAGAATTCACTGGCGGAACTTGTGGTGTGTCTGGGGACGAAGCTGCTAGAACTGAATGAATAACCGTCATTTGACTAGAGAGTTCTTGCAGCTGCTGTCTGACGGATTGCAAAGCTGTCTCCTGTGCAGACACACGAAAGAGTAAATCCTGAAAACCTGCTTCAACCTGGAACCCGGCGGCTTGCATATTAGGCTGTTCAAACTGTCACAATCCGGTGAAAGTGATCCTCTGTGGAGGACGGTGAGCCGGGGGGTTCAGATGACTATCGGAGTGACCGTGGCTAGGTCTCCTATTTGCGGGCAAACCCAGGTTTGCTTAGACCTGCCCAGAGGCGCGGAGTCTAACTCACTTGGTGGTTTTCTCCAGTGACCCCTCCAATTGGGATTTGGTTTTCCGCTGCACCAAGTGACCAGGTCGCGGCCCTCTGGACAGGTACCTGGGAATGGCAGAAGACCGGAAACTATATTACGTTAAGTTATTGCTAGAACACTGGAGATACACTGGAACACAATTAGAAATCCTGATCACCGGCTTGCATGAGATTACTGAGAATGCACTGAGAATCACTAAGAAATCCATGATGGGAACTCCGATCCCCAACACACACAGCCGACCATGGAAGCTCGCAAAAAGCACCTAAGGCAGAATACTCAGCCCACATCCATCACTGCACCAGACGTCTGACCACAAGGAAGTCAGGGGAAGCCGACAAGGAGGTGAGAGAGGCCAATCCTAGGCTGAACCCTGACATCATGGCACAGCACTTGGTATTTAGGGAGGTTCAGAGCCTCACTTCATTGCCAGTGCAACGTGTTTCTCAGCATAGCTGAGAGAGAGTTCCCTGTGCTCACCACCTGTTTCCTGTGATACGCTACCTGCCTGCCTGCTTGTCTGCTCCAACCCCGCTGGACTACCCAGCATCCTCCATTACCTTCCCCTTGCCTGAGCACCTGAGTCTGCTGTTCACCCTGCTCCTTGCCTCCACTGACACTCTGCTGGATAATCCTTCCTCAGCCTACATTCTTAATTTCAGCCACTACACCTGATTTCTCCAGCCTGTCATCATCTGGACATTTCCCTATTAACCAGTCACTACCTGGACAGTTCCCATTGTCTGCCATTACCTGAACATTCTCTATTAGCCAGTCACTTCCTGTACATTGTTCATTGCCTGTCACTAACTGGACTTTTTCCCATTACTTCACCACAGCCCGTAGTGCTATATCTGGACTTTAGTTTTTGTCATATTCATATCTATCAAACCACTCATTAAGTTCCACCTTTTCATTTAAACCTGCTTCAGTGTCTGCTCCTATCACCACCCCATGCCCACAACAAAACCAGAACCTCACAGCCCACGATTGATTTAATTGCAACTATTATAAAATTAATTAATTCCTTCTCACAAATATTTTTCAGCAAATTCAAGAAGGGGGCCTACAATATTATAATTTATTTTTTTTCCATCAATAAATTGTTATTGAGAATAAAATAGAAAAAATGGGTGTCGAAGCTGGATTATTGGCTGAGACAAGATCAGTTTAAAATTGAATCGCAGCGAAGCCATCTTGCGACTGGCCGCAAGACGCCATTATGGAAATGTCATCGCAAGACGCCATTTTGCGAATGGCCGCCCAAGCGCCATTTTCGATAAAATCACACTTTAGTACATGTGGCGATATTACTATTAGCATCAGGCGATTGCATCTTACACAATTTCTCATACACACATTAATACACACAATTGCGCTGTTAACTAGTCGCATATTAGCGAATGCATAAGATCCTGTATGAAAACGCCGAATATTAGCTTCATGCACACGCATCTGCCCCAACTTAACTAGCGTCTTTACATCAAACCCCACATACTCACACATTGCATATTCACATACAAGGTTCCATAAGCTTTAAGGTATAAGATTCAAGTATGTACATTTACTATAATTGCTATGAAATAAAGATTATTTTGTAACTGTTTTATATGTGATAACTAAGCCATGTTTGGTATTGTACTGATGCGTACTCTCTCAACAGTATTCCGGTAACATCGATGTAGAGATCGCAACAGGCAGTCTCAACTTATGGACCGCAGAGACTTCAAGCAACAAAATGTACATTATATGACTAACTGTTAGGATTTGCATGAGGCGGGAAACCAGAGACCACCAGTTGTTAGAGGCTGGACTGTGTCTATTTGAACCAACCTGTTAGATGCCTTGTAACATATGCCCTCTCCTTTAAGACCAATGGTATTAGCAACAAACTTCTCTATTGTGTTGTCTATTACTGGGGGATATAGATATGTGTGCTCTGACCCTGGGTTTGTAGTCTTCGTGCTGAATGCTGATTGATGAGGGGTTTCTTGCTGATGCCTACATCTGGTCCAGAGCGCTGCGTATGTATAACTGTACTTCGGTCTGTATAATTCCTTTGCGCTAAATTGTACTTATAACTAGCGTGTAACTGACTGTACTTTTACTTGAATAATACTTTGTGCTTTGGAACCACAGGTTCTATGTCTGGAGTCTTTATTTACTGTATAACGGCGTACGCAAAATAGCGTCATCCTTAGAGGTTTATAGGCAGGGGTGTATATAGGTTCAAAGGCAGTATCGTTAGTTGGGGGCTCGTAGTGAAGTCACTTACCCACTCACACGGCACATGCGGTTATCGATATCTCACCAAAGGGTGGAGTGGCCACATGCAGGGTTTACCTGCAACCGCTTGGTGCTGAGAGATCGCTACCCGTTTTCGTGTGAACCAGGGACGCTGACTAGAATCCAGGGACAAGAGAGGAAAAAGTTTGTTTTCCTTTGTTGATAGAACCTAACATTTAAAGGGGTGCCGCAGTATTGAACACGCGGCTGAGTCGCAGTTTTGCGCACAGTAAAGACGCACTTTTGTGTACGCAGCTAAAGGTTGTCATACGGTTGTGTGGTAGTCGCATTATTGTGTATGCGACTGGTCGCACAATAACGTATATGTATTTCCAGTTGTGCTGCCACATGTTTAAACAAAGCCATTGAGTTACATTATCAATTTTTGCTAAATATCTGGGTTAACGTGTATTTTTCTGCGCAGGAAAAAAGTGTGTAACTTTGAGTGTTTGTTTAGGGTGTAACACGGGACCTAAATGTTAAGGGTATCGTAGAACCCTTAAGTTCTAGGCGCAGGAGTTGGCCTAGTGACTCGGTAGCAGCTTACCGTTTACTTTACAAAAAGCAGGTGTATGGTTTGTTATTTTTGTTAGGGTTCGGCCCCAGGCGTGATTATAGTGTTCAGTAATCAATGTGTGTGATCTGTTAGGCTTATTTGAACACTATAATTGAACCACATAATCTTGGCTAGATTGTGATTGTGAGCTGGTGGGAGAGTGGACGAAATCAACTGGATCACAAAGGGTACTTTGCTGCCCCCTAGCAGTTGAGAAGTAGTCAAAAAGGGATTGCTGAGCGGAAGTGGCCTATACTTCCGTAGGTGAGTGGAAGCGTCTAGAGGTCCTCCATAAGGTTTGCGAATACGCCTTTTTTCCAAGACGTTCGCAGGTAAGTGAAAGTATCTTGACTGTCTTTCACCAGTTTAAATCTTTATTGAAAAACGTAGGAGTTGTCTCAGAATGGGAGCCACGCAAACAATAGAGATGTTAGACAATGATGTGCTGCTAATGGAAGCGCCGCTTGGATCGGCCCGTCGTATTATGCATACTAAGTACGGTACTTATGCAATAAGGTATTGTGATGTATGGTTTAAAATAATGATGAAGAGTGTTAGACCGTTTCCCAGAATTGGTAGTTTTGATAAAGATGTATTAGATAATGTCCAGGATCACATCAGTCTGATGCGCTCCCGAGAGAAAAAGGTTAAATATTATGAATGTTTAAAGTTGTGGCAGCATGAAGGGGATGCGTGGCTTAAAAATGCGCAAGCGACTCAAACTAGCGTTGCGAGCGCATTGCCAGAGAATACATCCGCGACGCTGAATTGCAATGCGGGCGAGCCGCAAAATGGCGCGCACATGCAGCAAGGTAGCGTTGCAGAAGGTATTGCCAGCAATTCACGCGCTCCACCCCCACCTTATGTGGATGGAGGTGCAAGTACAGTTATCAAAAATACGCATAAAAATGTAACAAGCAATTTGTACCCTCTCTTAAGCAACTATAAAGAAAATGTTCATGATGTGGATGATGAGCCTATTGTAATGTCTGCCATTTCCCATGCTGTACAAATGATAGATGCTACACCACAACAATCATGAGTGGTGCCGCCATCTCCATCCCTCTGCACCCATAGAGGAAGTTGTTAATACCATACATAGCAGCAATAGATTAAACCCCCAGCAAGGTAACAAGGCCAAAGGTAGCAGCGCTACCGGTCTGCATCCCATTCGGACAATAACTGTTCTGAATGGAAATGCAGATGCGAACGGTGTAGTGCCCACGAGGGAAGTGGTAATGCATTGTCCTTGGACAAGAGCAGAACTAAATTCCATCATAAATGATTTCCCCGAACCCAAAAAGGAACTAGCCAAATGTCAAAGATTTTTAAGGAATTTGGGTAGTTCTCGTGAGCCAACTAATAAAGATTGGCAGGTGGTGTTAAGGGCCTGTCTACCACGCAATACCGACGTGACAAAATTTATCACGGATTGTGTATTGGATGGTGACGTTCCCTTAACAGACCAAGTAAACCAAGGTAACATTTCCCGCATTGTAACTCAATTGGGTATATATTTTCCAGTAGTAGTTAACTGGAACAAAATTTTCACCATAAAGCAAAAGGAGAGTGAATCTGCAGAAGAGTATTGCGGCCGGGCTCTGCAGGCTATCACCCAGTACACTGGGATAGAAGATATTAAAGATAGCACTCACCACAGGGGAATGATAGTCATGGTACTCATGGACAGTCTTAAGGAAAACTTAAAGACTCGGGTTCAGACCTCACAACCTGGCTGGAGGGGAGTCACAATAGATACACTCATAGAATCTGCCATAGAACATGATAAGAACATCTCAAAGAAGAGAGAGACCCAGAGCGAAAAACTAATGGCTGTCAGTATTCAAGCTCTGGAAGGAATGATGGTAACATCACAGCCAACAGACACACTTGCATCTACACACACACCTACACCTGAACAGTAATATGCCCTCACTAATCCCACACAACAGCAAACACAGATCTATTCTACTAACCCTACACAACCACAGGTCCCACACTACTCACAAACTTCATATCCCCCACAATACCCTTATCCTCCATATCCCTACACATATCCACCACCTTTTCCCCCTGCTCAAACCTCACAAAAACCCGTGTCTTCATCCGATCCATGAATATGTTTTAATTGTAACCAGCCAGGACATTTAATTAAAAACTGCAGAGTAAAAAGGGTAGGACCCCCAAACCAGAGAGTACCTGGATATCCCCATAAGGGATATGCACAGAGAACAGCAAATGTCCAGCAGGCACCAGCTCCAATTTTGGCCGTTAATGCTTTATTGGAGAATGGTAGCCCACGCTAGTGGACAGGTCATACCTGTAGTCTACAGATAGTCAGGTTAACGGGAAGTACTAGGGAAGAACCGGTCATGATGGTTGATGTAGCTGGTACTGAATATCCTTTTCTTGTAGACACAGGGGCGACCAGGTCAGTGATAAAATCTCCCGTTAATTTACAGGTGACCAACGAGACAGTACCAACAATGGGTGTAACAGGTAAAGTGGAACATTATCCTTTAACAAAGTCCACAGAGGTTACTATTAGTCCATTGCATACCAGGCATTCTTTTCTTTTGGCTGTTGCGGCTCCTACTAACCTGCTGGGCAGAGACTTGTTATGTAAGATGGGATGTGTTATATATTGCACCCCTGATGGTGTATTTTTAGATATCCCTGAGAGAGTTGCGCACAAGGTGCGGGATATGTTGGACACTCCCCAAAAGATAATGTATCACTCTACCAGTTTAAATGAAAATCCGTCCCAGGTAGATCAAATTTCCCAAATTCCAGATTCATTTGGACTAAGGATGGACAGGACACTGGATTAATGGCAAACGTAAGCCCCGTAATGGTAAATTTAAAAAGCGGTAGGCAAGCTCCAAAAATTCCCCAGTACCCACTAAAACAGGAGGTAGAATTAGGGTTTTTTTCAATAATTGAACGATTATTGCAACAGGGAATTTTAGTCCGTACAGCTAGTGTAGCCAACAGTCCCATCTTTCTGGTGAAAAAGAGTGGTGGGAGGGGTTATAGGCTGGTACATGACCTTAGAGGTGTTAATAAGGTCGTAGAGAGCCAATTCCCCATAGTGCCAAATCCAGCTGACATCTTGATGCAGATCCCACCAAATGCAACCCATTTCACTGTCATTGACCTCTGTTCTGCTTTTTTCTCTGTGCCTCTCCACCCTGACTGTCAGTATCTATTTGCATTTACATTCAGAGGTGTGCAATATACATGGACACGGTTGCCCCAAGGTTTCATAGACAGCCCCATTATCTTTTCCCAGGCATTGTACGACTGTTTACAATCTTTTCAACCTGCCAATGGATCTGTTCTAATTCAATATGTGGATGATTTATTGCTGTGTTCTGATTCGTTTATGTCATGTTTGAATGATACTAACTTTTGTTGCTTCATCTCTCGCATACAGGACACAAGGTGGCTAAGGACAAACTACAGCCGTGCCAATCCAGAGTAAAATTTTTGGGACACTGCCTAACCCAGGGGTTAAGACATCTCACAAATGATAGAATCCAGGCCATACAGAACATGACACTGCCGCAGAATCAACAGCAAATTCATACCTTCTTGGGAATGTGTGGATAGCGTAGAATGTGGATCCCAGGTTTTTCTATTTTGGCCTTGCCTTTACAAGACTTAATCTCTTCCTCAAAGCCTGATTGTGTCATACACACAGAGGAATCAGAGCAGGCTTTCCTTAATCTTAAGGATAGTCTGACAAAAGCACCTGCATTGGGAATACCTGATTATGAAAAACCTTTTGATTTGTATTGTATGGAATCCGATGGTTGTGCTGCAGGTGTCCTTACACAAAAACATGGTGACGCCAGTAGGCCCGTAGCATACTACAGTGCCCAATTGGACACTGTGGCGAGATCACTCCCCACCTGTTTGAGAAGTGTAGCAGCTACCACTGTATTGGTGAGTAAAAGTGAGGACGTAGTACTGGGTCATGATATGATTGTATACACTCCCCACGCTGTATCTGCTCTGCTGAATTCTGCTCAAACCAGACACGTCTCTTCGGCTAGGTTTACCAAATGGGAACTAGCTCTAATCGCACCTGCAAACATCACTGTTAAACGTTGTAGCACGCTGAATCCAGCAACGTATTTACCATATGTACAACATGATGTACAAAGGGTGGAAGGAGACGAGTTGCTGGCGGGGGGTGAGTTCAGCAGACATAATGATACACACGATTGTATGGAAATCTGAATCAGACCTTTACTGCTAGACCTGACATACACGACACACCTTTAGAGAATATAGATGTGACTTTTTACATGGATGGGAGTTGTCATAGACAAACAGACACAGGTGAATTATGTACAGGTTATGCTGTTGTAAATGACACAGACATCATAGAAGCTAAACCTCTTGGTCCTCCTCACTCAGCCCAGGTGGCAGAGTCAGTAGCACTAACTAGAGCGTATGAACTGGCAGCAGGCAAATCTGCTAACATTTACACTGACTCGATGTACGCATTCAGGGTGGTGCACGATTTCGGGTCTCTATGGCATCTGAGAAATTTTATGACAGCAGCAGGCACACTAGTTGCATATTCCCGACACATAAAACATCTTTTAGAAGCAATCCAACTGCCCAAAGCGGTGGCAGTAATCAAGTGTAAAGCCCATACATGTGAGGATGATCCGGTGTCACTGGGCAACAACAGAGCCGATCAAGCTGCAAAATGGGCAGCAGGGTTAAAAATGTTTTCTCCCACTGAAAAAATTATGTCTTTCCAAACAATTGATATGCTGAAATTAATTGAGATGCAAAATTTGTGTTCAATTCAGGAAAAGTCCATTCGGAAGTCCAAGGGATGTGGGCAAGAGTCCTCCGGGCTCTGGAGGGATGGACAAGGTAAGCCAGTAGCCCCCAAGGCATATTACCTCAGCCTGGCTGAGGCAGCACATGGTCTGACTCATCTGGGAAAGCAAGGTATGTGCAAGTTGGTGAGAGCATACTGGTGCGCACCAGGTTTTTCTTCACAAGCAGAAAAGATAGCAATGTCCTGTCTGACCTGCTTGAGGAAGAACATAGGGAAAGCAATCCCTACCGAACCATCCCACATTCCACCGACTGATGGACCTTTCCAGGTGATACAAACTGATTTCATCCAATTACCACCCTGCAGGAATCTTAAGTATGTATTAGTGTGCACTGATGTATTTTTTATTTTTTTTTCCAAAATGTTTTTATTGCAAGAAAGTTCCTACAGATGTACAAACATAGAGAGAGACATACATCATGGTTGTGTAACATACACACAAAAAACACGTTATCCCAAAAAATAATTAAGGAGAAAAAGTGGTACATCCAGATAGATACGGTATACAGGTTGAGTCTCCCATATCCAAATATTCCGAAATACAGAATATTCCGAAATACGGATTTTTTTTGGCATGACTGAGATAATGAAACCTTTGATTTTTGATGGTTTAATGTACACAAACTTTGTCTAAGGCACAAATTATTTAAAATATTGTATAAAATTACCTTCAATCTGTGTGTATAAGGTGTATATGAATCATAAATGAATTTCATTTCTGTACACAAACTTTGTTTAAGCCACAAAATTATTGCAAATATTGTACAAAATTACCTGCAGGCTGTGTGTATAAGGTGTATATAACACATAAATGCATTATGTGTGTATATTGGGGTCCCATTCCCAAGATATTTCATTATGATATGCAAATATTCAAAAATACGGAATAATCCATTATCCAAAATATCCCTGGTCCCAAGCATTTTGTATATGGGAGACTCAACCTGTATAACAAAGGATAATAGCAGAACAAGAAACTTTTTCAATTTTCTATATATGCAAAACTAAATAGCATAATAATCGAATAAGAGGAGTCATGGCAAGGAGAAACAAGGAAAGCAGAAATAACACAAATGTGGTCAAAATGACAAATGCCATAAATTCTAAAACATTTAACAGTATGTTAGATACATTTTGTACATTCGGTGAATTTTGAGAAATAAAATGTTAGTTGCAGATAGTGGCAAGTAAACAAATATTTGAGGGTAAGACATTAATCGTTATTTAAATGCAGCCAGCATGAAGTTGAATAAATTGTCTTAGGCAACAATAAAGCATCCAGTGGGAGGTGGACTAGGCAAAAGTAAAATAAATATATGCATCAACCCATACCGTTTCTAGGGAATAAAAAGGGGCGATTTAAGTAAGGAATGGGAATGCTTGAAACCAACCTGGGAGCATCCAAGGAAATTAGGCAAGTAGAGCTCTGGGTAGCCAGAAACATTGGGAAACCCAACCTAAATTTGGGGAGCCCCAGGAGTACTCCGTCACCAAGAAGCACATGTGTATAGCCAAAGATGGAAATGTAAGGGAGAGATAATTCATTAAACAAATCAGGCAGCTCAGATTTCCCGATTCCCCCAGGCACACCAGGGATTTCAAGGTTAGGACGAGCATCATAATTACTCAGGTCAACCAGATCAGTGGGTGGGAAAACAAGAACCAGAGAATGAGACTGAGCAATATTTGTCAGTAAAGGCGGCACGCTATCACCATCCTCTAGCTTCTGCCGTAAGTCGGAGACAGGTGGTGCGACAGAGCTTAATCGTGACATCACTCCTTGATGTGAAACCCAGATAACATCCAGCCTGTTACAGAGCTGAGATACAAAATCTGTCAGTTGTGGCGTGTTTATAATGGGAAATTTGGGCAAGGAATCCATAACCAAATAAAGATACAGACCATACAAAAAGGTACAGATAATACAAAACAGTACAAATGCAATATTACATGAGCAGTAAGGTACAGTTATAACCCAGGTCAACTGAAACCATAAACAGTAACCATAAAAGATGGTAGGTTTGAATATATCAATGACAATGTAATAAAAGTTTAACCAGTAAGTTGTATTGAATATAATTCACCACTAGATTGCGTATTTGTAATATGCAATCACAGCAAAACTAGAAAACTGATAAGCTCCGAGTGAGTCCAGCAATATTATAATGTTGTTGACACTGTCCTTGGTCTGAAGCAAATCAGTAATATAGACACAGATATACCTGAGAATATAAATCCAATAGATAGGTGTAGAATCAGGAAGGCACAAACGGCTGGGTCACAGCTTCACAGAGGGACATCCAATAGAGTTTCAGCAGGCAGCAGCAGTGCACAAATTACCTGAAAGTTAGAGAGTTAGATGCTGCTGAGAGTGCAGAAGCCGGATAGACACAGAAGTTGAATCCACCATCTAGGAGGCGCATTGAAGATAAGTTCTCAGGAAGTCAGCAGTGGTGACAAGACGGTGCCAAATGAATAAGAGGGTCACTATCAACGGAGTATGATCCAGCGGTGTCAGTAAAGATCACAACAATAACCAGCCAGGAAGTCACAGAGGGAGCACAGAGCAGCAGATGCAGTCAGATCTTCCCACTAGCGTTGCAGCAGCAGGCACAGGGGAAGAAGTACACAGTGCCTCCTCCACTGACAGCGTCCCCCCGGTACCACACCGCACAGCAAGCCAGACTTCAGCCAAGAGGTAGGAGGTACCACACTGGCAAACTGGGAAGCAGCCAGCGAAGAAAGCTACCGGGCAGTTATTGAGGGAGAGCAAGAGGTATCTTGGCTTGTGACGAGTAGGGGAAACAAGTCACAGCATAGTTTCGCGCCAAACACTGGCGGTCATAAACGCCTTAGAAGTAAAGGCTGGGTTCCAGGGAATATAGCAGCTCCTCCAAAAATAAAGAGTCCAGCAGCAGCCTCTAGTCTTCCTTATCAGTTTCTTGTGAAAGTATCACAGACATAGGCTGTGTGAGAGGACAGATGGACCAGGATTTCAAATAAGTTGGAGGAGCTCTGGTAAAAAGCGGCCATACACGATGCTCCGCCCACCAGAAGTCCCTGATGTATTTTCTAATTGGGTTGAGGCCTACCCAGCGGCCACTAATACTGCTGCATTTACTGCCAAGAAAATAGTTTAGGAATTTGTATGCAGGTACGGTATCCCTAAAATCATTGAGAGTGACAGGGGTACTCATTTCACAGGTGATGTTTTTCAAAATATGTGTAAGCTGATGGGTATTAATAGTCGACTTCACACCCCCTACCGACTGCAAGCCAGTGCCAAGGTAGAGAGGATGAATGGGACTATTAAAAATAAGTTGAGTAAAATCATGGCAGAGACGGGACTAGGATGGCCAGAAGCGTTACCTTTGGTCCTACCACTCCTAGACCCCCTCTAAATCTGTCCCCATTTGAGTACTGTTCGGTAGACAACCTCATTTGATTATAAGTCCACAGGAAGACTTGAAGGGTAACAACGAGGTAACTGTAAAGTATCTTATATCAATGAGTAAGCAGTTAAAACAACAGCAGCAGAAACTGAAATTGTTGTCCAATGATATGCCTGAAACTAATTGTCATGATGTTGAACCAGGAGAATATGTTATGATCAGAAATTTCTTGCGTTCAGGTTGTTTGACTGATCAGTGGGAAGGTCCGTACCAGGTGCTGCTGACAAATACTACATCTTTGAAGGTGGCTGAGAGAGATACCTGGTTCCATTTCACTCACTGCAAGAAGGTCAACCAACCGGTGGAGAAACGAGTCGGTGACAAGGCTGATAGCGTGGACCTGTCGCTCGTGAGCTTGTTCCAGGAGGATTGAAAAGGTCGTAGTGAGATACCTGAACTAAAAGAAATCTGCAGGTCTTGTTGTGGCAATGGATGGGCCTGCTGTGTTCATTTTCATATTCTCTTTTAGAGTGTTCACCATCATGGTTGGTTCGGGAATGTCCGGTTTCTGTGAAGGGGGACAGATTGTGGAGAGGGGAGTTGACGGCAGTGCTGATGGAGTGGAGTCAGAAGGAGTGCAATGCCAATCAGGGAAGTGTCTGACCAATCTTAGTACTGTTATTGTTAAGAGAGTTGTTATTCTGGATACTCGGGAATGGTGTGGAGGTTTATCGTCTCTAGATTCCTGTATTTGTGAGCTTTGTGGGTCCCTAGTTGATGAGAACTGTATCCAACGGTGCCAGCCTAAATATAACCCTTACTGGGGTGGGTATACTTTAGAGGATTATCATAGCATGGTAGGCAAAGTGTTAAATCAAACTGATTGCTGGGTGTGTTCACATGTGCCACAGGGACAGCATAATGTAGGGTTGGTGCCATTTCCGCTGAATATCACGGAAATTTTAGAATTACAGAAAGGGAAGACATTGGATGGAAAATTCCTCTCTTCCAAACCACCTCATTTCAAGCTTTATCAATTCCAAGTAGATAGATCACTTTTGTGTTTAAACATAACTAACCCCAATAAACCCGAGAGTTGGGAAGTGACAGGGAATAATCAGATGATGACCTTCTCACAAAGAGCTGATAATGAGTCCATAAACCATGATCTGTTACGCTCAATTAAATCTAGTGGGAGACATTTTAGGTACCGGTATGCATTGAGGGGGTCATTCAGACCCGCTCGCGAGCGCAGGACGCTCGCAAGTGGGTCAATGTTCCCCCAATGCGCATGCGCACGATGGAGGGAGCTCCGTCGTGCGCATGCGCGAGACCCGAGTAACGACGGCCAAGCCGTCGTCATGGGTCTCGCACTAAAGGGGGCGTGCTGTCGATGGTGATGGACAGCACGCCCCCTTTAGTGGGCGTGCCGGGGGCATGGTTGCCAGACGGAGGCGTTCCCATGGGAACGCCTACCGTCTGAGTCCAGCCCCACTGACATCACTAGTGACATCACTAGTGATGTCAGTGGGAGTGATTTTGGCTCTGATAGAGCCAAAATCACTCCAGGGCTTGCGGCAACGAGACCCTACCGCAGGGTCTCATCGCAAGCCCGATGGTCGCGATGGTCTTGACCATCGCGACCATCTTTTTGGCCGCTCGCATATGCTGTGGGTGGTCACCCACAGCTATGCGAGCGGCCAGGAGGCCGCTCCATTTTAAGGTAGGAGGGCACTGATTCAGAGCGAGTGCTCTGGTCAGAGCGTCCGGCTCTGAATCAGGCCCTGAGTTCCACCAAAGAAATTATTGGTAAGGTGCCAGATGGTTATTGTGATAAAATAATACAGCCAGAGACTTGCATGAACCAGATGGAAGACCCAGAAATAGGATTGTTCACAAGGGAAATGTGCTTAATGATAATGATGCATACCATTCCTTATGTTCTCCCTGATAATGTATATTTTATATGTGGAAGAAAGGCGTATAAGTGGCTCTCCCCGAGTTCTGAAGGTTTGTGTTACCTGGGAAGAGTAGTCCCAGAAGTTATGACCCTCACACATGTTGAAATGCTTGGTATACATAAAAACACAATGTCACCATATCTTCACACGCAATATGAACACAGAGGCAAATTAAATATGATACCTGGTGATGTGCATAAAGCCACTCAGTTAGTGAGACAACTGGCTTTCAAGTTTTAGTCGCATTGGATCCCACCAGGATCGCTCGGGGTACATTAAATTTTAGATATATTCAGGAACTTGCTAAATTAATAGATAATATCACCAAGATGTACGATGACACATTCAGGTATACAGGGAGAGAATTGCAAGCGTACAAGAAAGAACTGGTGCAACACAGGCTAGTGTTAAATTATTTAACTGCTGTTACTGGAGGGTATTGCGTAACGTTGGCCACCCAATTTGGAAGTAAAATGTTGCACCTATCTCACCAATGATACCAGCGACCCTAAGGAAGTGATAGAACGGAAGATGGATGAAATTCTGCAACTAAAATGGGAATTTCGTAAGAACCATAATGCTTCAGTGGCTGAAGTAGGGGAGAAGATAGAAGGATGGGTTTCATGGCTGAACCCAGTGAAATGGTTCTCAGGTCTAGGGGAATGGGTCCAGGAAGTGATTGCCAGCATAGGCAAATTCTTAATCCTTATACTGATTGTCATCATAATAATTGGCATAGGTGTCCGGTGTGTTCCTATTGTGCTGAAGTGTGGAAAATGTGAAAATAGAGTAAAACGAAAGAACAAAATTATGATGGTGGTCAGTATGAATACTGAGGTAAATACAGAACTGCATTACAACCCTGAACTAGGAAATACCATCATTTAATGTATTATATTTAGACATGCATAGAATGTATTATTGAAATGTTATTTTAAAACACCTCAGATAATGTAAAGTCTCAAATTTCCCCTTCAAGACTGCCTTTATAAGACTGGTGTATCCCCACCTTTCACATGATCTTCCAAGATTTGCGGTGTGCGTATAATAGTAGTTTTATGTCCCCACTCAGAGACACATAATTGATGGATTAAGAACCACCTCGTGCCATCCCATAATAACACTAAATAGTATATAAATGTAAGCCTAAAGATTATGTTTTAAAATCAGATTGTGATAGCATGTTGTTCGCTATCAAAGGGGGGACTGTTGAAGCTGGATTATTGGCTGAGACAAGATCAGTTTAAAATTGAATTGCAGCGACGCCATCTTGCGACTGGCCGCAAGACGCCATCATGGAAATGTAATCACAAGACGCCATTTTGCGAATGGCCGCCCAAGCGCCAGTTTAGATAAACTCACACTTTAGTACATGTGGCGATATTACTATTAGCATCATGCGATTGCGTCTTACACCATTTCTCATACACACATTAATATGCACAATTGCACTGTTAACTAATCGCATATTAGTGAATGCATAAGATCCTGTATGAAAACGCCGAATATTAGCTTCATGCACACGCATCTGCCCCAACTTAACTAGCGTCTTTACATCAAACCCCACATACTCACACATTGCATATTCACATACAAGGTTCCATAAGCTTTAAGGTATAAGATTCAAGTATGCACATTTACTATAATTGCTATGAAATAAAGATTATTTTGTAACTAAGGTTTTATATGTGATAACTAAGCCATGTTTGGTATTGTACTGATGCGTACTCTCTCAACAGTATTCCGGTAACATCGATGTAGAGATCGCAACAGGCAGTTTCAACTTATGGACCGCAGAGACTTCAAGCAACGAAATGTACATTATATGACCAACTGTTAGGATTTGCATGAGGCGGGAAACCAGAGACCACCAGTTGTTAGAGGCTGGACTGTGTCTATTTGAACCAACCTGTTAGATGCCTTGTAACATATGCCCTCTCCTTTAAGACCAATGGTATTAGCAACAAACTTCTCTATTGTGTTGTCTATTTCTGGGGGGTATAAATATGTGTGCTCTGACCCTGGGTTTGTAGTCTTCATGCTGAATGCTGATTGACGAGGGGTTTCTTGATGATGACTACATCTGGTCCAGAGCGCTGCGTATGTATAACTGTACTTGGGTCTGTATAATTCCTTTGCGCTAAATTGTACTTATAACTAGCGTGTAACTGACTGTACTTTTACTTGAATAATACTTTGTGCTTTGGAACCACAGGTTCTAGGTCTGGAATCTTTATTTACTGTATGACTGCGTACGCAAAATAGCGTCATCCTTAGAGGTTTATAGGCAGGGGTGTATAGAGGATCAAAGGCAGTATCGTTATGGGGTACAGAAAAAGGAGAAAGGGGCATAGGGGGTAAAAGAAAACACAATAACAATGAAAATTATAAGGTATGAACAGGACATCCATAAATATCTAACAATTATTACAATACAAAATATAGCAAATAGATAAACTAAACATCTGAATCTCCCGAGGGAGGTTCATTTAGCTTGCAAGGGGAAGACGGGTCCAGAGGGCTAATTCTCGCAGAGGGGGCACCTCTACCATCAGTGACATAGATATACCATGGGTACCACTTTACAATAGGTGAAGACGGAGCCTTAGAGTAACTAGCATCCCTAGTCTCCATTTCGAAATTAAATTGAGTTTTTGTAACAACTTTGGCAAATGGGGGGGAAGGGGACTTCCAATGTTGGGCTAGCAGATATAAAAATATGACCAAGAACATAACAAGCAGGTTTGAGAATAGTGAGAGGGTACCAATGTAAAAGGGCTAGAGAGGGATCTAGAGGCAATGTGAGACCTAAAACTTCCTGTATAAGGGAAAATACTTCTCTCCAAAAAGGGCGTAAAGAGGGGCAGTCACAAAAAATATGAAAGATCGTACCTTCAGAGTGGCATAAACGCCAGCAAAATTTAGAAACGGTAGGCCATATCCCATGTAGTTTAGTAGGTGTCAAATATAGTCTGTTTAGGAGTTTAATATGCATTTCAGCATGATTAGTGCATTTAGATAGGGAAAAAGAGGCTAAATGGATAGATTCCCATTGTTTAAGGGTAAAGGAACATTGAAGATCAGCTTCCCATCAAAGCTGAACAGAAGATTTGGTCATCTGGTCAGCAGGAGACAACAGTAGGTACCAAAAGGAGATAGCCCCACGGGAAGAGGATCTAGATAGTCTATTTAGAATTTGATCTGGTGGTGTTTGGAGCATGGAGGGGCCGGTATTCAATTGAGCTATCCAATGATGAAGTTGAAGATAATAAAACCAAGCTGATGGGCCCAATTCAAATTTGGCACATAAATCAGAAAACTGTAAAATTGAGGACAGGGAAAGAAAAACATGTGGAGATTGGGAAACAAATTATCTAATGCTTGGAGGGATATGGTCCTAGTAGGGAGAGTGAAATTAAAATGAGTTGGGAGCCTAACATCCCATATCTTTCGGGTACCAAGGGCAGACTTGGGAAGTAATGGGGATTGTGGGCGTAGTTGTTTAGGTACCCATAGAAGGTCCGATAAAGGGGATTCTTGAAAAAGGGTACGTTCTAGGTCCACCCAGGGCTTAGTGTGGGGGGAAGAAACCAATCACACAGCTGAGAAAGGAGGGCAGCTTCATGGTACCTAGGTAAGTCAGGGAGATTGAGGCCTCCTTGTTGTCTAGAGCGTATCATACGGTTATAAGCTATTCTAGGAGCTTTGTGTTTCCATACATAAGATGTCATCAGTTTCAGCATTTGTTGTAACATTTTACAGGGTATTGTGTATGGTATAGCATGGAACAGGTACATCAGTTTGGGCAGTAACATCATCTTGAATGCCACTAGACGGCCTAACCAGGAGACCTCATGATTCATCCAAGCAGTGGTTAAAGTTGTCAACTGTATCAGCAGAGGGGCGTAATTAACAATGTGAACATTACTAATAGAGGAGGGGATAGAAATGCCTAGGTAGAATAAGGAGGAGTCCTTCCAACAAAAAGGAAAATGTCCTTTCATGGATTGAAGGATTGTAGGGGGAATGTTGATAGGTAGAGCTTCCGTTTTAGTT
This sequence comes from Taudactylus pleione, assembly GCA_031769625.1. Classification (NCBI taxonomy): domain Eukaryota; kingdom Metazoa; phylum Chordata; class Amphibia; order Anura; family Myobatrachidae; genus Taudactylus; species Taudactylus pleione. The sequence continues at coordinate 12,503,000 of JAUIMM010000012.1, read as the reverse complement.
GTATTCAATTTATAATAGGAAGCAGCACTATAGTTGTTTAAAATATTGTGGAGGGGAATCAACGAAGTCTCCTGGTCAGTCACAAACAATAAAACATCATCTGCAAAGAGACACAATTTATGACAAATGTTACCTACTGAGAGACCAGGGAAATCAGTGGATGAGCGAATCATTTGGGCGAGGGGTTCTATAGCCAATACAAAGATTAGTGGGGAGAGAGGGCATCCCTGTCTAGTGCCGTTAGATATCTGATAAGGTGAGGAAAGGAAGCCGTTGCTAAAAATCCGGGCTGAGGGGCCAGTGTAAAGAGCATTGATGGAACTAAGGATATCGCCTTGGAGTCCAAACCTGTATAACACCTGGTGCATATAGTCCCAATGGAGTCGGTCGAAGGCTTTTTCAGCATCCAGTGATAAGACAAGTGGTCGTTTATTATGTGAGGCCCATTCCACCAGGTCCAGAACCCTACGTGTATTGTCAGGAGCCTGACGTCCAGTAACGAAGCCCACCTGGTCAGGGTGTATTAACTGAGGAAGTAGTGGGTTCAGACGATTAGCTATTAATTTAGCATAGATTTTAATGTCCGTGTTAAGAAGTGCTATAGGTCTGTAGTTTTTACAGTCAGAGGGGTCCTTGCCCGGCTTCGGGATAGTCACAATTTGTGCCTCCACCATTTCGGCTGGAAAGGAGCCAGTTTTAGAAGCCTCTAGATATAGCTGTAAAAGGATTGGGGAAAGGACGCCTCTGAATTCAGAGTAAAAAGAGTTAAGAAAGCCATCTGGGCCTGGGGCCTTACCCTTAGGGAGTTGCCTAATTACAGACTGTATCTCCTCCAATGACCAAAGGGCGTTTAAGGACGCCAGGCTACCTGCATCTAAGGTAGGAAGAGACAAACTATCTAGAAAAGAAGAAATAATAGGGGTTGTGGGTTGATGAATCTTCAGACAGGTTATACAATTTTGCATTGTATTTTGAGAACAGATTGGCAATGTCGAGGGGATTAAGGCATTTGGAACCGGAGGGAGAGAGAAGACACTTAACCCTATTTCTGGCTTGGTGACTGTGGAGTTTACGAGCTAAAAGGCGAGAAGCTTTATTCCCAGCAGTATAGAACTTGTGACGTAATCGAGTAAGGGCTGAGTGCATGCGGGGCATAAACAGTTTCTGGAGCTGCTGTCGGACCTCTTGCAGTTGTTTACGCAACAACCTAGTAGGGTGGGCCTGATTCTGAGATTCCAAGGATCGAAGAGAAGACTCCAAATCGATTTGCGATTTACGGGAGCGAGCTTTAAGTTGAGCACCTTTTTGGATAGAGGTGCTGCGAAGTACCGCCTTCAGGGCACACGAATATGTAAAAACTGAAGTGTCCGAAGGCGAGTTGGTCTTAGTATATAGCGTAAGAGAATCCGTAAGAGCCTTTAGAATCTCAGGATCATGTAGATGGTAGTCAGGAAAACGCCAAGTTCGTGTAGGGGGAAAATGTTTATCAGTACTCCAGGACCATAGGAGGGGAGCATGATCGGACCAAGTGATGGGGAGAATTTAAATTTTCTTAGTGGACTGGAGGATCCTTTTATCCAGAAGAATAAGATCTATTTTGGAGTAGCTATTATGGACAGAAGAAGAGAAAGTATAGTCTCTCTCATCTGGGGAAAGGGTGCGCCAGGCATACAAGTCAAACTCAGCTAACAGTTTCTTAATAGCAAGTGAGGGGCCCACATCACGGGGGGAAGAATAGTGTCCCTGCGAGGAAGAGCGATCCAGTTTGGGGTCAAGGACTAGGTTAAAGTCACCCATCAGTATTAGGGTGCCTTGACGGACCTTAGCAATTTCTTCAAAAATTTCTCTCAGGAAAGGGACCTGGCGAGAATTGGGAGCATATATAGAGACTAGGGTAACTGGAACTTACTCAACAATGCCAGTAAGGATAAGGAAACACCCATTTTTAACTTTAATTTTCCTATGTAGTACAAATGGGGTATTTACATGAAATAAAATAGCAACCCCATTCCGTTTGGATGGGCCATTAGCGGTATAGCAGGTAGGGTACCTATGGTCTTGAAATATGGGGGGCGTAGCAGAAGAGAAACGCGTCTCCTGTAAGGCCACAATATTTGCTCTATGTTGATGAAAAGTGGAGAGCTAATCGACGTTTATGTGGGGAGTTAAGTCCCTTGACATTTAGGGAAAAAACCTTAACCATTTATAGTCATACAGTTGTGTGAGCACCGTGGATATACAGGTTATGGAAAACAAAAGAAAAAAAGAAAAAAACATCTTTAAGAAAAGGGAAAGAAAAAAAAGGGTGAAACAGAATCAAATCAAACAGCCCAGTATATCAGGCCACAGTAGTTGCAGTGGGGGAAAAAAACGGGCAAAATGGTTAACATGTGGGGGGTGGACTGTTATAATACCCACCCAGAGACCTCATATATAAAAACATACAAACATTGTAAAACATTAATATAATATATTCGCAGTATATATCATATATGATTGAAAATAGAACTATCAGTACTGCCGAGGACAAGAAATAAAATATAAACAGTATAAACAGTACAATATCAACATATAAGACATTTCTCAAAACCTATCCGTGAAACTGACATCCTAGTTACTATAGCAAATAGGATGTAATAAAATAACAAGCACCATAGTTGCAAATCCTGTGATATAACATAGGCCAAAGTTATCAATAAATCAAGGTCTAAGACCTATATATACTTGCGGCTAAGAAGACTAATGCATAGTGTCCCGAAGCGGAGCGACCAACAGAAACAGGAACAATAGGAATGTCTCGTCCGGAAGGGTCAAACATTGTTGGTGCTACAATAGGCTACCAGGTAGCAACCCAGTCCAGAAAAATGCATATGATTCAACCAATAAAATAACAAATGAGATTGTATAATTCCAGGAAATCTTCATCCAAATTAGGAGACGCTGATGCAATAGAGACAGGGATTTTCCACTCTGATAACAACTTGTCACTGGCCTCCAATGACGAAATGACGAACATGGAGCCATCTTCCATAACAAGAGCTTCACCGGGAAACCCCAGCGATATTGGATATCATTATCACGAAGAGCCTTGGTGATAGGTTGGAAAGATCTACGTTTGTTGATGATATGGATCGAGAGATCTGGGAAGAGTTGGAGATTATTAAGGACCTCTGTGTCTTCTGCCAACCGTGCAGCTCTAAGGACATCTTCCTTAATATGGAAAAAATGGCGAAAACATCTCGAGGGGAACTGCCAGGGGCTGTGCAGGGTTTAGGGAGGCGATGGATGCGGTCAATTAACAAGTCGCGGACCTCAGCAGACGGTAATAATTTCTGGAAAAGAGTCAGGGCAAAGCCTGGGGGACCATCATTAAGCACATATTCCGGGACCCCTCTTATCTTAATATTATTTCTCCTGGATCTGTCCTCTAAGTCAGCGAGTTTATCCTTAACCGCTGTTAATTCCATCAGGACAGAATTATGGGAGGAGAGAAGATTGTTATTGGAGGACACAAGTTCTTGCATCTTTATTTCTAAATGGTTAGTGCGGTCACCCACATTCGTTACTTCACCAGATAATTGTTTAACTGAGGTTTGGAAGTCAGAGGTGAGATCTGTCCGGAACGCTTGGAGCATCTGATGGAGCATACGGACTGTAAGCGGTGCGTCAGTAGTGGGGTCCAGAGTGGTCATGAGGCTGGATGGGGAAGCGGCCATGGAGGTGGACGCTACCGATATCTTCCCGGCAGATATAGCGTCAGGAGTTTTTTGTGAAACAAATTTAATATGGGGTGCAAGGGTAGAGAGTTTGCCTCGTTTGGCAGGCATAACTGTCTTCAGAGGTTGGAGGCACAGGTGTCAGAAAAATAGAGACTGCACGTTAGTTGGTTTTAGAGATGCTGGATTACGGTGTCATATAGGGAGGAGATGGATATATATGTCGGCAAGTAGGTATGGAGTGTTGTAGATCACATTAGGAGGATAGTAGTAGCAGAGGTTCAATCAGAAGAGCAGGAGCTGAAGAGGTCTCATGGGGGAGGGTAACATAATATCACTAGAACAGCATGGTGAGGCAAGGGATCACAGCCTTTCAGAAAGGCAAGTGAAAAATAAACAGTCAATCACCAACCTGGGTGCAGGAGTAGAGAGGAGACATGAGAGCTGTACATTAACAGGAGCTGGCACAGTCTCAGCAGGCAGCATCCAGGTACTCCAATGTGGGCTCCAAAATTTAGCCCCCGGCTTCTGGAGCTGCAGTAGGCCGCAGATCTCTAGACCCCGCAGAATGGTGTCAGAGTGCAGGAATCGGGTCTGGGGGAGAGCTGGCACACGCTGGAAGTGAGAGAAGGCTCAGGGAGGCAGGAGGCAGAGTCTATTTGCCCTTTAGAGCACAAGGACCAGGAGCTCCAAAGAAGTGCTGCTGTCCAGTAAGCCAGTCAGGCCACGCCCCCACAATATTATAATTTGAATGATGCTTACACAATTCTTTTATTGAAGCCCAATAAAAATCCTGATTCCCTTAATTCCTATAGACCCATCCCCCTTTTAAATCAGGATTACAATATTTTGTCTAAAATATTTGCCACTCGCTTACAATCTATTATTCCTTCTCTCCTCTCTCCGCATCAATCTGGGTTCACCCATGTGAGACACATAGTCCGAAAAGTATGTTTAGCTGTGGCGGCTTTGTACTTATCTTCCACTCCAGGCTATTCTTCATTTATTTTTATTTCTTATATAGCACAGCATATTCCATTGCGCTTTACAATTGTAAACATTAATAGAACAATGGGTAATAACAGACAGATATATAGGTAGGAAGGCCCTGCTCGCAAGCTTACAATCTACAATCTATTCTTCCAATATGCTATGGAGTTTATATGCCGAAAAGGCCTTTTATACAATTTTGTGGCCACACCTTTACTCAGTACTACAATTGGAGACTTCGTCTCTTCCTTTAATATAATTAAATATCACCTCATACAAAATTGTCGCTAAATGGTCTTTTGAGCGACCCTATTCCAATGTATAGAGGACAGGGATGCCCCTTATCTCCCTCACTTTTTAATTTGGCCCTCGATCCCTTATTACATGTTTTACAGTCTTTATCTTTGTTTCAAGGTATTTCCTTTGGACAGACAGAGGTTAAGGTCTCAGTCTTTGCCAATGCTAGTAGTTAGATTCAGCCTTATTAAAACGCGTGTGTGTTGTGTGTGTATATATATATATATATATATATATATATATTCATATTCATTTGTGTACACCTGGTGCACAACTATGGATGTATCATACCTGCGATTCAACATACACACATAAGTCCACAATTTCTGCAACATAATTTTGCCATATATGGATGGAGTACAAAATGTATCGAAATCTTTGACACCCTCAATATATATATATATATATATATATATATATATATATATATATATATAATGTAGGCATAAATATGTGCACATGAAGTTATCTGCTTTAAAAACATATTAAAATATTTGCACCTGTAATAAAGACAACTCCATTGTTCCCTTAATGTTCTCTATTAGTTAAAATATATAATGAGGGTCGCACAAACTGTAAATGAAAAGGAAAAATAAATACAAAACATAAAAGAGGGGGTAGGTAAAAATATTTTGGTAGCTTATGCTGAGTTTAGGACTAATATAACATTTTCACTTATATGCTTTGTATATGCTATGTAGTTCCACCTGCAAGCCTAAAAAAAAAAAAAAAAAAAAGAGTATGTACATTGGATACACAGATGGACCATGACAGGCTTACTATATCGTAAAAGTAACGTTTTTGAGAATATATAGATGACTGAGCTCAAAAACGTATATTTGTAGATATGATGTGTGGATATGTGCTATGTAATACGTGATCTGCTTTACAAGATCTGGAGGAGGCATCTCATCAGGTTTAAGGAGCCTTCTCTGAACAGTAGCCCAAAGTGGTTCCAGTTATTTAAACAGTGGTAAAGCTGGTATAACTGACGTCGAACTTCAAAACCAAACTCTTTGGGAATTTTCCTGTGATAGGCTGTAAAAAAGTCCTGGCTGTGAACCCCAAACATTTCACCAATGGACAAGTCATACTCTGAATGGCCGTAGAAAGAACCTGGGTCAAAGAGAACAGGTCCATGCTCATCCTCAGCAACATTCGCTTCCCACAGATCCCCATGCAGTAAAGATGGAACAATCACAGTGCCTTTAAAAGCATTCTTGATTTTCATCTGAATATAGAGGAAAAACATAGTTTTAGCCAAAAACAAAACCATATTGTTTGTATGTTAATTCATAATGGACTGTTCATTTACAGTATGCCTTTCCACCTAAAAAAATGCATAATGATTTAGAGAAAATAAGTGAATGAACTTTGGAATTCAATGTAACAATTTTAAATTGTAATACCTTGGAGTTATAGTTTCTGTTGATGTGTAGAGAAGAAGGCAGTAGAGAAAGATGGGGGGAAGCATTCTTCAAAGGAAGACATGTACAAGAACACGAGGACATGCACTGAAACTGGAAGGAGGTAGGCTCAGAGGAAATTTGAGGAAAAATTACTTCACAGAAAGGGTAGTGGATAAGTGGAATAGCCACCCACCAGAGGTGGTTGGAGCTAAAACAGTGGAACAATTTAAACACGCTTGGGATAGGCATAAGAATATCCTTGAGAGACGTAAGGAGTAAATAGGGTTGAAGTTGCCTAAAGGATACATGAAAAGGGGTAGACTAGATGGGCCAAGTGGTTCTTATCTGTCGTCAAATTCTATGTTTCTATGACTACACTGTTGTATAGTGAGAGGTATTAGCAGGAAAAGGGAGGTTATATTGCCATGTCATAGGTTATTAAAACACATCGCAACATCATGACTGCTCCGTGATGGAGCCAGGACCTCTTGAGTAGTGTGTACATTTCTCTGGGTGCCTATCTCCAAAAATATATAAATATATTACAAAATGAAAAAGAATACTACAGTAAGTGGTTCATGGGGTGCTTAACTTATTGGAAAAATGTATCCTGAAAAACTGAACATATACAGCTTAGAGGAGAGAATGGACATAGGTATAGATCCGTATCTATGGGTCTGGGAGCTCTGGCAAAGGAGAATGACTAACTAAAACTTCTATTCAGCTTGTGACATTAAGTGCGCTGCACTTCTAAGCCACAACATCATGGAATCTCCGTGATTAAGCCCTGTGCTAGGAGCTGAGAGCAAAAGGCAAAGTTGGGCTAATTTGTAGAGAACCCCGAGGGGTTAAAATTTGTGGGTGTCTGCGCCGGGCGCCAAACCATCAGATATATTAATAGTGTTCAGAAGGCCGTATTTTTACCCAGAAGAGGATTTTGAGAACAAGGGAAACACTGGACAGGAAAGGTAACATACTGAATAACATTTTAACATTTCACCTTCTTTCCTAAATCTCACCGATACAGTATGTCATCTGTGCTAAACGCTACCTTATATTGTCTGAGTGTAGCTCATGATATACACAATCTCACCTGAAGCTCAGACCAGAGTTCTAAAAGTATCCGGTCAGCATAGTCCCTCTCAATTAAACTGATTTGTGGTTGTAGACGTTGAGATGCAAAAAACGTTCCCCAATCCTTCTGCCATTCGTTAACCTGAAAATAGATGAGGGACAAAAATATAATTAGAAAGTAGTATGCAATTTTACAGTTAGGCAATTAAGTTAACTTTAAAATACGTATTTGACAGGTCCTGTTTCCATTTTCCCAATACAGCATCTGGTAAGATGATTCTGACCTTAAATCAAATTGTAATTTATAATTTTGTAATAAAAGGATAAACTGTACTTTTTCATTGGTGGTACAGGTAATACGATCGCCATTGCAAAGGAGATAATGGGTAAGTTGGCAGTGATGCAGATACATTGGTTCCCTAGACCCCCGATCCACTCTTTTGAGCATGCACGAGGGTTGTTCCATGAGCAGAAATATCTACTTATTTTAGGGGTGCACAGTCAGGTCACTCATGCTGATCTGCTCCTCTTCCCCAAAGATCTGGCTGCTTCCCCCCCTACTATTTCACTTGCTTTCTCTGACCCCCCACCAACATTCCCTCTATTCCTCCACTTCCTTCCCATTACATACCTAACTTTAATTACCTACCTTCTGTCCAGGGACCGCAGTGTCCTGTGGGGGTGAGGATGGGGGAGCACAGCATGTAGAAAGTGCGTGAAAGAGCCTGGGGTCAGCCCAATATCTCCAGGAGAATGAAAACGGGGGTGTTGTAAGGCCATGCCCCCTTCCACACAATGCCAAGCCTCTCTTTTGTTCACGCCCAAGGAGTCCTCCTTTTTTATAAATCCAAGATTTTGGGCGGTATGACATTTTCCTCCCCTCTTGCTCTTCCCCATCCTTCACTTCTACTACTGTTTTTTACTTTCCTCTCTCCTGATTCCTTCTTTCCTACTCCTATTCCTCCATCCCCTTATCCTCTTCCCTCCCCTTGTGACCTCCTTCCTCCCACTACTTCCCTTCCATGACGTACAGATGGGCAATCCTTTCTCATCCTTCAACATATGAAGAGCCAGTTCTTAGATAGATAGTGTAATAGTATTCAAACTGTGCAGATTACACAAGTGTTGTGATTTGGTATTAATATAATATTTGTTGGAGAATGTATAAACATTTATGTAGTGGGTCTTTTAAAGTCATGTGGGAACTGACAGAAGCTATTAATGTAATTTGTGTGGGGCTTGGTATTAATGTCATGTCATGAAAGCATTAAGGTATGTAGTGGGGTTATTAATATATTGATGGGCTATTAATGTAATGATGGCATTGGTGGGGCTATTTTGTAATATAGTGTAGGGTATTTTAATGTTTTGTGGTTGTTTGTAGGGTCTATTTATGCAATATGGGGCCTGATATTGGCTATTAATATATAATGATTACGATTTATTTAATGTAATTCAGGTTGGGGCTATTTGTTTAATACTGGATCTGTTTTTTTATTAAATATGAGAGTAGCTAGTAATATTTTGTTTTTGAGAAAAACATTTAAGTTTTTCATGAGTACAGAAAAAGTGAGGTACATCAATGTAAATACAGTAATAAACATATTGGCATGAATTTGATGGTATAAAGAGTATAGCAATGGTACGAATGTGCCTCCGCTAACAGAGGTGGAGAATATCAGCAGATCATTGTAGAAGTGTGGAAAGGAGACAATAAAGAAAAAGGGAGGGGGGCCACAGGAGGTGGGAAATTGGGGAATGTTAGCAAGGGAAAACTGGGAGGGTGAGAATTAAGGGAGGGGAGGTTGGCAGGAGGAGCATCTATCGAGAAGCCACTCAGAGTCAGGAGTGTGGCTCATGATAGACAAGCCAGACTAGATCTCAGAAAATTTGTGAGAACTTTCATGAAGTTGACTGGTGATATGTTCCAATTTATATGTGTGCCAGATGGAGTTGTGTAGAGCAGTGATGGAAGGGGGGGTCTGGTTTTTTTCCACGAGGTTGCAATCGCACAGTTAGCTGCGTTAAGAATATGTCTGATGATTAAATATTTCTATAATGACCCTTCTATGTCCCTATTAATTAATGGCACAATTGGTCCTCGTTTTATTCTGGGGAGAGGGACCCGTCAGGGGTACCAGTTATCTTCTCTTATATTTAATTTGGCTCCGGATCCTTTGTGGAGAACACTTCAAAATTGGGCAACTTTTAAAAGGTATTAAGGTTGGCCGCAAGGAAATTAAAATATCAGCTTTTGCTGATGATATTTTGTTGTATATAAACGACCCTGAATATTCTCTCTTCCAAATTCTTGAAAAAATTGATTTATTTGGATCTATATCAGTATTAATATGGATAAATCGACAGCAATGTTATTGTATGACAGACAAATACGTCCCTCTTGGGCAAATAGGTTTTCTTTTCAATGGGCCAAATCTCATATCCGAAACCTAGGAATACTTTTACCTCGTAAACATGCTAACCTATATAGTTTTAATATTAATTGAGCTATACAAATATTGAGTAATAATATTAAGGAATGGGAACGGTTACCTCTTTCTTTTTTGGGGAGGGCTAACTTACTAATTAAAAATGGTTGCAATACCACGATTACTGTACCCACTTCAATCTCTCTCATTGCTCTTAACCAAACAAGATATACAATGGATTAATGCTTTATTTCGGAAGTTTATTTGGAAAGGGGGTCGCAGCCGAATTGCCTTGAGAAAATTGCAACAACCCAAAAGTAATGGAGGCATTACCTTCTGAAATATTGAAACATTTACTCATGCTGCAGTTTTAAGACATTTAAGGGACTGGCTTCATAAAACCAACATTTATACTGACACATTATTAGAACAAGAATTTATAGGTAAAATCGATTAAATTTATTTCCTTCACCAATATAACCAGGATATTCCTAGGTAATGTTGAATCTTTTGTTTCTCGGGACAATAAGCGTGCCCTCTCATAATCTGAAATTCTTACTAAACATGCAGGGGTAAGACCATATCCTTTGGCTTTCTTACAGGCACGTTTTTATATATCCCACATTTTGGGTAATTTCTATGGGCTTGCGACCCGCCCATATAAATCTGGAGACTAGCCGCTGGAGAGTAGCTAGGAAGATGGAACTCTGACTGGGAGTGTTTGAAAGAGGTACAAAAATCAAGCATGTTCATTTTAATAGCGTTAACGCGCCCTATCCATGAAATTAAGTGTGTTCCCCACGTGTTAAGATCTCCACGTACGTATCTTGGTTAAGAGGGGAGGAAAATTTGCGGCCAACAGTTTATCATAAGAATTGGTAAGTTGATGTCAGGGTGCACTTTGAAGAGCTGGCACAGGGTGCTCCGAACCCTGGAGCCAGCTCTGCACATATACTTGAGGGAAATAAAAATTTTATTTTCAAGAAGCACTCCTCTTCTGATATTGAGAAAGCCACAAAAGCACTCCAAACAAGTTTCACAGTGGAGGAGACATGTACAGATATCAGCAGACAAGCCAGCCAGCCAGCAAATTGATCACCCAACTGTGGGAACGCATAATTCGTTTTTTTATTATGTGATTGAGAATTAACTTTTGTTTGGTGGTATCCAGGAGAGGAGGTGGTAGGATGGTGATGTAAGTATGACATCACAGAGTGTGCAGATGCTTACTCGCTGTAAAGTAAAATAAAGTAGAACCAATGGCTGAGAGAGGAAACTAAATGTGCCCAATCTGAGCATGATTTTTTTCTGAAAAACATTTGTCCAGTGGAGTCACTGGGGTTGGTGACAACCGGTGCGCCCTATAGAGCACCCGCGCGCCATAACATAGTGCAGTGGCTGACTCCCGGTCACTGAGAAGCTGGTATTTTGGTGTGACCCCAATGAGGGTGACACCCAGTACAGTCTGCACCCCCTTATGGTGCCACTGCGTTTGTTTTAGATATTGCTGGTTCCTAAGTTTTGGCCCTGGTTCCTAACTATCAAATACATTTGAAAGTTGTGGTGTAAGCAAGACTGTATGCTGGATGACTATTGCAGTGTTAGCTTAGCCTTTCTGCAGGGTATTTACACTCATCAGAGCCGCCGTGACAAATTTCGAGACTATCTATTTAATGGTATTTCACTGGGGTCGGTGACAACCGGTGTGCCCTATAGAGCGCCCGCGCCATAACATCACAGTGCAGTGGACGGCTCTTGGTCACTGAGGAGAAGCTGGCATTTTGGTGTGACCCCAATCAGGGTGACACCCAATACAGTCCGCACACCCTAATGGCGCCACTGCATTTGTTTTAGATATTGGTGGTTCCCAAGTTTTGGCCCTGGTTATTAACTATCAAATACATTTGAAAGTTGTGGTGTAAGCAAGACTGTACGCTGGACGACTATTGCAGTGTTAGCTTAGCCTTTCTGTAGGGTATTTACAGTCATCAGAGCTGCCATGACAAATTTCAAGACTATCTACTTTAATGGTATTGTGGCCATACTCCATTGTGATTATTTATTTACTAATAGTTATTTTTATAGCGCACACATATTACACAGCGATTTACAGGGAATATTTAATAATTCAGTTCCTGCCTTTTTTGCCAGCATCCATTTAACCTACCACTATGATTTTCAAGTGTGGGAGGTAACTGTAGCACTTAGAAGAAACCCAGGCATGTTAACAAGAAGAACATACAAACACCACACAGATAGGGGAGTGATAAGGAATTTAACTTATGACCTTAATGGTATGAAAGAGTAATAATAACCACTAAGACATTGTTCTGTCCCGGCCCTCTGTAGATGCTGCTGGAGGAATTGTGGCCATACCATTCTTTTGGCGTGATGGTTCCTCCTTTGCAGGTCAGGTACTTTGTACTAGCCCCCCTACCCTCTTGGCATTCCACATGCTAAACAATTTTTATTCATTTACATTGTATATTTATAAAAGAGCAGCTACTTTAAAATAAAATGTGTTTTTAAAAGTACACTGGCTTACTTATAGAAGCCCAATAAGTCTCACAATCCATATCTCAATGTTAAATGTACAATAATAGGAGTAATGAATTGCCAAATGTGTATATACTACAATGCACTATAATATCAATACATTAACATTGGGGGGGGATTTAAAGTCACTCTTTGCTAGCAATTTAATGGAGTTTAATGGAGTATACAGGTTAAGTGGGCTGTATTGTAATTTGTATCATTTGGCTCATATTTCTAAGAATTGGCTCACCAGTAAGATACACTGGGGGAGATGTATGAACCGTCGAAGCGGCATCAGCGCATGTTATGTGTGCTGATACTGCTTCTCCCCCATGTATGATTGGGGGCTGGGTGGTAAATGACAGGTGTGCTATGCGCCCATCATTATCGGCGCTGCTATCTACAAGATAGCAGCACTGATAGACAGGGCTATGTATGAACAGTCAGTTTGTCTGACCATTCCACCTGCTGCAGCTATCGCTATCGACAGCTACAGCCTGGTGATGCCCTATCCCCACAGCAGGGACAGCGCTGTCCCAGCTGCGGCAGCTGTCAGTTCCAGGGCTGCACGCGGGATCTCTCGAGACTTGTGAGATCCAGCACATGCTCAGTGGAGCCGGCCAGGACTGAGACACAGTGCATCAGCACTAGGCTGATGCGCTGTGGTCTCTAGCGGGGATCGCTGGAGGGGGAATTTATCACTCCCCCACTCCGGCCAAAGAGATGTTAATACATCTCATCATTCGTGCTTCCTGCTTTGCCTCAGTAATGAGGTGCTGCTATAATATATCTCCCCCATTGATCCCACATCTGTACAATAACGAACATTGGTTGTGGCATGTGATATTTTGTATAATTAGGTGGAATGTGAGTAAAATGAGAATTTACAATAATGCCTCTTTTCCATCTGGATGACATGCTAAAATCACTGAAACATGGATTTTTGGTGTGTACTGTAAGTCACCTTACCTGTGGGATATATCCACAACATGTGGTAGTATGAAACCCAAACATGTCCACTGGCCGGAGGTCAGCTGGACATTTCCCTGGAAAATATTGATATGATGAACATTGAAGAACATGCAAGGATCACTTGTTTATGTAGAAATACATGATATATATATATATATATATATATATATGAAATAAATGGACACAGGAGAGCACACTCAGTAATAAGGTAAGTTACACTCTTACTTGTGTAAATATCCACATACTTTTAAAGTTTAAAACAGCAAGCATGAAATTTCAACGGTCACCCAGTCCCTGGCAGATAGCAGCAGCTCCAGGAATGAGACCTCTTCCACGAGTAATGCCAGCTCTGGACACAGGCAGATCTCGTTACAGCTGTAACGAGATCTGCCTGGTTTATAAATCCCGTCAGGAGAAGCCGCGGGGGATCCGGTTCATTGGCTGAAAGAGGCGGGGTCTGACCTCTCAGCCAATGAACGGTCAGACAAGGCCCTACAAAGGGAAGAGCCGCGTCTGAGCACTTCATTCGGGAGTTAACAACCATCATTGTTGGGGGGGGTCCCCAACTCCCCAGAGATCCTCGACCTGGGCTGACTAGCGGTCAAGAGTAATGTTTGGGCTGGGGAACCCGAGGGTTTCCACTTGCTGCAACATTACTCCCCAGCTAGAAATGGAATGGTGCTGGTTGTGGGAATTACAAGGGAACCCTACGCATTTTTTCCTCTGTAATTCCAGAACCAGGACTAGATCTGAACCTGGTGCTGGTTGTGCTAAGTACAGGGGAATCCTACGCAATTTTTTCCCTGTACTTACACAACCAGGACTGGCTATGAAAAGTCCTGGGCTGTTGTGTATATAGGGTGGACCCCACGTAATTTTTATTTTTTTTAAACATTAACTTTTTACAAGCTTTTTACAGTAAGATACATGCATGCATCTCACTGATGTATGCATGTATCTGTGTCACAACGAACTGCTCATGCTGAAAATTAAAGCATGAAGCAGTTCATTTCATTTGGGGCTTTGAAGTTAATTTTGGAGTAAGATTTGTAGTTTGATTTGGACATGAACATGCAAAATTGAACAGCAAATACCTTCTTAAACTGAAACAAGATCGAATTTGAGTTGGAAATGGAAAGCAAAATCCATTCTTAGTAAATTTGAGATTTGCTAAGGGATTTTGCTGTTCAAATTCAATTCGATCTCAGGAGCTTTCAGTGATTCATAAAAATGAATCTCTAATCGAACCATAGTAAATATACTCCCAGGTATCACATAGATTTTAAATACACATTATGCTTCTTCCATGGGTTAAGGTGCTGGCTCAAAGAGACAGAACCACACTGCAGATCTGTTTTCCTGCAGGAGGGGACATGTACACCGATGTGCACGATATGTCGGCCCAATCTGCCGGAATTGGCGACATATCGTTTAAAGCTTAGCCTTTTACGATCTGAAGCTGCATATCCACTACAAAACGGAGAAACGAGAGCACGATTACAAACATCGTTTCTCCATCTGTGATGTTCCTACACTGAACGTTCAGTCGTTCAGTGTAGGGACATCCATCATGCTCGTACATGCTGAACCTGACGTGATCGTCAGGTTGTGTAGAAAAAGGAGAAAAAGAAGACTCTTTCTTGGAGGCACTCCAAAAAAAAAATATATAACTGAAAATAAAAATAATTAAAATTTAACTTTTATTGGTTATATTTCTAAAATGTAAGGTTAACGTATGATATATAGTATATAAAATGTCATATGACATGTATGTTATCTGTACCTGTTGACAGATATATGCCCAAGAGGAAACTTTTGAGAAATTTATCCTCATAAAGTAAAATATACTGAACGATGGCGAATATTGAAAGATAAAGGTCAATCTGTTCATAGAAGATATTTCAAATATACATAAATAAATGTGATCATATATATATAGATCGTTGTAGATCGAAGAGTTGCCAGAACAGTGATTGACACTTATAATGTAAATGAATACACAAATAGAGTGCCCTCCTGCACGGAGGATCCCTTATGTACCAACTTGCAATCTAATATGTACAGATAGATGTGTCAAAACCTGATACCTGTGGGATAAAGTTGATGATAAAGTAGCATGCTTAAATATTCCAAATTGTTAGTAAGTAAACACAATATAAGGATATTACAAAGATATTACAATATATCAATCCCACTTGTTAGGATAGGATGTTACGGAGGATCCGTCATGCACCAATAACAATATAATATAAACCAGTAAATGTGTCATATCCTAATACCTCTGGAAAATAGTTGATAATAAAATAGCATGCATGGATATTCCAAATAATTGGTAAATGACCACAATGTAAAGAAATAGCAATATATTAATCCCACATGTCATCATAAGGTGTAACGGAAAATCCCTTATGCACCCACTTGCAATTAGGGGTGAGCGGGTTCGGATTTCTGAACTCCGAACCCCCCCGAGCCCCCCCGATCCGAGTCCGATCCGAGTCAGGCTCGACTTTTCCCGCCTGACTCGGATCTGAATCAAGGCAAAACGTCATCATCCCGCCTTCCGAGTCTCGCGGGTTTTGGATCCTATATAAGGTACCCGCGTCGGCGCCATTTTCTCACTCGGCTGTGGACAGTGAAGAGGGAGGGTGGGAGTTAGGGCTGGCTGGGCTGTGTAGTGTAGTGTAGTGTAGTGTAGTGCTGCTGTTGTCCACTACTTCAAAGTCCATAGGGGCTGGCTGTGTTGTGCTGTGCTGCTGTTGTTAATAGGGGCTGTGTCCACTACTTCAAAGTCCATAGGGGCTGGCTGGACTGTGTTGTGCAGTCAGTTTTCCATAGGGGCTGTGTCCACTCCAAAGTCCTGTGCAGTGTCCCAGTCCTAAAGGGGTGCTGTAGTGTTGTCCAGGGGGTGCTCTATCCATCAGGGGTGCTCCCCCCAAGTGCTAAAAAAATAATATATTTTCTGTGTTTGTGAATTGTGTGCGCAGTAGCCGCACGTGCATCAACAAAGTAGTGCCAAGCGTGCGCCTGTGTCATAAGTAAAGGGCCAGCTGGCTTGACCGTTAAAGGGTGCTGTAACCCCCAAAGTACACTCCAGTCCAAACTAAAAAAAAAATTATTTTCTGTGTTTGTGAATTGTGTGCGCAGTAGCCGCACGTGCATCAACAAAGTAGTGCCAAGCGTGCGCCTGTGTCATAAGTAAAGGGCCAGCTGGCTTGACCGTTAAAGGGTGCTGTAACCCCCAAAGTACACTCCAGTCCAAACCAAAAAAAAAATTATTTTCTGTGTTTGTGAATTGTGTGCGCAGTAGCCGCACGTGCATCAACAAAGTAGTGCCAAGCGTGCGCCTGTGTCATAAGTAAAGGGCCAGCTGGCTTGACCGTTAAAGGGTGCTGTAACCCCCAAAGTACACTCCAGTCCAAACTAAAAAAAAAATTATTTTCTGTGTTTGTGAATTGTGTGCGCAGTAGCCGCACGTGCATCAACAAAGTAGTTCCAAGCGTGCGCCTGTGTCATAAGTAAAGGGCCGGCTGGCTTGACCGTTAAAGGGTGCTGTAACCCCAAAGTACACTCCAGTCCAAACCAAAAAAATATATATTTTCTGTGTTTGTGAATTGTGTGCGCAGTAGCCGCACGTGCATCAACAAAGTAGTGCCAAGCGTGCGCCTGTGTCATAACTAAAGGGCCGGCTGGCTTGACCGTTAAAGGGTGCTGTAACCCCCAAAGTACACTCCAGTCCAAACCAAAAAAATATATATTTTCTGTGTTTGTGAATTGTGTGCGCAGTAGCCGCACGTGCATCAACAAAGTAGTGCCAAGCGTGCGCCTGTGTCATAAGTAAAGGGCCGGCTGGCTTGACCGTTAAAGGGTGCTGTAACCCCCAAAGTACACTCCAGTCCAAACCAAAAAAAAAAAAATTTTTTGTGTTTGTGAATTGTGCGCACAGTAACCGCACGTGCATCAACAAAGTAGTGCCAAGCGTGCGCCTGTGTCATAAGTAAAGGGCCGGCTGGCTTGACCGTTAAAGGGTGCTGTAACCCCCAAAGTACACTCCAGTCCAAACCAAAAAAATATATATTTTCTGTGTTTGTGAATTGTGTGCGCAGTAGCCGCACGTGCATCAACAAAGTAGTGCCAAGCGTGCGCCTGTGTCATAAGTAAAGGGCCAGCTGGCTTGACCGTTAAAGGGTGCTGTAACCCCCAAAGTACACTCCAGTCCAAACCAAAAAAATATATATTTTCTGTGTTTGTGAATTGTGTGCGCAGTAGCCGCACGTGCATCAACAAAGTAGTGCCAAGCGTGCGCCTGTGTCATAAGTAAAGGGCCGGCTGGCTTGACCGTTAAAGGGTGCTGTAACCCCCAAAGTACACTCCAGTCCAAACCAAAAAAATATATATTTTCTGTGTTTGTGAATTGTGTGCGCAGTAGCCGCACGTGCATCAACAAAGTAGTGCCAAGCGTGCGCCTGTGTCATAAGTAAAGGGCCGGCTGGCTTGACCGTTAAAGGGTGCTGTAACCCCCAAAGTACACTCCAGTCCAAACCAAAAAAAAAATATTTTCTGTGTTTGTGACTTGTGTACACTGTGGCTGCACGTGCATCAACAAAGGAGCAGCGCCAAGCATGCGCCTGTGTCCCATAAGTAAAGAGCCGGCTGGTTCATTTCTTAAAGGGTGGTGTAACCCACAAAGTGCACTACTCTCCAGCAAAAATAAAAAAATATTTTCTGTGTTTGTGTGCGCTTTAGCCGCACGTATATATCAATATAACATAAATGGAGGACCAAACTTTCTCCGATAAAAATAAAATAGGGAAAGATCAAGAACCACTTCCTCCTAGTGCTGTTGCTGCTGCTGGGAGTTGTTCATCATCCCAGAGAGGAAGTAGGAACATCACTACTTTTACTAAACAATTGACCCTCCAACAGTCCCTAGCGATGAGGATGAAGTACGACAGCAGTCATCCTGAAGCAAAACGTATAACTGAGGCCTTGACTGCTATGTTGGTGTTAGACGTGCGTCCGGTATCCGCCATTAGTGCAGTGGGATTTAGAAAATTGATGGAGGTAGTGTGTCCCCGGTTCCAAATCCCGTCTAGATTCCACCTGCATCCTCAAAGCAGCAGCGACAAGCGTGCGTCTGTCTGTTAAAGGGTGGTGACACCCTCAAAGTGTGCTACACAAACAATAAAAATATTGTTCTTTTTTTTTCTGTCTTTGTGACTTGTGTGCGATGTAGCCGCACTTGCATCCTCAAAGCAGCAGCGACAAGCGTGCGTCTGTCTGTTAAAGGGTGGTGACACCCTCATAGTGTGCTACACAAACAATAAAAATATTCTTCTTTTTTCTGTCTTTGTGAATTGTGTGGGCTGTAGCCGCACTTGCATCCTCAAAGCAGCAGCGACAAGCGTGCGTCTGTCTGTTAAAGGGTAGTGTAACCCTCAAAGTGCTCCAAAAAATAAAAAACTATTTTTTTAATGTGTTTGTGACTTGTGTGCAATGTAGCCGCACGTGCATCAACATAGTAGCAGCGCCAAGTGTGCGCCTGTGTCATAAGTCAAGGGCTGGTTTGGACATCTGGTCCGGACTGAAGGACGTGCCAACAATTTCTGACAAGTCTACTGTCACTGCATATGATACTGTCCTCAAAGCAGCAGCGACAAGCGTGCGTCTGTCTGTTAAAGGATTACATCGGTGACAGCATCCAAGTAGGCATGTCAGACAGTCCGTACCTGTACTGGCAGGAAAAAGAAGCAATTTGGAGGTCCCTGTACAAACTGGCTCTATTTTACCTGAGTTGCCCCCCCTCCAGTGTGTACTCCGAAAGAGTGTTTAGTGCAGCCGGGAACCTTGTCAGCGAAAGGCGTAGGAGGTTGCTTCCACAAAATGTGGAGAAGATGATGTTCATAAAATGAATTATCAACTCTTCCAGGGAGACCAGCCTCCAGAACGTACAGAGGGACCTGTGGTTGTGGATTCCAGCGGGGACGAATTAATACTCTGTGAGGATGAGGATGTACACACTGAAGAGGGTGAGGAATCGGTGGATGAGGAGGATGAGGATGACATCTTGCCTCCGTAGAGCCAGTTTGTGCAGGGACAGATTAATTGCCAGCTTGTTTTGTGGGGGCCCAAACGAACCAATCATTTCAGCCACAGTCGTGTGGCAGACCCTGGCGCTGAAATGTTTGGTTTGTTAAAGTGTGCATGTCCTGTTTATACAACATAAGGGTGGGTGGGAGGGCCCAAGGACAATTCCATCTTGCACCTCTTTGTTTTCTTTGCATTATGTACTGTTTGGGGCCTAGTTTTTCAAACTGCCATCCTGTCTGCCACTGCAGTATCACGCCTAGATGGGTCACGTGTTTGTGCCGCCCACTCGTGTCGCTTAACATAGTCATCCAGCTACCTCGGTGCAACCTTTTGGACATAAAAACACTATTGTGAGGTGTGAGGTGTTCAGAATAGACTGGAAATGAGTGGAAATTAAGGTTATTGAGGTTAATAAAAGCATAGGAGCAGAAAAACCTACAAATTCTGTGATTTTAGCTGTTTTTATGCTTTTTTTAAAAAAAATACAGATCCAAAACACAAAACACAGAAGGGTGGATTTGGCAAAACCAATCCAGATCCAAAACAGGAAGAAAGATCCAGATCCAAAACCAAAACACAAAACACGAAAAGTGGCTGGTGCACACCCCTACTTGCAATATAATATGTACAGAAAGTGTCTTATCCTGATACCTGTGGGAAAAGATTAACGCAACATGCATAGATGTTTCAAAAATTGGTGAATAATCACAATATGAGAATATCACATTATATCAATCCCACTTGTTAGGATAGGATGTTTAAGCAGCTAAAATTGTCACCTATGGAGCAAAAATTAGATTAGGTATAGCATATCAGATTGGATATCTGAGAATTCAATATGTATACCATATCGTAAGTATCACAGAATGAAGGAGAGGTGCCCAGATCCTGACTACCCCACTTCTGCTGTCACCTAGTCTTGTGTCTAACAGAGGACAAGGGATGAGAGAGTGGGGTTGGCAGCTGGTGGGAAAGAAGGAAATGAGCACTTCTGCTGTCAGTGTGCGCAAACCCCGGCTATCCTGATATCTGGGACATTGCAGGACAGGCAGGGCCGGTCGGCTGATGAGAGAGTGCGAAAAAATAATGAGAATACTGCATAAAGATTGCAGGGTGGTCATGTGATCTGGGAGGCAGGGCACCCTCCCGACTGACGCACACAGGGATTTCCCTGGAGCTCACCGCCTCCCGATCACAGTACGGCAGCCGCTACTTCCTGCTCTACACAAGGATCACATATCCGGAAAGCAGGGTACCCTCCCGACTGACGCGCACTTGGGATTTCCCCTGCACCTCACAGCCGCGTGGTTACAGGACGGCAGCCGCGACCACTTGTCCTCCATGGACACATCTTATTAGAAGTTGCCCTGATCTGCACGCTGTGTATCAGCACGAGGTATTTGAATCCCCGCACTTATAGACATAACACGGAGCTGTACGGTGATTACAGCACACCTGTCCCGGACTCAGTCACTACTTATGGGCTGTGACTACATGGACACAGTATATCAGAAGCTGCCCTGTTTGAGCATCAGCAAAGAGTAATTTAATCCCTGCACCCACAGGCATTATATGGAGCAATGTGGTGACAATAGCATACTCGCCCAGGATTCAGTCACTCTCAGAGAAGTGTGACTCTTGGGCATTACATATCACAGTACTCTATCATTGTAAGGAGTAGGACAATTGGCAACAAGTAGTACTAATAATTAGTCCTCTGACGTCCTCATAATACTGAGAACAGTCAGTACTTATATATTGGGATACCACTCAGCACATGCCCTTTATATCCAACGTATGCTAAAATAGTTATTTACTCTATCCCCATTAACTTTATCTTGCTGAAATTACTTAACTTAAATATCAGCCAAAAAGACATATGTAATACTTTTTTCATTGTGTGGAATTAAACTGCTATCTTTATGCTGTATTCTCATTATTTTTTCGCACTCTCTCATCAGCCGACCGGCCCTGCCTGTCCTGCAATGTCCCAGATATCAGGATAGCCGGGGTTTGCGCACACTGACAGCAGAAGTGCTCATTTCCTTCTTTCCCACCAGCTGCCAACCCCACTTCTCATCCCTTGTCCTCTGTTAGACACAAGACTAGGTGACAGCAGAAGTGGGGTAGTCAGGATCTGGGCACCTCTCCTTCATTCTGTGATACTTACGATATGGTATACATATTGAATTCTCAGATATCCAATCTGATATGCTATACCTAATCTAATTTTTGCTCCATAGGTGACAATTTTAGCTGCTTAAACATCCTATCCTAACAAGTGGGATTGATATAATGTGATATTCTCATATTGTGATTATTCACCAATTTTTGAAACATCTATGCATGTTGCGTTAATCTTTTCCCACAGGTATCAGGATAAGACACTTTCTGTACATATTATATTGCAAGTGGGTGCATAAGGGATTTTCCGTTACACCTTATGATGACATGTGGGATTGATATATTGCTATTCTTTACATTGTGGTCATTTACCAATTATTTGGAATATCCATGCATGCTATTTTATTATCAACTATTTTCCAGAGGTATTAGGATATGACACATTTACTGGTTTATATTATATTGTTATTGGTGCATGAGGGATCCTCCGTAACATCCTATCCTAACAAGTGGGATTGATATATTGTAATATCTTTGTAATATCCTTATATTGTGTTTACTTACTAACAATTTGGAATATTTAAGCATGCTACTTTATCATCAACTTTATCCCACAGGTATCAGGTTTTGACACATCTATCTGTACATATTAGATTGCAAGTTGGTACATAAGGGATCCTCCGTGCAGGAGGGCACTCTATTTGTGTATTCATTTACATTATAAGTGTCAATCACTGTTCTGGCAACTCTTCGATCTACAACGATCTATATATATATGATCACATTTATTTATGTATATTTGAAATATCTTCTATGAACAGATTGACCTTTATCTTTCAATATTCGCCATCGTTCAGTATATTTTACTTTATGAGGATAAATTTCTCAAAAGTTTCCTCTTAGGCATATATCTGTCAACAGGTACAGATAACATACATGTCATATGACATTTTTTATATACTATATATCGTACGTTAACCTTACATTTTAGAAATATAACCAATAAAAGTTAAATTTTAATTATTTTTATTTTTAGTTATATATATATATATTTTTGAGTGCCTCCAAGAAAGAGTCTTCTTTTTTTCCTTTTTCTACATATCTTGTTATCCTGACTCTGGGGAGCATCGCCAACTATAAATATCTATTTTCCGAATTACAGTACTTGAATTCATTAAGTTGGTTTATAAATTATATTTTATCAATATGTTATTTAGGGCAGAGGTAATCTAATATTTCCACATAAAAATCGCCCTCCCATCCTGAATTGAGTCCTGTGCAAAAACTCAACTCCAAACACACATGTGATCGTCAGGTTGACCAGCATGTACAGGCAATGATAGATGTCGGAAACGACCAGCGGGCGCGCACATCGCTGGTCGTCTCCGACCTAAATGTGCCCGATACATGCGCGATTTGCAAGCGATTGCACGATAACGTCGTTATCATGCAATCGCCTGTTAAAATCGCCTAGTGGATACGCACCTTGAGATACCAATACAAGCTCCAATCTTGTTTCTAGATTAGATCTGTTTATTTAGACCTAAGTGGCCATAAACTGCAGTGATGATGGGCTCAGGAGGGCTGCTAATTCTGACCCACATCTGCTATCAATCAAATAAACTGAAAATTTGGTTTGGCCAGTGACTGTGCACGAATGTGTATGTGGCTACAGTTCAAACTTGGCATAATTGTTGTTGGATTCTGGTCATCCATGAACAGATTTAAGTGCAGCCTATACATACATTAATGAAGTACTAGTGGCAGCACTGTAATCAGCCTACAAAATCATTGCTTCTACACTGTTTATGCCAGTGGTTCCCAAACACGGTCCTCAAGGCACCATAACAGTCCAGGTTTTAAGGATATCCATGCTTGGCCACAAGCAACTTAAGTAGTACCTCTGTCAATTCGATTTAACCACCTGTGCTAATCATGGATATCTCTAAAACCTGAACTGTTGGGGTGCCTTGAGGACTACGTTTGGGAACAAATCTGGCAAGTTGACTTAATGGGGAAGTACAGAGGTAGTATTCAATGATCTGTTTAACCATCCGTACCTTATGCTGGGCATACACTGTACAGTTATCTGTTATACATCTGTGCAATTTGGCTGGTTGGAATGAAAATCTGGTAATGTATGGGAGCAAATGACAATCGACAATTTGCTCACAAACACTGAAATTGGTCAGACTGTCCAGAAAATATCTGTCAAAAGGATCTAATATCGTATAGTGTGCGGGTATTCATGATAATCAGACCATATTTCCTATTATTTTTTTATGTTAACTCATCATCCTTGTGGGCGAAATATGCAAATTATCGAACCATGAGGTAAAAAAAAAAATCCACAGGCTAGTGTGTGCTGCTGATATCGAGACCTCCAACTGGCAGTAAAATCGTGCCAATTGTCAGTTCGATCAAAAAATCGAATAGTGTGTACCCGGCTTAAGACGTGATATGTTTATACTCATAATAACAATTTGTAGATACTGTTTGTTACTACACCCAAGCCAGCTAATCCAGGTCCCGACTCTCACCAATGGTCGCACTGTGTTTCTGCATTGTCCTCTTCATTTTCCAGTTGTCTAAATGCAAATCTGCCAACTGCTCCCCCAGTTTCCCAGCAAACCTAGAGAGTAAGATCTGAAGGTCAGTGTCTTGCACTACCAAGAAGGACCCCAACACAGAAAATTTAATTATAGTGTATTCCAGAGGTTCCCAAATGCGGTCCTCAAGGCTCCCCAACAGTTCAGGTTTTACAGATATCCATGGTTGAGCACAGGTAGTTAAATCACATTGACTGAGGTACTAATTAAGTCATCTGTGCTCAATCAAGGATACCTCTAAAACCTGAACTGTTGTGGAGCATTGAGGACCGCGTTTGGAAACATCTAGTGTATTCCTTTCATACTGTACAGACCTATTTTTTGGACAGATTTCTTTCAGTTGCTGAGGTCTGTAGCCCCCACCCTTTCCACAGAACAAAGATTAATGCAATACCGGGGGACCCAGGTGATTGTGGTGTTACACAAAGTGCAGGGCAGATCAGTGATCATATTGTGATGACTCCTCCCCAGCAGGACTCGTCAGTTTTAGGTTAAAATACTGTATGAATTGTGTATTCACTTCCCCCTAGTTCTCCAGACCCTCAGCAGTATTGTATACTTCCTAAGAATCACAGGCCAAGTGTTAAGCATTGACAGAGTACATACTGAGGGCCTCATTCAGTACGAACAGCAATTGTGATTGCAGCTGCGAAAATATACTAATGCCTGCCACAGCTCAGCCAGCATAGAGACGCCCACTACTGCTTTCTCACATCTATTCAACCTCGCACTGCTGCATATACACTGGTCTATCCAGCCGTAAAAACTGCAAGTCTCGTCACACACAGAGAGCTCTCATGCTGCGTACCCAATCACAGTGGCTAATTTATGCGCACCCATGAAACAACGTTCAAATGGACATGCACATGTGCATTTCTCTGACCACTGCCCTATCACCACCCCCAAACGCTCACATCCTGTCACTTACTTTGCAATGGATTCTTTTATGCGTCCGTAATCGCAATGCAATCGCTGCGCACGGGCAGTGTGGCTTGTACGCATGCGCAATGGCAAAAAAAATCCAATCAACTGCGTGCATAATCACTATTGCGTACACTGCTGAATCGGACACAGACAGCAACCAATTATTCTTTATACTAAATCTTATTTTAAGACCTTTAACTTCACCAAAACAATATTTGTGTTATTTAAAAATAGGTTGTCCAAAGTGCACAACCCCTTAAATCAGTCCTGTTACCGACTTATAGCAACTAGGGCCCTCTACCCTTAATTGGCACTGGAGAACCTGGTTTATAAGTTCTATATCACTGCTATGGATTGCTTGTAGTGCTTGTTGGGCACAGGACAAAGGGCCTGATTCAGACCCGCTCACGAACGCATAGTGCTCGCAAGCGGGTCGATGGTGGGCCAGTGCGTGCGCAAGCCCCATAGCGAGTGAGAAATCACTCGCTCCGGGGCTCGCAACAAAACGGGGCGGCTGTCAATGTTGATCGACAGCTCGGCCCGTTTTGTAGGCGGGGAGGGGGGGTGGCTAAACAAAAGGACCGGCCCTACTGACAACACTTGTGATGTCAGTAGTGGACTTCCTGCTATATTAGAGCAAGAAGTCCACTCGGGCTTGCGAGACCTGAGACCCTACCACAGGGTCTCCTTGCAAGCCCGATGGTCACGATAATCGCGACCATCTCCTGCCCGCTCGCACAGTTTGCGTGCGGGCTCACAGACCCGTTCTGCACATGCGCAGAATGGGTCTGGCGCCTGCGCAGATTCCCGAACATCGGGAATCTGCGTAGATGCTGGAAGCCTATAGAGTAGACAGACGGCCTAATTCAGGAGAGGACACAGGAGAAAAAAATCACACATATTCCTGATTGTCGGGAATCTGCGCATGCACCAGATCTGTTCCATAGCAGTACAGGTCTGCGATGTTGCACGGAGTTCGGCAGCAGACTGTCAGTGACTGACATTTTTCTTCCATTTCGGGGCGAGGAGGTGGCGGCTGTGACTTCAGTTTCACAAAATGGAGATGGTCACCTCCGGTGAAGAGGGTGGGGGGGAAAGTGACAAGGCCAGGATATCCGTCAGCTGACAGAGATTTCTTGGCCACCTTTGTGCAACTGAGGCGGCGGGCTTGCATGACCCAATGGGTCACTTAGCCAGCCGATGATCATGAAGATGATCCGATGTTGTGCTGTACAGTACCATTTCACCGGCGACCTGCACATGCGCATTAGAGCACTGGCACAGACTAGTGCCCAGAGTCTACAGATGCACTCAGTGTGTTCCCGGGCACCTGGTAGAGAGGAGATGCCCCGGAAAGAGACTGCACATGGGCCCCCTCCTCTCTTATTACGCCCCTGATCAGCAGATATGCAGGCTGAGGCAGAAAAGCAAACTGGTATAATTAAGAAAGGCCGAACACCAACTGAATGCGGAACAACAGGAGAAAACTAGCACACTGCTTGGAAATGAGCACAGGTGCCCTGCTGCACAATGGAATGCACAATCTGAAGCAGGACTCAGTGACGCTGGAACCAGGAACTAGCAGAATACATGTTGTACTGGCACTGTGCGAATTCAAGTGAGCAGTTTAAATAGGGCGCTCTGGATGGTGATTGGTAGCACAGATCATTTGGGAAGAATTAGGTCAGCCATTGGAGCCTTAGGAGTCAGATGACCAAAAGCAAGATGGCAGCACCCATGCCACGCCGACCACAGAAGAAAATCCATAATCCAGAGAAAATTACTCATATGCCACCTGATAAACTGGCAGCACCGGGTGCAGTAAGAGCGTCTGGCAGTCCGCTGTGTGACAATAAGCCTTTATTATTCTTAAATAGACTGCATCTCTCCTAGGACATCCTCTGTTTTACCTTGCCTGGGATTGTCCTGTTTTTAATGGAACAACATAGTGCCCCAAGCCTGCTTCCATAATTTCCAGAATATTCCAGTTTCTCATAACCAACGCCAAATGTAGACAGTAATGGGCGGCCCATGGGTGCAGTCATGTATTAGGGATGAGAA
Source organism: Taudactylus pleione (assembly GCA_031769625.1). NCBI lineage: Eukaryota > Metazoa > Chordata > Amphibia > Anura > Myobatrachidae > Taudactylus > Taudactylus pleione. Next base: position 12,475,773 of record JAUIMM010000012.1, on the reverse strand, counting down.
TCAAAAGATGGAACATCAGAATCCTCAATGCTTTGGTTCCGATGTTCGTTGTTTTTACCATTGATGGGATTTGTTTTTAGTCAGTGAAGAGTCTTCTCCTGACCTGAAATATTACTATAGTACTACCACTGTATAAGTCATCTTCATCCAGGGTATGGCCAAAACTGTTCCCTGTCTCTAAATGTATGGGAGCCCCTATTTCCATCTAGGTAAGGCACACATGGCAACTGGGGATACCCGTTCAGCTGTGCAGGAAGCTTTTATTAGAAACATCCCAAGAATTATGCTAATGGTCCTAACGCTTATTAATTACAATGTTTTCAAATTGGGTATTTTGTTATGATTGTAATCCCCCTTTAACCTCTACAGGGGACACTAGGCTTATTTATAGAAAGAATGATGGGCTTTTCAGTCTCAAACTCTGGAGAGTGTTCTTCTCGACTCAAAGCTAGACCTTCACAGAAGTAGCAGCCTTCACCAAATTCCTCAGTCAAATCTTCCCCTCCAAGTTGTTCTTCCACTGACAGTTTCCTTTTTTTACTTCTCTTGGGATACACCCTTTGATTCTTCTTCAGTCTGAGACCCAGGAGACATCCTGATCTCTCTTCCTAAATGAAGCAGGTGCTGTCGATGGTAAGTCTTTCCTAGAGACTTACTTAGATGCCCTGATGGGTATCAGGGTCCTTAGTCAGCATATCTTGCATCGTTTCTCATCTCCCACATATCGGTTAATCTTTTTTTTTGGGATACAAAGTTTCCATCTTTAGTCTTCATTTTGACACTAATGAGACTTCATACCCACTAAGTTTTCCTTTGCCGTTTCATTTCCTCTCTTTTAGTTGCTCTTATTGAGCTGATCCATCTTGTTCCTTTATACATAAGCTATTATACTTTTCTAGGTCTTGACTCCGATCCATTTTTCCTGTCACTCCACTTGGAACAAGGATGGTAGGGCAAAGATGTCCATGCAGGACTAATCACTGGGGAATGATTAATTCATCTTCCCGCTCTCTTTTCCTCCTTCTTTCTGTATATGCACTGCCTCCTACTACTTTTCTTCTTGGCTGGTGAGAACATTTGCAGCACCCATGTCGGCTTGGAGCAAATCGACTTCCTTTAACTGGTATCCCTCTAGGCCCAGTTACATTGACTGCTTGCTCACCCTTCACTCCTTTCACAACATCAAACTCTACATTTTCTCCATCTCCCACACTCTGCATAAGCTTCAGAGGATTATTCTTGGTTATGGCAGTCCAATGGACAAAAACATCTTCTCTGGTATCATGTCGTTTGATGAAACCATAGCCTTTCCTTACATGAAACCATAAAACAGTTCCAGTTATTTTTGGAATAATGCACTCTCTCTTCTCCATGTCAGTTCCCCTATCTTCTGAGTTTGTATGGCAGATCTTAGCAACGGCTCCGGACTGTAAGGCTATCTGTTTAGGCTCCTTTCCATCAGAATATTCTTGTTGTAGATGGGTTTTAGAAAATAAGCTCAGAGAGGTGGCCATCACCATTGTTTTGTTATCGGCTTGCAGTTGGGTCAGATGCTCTTTCATTGAATAGTAACTTGGTCTCTCTGTTTTGATGTTTCTGATTCTAGCAAAAGTTGTGACATCTCGCTCACTTGGGTTTCCAAAAAACAGATTCTCTCCTCCTGGCGTATGGACCTTTGTACATTTTTTCTTGCTCCAACCTTTTTTCTTTCGTATCCTGCTATAAGTGTTCCAGTTCTCTGGTTACCGCATCAAGAGCTTCTTGCAATTCCCTGTTCTTTTTCTGTATTTGAGTGTTGAACTTTTGTTTTTCCTAATTTTTCCTTTTCAACTCATCTCCATTAATTTCTCTCTTTATATACACTTTGTCCCGTAGAAGATTTGATAACCATTTAACATGTTTTAACCGTACATTTGCTATATATTCCATTATGCCTAAACTGTACTGTACATCATTTGGTCTTTTCCGCAACAACTCTTCGTGCTCCTTGTACTCTGCATATATCTGTTCCATAATTGCTACCTTTTACTTTTCTCTTGTAGCTTCATCTCTTTCCACAAATTTCTCTTCCCATTTATACAGCACCCCCTTTCTCTTCGGCTCCTCCAGAGTACCTTGGATGGCTATTTCAGTAACTGAACTAGATCCATTGGTTTTATCCTTTTCCTCTTTCTTCTTGCTGTCTATACTAAATTATTTTCTCTTTATTACAGCAACTGTTGTATCTTCTAGTTCTCCTAGTATATTTTCTTCTTCACTTATACTACCTTCAGTATCATCTTCATGAGGTTTAAATATGTCTTTCTTACCCCTTGACCTTTTTTTCTCTTTCCCATCACTACCACATCATTTCCCAACTCTGTCTCATCTTTACTTCCTTGAACTTCTAATATTAAATTCCCCTTCAGTTTTTCCACACCCACTTCTTCTAAATCTATCCACCTCTCATCCCTTGGATCCTCCGTATGGGTTCCAACTCCCCTAACTTCCACAGCAAGGGCATTAATGCCTACCTCTTCCTTATTCTTTTGTTTCTTTCCCATATTGGTGGGAGTCTAATTGGCTGTGCAGAGTCGAGATCCACAAACTTCACTGTAATGAATGGCCGCTAACACATGCTGGTAACAGACTCTGAGTGTATTCTCAGTCTCAGCCAGGTGCCTCCAAATGTAACCCCCCTTTAACCTCTAAAGGGGACACTAGGTTACCAACCCCACAATGATGGTATATTAAATGATATGACTCTCATTCTGATCAGTGCCTCCACCCAAGTGTTTATGATGTGTGTGGGTCTACTTGGGAAAACCCAAATGATAATGCAGTGTACTAAATATTAAACCAACATGTGTCTGTATATCTCCCCAGCAATGTTAGTAACTCACACTCTTCTCGATTTTGTTCCCTCCAGGGTTTGCTTCGGATACCACAATGGTTCAGAAAAGACAGGTAAGTAACTATACACAGATGGTATATTTTTGTTTTTCCTGTTAAGTATAACACTGTATACACACCTCATACAATAATATACAATAGTGAAACCGACATAGAGAATACAATTTTAACACTGGTATTTCACTGCAATCAGGTTTAGTAGAATAATACAAAGATACTGTTCTCTAATTAAAAGACATTCAGCGGAAGATATGTTCCTTTTCCTTTTTTGGGTATCTCGTATAATATCACTGTGTGATGGTATTTGAATGAGTTCACAACACTAAAAGTATTTTGAAGGTGAACTGACGATGGTATGTAAATAACCAACTAACATATGTCACTTAGAAAAACAATATCAATTTTGCTGGGATTTACTCCTGGACTGCAAACTGTACTATAGGGCTCGGTAGGTTCTCCTGGTAACTATGGTCGAAGAGTTTTGAATCTGATAGTACTCCCATAGTTTATGACTTTGCTAGCGGTTTAAAATTCCTGTTCCTGATGTGCTATAATATTTTGGATTAGGTGATGGACAGTCACGGACAATGGGTTAATAAAGTGACCTTCCTTCCCTATTGTAGAAAAATACCTCCAACGCATTTAAATAAGGCATTCCTCAATAATACTTTAAAAAGAAGACAATCCTCCTGTATGCCAACTGCTCTGTGTTTCTATCACTTTGGACTATGAGCTTTGTTCCCCCTCAAATTAAGTCCCAGAGGAAATGTAATAGGTGCACTATGTTGATACACAAATATATATGCACATTTACTGACTTCCAGAGTAGGGGTGATTTATTTAGATAGTAGTTTGCTGGTTCAGGTTACTCCAATACAAGTGATTTCTCTACCTCACTGAAGTATAATTATTGCAGACTGGGCTTCTTTAAATGCTGATGTTAACAGTACTTGGTTTGACTAATATATGCCCCTCTGTTTGAGGAGAATACTAGGTGCTGGGGTCAGCAATAATAATAGGAATGATAATGCTTCAAAAAGGGCTCACCACCTCCTGTAAGCTGGGAACTCACTGACTGCTGGTGCAGAGAAACTGCTACAAAGCCCGGCTCCTCCCCAGCTGATCCTCTCAGTCTCTGGGGTGTGTCACAGCAGCCCGCCCCTCTCAGCCGACTGAGGGCTTCCACTGCTTATCAGGCACAGCCACACTTCCCAACTGCCATCCGGACTGTTGCCGGGACCACACGCAGCTGCTTTACTCCCCCGCAGGCACCCTCCTCACCAAGAGTTTCCTGCCTTTCTTAGCCCTCACTGGCTCCTCTAATCCAGCCTCACAGCCGCTACTGCCGTCCTCCTTAGGTTACCTCAGCGCAGTGCTGCAGCATTAGATCAGAGGGCTCACGACGGGGAACTCCAGTCTGTCAACTGATACTAGCTCTCTCCTATTTATAGCCTTCCCCTCAGCCTGCCACAAGCCCCTCCCCTCTGTACCTACCGCATGCCATTTCTGGAACCTTCTGAGATCCTTACTAACTTTGGCACCATAAGTACCTATATGGCCGTGTGATGTCATGAGTAACCAAATAGGAGAATTGCCTTCACTAATCACAGATACAACAGCTCCATGTACATTCCCTTTATATTAATACCATTAAATAGCCCTCCATAACTGTACATTTAATTTCAGCATACCTGAGTTTTTTATTACCCACCCTTTACAGTAGATATACTGTATATACATTGTGTGTGTCCTGTATTTGCAAGGAAAATGTTAATTATTTAACACAGGGTGTTACATGGTAGAGAGTATAGGTGTTTTCAAATGTAATTCTTTCATACAATAAGTTTCCAAAATCTTGATATGTAACTGATATGTAAATAACTACAGATAGAAAGTAAAGTACCAAAGTTTTTATTTCACTTCTCTATTCTATACTTACTTGCTTATGTGTCTCATCTGAATGTGTTTCATGATAAGAAGAGCTCCACCTGCTGGCAGGTCGGAAACCATAATAGGTTCAGGAACATGCACAGTACAGGTTTTCCTGATGGCTTCCAAACTTGCCACTTCCCCATTAAACATGGTTTTTGCCTGTAATGGTGGAAAACAGAATCAATACATAAACATTTTGCAAACTGAAGGTATTCAAGTTACAGCTGTGATTGTAGTTATCAGTTTCTTTTCTTGTATACACCTATTGTCTTTTTCAGATTTTACTATGGATAATGGGAAGATAATGGTGGAGATGTAACAAATCTGAGTGGAGAAGTGGACAAGTAGAGAAGTTGCCCAAAGCAACAAATCAGCTTCTACCTATCAATTTATAAACTGTACTTGAGCAATGTTAGCTAGAAGATGATTAGTTGCTACAGTATGCCATCTACTCCACTTGTCTGCGGGGGGAGGGGTGGGGAGGCTGCGAGGAGGGTGTAGTGGTATACGTTGGCGGTGCATGCGCAGACACGTTCTCACTGTATTTTATCTGATAAAGAGAGAAGTGTGCGGACGGAGCTTTACTGCAAGCTCTGTCCCTGCATGTGGCTGTTAGCACATCCATGTGATATTTCACGTCAGAAATATCACACTATGACCGTATTTTAAAAGCGGATTGTAGAAAATAGGGCCCTTATACCCTGTCGGATTGCCCCTTTAATATAGACTCACCTGTGTAATAGAACTATAAATCTGCTGTCAATGTGCTGCAGATTCTAAGCACTGCAAAGATCAATATGATCTGTGCATGCTTTGTTGTGTAAAACAGTAAATAAATGAAAAGTCGGCAAGTATGAAATATAGGATGTGGATTTGATTAATATATTTGGGATGTAGTCAATAGATCAACATTTACACTGTCAACATTCATACTGTCGATATTTTAACAATGTCATAATAATTAAGTTTAGGCTTTGGGCCATAGGGTTAAGCACTATGAAGAGGTCAGGTTTAGGCTGCAGTGCGAGGGGGAAGGTTAGGTCATACCTGCCGACTTTCAGCTCCCTCCTTCCAAGAAGGAGATGGCTGAACGCAGGGAATGCCAGGAGGTGTGACATGACAATCCCTCCCAGCAGGCAGGGACACTGCATCTGCAGAGTGAGGTGAGTGCTGGGTGCAACTTTGGCCCCATAACAGCCGCACCCCCTGCACCTATGGTAGCTATGCCTTTGGTTTGGGGTCAGTGGCGGGCTGGGCCAGGGGGCAGGGTGCCATGTGCCCCCCGGGCCGCAGCGCCATGCGGGCCACTGTACGCGGGCAGTCTGTGTCTCTGTGACACAGGCTGCACCGCGGACGGAGTTCGGTCAGCGCTACACTGACTAACACACAGCCGCCGGCTCCGGCAGCTGTGTGTTTGCTTTGATCAGCAGCCAATGAGAGTCTGACAGACTCTCATTAGCTGCTGCTGCACCCACTGCAGGAGCCGCTCCATCTTCCGGCTCCCGCAGTGGGTAATGGAAGAGGCGTCATGACGTCATATGACATCTCTCCCATAATGCAGAGCGGCCTGGGAGGACAGACGGAGGAGCGGATGGCGGCGGCGGGAGCGGGGATTCAGGTGTGTTTTTCTTTATTTTTTATTACGTGTGTCTACTGGGGGGGGGGGCTGGCACTACAAGGAGGGAGACCACTACTGGGGGCACTACAAAGGGGGAGACTACTACTACTACTACTGGGGGCCCTACAAGTGAGGGACTACTACTAGGGACACTACAAGGGGAGGGGACTACTACTAGGGGCACTGCATAGGGTGGAGGGGACTACTACTAGGGGCACTACATATGGGGGAGGGGACTACCACTGGGGGTACTGCATTGAGGGACCACTGCTGGGGGATCTATATAAAGGGCAATACTGGGGGTGCTGCATAGGGGGGAGAATACAACTGGGGCCACTATTTAAGGGGCACTGCATAAGGGTTACCACTACTGGGGGCACTGCATGGGGGGGTGGACTGCTACTGGGGGCACTATATAAGGGGCACTGCATAGGGGGTACCACTATTGGGGGCACTATATAAGGGGCTTACTACTGGAGGCACAGGGGGGACCACTAATGGGGGCACTGTATAAGGGGCACTGCATAGGGGGGATCACTACTGTGGGCACTACTGGAGGCCTGCATAAGGGGGTCCTCTCCTGGGGCACAGGGGGGCACTGCATATGGGCACTACGACAGGGGGCTGCACCTAATCTTTATTTTTACTTTACATTAATCCCATATGGATCCACCTCCTCCCTGGAACACTTGAGGAGGGGGGGGCCGTAGCACGCACGTTCTTCGGGCACCCTGGCTAGACGCTACTCCTCTGCCAGGGCCGCCTGCATGCATTTGCCCCCCAGGCTAAACGTTGCCAGCCAGCCCCTGTTTGGGGTAGGGATTAGTGTTAGGGGAGAAGTACTCACTAGAACGCTGAAGCATCTGAGGTCTGACACGGAAGTGATGATCACACAACCGCCAGGATCTAGAAGACGTGATGGGAGCCGCTGCGGCCGTCAGGAGCAGGTAAGTAACCACTTGTAAAACAGGACAATAAATCGACATTCTAACATGTTGACATTTCACCAGTGTCTACATGATCACTGTCGACATGATGCCCATGTCGACATTATGACTGTCGACATATACCACACCTACAAGGGTCCAATGACAAGTTGAATACGGCTCTCAATATGAATGCAGTGTGCAAAATGCCTTCCACATTGCAAGCAGGGATGTTGTTAGGGAAAATGGTGATCACCACCATGGCGGAAATGGAATTATTTACCAGGCCCTAAAAAAGTAAAAATTAAATTGTTAAAAATCCCACAATATATGAATAATACAAATTATTTTTCAACCACCAAAGTCACATTCACAGAATGATGATGACCCTAAAGGGTAAATTTACTAAGCATCGGCTTGCACAATCTGCCTCTTCTTGGAGAGTTTAAGGGAAAATCGCCAATACTATATAAAGCAAAGCACAGCAGGTTGTATTGCCTGCTTAACAAGCTGAGAAGTAGCGGCTATTGGAAGCCTCCGCTTAGTAAGTTTAAATGGAGTAGACTTACTAACGTTTCTAAAAATGAAAAGTGGAGGTGTTGCCCATAGCAACCAATCAGATTGTAGCTATCATTTCTCTATTGCATCCTAGAAAATTATAGACAGAATCTGATTGATTGCTCTGGACAACATCACCACTTGTCTGTTTTAGAAGCTTTAGTAAATCTACCCCTAAATCTGTCACCAATTGTGTAATTGGACCACGGCCCTATCCCCAATTACTTGCATCAGCATCATATTGCGACCACAGGAGAAAAATATTTCAAACTAAAATGTCTACATTGTTACCCTGGATAACAGGATAATGTTGTATAAAGCAGATATGCAATATCCATGTATTTTTGGGGACTAGCTGAAAACATTTTGTATAAATATTTGTGGAAGGTTATGGAACAGGATATTTGTTTCTTTTATTTTTTTTATAACTCCCCATATAATGCTCATAAAATAAAAATATTTCTATTCTACTATGTTAATAATAGAAGCTCTATCTGACATGAGAAAAAAAAACAGAAGTTAAGGTTCGTACACACGGGACAATATACCGTTACGATGTGAACGATAACGATATCATTCAAGGGATATCGTTCAGCAATATCGTTTGCTAAACAGATCATCCCGTGTATCCCCAGCATAATTCTACATGGAATAGGCACATCACAAATATGTAAAAAATATATATTCATAAAAGTAGTGTCGAAGTCGAATAATTGCATGCGACCGCAATTCAACTGTTATCGGATGATTTGGTCGTCCGCTGTCCGATTATGTTGGTACAATTCATGACGCACCATTGCGTGCGCACTTATCCACACATTCGCACAACACTAAATAGCGAATAATATACAACACTCTCACACTGACAAACACAATATTCAAGCAGGGTCTAGTTAGTAATGAGAAACAGCTTCTGTATACATGTCTGGGAAAGGTATTTGAAAGATATATACACCAGGATACTGTGAGTGTTTTACATGTGGATTGGGAGGCCCCGCATACAGACCAGTGTGGCTGTGGCAATTGAAATATAACCCAGACACTGATATGCACAACTGAATTTGTCTGAATGAGAAGTTAGGAACAATGGTCGGAGGTTTGCTTAAGAAGTACTGACAAGTGTATTCTAAATAGGCAGAGGAAAACCTTTGAATTAGCTATCAGACGAAGTGGCAACGGCAGTCAGCTGGGGGTATCCACTCTGCTTGAAAGTGAACCTCGCTGCTTGTAACACCTTGCACTGTAGTTTTAAAATATGTTAGGAAGGGATAATATATATTAAATCCATCATAAATATTCTGAATTGCATAACACACACACATAGACTTACATGTATAACACACACTCATAGACTTAGATGCATACACACATTAAATAAAACATACAAATATATCAAAGCACAAAATACATAAATGCACCACACATATTAGCGAAACTATGCAATATTCTTACACTTACACACTTATATAAAAAGGTTCCCTAGTATTAAGGTTAATATTCAAGGTTTATTCATTATTAAGTATGTAATAAAGCGACTGTATTTAAGATCTCAGGTTTAGTACATGATAAACAGACCGTGTTTTGTGCTATTCTAAACCACTGTGTATTTGCAGATTTCCGGTTCCATCAGAGAGGAAATCGCAACATGTGTCTGGGAATTATGGATTATAGAGAGATAGGCATTAAAATGTACTCTGTAATGCAGCCAGGTTAGACTTCTTCTTCGTGGGAAAATAGACACAAAGAGCTGTTGGAGGCTGGACTGTGATCATACAAACTGACCTATGAACTGCATCGTAACAGGAGAACCAGGAAGAAGAACCAATGGGATTATGCCAACTTGTTCTATTGTATTGTCTATCTCTGCAAGGGTTTATATGCAAGCTCCCTGAACCTGCTAATCAGTCATCATATTCTTTCTGTTGACGGAGGCTTCACCTTTGATGCCGGAAATCTGGATCCAGAGCGCCTGCATAATGTATTGACTGTACCTTGTTTATGTATAATATTTTGCGCTAATTGTATTTAGATCACAGAGTGTAACTATCTGCTTTTGGGTGAATAATATCTGTTTGTGCTTCGGAACCACAATCCAAGTCTGGAAAGCAATTATATCTTGTGCGACCTGTAACGCTATTTAGCGACATTTAGAGTGTATAGATAGGTAGGAATCAAAAGTAGTAATATAATTAAGACAAATGATGTAATCAAATCTCCCTCTTTGAAGAGTTCTCTAACTAATGAAGATGGTCTAAAGAAAAGCAAAAACTGAAATCCATGCTGGCAACACCTCTTCCTGGCACTTATGTCCATAAAGGCCCCCATACATCTGCGATGGATCGTTGCGATGTAGCAATGGAAGTGGAAATGCCGATATACCAGTCGGAAATGCCGCCCGGGGACCATAGATGTCCAGTGATCCGTCGCAGGATCGCTGAAACTTCAAATGTAAATTTTTGATCGTGATAGTCATATCTGTGAAAAACAATATTTTGGATTTCTGCGCTCCTTCGATGCCGAGTTGCAGCATCGCGGCAATCTGTCGCAGATGTATGGGGGCCTTCACTTAAACCAAAATTAGGGTGAGAAATAGCCATGGTTGAGCACAAATGGTTGAATCAAAAGACTGAGGTACTAATTAAGTCACCTCTGTCCAAGCATGGCTATTCTTAAAATCTGGACCGATAGGGTGCCTTGAGGACTGAGTTTGGGAACCTCTGCTCTAGTGCAGTGATTCCCAACCTCGGTCCTCAAGGCACAGTCCTGGTTTTAGTGATATCCATGATTGTGCACAGATGGTTAAATCAATATAACTGAGGTACTAATTAAGTCACTTGTGCTCAAGTATGGCTATCCCCAAAACCTGGACTAATATGGTGCATACACACGGTCAGATTTTTCTTCAGATCTGAACGATAACGATTTAAAAAATCGTTCATATCTGAAGGAAAATCTGATATATCTGACATGCCTGAACGATGGACGATGAACGATGCCCGTTCCCGATGGTCAGATAACGATATCTGACATCTGATGTGTTTGCAGTCAGACTTGGACATTCCATTCATTTTAATGCAGTCAAAAATCATTCAGTCGTTCAAATCTTTGGTAAAATCGTTCATCTGACAGATCTGACAAATCTGACCGTGTGTATGCTCCATTAGTGTGCCTTGAGGACCGTGGTTGGGAACCCCTGCTCTAGGAGATTAAAGAATCTCGTTGGACAGATATTTGCTATTGAAAAATGTGTTACCATTTTTTTCAGCTGCAACACTGTTGTGTTTACATGTTTAAAGAGTTCACAGGGACATCTATAGAAAGGCAGTGACCAGGATTGGTGCAGAATTAATAATAAGCGCAGCGTTTATAATGGGTTTTGTTTCTTTTCTGCAACTTTTTTTGTGGTTTTTCACAAAATGCAACATTTACTTGAGAAAGTAATCACCAGATTTACAAATATTACAACACAGAGCATTTTGTCCATCCTGGAATGGGTCACGTTGAGAGGTATACAACATACTTTACATAACAAATTAAATTTACTCTCAGCATAACAAAAGTTTGACCTGTGTGCCTTGGTTGATCTTCACAAACACACGGCCTTGATCCGTGTTGAAATTCTGGGCTTGGCTGATGCATCCACCGTGAGCGTCCCCAATCGGACTAAGGACTGATGTTCCCAGGACTTTTCTTAGATGATTTTCCACTTCTTTGAATCTCATGACATCTGTTTTGAGTATAAACATTTCTGGAGATATAAGTGGGTCCAACTGGTAGCCTGTAAGAGACACCATTAATTCATTCTCACACACAAAATAAACTATAGATCAGCTGCCAACATTTTTGTAACTCATGGAATTAGCTATGAAATCCAAACTTCATAGATGAAAACAGCTAAGTATATCTATAATATTATACACAAATACAGTATATAATGTTATTGAGCAACAGCCAAGCATATCTATAATACACAAATACAGTATATAATGTTAGTAAGGAACAGCCAAGAATATCTATAATAATATACAAATACAGTATATAATGTTATTAAGTAACAGCCAAGCATATCTATAATTATACACAAATACAGTATATAATGTTAGTAAGCAACAGCCAAGTATATCTATAATAATATACAAATACAGTATATAATGTTAGTAAGTAACAGCCAAGCATATCTATAATTATACAAAAATACAGTATATAATGTTAGTAAATAACAGCCAAGTATATCTATAATTATTATACACAAATACAGTATAAAATGTTATTAAGCAACAGCCAAGTATATCTATAATTATACACAAATAAAGTATATAATGTTAGTAAGCAACAGCCAAGTATATCTATAATTATACACAAATACAGTATATAATGTTAGTAAATAACAGCCAAGTATATCTATAATTATTATACACAAATACAGTATATGTTATTAAGCAACAGCCAAGCATATCTATAATTATATACAAATACAGTATATAATGTTAGTAAGTAACAGCCAAGCATATCTATAATTATACACAAATACAGTATATAACATTATTAAGCAACAGCCAAGCATATCTATAATTATACACAAATACAGTATATAATGTTAGATACAATATATAATGTTAGTAAGCAACAGCCAAGCATATCTATAATTATACACAAATACAGTATATAATGTTAGTAAGCAACAGCCAAGTATATCTATAATTATACACAAATAAAGTATATAATGTTAGTAAGCAACAGCCAAGTATATCTATAATTATACACAAATAAAGTATATAATGTTAGTAAATAACAGCCAAGCATATCTATAATTATTATACACAAATACAGTATATAATGTTAGTAAGTAACAGCCAAGCATATCTATAATTATACACAAATACAGTATATAATGTTAGTAAATAACAGCCAAGTATATCTATAATTATTATACACAAATACAGTATAAAATGTTATTAAGCAACAGCCAAGCATATCTATAATTATTATACACAAATACAGTATATAATGTTAGATACAATATATAATGTTAGTAAGCAACAGCCAAGCATATCTATAATTATACACAAATAAAGTATATAATGTTAGTAAGCAACAGCCAAGTATATCTATAATTATACACAAATACAGTATATAATGTTAGTAAATAACAGCCAAGTATATCTATAATTATTATACACAAATACAATATATAACATTATTAAGCAACAGCCAAGCATATCTATAATTATACACAAATACAGTATATAATGTTAGTAAGCAACAGCCAAGTATATCTATAATTATACACAAATAAAGTATATAATGTTAGTAAATAACAGCCAAGTATATCTATAATTATTATACACAAATACAATATATAACATTATTAAGCAACAGCCAAGCATATCTATAATTATACACAAATATAGTATATAATGTTAGATACAATATATAATGTTAGTAAGCAACAGCCAAGCATATCTATAATTACACACAAATACAGTATATAATATTATTAAGCAAAAGCCAAGCATATCTATTAGTATATACAAATACAGTATATAATGTTAGTAAATAACAGCCAAGCATATCTATAATTATACACAAATCCAGTATATAATGTTAGTAACAGCCAAGCATATCTATAATTATATAGAAATACAGTATATAATGTTATTAAGCAACAGCCAAGCATATCTATAATTATACACAAATCCAGTATATAATGTTAGTAACAGCCAAACATATCTATAATTATATAGAAATACAGTATATAATGTTATTAAGCAACTGCCAAGCATATCTATAATTATACACAAATCCAGTATATAATGTTAGCAACAGCCAAGCATATCTATAATTATATAGAAATACAGTATATAATGTTATTAAGCAACTGCCAAGCATATCTATAATTATATGCAAATACAGTATATAATGTTAGTAAGTAACAGCCAAGCATATCTATAATTATACACAAATACAGTATATAATGTTACTAAATAACAGCCAAGTATATCTATAATTATTATACACAAATACAGTATATAATGTTATTAAGTAACAGCCAAGCATATCTATAATTATACACAAATATAGTATATAATGTTAGTAACAGCCAAGCATATCTATAATTATACACAAATACAGTATATAATGTTATTAAGTAACAGCCAAGCATATCTATAATTATACACAAATATAGTATATAATGTTAGTAACAGCCAAGCATATCTATAATTATACACAAATACAGTATATAATGTTAGTAACAGCCAAGCATATCTATAATTATACACAAATACAGTATATAATGTTAGTAAATAACAGCCAAGTATATCTATAATTATTATACACAAATACAGTATATGTTATTAAGCAACAGCCAAGCATATCTATAATTATATACAAATACAGTATATAATGTTAGTAAGTAACAGCCAAGCATATCTATAATTATACACAAATACAGTATATAACATTATTAAGCAACAGCCAAGCATATCTATAATTATACACAAATACAGTATATAATGTTAGATACAATATATAATGTTAGTAAGCAACAGCCAAGCATATCTATAATTATACACAAATACAGTATATAATGTTAGTAAGCAACAGCCAAGTATATCTATAATTATACACAAATAAAGTATATAATGTTAGTAAGCAACAGCCAAGTATATCTATAATTATACACAAATAAAGTATATAATGTTAGTAAATAACAGCCAAGCATATCTATAATTATTATACACAAATACAGTATATAATGTTAGTAAGTAACAGCCAAGCATATCTATAATTATACACAAATACAGTATATAATGTTAGTAAATAACAGCCAAGTATATCTATAATTATTATACACAAATACAGTATAAAATGTTATTAAGCAACAGCCAAGCATATCTATAATTATTATACACAAATACAGTATATAATGTTAGATACAATATATAATGTTAGTAAGCAACAGCCAAGCATATCTATAATTATACACAAATAAAGTATATAATGTTAGTAAGCAACAGCCAAGTATATCTATAATTATACACAAATACAGTATATAATGTTAGTAAATAACAGCCAAGTATATCTATAATTATTATACACAAATACAATATATAACATTATTAAGCAACAGCCAAGCATATCTATAATTATACACAAATACAGTATATAATGTTAGTAAGCAACAGCCAAGTATATCTATAATTATACACAAATAAAGTATATAATGTTAGTAAATAACAGCCAAGTATATCTATAATTATTATACACAAATACAATATATAACATTATTAAGCAACAGCCAAGCATATCTATAATTATACACAAATATAGTATATAATGTTAGATACAATATATAATGTTAGTAAGCAACAGCCAAGCATATCTATAATTACACACAAATACAGTATATAATATTATTAAGCAACAGCCAAGCATATCTATTAGTATATACAAATACAGTATATAATGTTAGTAAATAACAGCCAAGCATATCTATAATTATACACAAATCCAGTATATAATGTTAGTAACAGCCAAGCATATCTATAATTATATAGAAATACAGTATATAATGTTATTAAGCAACAGCCAAGCATATCTATAATTATACACAAATCCAGTATATAATGTTAGTAACAGCCAAACATATCTATAATTATATAGAAATACAGTATATAATGTTATTAAGCAACTGCCAAGCATATCTATAATTATACACAAATCCAGTATATAATGTTAGCAACAGCCAAGCATATCTATAATTATATAGAAATACAGTATATAATGTTATTAAGCAACTGCCAAGCATATCTATAATTATATGCAAATACAGTATATAATGTTAGTAAGTAACAGCCAAGCATATCTATAATTATACACAAATACAGTATATAATGTTACTAAATAACAGCCAAGTATATCTATAATTATTATACACAAATACAGTATATAATGTTATTAAGTAACAGCCAAGCATATCTATAATTATACACAAATATAGTATATAATGTTAGTAACAGCCAAGCATATCTATAATTATACACAAATACAGTATATAATGTTATTAAGTAACAGCCAAGCATATCTATAATTATACACAAATATAGTATATAATGTTAGTAACAGCCAAGCATATCTATAATTATACACAAATACAGTATATAATGTTAGTAACAGCCAAGCATATCTATAATTATACACAAATACAGTATATAATGTTAGTAACAGCCAAGCATATCTATAATTATACACAAATATAGTATATAATGTTAGTAACTGCCAAGCATATCTATAATTATACACAAATCCAGTATATAATGTTAGTAACAGCCAAGCATATCTATAATTATATATAAATACAGTATATAATGTTATTAAGCAACAGCCAAGCATATCTATAATTATACACAAATACAATATATAATGTTATTAAGTAACAGCCAAGCATATCTATAATTATATATAAATACAGTATATAATGTTATTAAGCAACAGCCAAGCATATCTATAATTATACACAAATACAATATATAATATTATTAAGTAACAGCCAAGTATATCTATAATTATATATAAATACAGTATATAATGTTATTAAGCAACAGCCAAGTATATCTATAATTATATATAAATACAGTATATAATGTTATTAAGCAACAGCCAAGCATATCTATAATTATATATAAATACAGTATATAATGTTATTAAGCAACAGCCAAGTATATCTATAATTATATATAAATACAGTATATAATGTTATTAAGCAACAGCCAAGCATATCTATAATTATACACAAATACAGTATATAATGTTATTAAGCAACAGCCAAGCATATCTATAATTATATATAAATACAGTATATAATGTTATTAAGCAACAGCCAAGTATATCTATAATTATATATAAATACAGTATATAATGTTATTAAGCAACAGCCAAGCATATCTATAATTATACACAAATACAGTATATAATGTTAGTAAGCAACAGCCAAGCATATCTATAATTATACACAAATACAGTATATAATGTTAGTAAGTAACAGCCAAGCATATCTATAATTATACACAAATACAGTATATAATGTTACTAAATAACAGCCAAGTATATCTATAATTATTATACACAAATACAGTATATAATGTTATTAAGTAACAGCCAAGCATATCTATAATTATACACAAATATAGTATATAATGTTAGTAACAGCCAAGCATATCTATAATTATACACAAATACAGTATATAATGTTATTAAGTAACAGCCAAGCATATCTATAATTATACACAAATATAGTATATAATGTTAGTAACAGCCAAGCATATCTATAATTATACACAAATACAGTATATAATGTTAGTAACAGCCAAGCATATCTATAATTATACACAAATACAGTATATAATGTTAGTAAATAACAGCCAAGTATATCTATAATTATTATACACAAATACAGTATATGTTATTAAGCAACAGCCAAGCATATCTATAATTATATACAAATACAGTATATAATGTTAGTAAGTAACAGCCAAGCATATCTATAATTATACACAAATACAGTATATAACATTATTAAGCAACAGCCAAGCATATCTATAATTATACACAAATACAGTATATAATGTTAGATACAATATATAATGTTAGTAAGCAACAGCCAAGCATATCTATAATTATACACAAATACAGTATATAATGTTAGTAAGCAACAGCCAAGTATATCTATAATTATACACAAATAAAGTATATAATGTTAGTAAGCAACAGCCAAGTATATCTATAATTATACACAAATAAAGTATATAATGTTAGTAAATAACAGCCAAGCATATCTATAATTATTATACACAAATACAGTATATAATGTTAGTAAGTAACAGCCAAGCATATCTATAATTATACACAAATACAGTATATAATGTTAGTAAATAACAGCCAAGTATATCTATAATTATTATACACAAATACAGTATAAAATGTTATTAAGCAACAGCCAAGCATATCTATAATTATTATACACAAATACAGTATATAATGTTAGATACAATATATAATGTTAGTAAGCAACAGCCAAGCATATCTATAATTATACACAAATAAAGTATATAATGTTAGTAAGCAACAGCCAAGTATATCTATAATTATACACAAATACAGTATATAATGTTAGTAAATAACAGCCAAGTATATCTATAATTATTATACACAAATACAATATATAACATTATTAAGCAACAGCCAAGCATATCTATAATTATACACAAATACAGTATATAATGTTAGTAAGCAACAGCCAAGTATATCTATAATTATACACAAATAAAGTATATAATGTTAGTAAATAACAGCCAAGTATATCTATAATTATTATACACAAATACAATATATAACATTATTAAGCAACAGCCAAGCATATCTATAATTATACACAAATATAGTATATAATGTTAGATACAATATATAATGTTAGTAAGCAACAGCCAAGCATATCTATAATTACACACAAATACAGTATATAATATTATTAAGCAACAGCCAAGCATATCTATTAGTATATACAAATACAGTATATAATGTTAGTAAATAACAGCCAAGCATATCTATAATTATACACAAATCCAGTATATAATGTTAGTAACAGCCAAGCATATCTATAATTATATAGAAATACAGTATATAATGTTATTAAGCAACAGCCAAGCATATCTATAATTATACACAAATCCAGTATATAATGTTAGTAACAGCCAAACATATCTATAATTATATAGAAATACAGTATATAATGTTATTAAGCAACTGCCAAGCATATCTATAATTATACACAAATCCAGTATATAATGTTAGCAACAGCCAAGCATATCTATAATTATATAGAAATACAGTATATAATGTTATTAAGCAACTGCCAAGCATATCTATAATTATATGCAAATACAGTATATAATGTTAGTAAGTAACAGCCAAGCATATCTATAATTATACACAAATACAGTATATAATGTTACTAAATAACAGCCAAGTATATCTATAATTATTATACACAAATACAGTATATAATGTTATTAAGTAACAGCCAAGCATATCTATAATTATACACAAATATAGTATATAATGTTAGTAACAGCCAAGCATATCTATAATTATACACAAATACAGTATATAATGTTATTAAGTAACAGCCAAGCATATCTATAATTATACACAAATATAGTATATAATGTTAGTAACAGCCAAGCATATCTATAATTATACACAAATACAGTATATAATGTTAGTAACAGCCAAGCATATCTATAATTATACACAAATACAGTATATAATGTTAGTAACAGCCAAGCATATCTATAATTATACACAAATATAGTATATAATGTTAGTAACTGCCAAGCATATCTATAATTATACACAAATCCAGTATATAATGTTAGTAACAGCCAAGCATATCTATAATTATATATAAATACAGTATATAATGTTATTAAGCAACAGCCAAGCATATCTATAATTATACACAAATACAATATATAATGTTATTAAGTAACAGCCAAGCATATCTATAATTATATATAAATACAGTATATAATGTTATTAAGCAACAGCCAAGCATATCTATAATTATACACAAATACAATATATAATATTATTAAGTAACAGCCAAGTATATCTATAATTATATATAAATACAGTATATAATGTTATTAAGCAACAGCCAAGTATATCTATAATTATATATAAATACAGTATATAATGTTATTAAGCAACAGCCAAGCATATCTATAATTATATATAAATACAGTATATAATGTTATTAAGCAACAGCCAAGTATATCTATAATTATATATAAATACAGTATATAATGTTATTAAGCAACAGCCAAGCATATCTATAATTATACACAAATACAGTATATAATGTTATTAAGCAACAGCCAAGCATATCTATAATTATATATAAATACAGTATATAATGTTATTAAGCAACAGCCAAGTATATCTATAATTATATATAAATACAGTATATAATGTTATTAAGCAACAGCCAAGCATATCTATAATTATACACAAATACAGTATATAATGTTAGTAAGCAACAGCCAAGCATATCTATAATTATACACAAATACAGTATATAATGTTAGTAAATAACAGCCAAGTATATCTATAATTATTATACACAAATACAGTATATAATGTTAGTAAGTAACAGCCAAGCATATCTATAATTATTATACACAAATACAGTATATAATGTTATTAAGCAACAGCCAAGCATATCTATAATTATATATAAATACAGTATATAATGTTAGTAACAGCCAAGTATATCTATAATTATACACAAATACAGTATATAATGTTAGTAACAGCCAAGCGTATCTATAATTATACACAAATACAGTATATAATGTTATTAAGCAACAGCCAAGCATATCTATAATTATATACAAATACAGTATATAATATTATGAAGCAACAGCCAAGCATATCTATAATTATATATAAATACAGTATATAATGTTAGTAACAGCCAAGTATATCTATAATTATACACAAATCCAGTATATAATGTTAGTAACAGCCAAGCGTATCTATAATTATACACAAATACAGTATATAATGTTATTAAGCAACAGCCAAGTATATCTATAATTATTATACACAAATACAATATATAATGTTATTAAGCAACAGCCAAGTATATCTATAATTATACACAAATACAGTATATAATGTTAGTAAGTAACAGCCAAGCATATCTATAATTATACACAAATACAGTATATAATGTTAGTAAATAACAGCCAAGTATATCTATAATTATTATACACAAATACAGTATATAATGTTAGTAAGTAACAGCCAAGCATATCTATAATTATACACAAATACAGTATATAATGTTAGTAAATAACAGCCAAGTATATCTATAATTATTATACACAAATACAATATATAATGTTATTAAGCAACAGCCAAGTATATCTATAATTATACACAAATACAGTATATAATGTTAGTAAGTAACAGCCAAGCATATCTATAATTATACACAAATACAGTATATAATGTTAGTAAATAACAGCCAAGTATATCTATAATTATTATACACAAATACAATATATAATGTTATTAAGCAACAGCCAAGTATATCTATAATTATATACAAATACAGTATATAATATTATTAAGCAACAGCCAAGTATATCTATAATTATATACAAATCCAGTATATAATGTTAGTAACAGCCAAGCATATCTATAATTATACACAAATACAGTATATAATGTTAGTAACAGCCAAGCATATCTATAATTATACACAAATACAGTATATAATGTTAGTAACAGCCAAGCATATCTATAATTATACACAAATCCAGTATATAATGTTAGTAACAGCCAAGCATATCTATAAATATATACAAATACAGTATATAATGTTATTAAGCAACAGCCAAGCATATCTATAATTATACACAAATCCAGTATATAATGTTAGTAACAGCCAAGCATATCTATAATTATACACAAATATAGTATATAATGTTATTAAGCAACAGCCAAGCATATCTATAATTATATACAAATCCAGTATATAATGTTTTTTTTAAATCAGGTGTTTTTATTGAAAGTTTTCCATAAACATAACATTCAAACAATAACAAAAACAAAATAGCATCATCATTATATTGGAACACAGTCGTGAGCAGATTGTAATAGATTACATTGTTACAATAAACAGAGAAGAAAGTTATTGAAATAAACATTATATAAGCAAACATGACATATGTGATTATTTTGCGTCGACAAAAGGTTATAAATGATTACAAATACAACTGTTACATCGTAACATGCAATGTACAAATTGCCAAAAAACAATAAAAAAAAAAAACAGGTTACTACATAACATCAGTATAACACTTTGAGTAGTAGAATATTGGGAATACATTTATAAATTCACTACAACCCAAGGTAAGCCAGATACAACTCAACTCCAATCAGTATATTTATACGTCAGTTTCTGCCTCATTCGCTCTGCCCAATTCTGAGTGACACCATCTGTCCCATTTTTTGTGATATGTATTCATAGCATTGCGGGACCTAAACATATGTCTTTCATGTCTGATTACAACATTCACCAACGCTCTCCACTTATGTAGAACGGGGAAGTCAGTTGTAAACCATGTGCGGGCCACAATCACTTTAGCCATTGTGGAGAGACACATAACATATCGATAGAGTACTGGGGAGTGCGTTTCTTCCAAATCCAGCCCGAACAAACAAGTCACAGGACTAAAGTCTGGCAGAGAAGGTTCCGTAACCAAAATATCTCCCCACACCTGTCTCCAAAATTCATTTACTAATGGACAGCTCCATAATAAGTGCCAGAAACCAGCACTCTCTTCCTGACATCTAGGACAAAGTGAGTCCATTCTAAATCCAGCTCGGTGCAGGGATACAGGTGTACGGTATACTCTGTGCAATACGTAATAATGCACCTGTAGATACCTAATACATGGAGTAGTATATCTAATTGAACCCAAGATCTGTAGCCAGTGCTCTTCGGAGATGGGGCCAAAGTCAACTTCCCACTTCAGCCTAAGGGGAGCAAGCAACTCTGGGTTTAATTTATTATTAAGAGTCGCGTAAATACAGGATACCCTACCCCTAGACCCCAAGGCAGAAAGTAGAGTTTTAACAGGAGATGGAGATAGTATAGGAGCAGCTCCAGTAAACTGCGCCTGCACAGCATGTCGTAACTGTAAATACCTAAATAAGGCTACATTGGGGACAGCAAATTCAGTTTGTAATTGTGAAAATGATTTAAGATGACCATTCTCGTATAACTGACCTATAGATTTAATACCCCTTAAAAGCCACAAATTGTCATTAGACAATTTGAACAATTCAGCATAAGAACTGTTAAACCAGAGGGGGGAGTCCGCGTCTGTCCCAGACCATTCAAACAGAGTATGGGTATATCGCCAAATCAGCATAGCTTGTCGCAATAGAGGGGCAATCTAGAGGTAGGCATGCCTGATAGTAAAAATAACAAAGGGGTAAAAGAGAATCCCTCCCGTTCAGTCAAGAAACCGTGTAACGTCAAACTGGAGGTATCAGATATCCACTCAGATAAATGTACTAACTGGGCAGCAATGTAGTAAAACCAGAGATTAGGAAGACCTAAGCCCCCAGAGGTTTCATTTTTACAAAGGGTTTTGATAGAAACACGAGCAGTACGACAACCCCAGATGAAAGATATAATAATACTATCAATACTACTGAACACCCTTTTAGGTAAATAAACTGGAGAATGCTGTAAGATGTATAGATACTTGGGCTGGATAGACATTTTAAACAAGTTTATACGCCCCAATACTGACAGAGGTAATTTTTTCCAAACGTGGATTTTTGCTTTAAAATTAGTGGTTATGGGGTCTATATTTTGTGAGATATAATCTGATGCCAATGGAGTAATCCATACACCCAAATATTTAAACCTTAGCGTCCACTGCAGGGGGCAAGGCAAATGTTTCTGTACAGGGATACATCCCGATATGGGAAAAATTAATATGTAACCCCGAAAAGTCGCCAAACACACTAATAATACGTGAAACTGATTCCAATGAGTGTGCATAGTCCTCCAGAAAGAGGAGCATATCATCTGCATATAGGGCCACTATATCCTCTGCCACACCTGACCTAATTCCTCGGACATCAGGATCCGCTCTAAGCATACAGGCTAATGGTTCAATGGCCATAGCCAAAAGAGCAGGTGATAGAGGGCATCCCTGACGAGTCCCCCTCATCAGGGGAAATGCATCTGACATATGGCCGTTCACAGACACCCTAGCTGCCGGAGAAGAATACAGAAGCTGAATCCATTTTATAAAACGGGGACCAAAGGCAAACTTATGAAGTACTGCCCACAGATAACCCCATTCTATTGAGTCGAAGGCCTTGGCGGCATCCAAAGACACCACCACAGCCCCCTCCCCAAGCATATCTTTTCTCTGCAAATGATAGAATAATCTACGGAGATTTTGAACCGTAGTCTTCCCCGGCATGAACCCAGTTTGATCAGGGTGTATAAGTGAAGTGATAACTAAATTTAGGCGAGTGGCTAACAATTTAGCTAATATTTTAACATCTGTAGATAATAATGAGATAGGACGATAGGATTCAGAGAGAGTAAGGTTATTCCCCGGCTTAGCTAGTACTACAATAATAGCCTCACACACAGACGGGGGGATAGCTCCATAGTCAAATAATGAGTTGAATAAATTTAATAAATAGGGATTAAAAAAATCTTTAAATTTCCTATACACTTCTACAGGAATCCCATCACTGCCCGGAGCCTTAGAAGCAGGAAGGGAAGACACAGCCAACTCTATTTCCTCCAAAGTGAATGGTGCATCTAAACATGTGATAGCCTCTTGAGATAGTTTCGATAGAGTAACACAATCCAAATATTCCCGAAGTTGATCTGGGGAATAGGAAACTCTGGAGGTATATAGGGAAGAATAGTAGTCATGAAATACCTTAGAAATATCGACACCAGAGTAGCGTAACTGGTCTCCAGAATCTCTAATACACTGTACAGTGCCAATATGGGAGTCTGCTTTAGCTAAAGAGGCTAAATATCTACCCCCAATCTCCGACTGAAAATACTGATTGTGTCTAGAGAAGAGTAGTCTACGTCTAGACCTGTCAAATAAGTATTCTGTCCACTCAACCACAATTCACGATCACATGGTAATCGAGAGAGGACATATTGACCCTCCAGCTGTGAGCACAAGAGCTCAAGACGAGACCCCTCCCCCCTACTATACTTTTTAATCTCAGATACCCGTCTAATAAACGAGCCTCGCATGTAAGCTTTGAAAGCATCGTGCCTAATACCTGGATTTGGACATTGGAAATGATCTATCTGGAACTCCTCCCATGCCGCAACCAGTTCAAAGCCAGCTCCCACCATAGATAGCCAGAATGGATGTAATTTCCAAAACCGTACCCCTCTATCTTGAGACATGTTTATAGCAAGTAAAATAGGAGAATGATCTGAGATACCCCTAGACAAATATTTTATATCGCTTACCATGGGCAGAATATTAGAGGACAACAAAGCTAAATCAATTCGGGACAGTGTCTGATAGGAGGTAGAATGACATGAATATTGAGTGGCATTCGGATTTCTACTACGCCAAGCATCGATCCAACCCAATTCAGCTATAAGATTGGCGAATGGAGTGGGAGAGGGAGAGGGCAGCATCAAATCAGTACTCTCTCTCCACCTGTCCAACCGACAATCTACAACGTTATTAAAGTCCCCCACACAAATCACAGGGGTATCAGGAGATTGAGCAACAAACATAGCATAACATCATTACTATACGGAGGAGGGATGTAAATCGCTAGTATATGAAGATGAACACAATTAACAACAGCACGCATAAAGACATATCTACCTTGGGTATCAATCAGGCTGGATTCCAAATTAAAACGTAGTGATTTACTAATAAGGACCGAGACTCCTCTTGCATTATTTGAGAAAGTAGAGTGGGACATGTGACCTATCCAATGCTTTTTAAGGGCCAATACCTTACTACCATATAAGTGAGTCTCAGAGAGACATACAATTTCAGCCTGGTATTTCTTAATTTCCGTCAGAACAAGAGAGCGCTTGACTTTATCGTTCAGGCCTCGGACATTCCAACCCAATATACGTAAATCACCTACAGACGTAGCCATGAGTTATATATCTCGACAGATACAGGATGGCGCAGCAGGGATCACTAATGGGGAACAATACTGAGAGAGCGATGAAACATAAAGAAACGAGCCCGTGTGCATCCAGCCGGCAGGGCAGCAACGAACAACATATCACATTCAAAAAGGCAGAAACATTACAACCTGATGACAAAAAAAAAGAAATAAACAAACATCCACCCCTTCCCTAACCCTCCCTGTATAACCTCGAAAACCTAAGGCATACCTAGTTCCCATGCCCTAAACTCCCCCCCCACCTAACACTAATTAACTAACTAACCAGTATACTTCAATTTAGAGCTTGAGTTATTAGGGAATAGGAAATATATCCTACTGCTATATTCAGCAAGGAACTCCCTAAGAAAAAATAAACGTAATTGGTCCCCTGGTGGAAACAGACATCTATATATAAATTTTTTTCCCCCAGAGTCACACCGGAAACAAAAAAAAACAAGATAAACCGTGCATTCACCTATTAGGCTACGGAAGCCAGTCAAACCATTACAAAATATGGACAATAATATTTGCAAGCATTAATTCCTTTCAGCGAGGAGCACGGGGCTGATGTTCCAGCCAGGATTCCGCCTCCTTAGGATTAGCAAAAAAATGGGTGTTATTATCATGTACTACCCGCAATCTAGCAGGGAATAGCATAGAGTACTGAATATTACAGTCACGGAGTTTGCGTTTGACTTGTAGGAACTGTGAACGACTCTTCTGCACCTCCAGTGCGAAATCAGGAAAGAATGAGACGGATTCATTTTCAAATTGAAGTGGGCCCCTGGTGTGGGCCAATCGAAGAGCAGCGTCCCGGTCTTTAAAGTGTAGTAAGCGGGCAATGAAGGTTCTGGCAGGAGCACCCGGTGCAGGAGGCCTGAAAGGAAGTCTATGGGCACGTTCTACAGCAAACTGTGGACTAAACGCCTCACGAGAAAATAGATGAATTAGCCAGTCCTCGAGGAATTTCTCAGGCGTCGAGCCCTCAGCCCGCTCAGGGAGCCCAACAATACGGATATTATTGCGCCTGAGGCGCCCCTCCACATCCGAAAGTTTGGCCTGGATAGATACTACTTGCAAAGACAAATCCTCCACTTTATGTTTTAGGGGCATGGTGATGTCCTCTAGGTCGGAAATACGGTGCTCAGTTTCGCCGACTCTCTCTCTTATTTTTTGCATGTCCTGACGTAATAAAGACACATCAATCTGCACCTGACCAATTTTATCGGTAACTCGTTGTTCGGATGTGGATATTGCCTGTAGGATCTGCTGAGTAGAGTGTGATGTATCATTAGAGTCCGTATCACCCTCGACAGACAAAGGCGACGGGGGATGAAGAGCACCCTGGCCAGACGGTTGATGCACCTGAGAATTTGTAGCAAACTTTTCTAGTTTAGCAGCCGCTCCAGCAGCATTGCTAGTTTTCCCCATGATGTAACTTAATATGTGAGCAGTCAGGCAGTGCTAATAACAACTGATAATTCCACCCTAAGTGAAAGAATCACTATATGTGCCCAAAGTAACAATGGTCAGAGCAGCCCAGCAAAACAGGGGAGTTGTAATGGAGGAACACAGCGTCAGGTGACCCAGGAGCCATCTAAAATGGCACCCACAGACGAGCTTACCAATCCAAGGACCAGCGGAGAGGCACCAGCAGCGGAGAAACACCCACTGTCAGGATTAAGGAGTGCAGAGACTCCAGACAGCGCGCGGCAACTGAGAGGGAGAGGAGTAGCGCAGCAGCGCGCCAGCGGGTCCCGCCGATCAGAGGGATCCAGCCAGGAGAGAGGAGGCACAGACCTCACCACGCCACAGGCCCCAGCAGTCCGAGACACAAAGGAGCCTCCCGGAGCGCCGATCGCGCCCGCACCAGACACCAGAGGCTTCAGCGGAAGCTCACACACCCCCAGGTAAAGAGCCAGCACTAGACCACCAGGGGATCAGGATATTTGTTCGGATCTTGTCGGGAGTTACAGCGACGTGCTGTTACTCCATGCTATGCCAGGCCACGCCCCCCAGTATATAATGTTAGTAACAACCAAGCATATCTATAATTATACACAAATACAGTATATAATGTTTGTAACAGCCAAGCATATCTATAATTATACACAAATACAGTATATAATGTTAGTAAGTAACAGCCAAGCATATCTGTAATTATACACAAATACAGTATATAATGTTAGTAAGTAACAGCCAAGCATATCTATAATTATACACAAATACAGTATATAATGTTAGTAAGTAACAGCCAAGCATATCTATAATTATACACAAATACAGTATATAATGTTAGTAAGTAACAGCCAAGCATATCTATAATTATACACAAATACAGTATATAATGTTAGTAAGTAACAGCCAAGCATATCTATAATTATACACAAATACAGTATATAATGTTAGTAAGTAACAGCCAAGCATATCTATAATTATACACAAATAGAGTATATAAGTAATCCATCACCTATAGTACATGTTGAGAAAATACTTTTAGTAAACCTAATATACATTTAAGAAAGAGCATGATGCAGGGATGTATCTATAATGGGTGCAGGGTGTGCAGTGCACACGGGCCCCCGGGTCCAGGGGGGCCCGCACCGCACACCCTGCACCCATATTATGCAAAACTTACCTCTACGAGGTGTTGCACCGAGTCTCCCAGCACTGCTCCAGAAAAAGAAGAGTTTCCTTTTTTCTTCCTCTTTGGTGACAAATTGATGTTGTTATAATTTGTTCACTATAGCCATGCCAATGTTTATCTCCTTCCTCATCCTCTCCCTCTTTTTCCCATTCTATTTAAGCAAAAGACAAAACCTGAAATGTAATAGAGTGCGTGTTTCCAGTGACCACAAAGTCATTGGAACGAGCAGAGAATTTTTGGCAAATTTCAGTTAAAACCAGCCAAATGTAATAGGTTGCGAATTAGCCAACTGTTTTCAGATACCAGCACTAGGCTTGAGCAGCGAGGGCTAATGGAACCACAGAGGCGAGACCCACAGTGTTGGGGTTCCCCCAAAAATCATTCCACTAGCCCTCGCCCGTTAGCATCAGGCCTGTTTCCAGGAGGGGAGTGGGGTGCAGAAAAACATTACAGACCCCCTCTGGGGGTCAACCAGCCCTACTTCCAATAGCGCAGAGGTAATGGTAAATATAATAATTAATATTGTTTTATTTAGGTGAACTACTGGTCCCAGCAGTTTGCACCATTTCAAATACTATGACCAGAGCAGCCCCATTTATTTTTATAGAAAGTGTCCCCTAGTGACATCTTATTAATGGTAGGACCCCAAAATGGACAAGTTGCATTATTTGAAGTGTTTTTATGCCCTGCGGGCTGCCGACATGGATTGAAGAGGACATTTCCCATTGGATTCAGTGAGTAATAAATGTGTAAATGAGGGTATGTGGTGGAGTATTTAGTTAATAAAATATTTTTTTCTACTGTGTGTGTCCTGTCTTTCTTTTAATATTTTAATTTTTACCAATGCCAGCAAACTCTTGATGCTCGGGTATGCTGGCACCATACTTACCCGGGAGGGCGCAGCCAGGTTGGTGCAGCAGGGAGGGTGGGGGCAGTTTCAGTAGGTGGAGCGGGGGCGTGCCAACGCGTTCGCGTCATGTATTTATAATGACATATTACCGGCATTAATAAGCAGGGGGCAGGGCTACGATGACGCGATTCAGCGCAAATCATCTCATCGCACCCCCAGACCACCCACTATCGTGGTGGGCGCGTGGGGTAGCTGCCATTCCGGGGGACTTGCCTACTCTTGCGGGGTGCCGGGAGCAGCACCCGATTTTCGGGAGGCTCCTGGCAGTCCCGGAAGACTAGGCAAGTATGGTTCTCTTATGGTGGTACCGCCACCAGGAGTATGGAGCAAAGTTGGATCAGGAGGGGCACACTTTTTTTTGAGGGCCTCAACTCCTGGGGGAAGCAGCCCTGGTGCCAACTGGCTTGTGGAAATATGGTGCGGGAACCCCCGAACTGTGGGTCTCCCTTCTATGGTTCCATTAGCCCCGGCTTATCAAGCTTAGTGCTGGTATCGGAAAAATCAGTGGGATCCCATGCATCCCCTTACCCCCCGACCCTGATTTTTCCAGTATAGGCTAGGGATGAGCAGGTTCGGATTTCTGAAATCCGAACCCCCCCTATCCAAGCCGGATCAGAGTCAGGTTCGAGTTTTCCCGCCTGATTCAGATCTGAAATCGAGGCAAATCATCATCCCGCTGTCGGATTCTCGCGGGTTTTTGATTCCATAAAAGGTCCCCGCGTCGGCGCCATTTTTCACTCCGGCTGTGGACAGTGAAGAGGGAGGGTGGGAGTTGTGCTGCTGTTGTCGTCCATAGGGGCTGTGGGCCTGATTCAGACCCACACGTGAGCGCACAGCGCTCGCAAGTGGGTCGATGGTCCATGTCTGCGCATGCGCCGCCTCCGGTGTGCGCATGCGTGAGACCCGGACTGCGACGGCAGCTCAGTCGCAACGGGTCTCGCTGCAAGACGGGGCGGCTGTCGATGTTGATTGACAGCTTGCCCTGTTTTGTAGGTGGGGAGGGGAGGTGGCTGCACAAACGCAGGCGTTCCCTTAGGAACGCCTGGCGTTTGTGGGCGGCCCTACTGATATCACTCGTGATGTCAGTAGTGGACTTCCTGCTCTATTAGAGCAAGAAGTCCACTCGGGCTTGCGAGAGCTGAGACCCTACCACAGGGTCTCCTCGCAAGTCCGATGGTCGCGATAATCGCTACCATCGCCAGGCCGCTCGGAAAAGCTGTCGGTGGTCATCCTGGAGGCCAAAAAAAATAAAATAAATCCCTGCCCTGATTCAGAGCGAGCACTCGCAAACAGCGAGCGGCTCTGAATCAGGCCCTATGTTCCGCACGTAGCCGCATCAACAAAGTAGCACCAAGCGTGACCTGTGTCATAAGTAAAGGGCTGTCTGGCTCTTCTGTTGAAGGGTGGTCTAACCCCCAAAGTGCCCGAAAAAAAAATAAAAAAATCTTCTGTGTTTGTGTGCGCCTTAGCTGCACGTGTATCAATATCAATATAAATGGAGGACAAAAATTTGTTCGATAAAAATAAAATAGGGAAAGGTCAAGAACCACTTCTTCCTAGTGCTAAAGCTGCTGCCACTAGTCATGACATAGACGATGAAATGCCATCAACGTTGTCTGCCAAGGCCGATGCCCAATGTCATAGTAGAGGGCATATAAAATCCCAAATGGTTCAGGAAAATGACCTTAAAAATAAATTTAAATCGTCTGAGGAGAAACGTAAACTTGCCAATATGCCATTTACCACACGGGGTGGCAAGGAACGGCTAAGGTCCTCCCCTATGTTCATGACTAGTGGTTCAGCTTCACGTGACGATGGAAGCCCTCCTCCTGCTACAAAAATCAAATGAGTTAAGCTGGCAAAAGCACAGCAAAGAACTGTGCTTTCTAATTCTAAGAAGATAACACAAATTTCCATGGAGAGTCCAAGTGTGGCGACGGTTGCGATGCCTGACCTTCCCAACATTGGATGGGAAGAGGTGGCTCCTTCCACCATTTGCATGCCCCCTGCAAGTGCTGGAAGGAGCACCCACAGTCCACTTGCTGATATTCAAATTGAAGATGGCACTGTTGAAGTACAACAGGATGAGGATATTGGTGTAACTGGCGCTGAGGAGGAAGTTGACGAGGATTCTGATGGTGAGGTGGTTTGTTTAAATCAGGCACCGGGGGAGACAGTTGTTCACCGTGGGATGAAAAAGGCCATCACGGTCATGCCTGGGCAGAAGACAAAACATTCCACCTCTTTCGTCTGGAAATATTACTATCCAAATCCGGACAACTGTCTTGCCATATGTACCATATGTAAAGGTGGAATAAGTAGGGGTAGGGATGTTAACCACCTACAAACATCCTCCCTTATACGTCACCTGCAACACGTTCATAAAAAGTTACTGTCAAGTTCAGAAACTGTGGCTAAGACCGTAAGCAGTCCAGGGACACCTAAATCCCTTTGTCCTGTTGTATCCAAACGTCTGCTGGGAGTCATTCATCATCCCAGAGAGGAAGTAGGAAAACCACTACTTCTTTTACTAAGCAATTGACCCTCCAACAGTCCTTAGCGAGGAGGAT
This sequence comes from Taudactylus pleione, assembly GCA_031769625.1. Taxonomy (NCBI): domain Eukaryota; kingdom Metazoa; phylum Chordata; class Amphibia; order Anura; family Myobatrachidae; genus Taudactylus; species Taudactylus pleione. Next base: position 12,443,945 of record JAUIMM010000012.1, on the reverse strand, counting down.
GAAGTACGACAGCAGTCATCCTGAAGCAAAGCGGATAACTGAGGCCTTGACAGCTATGTTGGTGTTAGACGTGCATCCGGTATCCGCCATTAGTGCAGTGGGATTTAGACAATTGATGGAGGTAATGTGTCCCCGGTACCAAATCCCATCTAGATTCCACTTCACTAGGCAGGCGATTCCGAGAATGCACAGAAACGTCAGAAAAAGTGTCCTCAGTGTCCTAAAAAATGCGGTTGTACCCAATGTCCACTTAACCACGGACATGTGGACAAGTGGAACAGGGCAGCCTAAGGACTATATGACTGTGACAGCCCACTGGGTAGATGTATCGCCTTATGCAGCAACAACAGCAGCACCACCAGTAGCAGCATCTCAGAAATGCCAGCTCATTCCAAGGCAGGCTACGCTGTGTATCACCGGTTTCAGTAAGAGAAACTGAGGGAAATCATCGACCAATGGCTTACCCCACTCAGACTCTCCTGGGGATTTGTGATATCTGACAATGCCACCAATATTGTGTGGGCATTACATCTGGGCAAATTCCATGTTTTGCTCACACAATAAATTTGGTGGTGCATAATTTTCTGAAAAACGACAGGGGCATGCAGGAGACGCTTTGGGTGGCCCGAAAAATTTCTGGTCGCTTTCGCCATTCAGCAACTGCATGCTGAAGACTGGAGCACCAGCTAACACTCTTGAACCTGCCCTGCCATCACCTGAAGCAAGAGGTTGTGACGCGGTGGAACTCAACCCTCTATATGCTTCAGAGGATGGAGGAGCAGCAAAAGGCCATTCAAGCCTATACATCCACCTATGACATAGGCAAAGGAGGGGGTATGCACCTGACTCAAGCACAGTGGAGAATGATTTCCGTGTTGTGCAAGGTTCTCCAGCCCTCTGAACTTGCCACACGTGAAGTCAGTTCAGACACTGCCAGCTTGAGTCAGGTCATTCCCCTCATCAGGCTTTTGCAGAAGCAGCTGGAGAAAGTGAAGGAGGAGCTAAGACGGAGCGATTCCGCTCGGCATGTGGGACTTGTGGATGAAGCCCTTCATTTGCTTTGCCAGGATTCGAGGGTGGTCAATCTGTTGAAATCAGACCACTACTTTTGGCCACCGTGCTCGATCCTTGGTTTAAAGCCTACGTGGTGTCTCTCTTTCCGGCCAACACAAGCCTGCAGAGGTGCAAAGACCTGCTGGTGAAAACACTGTCAGCTGATGCAGAACTTGACACGTCAACAGCTCCTTCTTAATTTTCTCCCACAACTGGGGCTGCCAGGAAACAACTTTGGTAACCTAAGCAACCCGCTTGTGGTGATGCAGGGCAGATAGAACCAAGTTTGGACATCTGGTCCGGACTGAAGGACCTGGCAACAATTTCTGACATGTCTACTGTCACTGCATATGATACTGTCACCATTGACAGAATGGTGGAGGATTACATCGCTGACAGCATTCAAGTAGGCATGTCAAATAGTCCGTACCTGTACTGGCAGGAAAAATAGGCAATTTGGAGGCTCCTGTACAAACTGACTCTATTTTACCTGAGTTGCCCCCCCTCCAGTGTGTACTCTGAAAGAGTGTTTAGTGCAGCCGGGAACCTTGTCAGCAAAAGGTGTAGGAGGTTGGAGAAGATGATGTTCATCAAAATGAATTATCAATTCTTCCAGGGAGACCAGTCTCCATAAAGTACAGAGGGACCTGTGGTGGTGGATTCCAGCAGGGACGAATTAATACTCTGTGAGGATGAGGATGTACACAACACTGAAGAGGGTGAGGAATCGGTGGATGAGGACAACGACATCTTGCCTCTGTAGAGCCAGTTTGTGCAGTTACAGATTAAATGCCAGCTTGTTTTGTGGGGGCCCAAACGAACCAATCATTTCAGCCACAGTCGTGTGGCAGACCCTGGCACTGAAATGATTGGTTTGTTAAAGTGTGCATGTCCTGTTTATACAACATAAGGGTGGGTGGGAGGGCCCAAGGACAATTCCATCTTGCACCTCTTTTTTTCTTTGCATTATGTATTGTTTGGGGCCTAGTTTTTCAAACTGCCATCCTGTCTGCCACTGCAGTATCACTCCTAGATGGGCCACGTGTTTGTGCCACTCACTTGTGTCGCTTAGCATAGTTATCCAGCTACCTCGGTGCTACCTTTTGGCCTAAAAACAATAGTGTGAGGTGTTCAGAATAGACTAGACATTAGTGGAAATTAATGTTATTGAGGTTAATAATAGCATAGGAACAGAAAGACTCAAAAATTCTGTGATTTTAGCTGTTTTTATGCTTTTTTCCCAAAAAATACAGGGCCTGATTCAGAGCCGTTCGCTATTTGCGGTCGTTCGTTTAAAAACAAGGGGTGGCTATTCAAATGATCCGTTCGCAAATTGCAGTCTGTTCACACCTCTAAGTCTGAACGAGCGAGCAAAACATACGCTCGTTTATTTGTTAAAAACGCCCCCTGGCCTCTCGCACCATACGTCATGTCCGCTATTTATTAGATTAATCGAGTACATCGACCAGCGTATGAACTGCTCGCTATTCTTGTGGTTGGTGTTTGCTACCACAAATTTGCGAGCAGTTCTGGCTATAAAATAACCCAGTCACGTGGTCAATGACGCTGCTGTATTAATTATGCACACCCATAAAACGCCCGTTTTGACCTTTAAGCACGCCTGCGTTCGGATCTCCACTCCCCATTTTCAAGCACCTTCCCCTGTTACCACCCACATACGCCTCATTCTGTCACTCAAAATAGCAGGCACTCGCTATATAGCGTACAAACGATTTTTGGCCGCACTGACTGGTTCGCGCATGCGTACTAAAAACCGTACGCATGCGCAGATGTGCAAACATCGCTCGGAACGAGCGTACTGCCGCTAACGAGCGGCTCTGAATGAGGGCCACAGATCCAAAACACAAAACCCAGAACCCAAAACACGGAAGGGTGGTTTTGGCAAGACCAATCCAGATCCAAAACAGGAAGAAAGATCCAGATCCAAAATCAAAACACGAATAGTGCAGACTTGCCTACCCTCCCGATTTCCGCGGGAGCCTCCCGTTTTAAGATGGGAGCTCCCGCTACCCCGGAAAGTAAAGAAAACCTCCCAGTTTCCCGACTGTGCAGTTGAATATCCGACTGCGCATGCGCGAGTCTGGATGGGGCAGAGACGGGGCTTGAGTGAGGAGGATGTAGCAACGTGACTTTGCTACTGCAGTTGTAGAGGCTGGCCACCTCGGGGTTGTGAGCAGCGGTGGCTGCCTAGCACATAATCATAATCAGACACACAGACTCCCTCCAGTGCCTTCCCACCCGGAGTCACATGGCTGCAGCACATGGATGCAGCAGCGTCTTTCCCCCCGATGGCTCTAAACCGATCCCCTAGAAAAACAGTAAAAGTAAGTAGCAGATACTCTGGAACTTTTGTTTATTATGTGACAGAGCTTGCAAAGTGACAGTAAACTAAGCAGCTTTGTTTTCTGTTGCTTTGCTCTGCACAGATGGTTTCCAGTGGATGGAAGGATTGAGAGTTAACGTTGGGATTACCTTATCTTGCAGGGTCGTGATCTCTGTGGACAGTTCTCTGGAATGACAGGCAGTCTGCACTCTGCAGGTCCCCACTGGGAGGAGAGACTGCCTGTCATTCAAGAGAGCTGTCTAATGAGATAATAACCTTGCAAGATAAGGGAATCCACTTAGTCCAGACAGCTTCACACTGACCCCCCTCACATTCACTAAAGTGAAAGCCCACCCTTTTACAATAGATATCATACTCCCACCTATACTTACACTGGTGCACCCTTGTTACTGTCCCCATAGTTCTGTCTGTTTCCCATTAGATAGTGAGCTCTCTCACAGCAGGCCTCTCCCTACCCTTTGCTCTCAAATCTGCATTTATTTTGTCTAACTTTAATGTCCCTTCTTTATCCATCCTCCATTGTCTTGGAATAGTGCTACTGTAGCTATGAAATAATTTACAAAAATAAACATTCAACCATATTTTATAAAAGTGTATTTTTTTTTATTATTCCAATGCTTTATTTTAGTTTATGCATTTTACATGTTTTCACTTGCCTCTGCAAGACACCCCCCTTAGTGGGAATAGATACCCCCTTAAGTGAAGCTAGATACGCCCCCTTTGACCGGAACTGGCCACGCCTCCTCTGTTGCGTCCATGCTGCGGATTTTACTACAGCCTATAATCTCCCTGAAACTAGTTTTCAGAAGTAGGCAAGTATGGAATAGTGGCCGATGCACACCCCTAGTCTAGGCACAAGTGCTTGAGTTTGTTTAGCTTAGAGGTTGTACCTCACATTTGTTTTCCTTTATTAATTTATAATAGAATGTAATCATATGCAGGATTAGCAGCCATCTTACTCCCCTCCGGGACAACTGACACACTATTACAGCCAGTGACTCGTATGATTTGGAGGTGTCCTAATTAATTGGAATGTAGTTTAGGGCCTGCTTCAGAGCAAACCACACACAATGTCGATGTTTTCACATAGTTGAGTGACTTTCTGGAACTGCGCATGCGTGAAAATTCCTATAAACTCATACGGCGCATGCAGTACACATAGTGTATGCACAAAGGGCTGATTCAGAGCTGTACTCTGATGTCACCGTTGCTGTGAATTTCTACGAAAATATGCAAATGCTGTATTGAGACGCCCACCGGCGACTTTGCAAATCCAAACGACTGCGTTCAAAGACGCAGCATCAGTTGCAGATCAGTAGGTTGTATATTGTACAAAACAAGATTAAAATGAATTTAAAAAAAAATTATGTTTTACCAGAGAAAGTTTCCCTTTCTCCCCTTCATATTTGTTTTATGCATTTAGACTATAGCAGCATCTATCATAATTCACCTTGATGTCAAAGGCTAGAGGTTTGATGATTTGTCTAACTTTAAAATTAATTTTACTAATACCTAAGCCCTTAATGTAATTTTATAATTTGTTTAATTTTAAAATAATTTATACCAAGACCAATAGGGGAATTCAATTAGACCCGATATGTTTTCAGGTGATTAAAATGGCATTTTACTGGTTGAATTGCCTTCTGGGATTTATCTGGGCCCTGGCTCGTTGGAGGGTCCCGGGTCCCCTCACCCGTTGCCCCCTGCACCCCCTTTGCCATCAGTAGGCCAGCTGCTGTGTGCTGGGCTACAGTGGGACCATGGAGACTGCTGTCGCTGAACAGCAGCAGTCTCCTCTCCCTGTGCTGGGTTTGGGGGAGCTATCACCCAGCATGGCGCTGTTTTGTTTTTTGTTTTTTTAAGGGGGGCATAGCCACGCCTCCCGTGATTAGACCACGTCCCTCAATAAGTTTGGTCCTTAGGGCTAATTGAATTAGCCTGGGGGATCAATTATCCAGCGGTAAACTTCCACGGCTAATTGAATTCCCCCCCAAAGCTTTTACTGCAACCTTGGATAACGTTGAATGTCTCCTGCTGAAAACCTAATTCTAGGTTTTGTATTCAAGAAAATTATATTAAATATCTAGGCACATGTATAACAGCAAATATAGGTGAGACATACCAACTGAATTATGCCCTCCTCCTGAGGAGTATGGAAGTTGACTTAAATAGATAACATTATCCCCATATTTTGGTCACTGGGAGAATAGGATGAATGCCTTGTTAAACGGATATACTTTCTGCAAGCTTTGTTTAACTTGCTACCAAGTTTTTTTTCAAGTAATTATGTTCCAAACTCAGTAATATGCGAATGAAGAGAACAAAAGGACAAATACTGTATATTTTGTTGTACATTTTGTCGACATTCATCATGTCAACAAGGCCGTAATGCCGCTAAGCTTGGCATGTCAACATTAACCAAATTGATATTTATCATTTCCACATTGATGATATGTTAATGGTGATCTAGAACTGACTTACTGTACCTGGTCCAGCAGGTCTGGCGGCTCCAGCGGTGATATCAGGATGACTTCTGGCAGAAATTAGTCACTTTCCACTAATTCTCCCTCTAGTGTCAAAACCTCCCCTCCCCTCCCCTAGCCTATCCCTATCGGTCCATGCAGAATGTGGGAATCCATCGCAAAGTGAGTGACAGGACGTGAGCATTTGGGTGATGACGGGGGAGTGGTCAGAGAAACGCAGGTGTGCTTGTCCGTTTGAACGCCGTTGCATGGGCGTGCATAAATTAGCCACTGCGATTGCATACGCAGTTTCTGAGACAGGTCAGACCTGCTATAATTGTGCGTGATGGGCTGATGTGCTCCGATGGTACTGATGTATACGCAGGACTGTGAGGTATTACGGATATGAGAAAGCACCAGTGGGCGTCTCTATGCTGGCTGAGCTGTGGCCGGCATTAGCATATTATGCATATTTTCACAGCTACATTGCGTGCGATTACGGAGCTGCGATCGCAATTGCAATCCGTGCTGAATCAGGCACTAGGTTCCGCAATTACCCCTCTGAGAAATAAGACATTTCTAATTTAACATCTATATACAGTTTAAGGGTTCATACTTGAACACATTTGTGAATTTTGATGCTAAACTGGTAACACCCATTTTTTACACTATTTTAGTTTGTGAGGCTAATACTGGGTTTATTTCTTACTTAATGTATAATTCTTCAAAGTGAAAATAAGGTGTGATACATCTGTAATGGATCCCACACTATGGGCCTGATTCAGAGGTGGACGTAGTTGTAGCCACAACTGTGTCTTTTGCTGCAGCCACAACATGCTTTTATGCTAATGCCGCGGCTGATTGTCTTTCTGAGTGTCAATGCAACTGTGTCTTTAAATGAATGTCTTTAAATGAAGTCACTGACCGCTACACACCCGCGACTGGCTAGCCACTCTCATGTTACCTTCCAGGAACGCCCACTAAAATCCCTAGCTCTTGCATACAGATTCATCCTGCAGCTTAGAGCGGCAACCATGGGGAAACATGAGCAGCGCAATTCGGACAAATGCTCAGGTTGAAAACATCGGCCACTTGTGTGCAGTAGCAACTCTATGTGCATATTGATGTTGCCTCATTTCTGCGCTGCTGATGTTACCTATTGAAGCAAAAAAAAAAAAGAATCAAATAACTTTTTGAATGTGATACTGATTAAAGTAGGAACATCATGTTCAACCTCACCTATTGCTTTTCTGTGTATTAGGGATGGGCGACGATGGTTGTCACCAATGGTCAATGATTTTGCCATAGATGGCGGAGATGCGATGGTTCTCCAGCGTCAATGACAGAAACATTCCATTTCAATTACCTGATGCACCTGAGCAGCTCAGCTGTGTGCTCATCTGGTCAGCTAGACCAATGGCTACTCACCTCCTCCTATTTTAACCAGTTACTGTGATCAACCCATAGTCAACATGTTCCTTCCCAGGATAGTTCTAGGCTCCAGGTTTACTCCATGTATCCTGTGATTGTGTTCCGTGTGACTCTGCTACTTCGTGATTCCTCACTATTTACCCGTGTTCTGTTACTTGTCAGTGCCGCAGCTTCCACGCTGCATACAGACCTGCTCCAATCACTTCATCTCAGCCAGCAAGTATACAGCCTTCCATCTGCCACTGTGTATCGTCACCTATCAGTTACTACTCCTCAGTGCAGAGCCAGCGAGTACAGTCACGGTCTTCATTCCATCATACCGCTGGGACAGTACATGCAAGTTACCTATTCTGCTTTACTCTGTGTTTGGTGGTTGTCCAGGTTACTGGGTTATACAAGTGGTTCCCAAACTCTGGGCCTGATTCAGACCCGCTCGCATGAGCTGAGCGCTCGCAAACGGGTCGATGTTGGCCAAGTGCGCATGCATACGAGGGAGCCGGCTCCGTCGTGCGCATGCGCGAGACCTGGATAGCAACGGCCAAGCCGTCGCTCCGGGTCTTCCTACAAAGGCGGCGTGCTGTTGAGTGACAGCACGCCCCCTTTGGTGGGCGTGCCGGGGGCGTGGCTGGCCAGACGGAGGTGTTCCCATGGGAACGCCTACTGTCTGGGGCCGGCCCCACTGACATCACAAATGATGTCAGTGGAAGTGCTTTTGGCTCTGATAGAGCCAAAAGCACTCCAGGGCTTGCGGCAGACGAGACCCTACCACAAGGGTCTCGTCACAAGCCCGATGGTCAAGACCATCGCGACCATCTTTTTGGCCGCTCGCTATAGCTGTGGGTGGTTACCCACAGCTATGCGAGCGGTCAGGAGGCCGCTCTAAAAAATGAGAGGGAGGGCACTGATTCAGAGCGAGCGCTCTGAAAGAGCATCCGGCTCTGAATCAGGCCCTGTGTGCTATTGTCAGGCTGGTTCAGAGAAGGGTGCTGGTTCCAGGGCTAAGGGTCAGTGTGCAGTATACGGTCTGTACACTGAGGTGTCCAGTAACCTGTATTACTTATCCTGATCCTCGGTTTCTGAGTTCCTCACTGGTTCCAGTTCCAGGTGTTGGGTCAGAGCAGTACCATAGTTACAGCTTCCTCAAGTTGTACTCTGACTACATAGGAATGCAAGTTAGGAATCATAGTCTTATCTACCAGTACTATATATTGTTCTGAGTCCTGGAGTGCACCCTTGTTTCTGGAGTGTATCCCTGGTCATGGTGGCCTTCACTGGTCACCATGGCGCGCAGTGGGCCTGGTCTGTGGACCTGGTCTGTTCACTCCAGTTCAGTATCTATGCATATCACAAGTCTGTGGTTCCTAAACCATCACTAGTGTACCAATACTCCTGTTATACCCATGTGCAAGTTACATTAAACCTCCTCATTTCATCTGCACCTCCGTTCAGTCTAAGGGTCCCAAGCTGCATCTACAGAATACTCAGACTGTGACACCCCATAGGTGCCGGAACAAGGTGCAGCTCACCCCCCCCCCCCCGCTCTCAACCATTTCAGAGGCCGCGGATGGTTAGGGATGGTGCATTACAGCAATATGCTGCACTACATGGAGGAGGAGGAGATGTAATGTGCAGTCTACGTTAAAATAAACAAGTGGATCCCCAGTGTTTGGCGCAAAAGGAAGCTGCCTGGCTTGGATTAACCAAATAAAACTTTCACCAAAGTTTCACACAAAATATATCAAACTACAAATCATGGAAATGCAAAAAATAGGAAAAGGGGAAACACGGGGATGACGACCCCCAGGCAAGAAAATGTATCGTTGTATATATTATATATTATCAGACCACCATTCCTATTACAAAATATGGGGAAATTAAACAATATATATACGGCAGTGGTGGTGCTCACTAGAGTTGAATACGATATTAGAAAAAAAAACAAGAGAAAAGGAACTCTGGGCCTGATTCAGACATGGTCGCAAGCGCTGAGCGCTCGCAACCAGGTCGATGGTTGCCCACAGCGCATGCGCACGATGGAGCCGGCTCCGTCGTGCGCATGCGCGAGACCCGGCTAGTGACGGCCCATCCGTCGCTCCGGGTCTCGCACCAAAGGGGGCGAGCTGTCGATGTTGAGTGACAGCTCGCCCCCTTTGGTGGGCGGGCCGGGGGGGGGGTGGCTGCCCAAACGGAGGCCTGCCGTTTGGAGGCGGCCCCACTGTCATCACGAGTGATATAAGTGGTGAGATTCCGGCTCTGTTAGCACCCACAAGGGTCTCATCGCAAGCCCGATGTTAGCGATGGTCTTGACGGCCAAGAGGCCGAGCCAAAAAAAAAAAAGCGAGGCCCTGATTCAGAGCGTCCGGCTCTGAATCAGGGCCTCTGGCCCTGATTCAGACCCAGTCGCAAGCGCTGAGCGCTCGCAACCGGGTTGATGGTGGCCCAGAGCGCATGCGCACGACGGAGCCGGCTCCGTCGTGCACATGCGCGAGACCCAGATAGCGACGAGCAATCCGTCGCTCCGGGTCTCGTACCAAAGGGGGCGTGCTGTCGATGTTGAATGACAACACGCCCCCTTTGGTGGGCGGGCCGGGGGGGTGGCTCCCCAGACGGAGGCATTCCCATGTGAACGTCTCTTTTGGGGGCGGCCCCACTGACATCACGAGTGATGTCAGTGGGTGAGATTTCGGCTCTGTTACAGCCGAAATCTCTCTGGGGCTTGCGGCAACGAGACCCTACCACAAGGGTCTCGTCGCAAGACCAAGACCATCGTCGCAAGACCATCGCGACCATCTCCCTGGCCGCTCGCTACAGCTGTGGGTGGTCACCCACAGCTATGCGAGCGGCCAGGAGGCCGTCCTAAAAAAAAAAATTACTGGCCCTGATTCAGAGCGAGCGCTCTGTCAGAGTGTCCGGCTCTGAATCAGGGCCTCTGTTTGGTGAGCACGCCTTAAATTCATTAAAAATGAAGAAAATCTAAAATTTGACTTTTAATGTTATATACTCTAAAAATAGTTTGATTTCATATGTACAGTCAGGTGCATAAATATTGGGAAATTGACAGAATTTTCATATTTTGGCCTCTATTCACCACCACAATGGCTTTGAAATGAAGCAAACAAGATGTGCTTTAACAGCAGACTTTCAGATTTAATTTGAGGGTAATTACATCCAAATCAGGTGAATGGTGTAGGAATTACAACGGTTTCTATATGTGCCTCCCACTTTTTCATGGGCCAAAAGTAATGGGACTATCAACTCAAAAGCTATTTCATGGACAGGTGTGGGCTATTCCCTCGTTATTTCATTATCAATTAAGCAGGTAAAAGGTATGGAGTTGATTCTAGGTGTGACATTTGCATTTGGAATCAGTTGCTGTTGACTCTCAATATGAGATCCAAAGAGCTGTCACTATCAGTGAAGCAAGCCATCATTAGGCTGAAAAATCAAAACAAACCCATCAGAGAGATAGCAAAAACATTAGGTGTGGCCAAATCAACTGTTTGGAACATTCTTAAAAAGAAAGAACGCACCGGAGAGCTCAGCAACACCAAAAGACCCGGAAGACCATGGAAAACAACTATGGTGGATGACAGAAGAATTATTTCCCTGGTGAAGAAAAACCCCTTCACAACAGTTGGCCAAATCAAGAACACTCTCCAGGAGGTAGGTGTATATGTGCAAAATCAATAATCAAGAGAACACTTCACAAGAGTGAATATAGAGGGTTCACCACAAGATGTAAACCATTGGTGAGCCACAAAAACAGGAAGACCAGATTAGAGTTTGCCAAACAACATCTAAAAAGCCATTACAGTTCTGGAACAACATCCTATAGCCAGATGAGACAATGATCAACTTGTACCAGAGTGATGGGAAGAGAAGAGTATGGAGAAGGAAAGGAACTGCTCATGATCCAAAACATACCACCTCATCAGTGAAGCATGGTGGTGGTAGTGTCATGGCGTGGGCATGTATGGCTGCCAATGGAACTGGTTCCCTTGTATTTATTGATGATGTGACTGCTGACAAAAACAGCAGAATGAATTCTGAAGTGTTTCAGGCAATATTATATGCTCATATTCAGTCAAATGCTTCAGAACTCATTGGACGGCGCTTCACAGTGCAGATGGACAATGACCCGAAGCATACTGCAATAGCAACCAAAGAGTTTTAAAAAAAGTCTAAAAAGTGGAATGTTATGCAATGGCCAAGTCAATCCCCTGACCTGAATCCGATTGAGCATGCATTTCACTTGATGAAGACAAAACGGAAGGGAAAATGCCCCAAGAACAAGCAGGAACTGAAGACATTTGCAGTAGAGGCCTGGCAGAGCATCACTAGGGATGAAACCCAGCGTCTGGTGATGTCTATGGGTTCCAGACTTCAGGCTGTAATTGCCTGCAAAGGATTTGCAACAAAGTATTAAAAAGTGAAAGTTAGATTTAGGATTGTTTAGTTTGTCCCATTACTTTTGGCCCCTTAAAAAGTGGGAGGCACATATAGAAACCGTTGTAATTCCTACACCGTTCACCTGATTTGGATGTAATTACCCTCAAATTAAATCTGAAAGTCTGCAGTTAAAGCACATCTTGTTTGTTTCATTTCAAAGCCATTGTGGTGGTGAATAGAGGACAAAATATGAAAATTCTGTCAATGTCCCAATGTTTATGCACCGGTCTGTATATGTACATATAACATCCAATTAACACATATATTCACAAAATATGTAAAACATACATGACACAACAAAACAAATATATTTCATAAAGATTACAATCGAATCAACATGTTCATAGTGTGGTAGTGCAAGGTAGTGTCAATCTGAATCAACAACCTATAACTCTCTGCAAGATTACATTCAGCAGGTCTTGTTTCAAATATCTCCTGTATTTACTATGTACAAGTTAAAATCATCCATGTAGTACAAATACGTCATTTCAGAACATCATTTCAGGATTGCACAGTATCAGCAGATCACAAAATAAATAATAATATATATGATATCTGTGTTTGTCATATATCAGTTTTGAGCATTCTTTATAATAAACGAAGTGTGTCTTAATCGTGCCAAAAAACATACATGTGATACCTCAAATATATTTATAAAATTGAAAACAATATGTTGAAAGTGCAGTAGTGCAATATCTTAAGTGCCAAAGGACAATACTCCAAACTTTCGTGGTCCGCCTTTAACACTCTGATAATCTGCATGCCTAATGAAAATATCTAAAAGAATAAATATGGTATCCACAAAAAAGGGTAAAGTAAGTTATCGTCATGCATCATACAACTGTGCATACCCCCCTGTTGTTTCTAACCGTGGGACAGACGGATGCCCGCGACTGCGCAGCATGAGGCATCCCAACTACAAGTTTGTACCCCATAGCGAGATTCATTTCATATCATTTGTAGAACGGGACTTGAGAGGTATGCTATTTGTTGACCTTATGTAATGAGTCCCCAGTAACATTACGTATATGGGTTACTGTGTCCCTTACAGGGTAGCACGGTTAGAAACAGCAGGGGGATATGCACAGTAACTGCGGTCCATCTCATTTGAGTAGTTCTGTCATTGAGTGTACTAGGCGTTAAGTATGACATCCAGCAGCAGAAACGAAATTTGAGTAACGTCCCTGTTATACTTTTGTTTCTAAGGGTAAACAACTCTCCGGTAATCTCTCACTCCTCATAGACACCATTTTGCACAGGTGAGGAGCAGTAGAATGAGAAGTAGTAGCTCTATACCCTGCCATTTCTTACTCTTAATATTTTTACCTAAACAGGATATGATGAAATGAAGGGTACAATTAGATGCATTATGATGTTGCTATTTATAGATTCTATGCGCTGATAATTTAGAATATTGCTATCTGAAGACTTCATACATACATGATCCTACAATTCGCCCTATAAAGAAGAGCTGGATTAATATTGATATCTACAATCAAATTGAGATAAGTTTTTGTCGAAATCAGTGATCTTAGTGATTTCTTATGGAATTTGTTTTGTTGTGTCTTGTATGTTTTACATATTTTGTGAATATGTGTTAATTGGATGTTATGTGTACATATACATATGAAATCAAACTATTTTTAGAGTATATAAGAATACAAGTAAAATTTTCGATTTTCTTCATTTTTCATGAATTTAAGGAGTGCTCACCAAACAGAGTTCCTTTTCTCTTGTTTTTTCTTCAAATTATGGGACTCATAAGGTTGGCGCTCCGTAAACAATAAATATATATTAATACATCCATTCTGTTGGTGGTCAAGGATGACACGTGGATCAAAATTGATTCTTCCTCTTATTCTTCTCCACTCAGATACGAGAAGGTCATGTAAAAGAAACAACTATATATTGTGACACAGTCAGATTAGGAGGTCCCTCTCCTGGGTAGGGGACTCCTTCCTTACACACACACACAGCAGCAGGGAAGCAGCACACCAGTCTGGATGCGACTACAAGCTGGTCGGCGCCAGTCTTTATTGTACAATGTCAGAAATAACATAAAGAAACCATAAACATAAATCCTAGCCCTGTCGGGGCACTAACTTCACAGGTGGTTCCCTCACTACCAGAACCTGGCAGGGCCTAAGGCCCTCACCAGCAACAAAGGCACAGCACAACACTCACAGTTAGGTTTTCAAGTGTCTCTGAGCAAACTCCCTGTCTGCTCTCCCAGGTGAGACCCTCAGCCCTAAACACACTAGGCTTATATTGGCCACTCTCAGGTGGAAACCCTAACAAGCCTGTTACCAGGCTGCGAGAACCAAAACCTGGAGTGGCCGTGGGTGGAGCCCTCCCTCTCCTCTCACCCACAACCCCCAGGTCCCAAACCGGCTTTTCAAAAAGCCGAAACTCAAGCCTGCTACACTGCAGACTTTATCCTGGGGGTTTAAAACACATAAGACAGGAATCTGGGACAAATGTACCTGCCACAGACCACTTTACCAGTGATCCTATCACATATCCCCCCCTTTGTTTCGACCTGTGGGGCGGAACAACTGAAGCCCCCAAACAATGAACGCGTGACAACGCGTCAGCATTGGCCAGCTGGCTTCCTGGCCTGTGTTCCACTGAAAATTTAAAAGTTTGTAACGCCAAGAACCATCTCGTAATTCTCGCATTACTGTCCTTATTTTCGGACATCCACTTCAAAGGGGCATGGTCAGTGATCAATCTGAACTTTCTTCCAACCAAGTAGTACCTGAGAGCCTCTAATGCCCACTTTATGGCCAACGCCTCCTTCTCCACTGTGGCATAGTTTCTCTCATGTACATTCAACTTTCTGCTAAGATAGAAAATAGGGTGTTCCTCACCCTCCTTGTTCTGGGACAGGACCGCTCCTATACCTACTTCTGATGCATCGGTTTGTACTATGAATTCCCTTTCAAAATTAGGAGTCATCAGGACTGGTTGGGAACACAACGCTACTTTCAACTCCTGAAAAGCTTTCTCTGCCTCAGGACTCCATTCTACCATGACTTTTTGTTTGCCTTTGGTCAGGTCAGTCAGTGGGACTGCCATGGTGGCAAAGTTGGGTATAAACCTCCTGTAGTACCCCGTAATTCCCAAGAAGGCTCTCACCTGCTTCTTATTCAGAGGCCGTGGCCAGTTTTGTATGGCATCAACCTTATTGAGCTGAGGCTTTATCAGGCCTCTGCCAATGGTGTATCCCAGATATTTTACTTCCTCCATGCCTAGACAACACTTTTTTGGGTTGGCTGTCAAACCTGCCTTATAGATGGAGTCCAACACTGCTTGTACCCTGGGTAAGTGAGACTGCCAATCAGGACTATGAACGACCACGTCATTCAGATAAGCAGCCACATACCGTCTATGGGGCCTTAGAATCCTGTCCATCATTCTTTGGAAGGTAGCAGGTGCCCCATGTAGCCCGAAGGGCAACATCTTGTACTGAAACAAGCCCTCTGGCGCTGAAAAAGCTGTCTTTTGTTTGGCGCTCTTGGTTAACCGTACTTGCCAATACCCTTTGGTTAGGTCAAGAGTGGTTAAATACCTTGCCGTCCCTAGTCTCTCAATCAGTTCATCCACTCTTGGCATCGGGTAGGCATCGAATTTTGAAACACTGTTCAACTTTCGGAAGTCATTGCAGAAACGCACACTCCCGTCGGGCTTTGGAATCAACACAATGGGACTTGACCATTCACTATGTGATTCTTCAATAACCCCTAACTCTAGCATATTTTTAATTTCTTTCGACACCGATTCTCTTTGTGCTTCTGGTAACCTATAGGGCTTTAGATTAACTTTAACTCCTGGGTCAGTGATTATGTCATGTTTAATGACCGAGGTTTTCCCAGGTACGTCAGAGAACAGCACCCTATTTCTGATCAGAAACTCCTTGACCTCTTGTTGTTGAATTGCCAACAGAGTTTTTGCCACCGTCACTTCGGGAACTAAGGGCCCTGGATTTACCAAAGTAGGGTCATTCAACTGCTCCACGGCAAAGACCTCTCTTCTGACCTCTAAATCAGGCAGATGATCAACTGGCCCAAACAACACTTCCCACCTCAGTGGGAGGCACATCAGTTGGCGGGCCACCGTCACGCTCCGCATTCTCTAGTTCGCCAATCATAGTAGAAAAAGGGAATAACTCTGACTCAGAAGAAACTCCCTCCTCCACTACATCGACAACCTTCTCAAATGGATCGGGGTTGTTCACTTCTGGAACAAAACGGCTTTCCCACAACTTCCAGAAGTGAGCAAAGTCTCTCCCCAATATTGCATCGTACATCAGACCATGCACCAAACCCACAGAAACTATAGCAGAACCACATGGTGTCTCGATGTTCACCTCGGCAGTAACATAATATCGAGTATCCCCATGTATGCAGGTCACACCAACAGTTTTCCCCTTACGCCTCAAGGGGTTCACCAGCTCAGCTTTTATAAGTGTCACCAAGCTACCAGAGTCTAACAGTGCCTCTACTCGGTTGCCATCTACAGTGAGTACACACATGTGCTTATCAGTCTCAGCCTGCCGGTCAGCCGTACAGGCTGTCTGTGCAAAGAAAGACCCCCTGCGGTAGACATGAGCAGTATCACATTGCATAGGTTCAGTTGTAAGTGAACAATTAGCGGAAATATGGCCGAAGCCACCACATCAGAAACACTGAGTCATATTAATGTCTAGTCGTTTACGGGACAAGAACCTTCCTGGCCTGGCAGGTCTGTCTCCAGGTTCTACACCCTCAGTCTTAGGTACATCCCACCGCCCAGCACCCTTCTCCCCTGGAACAGTCTTACCAGTGTCTGTGGGAGTTCGCCGCTGCGCCATCGGGGCTCGGTGGGGCATACTCATCAGCTCCTCAGCCGCCACGTACCTCTCCACCAGCTCGACCAACTGGTCCGCGGACTTAGGGTCTGCATGGCTTACCCACTTGCGCAGAGTCACAGGTAATGATCGCAGGTACCGGTCCATCATGACCCTTTCCACGATCTGTGGTCCCGTCAGCGTCTCGGGCTGTAGCCATTTTGAGGACAGATGGACGGGGTCATGCATCTGTGAACATGGAGGCTTGTCCATATGGAACTCCCAGCGGTGGACCCGTTGGGCACGAACAAAGGTGGTGACTCCCAAGCGAGTTAGGATCTCCTGTTATAGTTTTTTATAGTCCTTGGCATCAGCCAGGCATAAGGCGAAATAGGCCTTTTGTGGCTCCCCAGACAAAAAAGGTGCCACCAGACTTGCCCACTGCTCCTTGGGCCAACTCTCCCCTTCGGCCGTTCTTTCAAATGCGGTGAGGTAGGCCTCCACATCATCGCTCGAAGCCATCTTTTGGAGGAAGTGACTGGCTCGTATGGAGTGAGTGGTGGTGGGAGGACCAGTGGTAACATCTCTGGGCTGGGCGACCAGGTGCTGTACCACCTCTTTTATGGCCTGGCTGTTTTCCGCTAAGGCACGGCTGTTTTCCGCTAAGGCCTGGCGGGTTTCCTCGACGGTGACCTGTTGTTGCCTCTGGGCTGTCTCCAAGGCCAACAGTTGCACCCTGGTGGATTCCTGCTGAGCCCAGGTAGATTCCTGCTGAAGTTTGTTCGTCTCCTGCTGAGCTCTGGTAGATTCCTGCTGAAGTTTGTTTGTCTCCTGCTGAGCTGCTGTAGCTTGGAGCAAGGCCTTAATAATGTCCTCCATTTTGTCCTGGGGTGTATTTTGGAAGCTGAACCTTGCCTCTCTGAGCTTTGGCTGATGCCTCCTCTATGGGACTCCAAGGACACAGTGTTATTTCCACACTCACAAATTGGGTGTCTGTCCCTTTAATTTTTAAACGGAAAGTTTTCCTCTAGCTGCAACTTCAGTGTGTGTGGGTGCCCGCATTCTCCACCATATTGTGACACAGTCAGATTAGGAGGTCCCTCTCCTGGGTAGGGCACTCCTTCCTTGCACACACACACAGCAGCAGGGAAGCAGCACACCAGTCTGGATGCGAGTACAAGCTGGTCGGCGCCAGTCTTTATTGTACAATGTCAGAAATAACATAAAGAAAACATAAACATAAATCCTAGCCCTGTCGGGGCACTAACTTCACAGGTGGTTCCCTCACTACCAGAACCTGGCAGGGCCTAATGCCCTCACCAGCAACAAAGGCACAGCACAACACTCACAGTTAGGTTTTCAAGTGTCTCTGAGCAAACTCCCTGTCTGCTCTCCCAGGTGAGACCCTCAGCCCTAAACACACTAGGCTTATATTGGCCACTCTCAGGTGGAAACCCTAACAAGCCTGTTACCAGGCTGCGAGAACCAAAACCTGGAGTGGCCGTGGGTGGAGCCCTCCCTCTCCTCTCACCCACAACCCCCAGGTCCCAAACTGGCTTTTCAAAAGCCGAAACTCAAGCCTGCTACACTGCAGACTTTCTCCTGGGGGTGTAAAACACATAAGACAGGAATCTGGGACAAATGTACCTGCCACAGACCACTTTACCAATGATCCTATCACAATATGTGTAGTACAGTTTTTCTTCTGTTTTTAAAGAGAAGTTCAAATATATCCTCTTTATCCACCCTGCAAACCGGTGAGGAATAATCAGCATACCATAACTCAACTTCTAAATGTAGTGCACAGCGTATCAAGGTATCTTTACCACCAGGAAATAACGACCCGTATGACGTACTGCACTCACTATAAGTGTAGTCATTTTCCAACATATAAAGGTTTCTTTAAACTAGGGGTGAGCGGGTTCGGTTTTACTCGGATTTACTCGGATCTTTAAACGGCATTTTATTGGCTATCGCCTATCATGTGTTTTGGATAGCCAATATAATAAATCCGAATTTGCGGTAAAGTGGCGATAAGAACCGAGTAAATCCGAGTAAAACCGAACCCGCTCACCCCTACTTTAAACCTGCATGCAAAATCCGAAGATGAAGGGCGTGCCCTACTCACGATGAATGTAGCTCTTTTAAAGCATATCAGGGTATCTTTGTATACTTCTTATTAGTCACCACTAGCACCTCTTCCCTCAATACACAGGGCCGTATTCAATTAGTTTTGCACCCGCGATACTTTTTCGCATGCCGGACTTTTCCCCTACATCGCATACTTTAGCTGCGAAAACCTATCGTGTGCACCCACTTTATTCGCCGTATTCAATTCCAAAACACGCAAAAACGCAACCCGGCGAATGCAAACCAGGTGAAAAGTGCTGACAGAATTGGGGAAATCAGCTTGACACCCCCTAAAAGAGTCACTAACATTGGGGATCAATGTACATGCCCCGAATAACCCTAATAAAGCTATTCGGGGTACTTAAGGGGTGTCAATTTCTTCTAATTAGCGTCTTTTCTCTAGTGGTGAAGAGTAGCATTAAGTAGATTTATTTATTTTTTTTTAAATAAGTAGTCCTGTCAAATTTGGGGTACTTGAAAATGGGTGCAAGCTTGGTTTAAAGTTGCAAAAGTAAAGTGTGAAAAACGCACCTTCAGCATACACCTGCAATCCAAAAAACACCTCACCCATACTTGCAGACCCCCAAAAGGCTATTTCGCTGGTTTTTAAGTTTGTACCCCCACTTTTCACTTTCTCACCCCCTTTTTCCAAGTAATTTTTTGGGGTGTTCCTTTGTTTATTTTTTATTTTTTGGACACATTTATCCTTTGGGGGGGGTAGTCCCAAGGGTGCAGAGTTGTTTTTCCACTTTTGCACCCCTAAATAGTGATTTTGCACTTTTTTTCAACACCTATTCATAGGCGAATCTTTTCACCTATTGCATTGCGCTTTTGCATACGCGAAAAGCAGACGCAATTGAATACGGTGATACTTTTCAGACAGGCAAAAAGTAACAATCTGCGATATTTTTTCGCGGATTCTGACTTTTCACCACTAATTGAAGACAGGCCAAAGTCGACAAAGGAAGACCCAGGTGGATAATCCAAGCAAAAAACTATTAAAAAGATCCCAGACAAACAGGATGTCCACAAAGATGAAATAAGACTGCTAAGAGTCTAATATGAGTCACAATGTCCAATAGAAAAACAAGCAGATGAATACAAAAAAGAAACTGTTCCTTTCATACAAATAAAACTGCAAAAATGAATCCATCATACCTAAAATCCATATGAAGTAAAAAAGGTTGTTCACACTCTAAACTGGTTGACGCGTTTCGGCCCTGATTGGGCCTTTATCAAGACATGCTTAGAGTGTGAGAGACCCCTAATTTAAGGAAAGAACCGCCAGTCATCCTTGAGAAAAAATGACCTCAGCAGCTTCGTGTAATCAAATTTTGAAGTGCCTCATCTTTTCAGTGACACTCAAAATAGATAAATAATACAGGAGATGCATAATGTATACAGTAATTTAAAATGGTAGTAAACATCATTTTAGAAACAAACCTGAAAATTACAACAGCTGCCGGGTTGTCATGACAACCTAGCCTAACAGGAAATTGCCAAATGAGAGGAGCTCTTTAAGATAACGATAATCTGGATAGGTTCATAGCTATTTACAGCTCCTACCTTATAGAGATCTCCACTAGCAATGGTGAAAGATGGAGACATCTATATAAAGTGGTGGCGATCACTTCTCTGCCACGGAGACAAAACAAGCTACCCCGGAAGCGGTCATAGCCCTGACTCCTTCATCGATGGAACGCAGGGTGGACCGCACAATTCACTGGAAATTACGGGGAGAGAGGTTACCACCGTCCTACACATATGGCTGCAACGCATAGTAGAATGCAATAACCTCACTTCCTGTGTAAAGACAGGAAGTGAGAAGGCGGTCACAGCCCTGACTCCTCCATCTGTGGAGCGCAGGGTGGACCGCACATTACACCTCTTCCTCCGTGCAGTGCAGAGGATGTGCAGCCTGTAGCTGCTCCACTAAGGTACCGCCTACTCCTCCCTGGTGGTCTTGCTCTCCCTTTCTTTCATGGTGCCGGTCTCCTCCTCGTCCCTGCTACCAACCCACCTTAACTCAGCAACAAGGTAAGTTATTATTAAAATTATATCTTTCACCCCTCAATATAAAATCGTTCTAACACTCCCATGTACCCAGGGCTGGTGCAAGGATTCCTGGCGCCCTAGGCAAAGCTTAAGCTTATCACCTGTACCCCCAAGACCAACTTCACTACTTTCCCCACATGCCCCGTGCAGCCTGCCAGCTTCTATCTCACATATCCCTCTGCCCAGCAGCTGATTTCTCACATGCACATCTGCCCTCCAACATTTCCCTTACATGCCAATCGGCCTACAATTCCCCCCCACACTTACACTTCTATCTACATAGTGCACTATATACTTCAAAACACAATTAGTTTATTTCCCCTAAATTGGGATTCTGATAAGTGAAGTATTAAACATTATTATAGGGCACGATTCAATTCAGCGTGATGTAAATAGCGCCGGGAGATAGCTCCCGGAGCTATTCAATTCATCGCGCTGTTAGGTCGGGGAAGGCTCGTTATCGCGCCTTAAACAGGGTGTTTAGGCGCGATAACGGGCATTCCCCGACCTAACTTCCCGGCGCGAGGCTGTTTTCCCGGCGCTAAGGGCAGAAAACAGCCTTGCGCCGGGACTTTTGTCGGATTTCTTCTCTCATCCCCGGAGGGATGAGAGAAGAAATCATTAGTCGGACTTGTCAGCGCGGTGTATTGAATAGCTCTGGGAGCTAACTCCCGGAGCTATTTACATCGCGCTGAATAGCATCGAGCCCAAAGATAAAGAAGGTCCAGAAGAACGTAATAGGTGAATTAAAATTGTATATTAGACTCTTACCTGCTCAGGATATAATTTTCTATATATTTAAAAAAATCTAAATTTACCACTTTTCACACTGTTATTATAAGTAGAGAGCGAGAGAGAGGTCAGTGCTCCTGGCACACAGTGAAGGGTGCTTGTGATAAGCTAGGGCAGAGCATAATAGATTGGATGACAGTGAATTGTACCATCCTGATTGTAGTGGGACGGTGGATGAGGGGGTAGTGGGCAGGCTGAGGGAACCTGTGTGGTTGGCTGTAGTGAACAGTGTTATACTTAGTCACCTCATCTGTCTCCAGATACTGGGGAGTGTCAGCTCACCTCACCCTGGGTAACTACACCACTCAAATACGTTCACCTTTTAATTACCCTGTGCAGCAGGATAATAAAGAAGACTCTTTTGCGGGGGCACTCTTATATGGAAATATTAAAACTTAACTTTTATTAATATATTACATATTGCAAAGCCACTTACAAAACATACTCACAAAAACGTATATATATTAGGGGTGTGCACCGGCCACTTTTCGTGTTTTGGTTTTGGATCTGGATCTTTCTTCGTGTTTTGGATCTGGATTGGTTTTTGCCAAAACCATCCTTCCGTGTTTTGGGTTCTGGGTTTTGTGTTTTGGATCTGTATTTTTTTTTAAAAAAGCATAAAAACAGCTAAAATCACAGAATTTGTAGGTTTTTCTGCTCCTATGCTATTATTAACCTCAATAACCTTAATTTCCACTCATTTCCAGTCTATTCTGAACACCTCACACCTCACAATAGTGTTTTTATGTCCAAAAGGTTGCACCGAGGTAGCTGGATGACTATGTTAAGCGACACGAGTGGGCGGCACAAACACGTGACCCATCTAGGCGTGATACTGCAGTGGCAGACAGGATGGCAGTTTGAAAAACTAGGCCCCAAACTGTACATAATGCAAAGAAAAAAAAGAGGTGCAAGATGGAATTGTCCTTGGGCCCTCCCACCCACCCTTATGTTGTATAAACAGGACATGCACACTTTAACAAACCAATCATTTCAGCGCCAGGGTCTGCCACACGACTGTGGCTGAATGATTGGTTCGTCTGGGGCCCCACAAAACAAGCTGGCAATTAATCTGTCCCTGCACAAACTGGCTCTACGGAGGCAAGATGTCGTCCTCATCCTCCTCATCCACCGATTCCTCACCCTCTTCAGTGTGTACATCCTCATCCTCACAAAGTATTAACTCGTCCCCACTTGAATCCACCACCACAGGTCCCTCTGTACGTTCTGGAGGCTGGTCTCCCTGGAAGAGCTGATAATTCATTTTGATGAACATCATCTTCTCCACATTCTGTGGAAGCAACCTCCTACGCCTTTCGCTGACAAGGTTCCCGGCTGCACTAAACACTCTTTCGGAGTACACACTGGAGGGGGGGCAACTCAGGTAAAATAGAGCCAGTTTGTACAGGGGCCTCCAAATTGCCTCTTTTTCCTGCCAGTACAGGTATGGACTGTCTGACATGCCTACTTGGATGCTGTCACCGATGTAATCCTCCACCATTCTGTCAATGGTGACAGTATCATATGCAGTGACAGTAGACATGTCAGAAATTGTTGCCAGGTCCTTCAGTCCGGACCAGATGTCCAAACTTGGTCCTGCCTGCCCTGCATCACCGCCAGCGGGTTGCTTAGGGTACCTAAGTTTTTTCCTGGCAGCCCCAGTTGCGGGAGAAAATGAAGAAGGAGCTGTTGACGTGTCACGTTCCGCTTCAGCTGACAGTGTGTTCACCAGCAGGTCTTTGCACCTCTGAAGGCTTGTGTCGGCCGGAAAGAGAGACACCACATAGGCTTTAAACCTAGGATCGAGCACGGTGGCCAAAATGTAGTGGTCTGATTTCAACAGATTGACCACCCTGGAATCCTGGCAAAGCGAATGAAGGGCTTCATCCACAAGTCCCACATGCCGAGCGGAATCGCTCCGTCTTAGCTCCTCCTTCACTTTCTCCAGCTGCTTCTGCAAAAGCCTGATGAGGGGAATGACCTGACTCAAGCTGGCAGTGTCTGAACTGACTTCACGTGTGGCAAGTTCGAAGGGCTGGAGAACCTTGCACAACACGGAAATCATTCTCCACTGCGCTTGAGTCAGGTGCATACCCCCTCCTTTGCCTATGTCATAGGTGGATGTATAGGCTTGAATGGCCTTTTGCTGCTCCTCCATCCTCTGAAGCATATAGAGGGTTGAGTTCCACCGCGTCACAACCTCTTGCTTCAGGTGATAGCGGGGCAGGTTCAAGAGTGTTTGCTGGCGCTCCAGTCTTCGGCACGCAGTCGCTGAATGGCAAAAGTGGCCAGAAATTTTTCGGGCCACCCAAAGCGTCTCCTGCACGCCCCTGTCGCTTTTCAGAAAATTCTGCACCACCAAGTTTATTGTGTGAGCAAAACATGGGACGTGCTGGAATTTGCCCAGATGTAATGCCCGCACAATATTGGTGGCGTTGTTAGATATCACAAATCCCCAGGAGAGTCTAAGTGGGGTAAGCCACTGGGCGATGATTTCCCTCAGTTTCTCTAAGAGGTTGTCGGCGGTGTGCCTCTTACTGAAACCGGTGATACACAGCGTAGCCTGCCTTGGAACGAGCTGGCGTTTCTGAGATGCTGCTACTGGTGACGCTGCTGCTGTTGCTGCGTAAGGTGATACATCTACCCAGTGGGCTGTCACAGTCATATAGTCCTTAGTCTGCCCTGTTCCACTTGTCCACATGTTCGTGGTTAAGTGGACATTGGGTACAACGGCATTTTTCAGGACACTGAGGACACTTTTTCTGACGTTTCTGTACAGTCTCGGTATCGCCTGCCTAGTGAAGTGGAATCTAGATGGGATTTGGAACCGGGGACACACTACCTCCATCAATTGTCTAAATCCCACTGCACTAATGGCGGATACCGGACGCACGTCTAACACCAACATAGCAGTCAAGGCCTCAGTTATACGTTTTGCTTCAGGATGACTGCTGTCGTACTTCATCCTCCTCACTAAGGACTGTTGGAGGGTCAATTGTTTAGTAAAAGTAGTGGTGTTCCTACTTCCTCTCTGGGATGATGAACGACTCCCAGCAGCAGCAACAGCAGCAGCGGCAGCAGGAGGCGTAGCAATGCAGGATCCTCCGGAGGAATCCGGGATAGGAGAGTCAGTCATGCCAGTGACATGGCCTGCAGGACTACTTACGATCCTGACTAAGGAGGAAATTGACGAGGAGGGAGTTGACGGTGTGGTTTGCAGGCGCTTGGATACAACAGGACAACGGGATTTAGGTGTCCCTGGACTGCTTACGGTCTTAGCCAAAGTTTCTGAACTTGACAGTAACTTATTATGAACGTGCTGCAGGTGCCGTATAAGGGAGGATGTTCCTAGGTGGTTAACGTCCCTACCCCTACTTATTCCACCTTTACATAAGGTACATATGGCAAGACAGTTGTTGTCCGGACTTGGATAGAAATATTGCCAGACCATAGAGGTGGAATGTTTGGTCTTCTGCCCAGGCATGACCGTGATGGGCTTTTTCATCCCACGGACAACAACTGTCTCCCCCGGAGCCTGATTTAAACAAACCACATCACCATCAGAATCCTCCTTGCCAACTTCCTCCTCAGCGCCAGTTACACCAGTATCCTCATCCTGTTGTACTTCAACAGTGACATCTTCAATTTGCATATCAGCAAGTGGACTGTGGGTGCTCCTTTCAGCACTTGCAGGGGGCGTGCAAATGGTGGAAAGAGCCACCTCTTCCCGTCCAGTGCTGGGAAGGTCAGGCATCGCAACCACCACCACACTTGGACTCTCCTTGGGGATTTGTGATATCTTCTTAGAAAGCACAGTTCTTCGCTGTGCTTTTGCCAGCTTAACTCTTTTGATTTTTTTTAGTGGGAGGAGGGCTTCCATCGTCATGTGAAGCTGAACCACTAGTCATGAACATACTAGGGATCGACCTTAGCCGTCCCTTGCCACTCCGTGTCGTAAATGGCATATTGGCAAGTTTACGTTTCTCTTCAGCTGATTTAAATGTTTTTTTCAAGGTCATTTTCCTGAACTTTGTCATTTGGGATTGTATGTGCCCTCTATTATGACATTGGGCATCGGCCTTGGCAGACGACGTTGATGGCATGTTATCGTCTATGTCATGACTAGTGGCAGCAGCTTCAGCACTAGGAGGAAGTGGTTCTTGATCTTTCTCTATTTTATTTTTATCGGAGAAAGTTTGGTCCTCCATTTATGTTATATCGATTTGATATATACGTGCGGCTAAACACAGAAAATATTTTTTTATTTTTGCTGGAGAGTAGTGCACTTTGTGGGTTACACCAGCCTTTAAGAAATGAGCCAGCCGGCTCTTTACTTATGGGACACAGGCGCACGCTTGGCGCTGCTCCTTTGTTGATGCACGTGCGGCTACTGCGCACACAATTCACAAACACAGAAAATATATATTTTTTTGGTTTGGAGTGTACTTTGGGGGTTACAGCACCCTTTAACGGTCAAGCCAGCCGGCCCTTTACTTATGACACAGGCGCACGCTTGGCACTACTTTGTTGATGCACGTGCGGCTACTGCGCACACAAGTCACAAACACAGAAAATAATTTTTTTTTTGGTTTGGACTGGAGTGTACTTTGGGGGTTACAGCACCCTTTAACGGTCAAGCCAGCCGGCCCTTTACTTATGACACAGGCGCACGCTTGGCACTACTTTGTTGATGCACGTGCGGCTACTGCGCACACAATTCACAAACACAGAAAATTATTTTTTTTTTGGTTTGGACTGGAGTGTACTTTGGGGGTTACAGCACCCTTTAACGGTCAAGCCAGCCGGCCCTTTACTTATGACACAGGCGCACGCTTGGCACTACTTTGTTGATGCACGTGCGGCTACTGCGCACACAATTCACAAACACAGAAAATAATATTTTTTTTGGTTTGGACTGGAGTGTACTTTGGGGGTTACAGCACCCTTTAACGGTCAAGCCAGCCGGCCCTTTACTTATGACACAGGCGCACGCTTGGCACTACTTTGTTGATGCACGTGCGGCTACTGCGCACACAATTCACAAACACAGAAAATAATATTTTTTTTGGTTTGGACTGGAGTGTACTTTGGGGGTTACAGCACCCTTTAACGGTCAAGCCAGCCGGCCCTTTACTTATGACACAGGCGCACGCTTGGCACTACTTTGTTGATGCACGTGCGGCTACTGCGCACACAATTCACAAACACAGAAAAATATTATTTTTTTAGCACTTGGGGGGAGCACCCCTGATGGACAGAGCACCCCCTGGACAACACTACAGCACCCCTTTAGGACTGGGACACTGCACAGGACTTTGGAGTGGACACAGCCCCTATGGAGAACTGACTGCACAACACAGTCCAGCCAGCCCCTATGGACTTTGAAGTAGTGGACACAGCCCCTATTAACAACAGCAGCACAGCACAACACAGCAAGCCCCTATGGACTTTGAAGTAGTGGACAACAGCAGCACAGCGCAGCACAACACTACTCTGCACTACACTACACTACACAGCCCAGCCAGCCCTAACTCCCACCCTCCCTCTTCACTGTCCACAGCCGAGTGAGAAAATGGCGCCGACGCGGGTACCTTATATAGGTTCTAAAAAACCCACGAGACTCGGAAGGTGGGATGATGACGTTTTGCCTCGATTTCAGATCCGAGTCAGGCGGGAAAAGTCGAGCCTGACTCGGATCGGCCTCGGATCGGGGGGGCTCGCATTTCAGAAATCCGAACCCGCTCACCCCTAATATATATATGCTTAAAGGAATGAATTTCCCTATGTAATATTAAAGGAAAGTAATTCCAAGAGAGCGCAAAAATCTCTCTTCCCATAAAAATGTATGGGTGCAGTTCAAAGTCCAGTAGCTCCTTTCCTGTGAAAAATCATGGGTAATAAGAGAATTTTGGCGAGATATCAAAAACAAAAATGAAATAGATATGTTTTATCAATATTCATATAATTTACAGGGTTATCCTTAGACAAAACAGAATTTCCAAATTCTGGCGTCAGCAGAGTAAATAGCACATCGATTTGATAATATCCAAATCCATGACAGCAGCTCAATACAGGGCAATTCTATTAACACAACCACATCTATGGTATTTCCACTTTTATATACCTTCTCTCTGCCTGCATTGTGTTTAAACCAATGTGCTGTATTATACATTGAAATCGTGATTTCTGCAGTTTAAACATTCATAAACGTGGTAATTTTGTATCATCCTCCAGGATAAGGTAAGTGAAAAATCACAGCATCACTAACACCGCGTCGCATCTGCTTTTCTGCAACTTGATTTAACAGAGGTTGCACAATGAGAGCACAATTGGGTGTTCTACTGCTGAGGAAGAAAGTAAAGAATGCTTCTGCTGTAGACCGGGAAGCGGCAGGGCACGCTGTCGTTTACAACATAGCAGCGCGTCCCCAACAGGCTACGGTGCTGTGAGAGAGCATGGAGAAGAGGAATGTACCTGACCACTGGCTAGATGTCAGCGGGGATGTGTGATGTGGTAAGAGCTTTCTGACACCAGTGGGGGATCAGCCGTGCACAGCTGAAACTCCCTCCTTCCTGTCCTGGATGTACATTTTGCCTGTCAGCTTTCTCAGCAGGGAGCCATCCACCGCTGACATCTAGTCAGTCAGGTACATTCCTCTTCTCCATGCTCTCCCACAGCACCGTAGCCTGTTGGGGATACGCTGCCATGTTGTAAATAACAGCGTGCCCTGCCGCTTCCCGGTATGCAGCAGAAGCATTCTTTACTTTCTTCTTTCCCAGACTGAATTGGGCACTTACTGCAAAGACCACTGTACTGTGCACTGCCTCCTCCGCTCAACTAACGCTCCATTCACCCCTACCGGCAGGAGGCACTTACCCAGCTTACATCCCCCTCTCACAGCAGGGCTCCGCAGCGTGCAGTGGTTCTCCCAGTCACTGACCGCTTACCTGTCCTGTGACATTGCCGGGGATGACTTGGATTAGTGTACTGTACTACTGGCAGACATCGCAAGGACCTCTGGAAAGGGGAGGAGCACACCACCCTCAGATGCACTGCTAAGGACCCATGGCCACGTCAGTTTCATATAGTAAAAGAGACATCCTAATTTTTTTTGCTCCCGTAGACAGCTGCCTAATGGTTGTGCTGGCCCAGCGTGCACCACCAACAGGTCATGTTTTGTGGATTTCTTAAATCACGCAGTGAGTTAATATATTATAGTTGGCTAGTAATTATCTCAACTGCTTCCACAAACAGATCGTCAAAACATGATTTGTTGAGAAAATTTGAGGGTTGTGGTTCAGAGTCACTGGTATAAACTATCAATGGTTTAATGCCATCGATGAAGATCATAAATGATTGACCTGTTGATGGTCACCTCTACTTATTCCTGGTTTAAATGTGGGTGGGAATAGAATAACCTGTAGCCAATCATAGTAATGAAATGTTCACAGAATCACAATTTAGTTCAGAAAATCATTGTGCTTATCTTATGGGAGGCAATGACCTATACACAGGTCTTATTGCATTAGTGAGGAAGTGGGCAATCCGCTGTTTCATTACCGATCCAGCGTCTTCCAATGAACATTCTGAGTGATCACTAGGGCTGCTCAGAACATCAATGCTGCAACTGATGTGCGCAAACTGCAGACTTGAAATGCCGCTAGTGGGTATCTCAATACAAGTACCAGCAGCTGCGACATTTGCATATTATTGCACAACCGATGTGTACGGGATGGCAGCCGTGACAGGATTTGCATCCACTTCTGAATCCGGCCCAGTGAGTCTCATTATTTGAGGGGGGAGGGGGGTGGAAGGAAGCAGGAAACCATAGACTGATAATGAAGGAGCAGGGTCCCCAACAGAAAAAAAACCAGAAAAAGTTAATGCGCTGACCAGTAGCTGTATAGAAATACTATTCATAATAAGAAAATTCAGTATAGTTTTAGTAATAGTGACAGCCGAATGGAGGTACGCGAATACTCACCATGCACGTCCCCACATTCCCTATGTCACTGACACACCCACCTCGCCCAATCACATACCAAGTGAGTGTTACCCTGATAGAGTGGAGCTGCTGGGCCTGTAGGTTGACAGGCCCTGTGTCTGTGGATGGGGCAGGGTTACCTCCTGTCCTCACCCAGCACTCCTTAGCATTATGCAGTGCTTTCAATCCTACCCAGTCACCGAGCAACATCTGCTCTGCTACCCTCCACCACCCAGCAACCCCTAGTATACTGCCCTCCACCACCCAGCAACCCCTAGTATACTGCCCTCCACCACCCAGCAATCCCAGTCCTATGCTACCCTTAACCACCCAGCAACCTCTGCTGTGCTGCCCTCTACCACTCAGCAGCCCCCTATGTTGCCCTCCACAACCCAGCAACCCCTTATTATAATGCCCTCCACCACCCAGTGACTCTTATTATGATCCCTCCACCATCCAGCAACCCCCTACTAAGAGAATGATTTATTTTCTGAATCAGACAAAATGATACGCAGACCATAGATAAAGCTTTGTTATAATAAACAAGCCATTGTTTTGTAGCACCATGGCAAGTAAAACTCTGTGCAGAACATCCCATGCAAGAGTAACTGAACAACTATATTCTCTTTAAAGCTAGGTAAAAGTTAATTGTCCTTAACAAGAGGTGTAAGGAGTAACCAGGTGAGGAGCATAAGTAAACAAGTCAGTGACGAGTGAGAAGGGGCAATGCAGAGAACGTTCACCAATACCTCAGTCATGCTCCTGTGCAGAGAATGGCTGTCTTCACTGGGCATATGAGGTAGCGTACTTTACAATATAGATTAAACAAAATTATTACTTTTTTATCTGATGGTAAAAGTTCACAACATGAGGTACACTAACCTAAGTAAATATCTATGTATAATTGCTGTGTTTTAATGTCGTCTTCTGGTGAAGTGGTAAATATATATAATAAATCACTTTGCTAGGTTCAGAATGACAGGTATATTGAATACATTAATTTACAAATACTGAAATATTTATACAATGATCAAAACACAATTATATCAAAATTTCCCTTAAAATTATTTCACCTCATGAGATCTATGCCAAGTGGTGCCCATGACTGTGCTGGCATATTAATGTATGTGGATTGCTAGCCATGCACATGGTTTTGAATATAACAAGATAGAAAATTGTCCTGGGGGGAAGTTTTGTCAGAGCTAAGTGGCAGGAGGTCAGTGTGTAACCTGCTTGGCAATATTATTTTTAACCTGTGTGAGGGAGGATACAAAACTAGATGAGCCATGGGGGATGGTGACAAAGAGTAATATTTCAGAACAAATATGTAAAGGCAAACAAACAAAAAAACAGCTTATTCAGGTCAAATATACGACAGTGGCTAATTTAGCATACCTGCCATCTGCTGAGATAGGAAGTCTATGTTGTCTATGCACTACGAGACATGAATGTACTGGCTGCCCTTCTTGGACAGTGTGTGACGTGTGAGACTGTCTCCTCCTTTATTTCTCCTCCCTAAACTTTTTTTTTTTTTTCCCTTTGTTTTGCTGTTGAAGTTTTGATAAAAAACAAAAAGTTAAATTGACCAAGATCGATTGATTTATATTGCGATATGCAATATGTCCGGCTTCCCCTCTTACATTCTTTTTCCTTCTGTATCCCCATTTCTTTAGCTGCATACACACACAACGATTTAGTTAATGAACGATTTTAGTAAACGATTTTCTACCTTGAAAAAATGAACTAAAATCGTTTACTAAAGTTGTTCATTTACTATGTTCAGTTAAATGTAATGAACGATTTTTTAGAACTAAAAACGATTTTTGCATATTAACTTAATGAAAATCGTTGAGTTGACAAGTCTGACTGAACTACAAACTACAAACGTGAACGCGCATGAACAATAATCGTTCATCGTTTGACTCAGAAAGTGAACGATTTTTTCAAATGATTATCGTTAAACGATATCGTTTAACGATAATCATTCAAAAAATCGTTGTGTGTGTATGCACCTTTTGTATTAAACTTTCAATAAAAACTATTATATCTGAAAAAAAAAAAAAAAGTGAACTGGGTCATTTGTGTGTAAATCCAACCCAGATGAATGGTTGGAAGAAAAGCAAGATAATCCCACCATTTATGGTCGAATCAGGACTTTTATCAGCAGGTGCGCAATGGGGTCAGGAAAAGGAGATGTAACATTCTCAAATAAAACTGACTGCATAAAACTAATCAAAGTATAACCTACACAGTATATATTGTAGAACAATTTCCCTCTATTTTCTACCTCTCAGTAGCTGTAACTGCTGTTCTACTGAACATACTCATTTATTTCCCCTTATGTGGAATGTGAGTGTAGATTATGTTGTGCAGAGAAGATTTGAAGGATAAGCACAACTTGTATGACTTGAACATCTGATTGTGTCCGATTGTGTTCCAGGGTGTTGCTGACAAATGCAATGGTGAGGGATATCATGAATTTTTTTTACTCTACAAATACAGAACACATCCAAGGTATGTTTTTTTTTTCTTTCTAGTATTGCAATAGTGATAAAGGAATGCTTCTATACATTGTTCAATTTAAAAAGAACAAAATGTAACCTAGGGGCCTACATACTAATCATTGTGGAACTGCCACAATTCTTAAGGTTTTAGGCCCTCATTCAGAGCCACTCGCAAACAGCAGTACGCTCGTTGCGTTCCGATGTTGACTAACTGCGCCTGCGTCGGTGTAACACTGCGCATGTGCGTACGGCAGATTGCGAGTTTTTTTGGTCTCGTTCGTCAAATAGCGTACAGGAAGTGACATGTCAAATGTGATTGACAGAACAGGGCGTTTTTGGGTGTTGACAGGGGTGGAGATGGAAAAACGCAGGCGTGGCGAGGCGTTTTTGGGGCGTACATACATTAGCAGATGCGAGCGTAAAATGTGTACGGACCGACTCATACGTCACTGGATGATCCTCTTTCCCTTCAAAATGCTCGCACAGCTTAGGGTCTGGATTACTCGACCACATTGGCGATGGCCTTCTCCTCCATCCCGGCCCTCCTCGATGTTGCTGCGATTAATCGCGGGTGGTCTGAACAGCAATTAGTGGTGGATTGAAAACCGGCTTGGTATGTGTTTTGAAAGTAGTTTTTTGTGTTAGCACAAAAGCGTACGCAGGTGGAAATCATAGCTGCTAATGTGATGATTACACAATCAATTTACGTACATTTGTGGTAGTTTCTTTTGGGCTCAATTTTTTGGTTAGGGCCTATTGTAACAACAATGTAATCATGTTTTTTTGTTTTTTACCTTTTTCTTTTGGCCTGTTGAATTTGCCTTGTTATGTTAAATTTGAAACGTTCCTTAAAGAGCCCTTTTTTGGGGGGGCATGTAAAATGTGGTTCTTGCCAGTTTGTGCCTTTTGGCCCAGGATTAAATGTAATCCATTGTGACAATAATGTGAGAATACAATGTCAGTTTTTTATTATGTTTTTATTGCTCAAACAAAAAATCACAAAATAAAAATTTTTTGGCAAAGTTTTTTTGCAGGGTTCATTTCCAAAGTTACAATAATTGGGCCAACATAAAAGATTTATGAAATGTAGAACACAAAATTAAAAACAATTCACAAGAAAGGAGAGGGAAGTTTTGACCAGAAAGGAATATGAGCCAAGCACAGAAGGAGTGTGGGAAAAGTCGCCATTGCTTTCACCGTTTTTTCACCCGTTTGGCTGGGGGAGGGAGGGCGCCAGACCGGGTCCGGGATGTCATCGGGCTTGCCTGTCCAGAGGCAGATGTTGTGGCCTCTGGACTAGGCACAGGGCTAGGCACATTTGGAGGATTGGCTGATGTTGTGCCAGAGGTGGAGGATCCTGATGTTCCGGCAGGAAGGGAGGTCGGCTCCACCATGTGCTGGCGAACGAGCTGCTCCAGGGCATTGGCGATGCGGATGTTGGCCCTGGTATTTTCCGCCAGGGCCTGACCAATGGTCACATTGGCCGCAGCATTTTGCTCCAGGGCCTCAGCCACCCGTAGCAGACTGGCGTCCATCCTCTGCAGAATCTCCGTATGGAAATCCGATTTGAAATTGAGTTCTGTGAGGAGGGCCACTGCCTGCGAGGGGGATTGCCCTGGACTGGCTTCTGCAGGGTCCTCAGCCGGATGTACTGGTTCCTCCCCTGCAGAGCCAGCAGAAATTCGGCGGCCAAGGCTCCCCTCTGGAGCAGACTCATCCGCCTGTGTCTCTGTTAGGAAAAATGAGAAAAGACTCACATTAGAATCTACATATTGGCCCACTAACATTTCAGAGTTGGTGACATCACAAGATTTACCTGGGACAACATGAGGAGCCGCAAAGTCTGGCATGTCCGTATCCATGTTGGACACGCCAAACACCTCCACAGGCTGCACACACCCCTGTGCCAGCTCTTCTAAATCCGTCAACTCCAATGACACAGGGGTGGGACCCCCACCTGTCCCCCTTGCATGCCTAGCCCTGTCCGCAAGTTTTTGCTTTAGGCGATATTTGAAGTCGCCCCATCTGTGGGATAAAATGGAAACCATTATCCTTTTGTTTAAAATGGGGTTTGTTTTTAGGGGGGGCAAGTGTTTACTTACCGCCGTTTGACATCCCGGGCTAGACGGACATAATCACCCACCCTATTGACAGCAACGGCTACCTCTTCCCACATTCTCCACTTCTGGCTTGTACTCATATTCCTGTCTGCCTGTGGCAGGATGTCCATACACTTCTGAATCAAAACCTCCATCTCCTTTCTTGTGAAATGTGGCTGCCTTTTTTTTTTGGCAGCTTTGGCCGGAATACTGGGCCCAGCAGCCTCTTCCATGTCATCCTCCTCACCTATTTGTGTAAATATTCAGATTTCTCAAAATCACAACTTGCCCAATCTTATTTTTTAAATTAATCATTGAGACAAAATGCATGAAATGCGTATTACCGCCTGACTCTTGTCCATTGTTTCCCTGGTCTGTAGCCATGTCTGAGGTCCAAACAAGAAATACACCAGAATTTAAATGTGTTTTCGTGACGTATTTATACATGCGTCCTTATTTTGCGGCCGCATCATTGATTGTGCGTTCCTATGATTCCTCCTTAATTTGTGCGGGAAACGAAACACTATTTATGGCTTGGTGTGTCTCGAGTCGAGGTGGCGTTTTTGGATTGTTGGAGGTTACCTTGGTTGGAGTTTCTTGTTTGCGGATAAAGGAGTTGGCGTTTGGAGTTTATTTTGTTTGCTAGATTTGCGTTTTTATTTTCCGTTCGCTTTTTTTGTATATTTTTTTTTTGCCTCGTTTCTTGATTTGGTAAGTTTTGTGAAGTCTAACTTTGGTTCAATTGGTGTCTCATTGTGTTTCTTCTTGTTTTTAATTTTTGGATCCATAATTTCATCTCTTTTAGCGTTTTTTTTATTTCGGACCCAAAGACCTTTTGATTTGGAATCTTATATATTTGCTCTTGGTAAGTCCATTTTTTATCTTGTATTTGCGAACTAATTAGCGCATTTTTCTCTGTTTGTATAGTGACTTGTATTGGCGAAATAATTAGCGCATTTTTCTCTGTTTGTATAGTGACTTGTATTTGCGAACTAATTAGCGCATATTTCTCTGTTTGTATAGTGACTTGTATAGGCAAAATAATTAGCGCATTTTTAAATGATTATTAATCCTGTAAAATTGTTTGTGGTTGCCCTTTCGCATTTTTGGCTTACATTTCAACCCATTTTGATGTACTGTGTGCAATGTCGTTTTGCTCTTTGGCCAAATGTGTGTTTCGCCTATTTTATGTTTTGTCTAGCACAAAATTTAGAAACATAAATGCACAGACTAAACTTTTACAAATTAATATTGGGATTATTTTCAGTTTGGAAGTATCATGACAATCAAGCTAAGTTGTTCTTCATTTTCATTTGGGGTGGGTCCAAAGCCTTACATTCAAATCTTGCCATTTCAGGTTGATCTTGGGCGGATTGTTCTGGCCATGCTCCCGGAAGCCGACCAACCTCAATCTCGTCCCAGGCGTAGGCATCGTAGGCGTGCAAGGCCCCAGATATTTCGAACACGTGTCACCCTTTTTGGAATGCCCGATGATGAGGTTTTAAGACGCTACCGTCTTCCTCCCAAAATCATCATAGACACTCTCTCATTAATAGAGAGTGATCTTAAGCGGCAAATTGACAGTCCAACAGCAATACCACCACTTATGCAATTTATGGCGGTGTTACATTTCTGTGCCTCAGGATCGTTTCAAACAACGGTGGGAATAGTGGCGGGCATCTCACAATCCTCCTTTTCAAGGATCCTGAGGGCAGTGATGGAGGCACTTTTCAAGCACCTCCATCATTTTATTAAAATGCCTTTGGATATGGGTGCCCTTAGTGTGTCCAAGGCCAATTTTTACCAAATAGCTGGCTTCCCACACATCATAGGGGTTGTGGATGGTACTCACATACCACTTCAGCCTCCAGCACGGCTGGAGGCAATATTTCGCAACCGTAAACACTATCACTCCCTGAATGTAATGGTGGTATGTGATGCCTCCCTCCAGATCCTGTCCCTGAATGCAAAATTACCAGGAAGTGCACATGACTCCTTCGTCATCCGGCAATCAGGGATATGGCACAAATTAAACAACCTACAAGCTGGTGATGCGTGGCTTCTGGGTAAGTGGAGACCTTTAGTACATAACAATGTTAAGCTTGATACACAGTGATCCTGATGTTGTCTATTCTTTTTCACAGGAGACAGTGGATACCCTTGCATGCCCTGGCTGCTCACTCCTTATTTGGCTCCCACACCAGGCCCACAAAGTGAGTTTAATACCGCACTTACAGCCACCAGGCAAGTGGTGGAGCGCTGTATCAGCCTTTTAAAAGGCCGATTCAGATGCCTCCACCGCTCTGGTGGCGAGCTCATGTATTTGCCGGATATGGTTTCGAAAATTGTGGTGGGATCTTTCACAACATCGCCATAAGGAGTGGTGTTCCAATGCAGCCAGAGGATGCCTTACCTGAGGATGGCCCCCCCGAGGTTGGTCGGAGGTCAGTATGTGGGGGGGCCATACGCGATGATGTGGTGGCCCGATATTTTAGGTAATTATTGACCAAACAACAGTGTATATACCCAATGTGGTACTTTTTTTGGCGTTCATCTTTTTTGATATTAATTCTTGCACCATCTTCTGTTTGTTTGCATAATCTTTGGCACTCCCACGATGACTACTTCCTGCTACCCTTCAAAAACCTTTATGTGGAAACTTCTGGAATATATTATGACACCCATATTGCAACGCCATATTTTTGAAATCATGTGGGCATGGACCTTCGTCAACCAGTTCTTGATTTGTTGTGTGTTTGTTTCCTGTTTTTGGTATGTGGTGTATTTCTGATTATCACTGTGTGTTTTGTTTGTGAGTGACCACTTTGTATTTTGATTTCTGTTGTGAATAAATATTTGGAGAGTGTAATTTGTTTCCTTTTTGGGCACGTTAGAAGCAAGTGTAAACAAACTCCCAAACGTTAATTTTACCTAAGGGGTAACCCAGTAATGAAGCAAGTGGAGCTAAAATGTAATATGTTTTCGGGGTACTAACCAACACACCAAGGAATCCTGTACAATCAGTTGCCTTCGTAAGATTGTCCTAAGCAGATTGGCCACCAAATAGGAACCTGAAAAATGTTGTAAACTATCATGTTGTCCACCCCAAAAAAGGAAAATGACATTGGTACTGGGATGGGTTTCTTGTGCCTGTTTGCATTCAAAATACAACACACAATCTGTAGTGAGATTATGTGGCAATCCTTGCTTGAAGAGTCTACTTATATCAGTGTAAAGAATCTTGGATTTACTAAAAACGCATGAGACCGAGCTTGACTTAAAACTGATTTATTAGGAAACAATTAGAAAAAAAACAAAAAACTAATTCCTAAGGAGGACCAACAGATGGTCAAGGCCCTGCAGAAGCCCGGTGACCTGCTCCCGCATACAGGCCACACATTGACAGATTTCTGCCCGACGCCTCTGTTCCTCTGTGGGTGACAAAAGTTTGGGGATTAATAAATCTATAATGAAGCAACATTCTAAAAAAACACAAAACAAGCAAACCAAAACTTAAAAGCTTGTGGGCAAAAAAAACATTACACGGATAAAACCCAGCACCCCAAAATGTCCTAGGCCAAAAATACAAGGGCCCTAAAAAAATGCACACAGGTGTGATATGTGTATGGTGAAATCAGCAGGAACAGGTAAAGACAACCCCCAAAAATACCCTAAGGCAACAAAAAGCCAACAAAAATGGGGACGACACATGATTACATACAAACAGTTTGTGGTGCCCAAAATAAAATTAAAAAACATACCGTTCGGGCAAAACGCCAGAGCCAGAAGCCACTCCCTGGACCACCTCGGAGGGGGCTACATTCCCCAAACCTAGGGGCAGGGTGTGTGAAGAATCCTGGGAGGGGGTATTTGGAGGAGGGACGGATGGAGGAGAGGGGGAATTGGGCTGGAGGGGAAGTAGACCGAAATCTCGGCCACAGGGTCTGGGGAGGAGGGGGTAATTGAGGAATTGGGGGTTGGAGAGAGGGGCCGGGACCGGCGTCTTGTCTGGCGATGACGCCGTAGTCTTTGCTGTGCCCCTAAAAAATGAAAAAAATATTGTGGTTAGTTTCAACAGGAATCCAAAATAAAATAAAAAAAAAAAAAAAATGTACAATGACTAAATAGGACAGACATGAAAACATGCACATGCAGATATGACTACAATGACTAAATAGGACAGACATGAAAACATGCACATGCAGATATGACTACAATGACTAAATAGGACAGACATGAAAACATGCACATGCAGATATGACTACAATGACTAAATAGGACAGACATGAAAACATGCACACGCAGTTAGGGCCCATAAGATAAACTTGAATACCACAGTCCATAAAACTTACTTTCCGCGATCTGCATGCGAAAGCATGCCAGCAAGCGGGGCGTATGTCGGTGCAGGTCCGACCACCTGCGCTCCAGCTGGCCAATATGTCGGCGTGAGCCGAAGGAGCGCAGGCGGCGACGTACCTCCGCATATGCGGAACGCTTTCGCCTATTTGAGATGGGTGGAGGCTGACTGGTGATCCGCCTGTCCATCACCTCCATCAGCACCAGCAGTTCGCGCCTGGTGAATGCAGCGGATCTCATGCTGGCAATGGTGTTTTTTTGGAAAAATATTTTTAATAAAGCACCCAAAACAAATTTGATTGGCTAATGTATTTGGGAAATTAACAGGACAAATTCTATTGGTTAGTGTATGAGTCATGTGTTCGACAGGGCCACAAATCTCTTGAGAGTTATGATAGGCTTGATGCAGTGACATGTGTAAGCAAATTTCAATAAAGAAATGAACCACAGAAAATTTGTGGGGATACAAACAAATAGAACAATTGTTTAATTGGGGCTAACATGTATTTTGAACAATAAAAGCGAAGGTTTCAGCCGTACGTATTCTGCGAGTAAACACAAACACGGACAAGATTAAAGTTTATTGCATTGTGTTGAAAAAAAAAAAACAATTAAGCTAATTGATACATTGATTGGCATGATACGATTGAGGGAGGTAGGCAGAAAAAACGAGCAGGTAATCGGAATCTGACAGGCCCACTTCCGGTTTGTACTTGTGCGTGCGTTCCCTTCAAGCCATTTCGGGGATGTACGCTCGCTATTTGGCACGCTCCTTAGTTAGAGGAGGGGTCGGCTGAGTTTGGGGCGGATTTTTAACTGCGTACGAAAATACGAGCGAGTGCTTGAATTTAAATATTTTTTGACGTACGCCGAACGTACGTACGCCCAATTGCGAGTGGGTCTGAATCAGGGCCTTAGTTTGCAGCAGAAATTTTTAATTTTAATTAAAATATCTCCATTATGTTCTAAGGGAAACTCGCGATAACCGCTATCCCTGCGAGTTATATCCCCGGCATTTTGTAGAGGTTTGTTGAAGACTTCTCTGGAGGAAGCTGACACTGCGCATAGTGTCAGTTTCCGACAGAAGCTCCAGGAGAGACATAAGAAGATCTCTCTCCTGCTTGTAAGCCCCAATAGGCTTAAAGCAATTTGCTTTAAGCCTAATTTGCAATGGTGCAACTAATGGGGTCAAACTCTGAAAAGCTTAGCATTTTGGAGTTTAGTACATAGGGTGGGGGGGGGGGGGTCACATCATAGTTCCCATTGATAATAATGGAGACTGCGATCTGCAGTGCTAATAAGCACTCTGTTGGGAGATTTCTGTGAAATTTTCTGCATTGTGCTATTAGTACATAGCAACAATTCATAAAATGATGCAGGAACTGCAGTTTCTACATAATTTTGTATAAAAAAAACAAAAACAAAAAAAACCTTGATAAATAGGTGCCGATGACACCATGGGGTAAATTTACTAAATTGAGTTTTTAGAAGTGGAGATGTTGCCCATAGCAACCAATCAGATTCTACGTCACTTTTAGTTAGCACCTTCTAGGAGATAATAGCTAGAATCTGATTGGTTACTCTAGGCAACATCTCCACTTCTAAAAACTCTCACTTTAGTAAATTTACCCCCATGGGTTTTGTATACGAAGCAGCGGGTTGCAGGTACAAATGTAAAACACCGGGCATTACACTGACTGTGGGTGCATTTTAAATTATCACCTGCAACTGGACGATAAGCAGCGGTTTACAAAAGCTGCTGATTCGTAAATAAGCCCCATATCTTCATAAATATCTCACTTTTCTTTTCTCGTCATTAACTTATTTGTTTGTTTAAATAAGAAACATAGTACATTAGCACTAAGCCACCAGCTCAAACACACTCCTATCTAATACATAGCTACTATAGCTAGGAATAGTCTTATGCAGCAATGTTCGTCATCAGCAAAATAAAGCACACACTGCGCCATTGTTGGTCAAAATTATATGCTTAAAACCATACCATGGGTTACTCAATTCAGCACGAAGAGCCAACACACTACCATAGCAGCAAAACAATTATGGCCAATTGTTGATACTGATCATCCTCGTCTGTATTAGACAAATTATGCCAAGGTACTCACGTAGCAAGAATATTAAACATTTTGTTATAAAAATAATTATCGCAGGATTTGAAACAAAAAA
The DNA here is from genome assembly GCA_031769625.1 of Taudactylus pleione. NCBI lineage: Eukaryota > Metazoa > Chordata > Amphibia > Anura > Myobatrachidae > Taudactylus > Taudactylus pleione. Next base: position 12,403,253 of record JAUIMM010000012.1, on the reverse strand, counting down.
AGACTAACTTCTTAGAAAGGAATACTATAAATGCGTGTCATTACCTTATCACAGATGTGTTTTTCTTTCTTTTTTTTTAATCTGTATTCAGACAGAGGGACAATTCAAAGAGCGCATGGCTCAGCATAGATAAGCCATTAGGGCAGTAATCCAATCAGGATCTAGTTAACAGCCAGTGGCGCGGCACTTTGCCCAGGCACACCATAGCATGGTCACTTTAAGGCTGGGTACACACCGACGGATATATTGGCCGATCAATTGATCGGCCAATATAACTGGTGCCCGTTGGCCAGTGTGAACCAGCGATATGTGTGAATGGCGTCGGCTGTGCTGCACAGCCGATGGCAGATATATCTGTCCATCAGGCAGTGGGTACACAGAGGCCGCAGGGAGGAGGGGCGGGACAACCCCCCGGCCAGCGGGACCCGCAGCCAGAAGCAGATTATGGTCGTTCAGTGTGTATGAACGCCCATCATCTGCAGTTATACCTGTGCAGTGTGTACCCACCTTAAGATACTGCATAATAGATCAAGTTCCCTTGTAATTACGTAGGGGAGATCCAAAAGAACGTCTTCCACTAGAATTCAAATGCATCTTCATACTGGACACCCTAGTCCCAAAGGGGGCCATTTAACACCCATTTTTGGGTGTTAACATCAAATATTGTTTCCCCCAGATGTATGATAGAGAGACCGCAGCAGATATCAGATTATTGTTGTGATCCCTCCATTCCCGCCAGCAGCCACATCCTTCATAGGTGTCTATGGGGGATGCGATGCTGCCAAACTTATCAACTTCCGGAATGCGATGCATTCCAGATTTGCCCCTGCAGCTGTCATCTGAAGATGGCGTTAGCGGGTTGGGTACGGGATCCCGGCGGTCAAAATCCCGACGCCGGCATCCTGACAGGGTTAGAATACAGACACCTGTTGTTGGTAGGTATCCTAACCCTTTCCCTACCCCTGTCATTTGTATTGTAATTACTTTCACTTATGGTTGTATGTATTTGCTGTTTGGGTCATCATGACTACCAATCCCGATGACGTCAGAGCTCATGTGCCGCACCTTCCTGAGAGTAGTTGCACCCTAACCGGGAACCCAGAGCCAGGGGCTGGCTGGTGAATTTTAGCCTGGGGGGCAAGCACACAGCACATGAACAGTGACTAAACCTTTCCCCTCTCCCTACCCTAACCCTCTCTCCCCGATACCTAAACCTAACCTCCCCCTCCCCTCCCCCTAACCCTTACCCCTTGATGCCTAACCCTCCTCTAGTCCCTAACCATAACCTTTAACCATCCCACTATCCCCGATACTTACCTTTGGGATGCCGGCGCTGGGATTCTGACAGGCGTCGGAATACGGTACCGATATTCTAAGCGTTGGCATCCCATGTTCCGGGATTCTGACAGTATCCCTACACCACACATTACAGACACATTCGTACACACTAGACATACAAACATCACATCATACATGCACCACACACATATAACCGAGGCACACATGCCATCACATACGCATATGTGCACACAAATAAATATCACACATATACACGGCTTAATAACTGAAAATTGTGCTTACCTGGCATTTTTAGGTTCAATTATGTGGTGTTGAACGTGGTTGGTGCTCCGTCAGTCATGTCTCTTCTGATCAGCAGCCATTGGGTGAAGGGGCAGAAGCAGAAATGCGAAGAGGCACACGGGACAAGGGCATAGATAGGAAGGGGGCAGAGGCACAGATATGAAGGGGGGACAGATACGGAAGGGCAGAGGCACAAATATGGGGAAGGGGCAAATGTACAGATAGGGAGTGGTCAGAGTTGGGTAGTCTGAGCAAGGCACAAATATTGGGAGGTAGCAGAGGCACATATATGGGGAAGGGGCAGAGGAAAGATGGTAATGAGCACAGCATTGTCAAAGGAGGGGGCAGTGGCATAGATATGGGGTGGGGGCAAAGGCAGGAATGGTAAAGAGGACGGTGGGAAAGACTGTATAGGAGGAAGGGCTGGGGTACCTCTGTGTATGGCAGACATCTTCTGTGTAGTGCATGCACACTAAGCCTGGCCAGGAGAGGAGAGCTGGCAGTTGTAGAGGCAGATATAAGAACATGGAAGCTTATCTGGAGGGGCTAGAGAGGAGGGACAAGCATGTGAGAGGGGAACTTTAGGCTCCTAACTTTCCATAATCCATTCTGGCTTCGTCCTGTGCGCTCACGCCACATGAAGGGGGAGGTCACTTGAATACGATGGTGGTATATAGTTAAGAATATCACATTTATTTATTAACCATTTCTTATATAGCACAGCATATTCCGTTGCGCTTTACAATTTGAATCAACATTAACATTTTACTGGGTTGTAAAAGACATACATAAAAGACATACATAAAGGTAAGAGGGCCCTGTCTATAGAGGGGCTGTGGAACCATAAGTGTCAGCTAGTTCTGCCTGTCTGTGTTCACTCTCACGGAGTAGCTGGAACCTAAGGGTGATACACATCGTGATGCCTGATGGACTCCCTCCACCCAGATTCTCTAAGATCTCAGCGTAAGACCCCTTAGGATTCTGATTCTTTATCCCTTTCTGTTTACTTTAAATCAGTCTGTGCAATTATATGTATGTCTTGTTTATCCAACTATTTTTCTTGTAATTTAACCCTGGAGATATTTCTCAATAAATCCTAAAACTTTATTAGCGTTATCTCTGTGCTCTAATTAATTCACATGCGTGTGAGTTTAAGTGAGAATGAAGTGTCTGGTGAATGTAAGAGCGCTATTTTAATACTCTTCATGGTGGCAGCTTAGGTGAAACCCACATCACAACCACCCAGCTATACTTGTGTTCCGTGAAGAAAGAGACAAGGGGTGATATGTACTAAGCCTTGGACACAGATAAAGTGAAGAGATAAAGGGCCTCATTCAGAGGCGGTCGTTAGATGCAAGCGGTCGCTCTGAATCAGGGCAGCCGCTTGCATCCTGAACGACCGCCTCCTTGTCGATTGTTAAGCTGTGGGTTAACACCCACAGCTCTAACAACCGACATGGGTGATGGTCGCGATGGTCAAGACCATCGCGGCTTACGTCCAGACCCTAGGGTAGGGTCTGGGCACTCGTAAGTCCCAGGGAGCTTCCTGCTCTGATGGAGCAGGAAGCTCCCCACTGACATCAGCAATGATGTCAGTGGGGTCGCCACCAAAAGGCAAGCGTTCCGACTGGAACGCCTCCGTTTGGCCGGCACGCCCCCGGCCCGCCCAGCAAATGGGGTGAGCTGTCACTCAACATCGACAGCTCGCCCCGTCTGCTACGAGACCCCTAACGACGGAGCACCCATCGTTAGCCGGGTCTCGCGCATGCGCACGACGGAGCCGGATGGTAGCCAAAAGAAAAGCCATCCGTCGTGCGCATGTGCTGTGGGGCAACATCGAGTCGGTTGTGAGCGCTCAGCGCTCACGACCGACTCTGAATGAGCTCCAAAGTTACCAACCAGTCAACTCCATCACGTCTTTATTTAGATCATTATTAAAAATATCACCATATTGTCAACGTTTCGATCCTCTCAGGGACCGTCATCAGGACACCTGTATCAAGTGTAGACAGGACAACACCACAGAACATATAATTTTCTAGGCAGAAAGCCGTGGGTGCTCTAACATCAGAAAATATATGCATAAATAAGTTCATTTGCAACACATGTAGCAGCATTTCGAACCTATTAGGTCTTGACTTCTTTCTCAAGCTGTGCAAGACTAATAGTAACAAACAGTGCAACAAAATACCACACAATGGTGCCAAAACATGCCTAACTTTCTGTAGTAGTGACATCATAATTGGTAATGAACAAACTGAAAACAATCAAAACAGAATGAGAATAAAAAAGCAAGGGGAAAATATTAAATATAAAGTAGAAGTATTAAGATAACTCAAACAATATTATGCTAAACAGTGGGACTACAATTATATATAGCCATACAGACAGACACAATGTACCTAAGCAGCACTTAACAACATGGAAAGCAAAACTTGGGTTATCAGGCGTACATCGAGTAATCACTACAGACGCTACCTTGCAGAGGTACCAGCAAGTAGTGTGTGCTCCAGTGCAATGTGTGAGGGATGCTGCTGTGGCAGTGTGGGGCTGGTTGACCTCAGGAAGCCATTGCTAGGCAACCTCCAGCATTGGATCGCAACTACGGGAGGGCTAGCAGGCTCAAACCTGGAGATCAACATCTGTATTAACCCAATTGAGTTGGGAGCTGATTGGTTGGTACTTTATCCCCATCCACTTTCTCTCTCTCTCCAAGACTTAGTACATAGACCCCCTTAGTGCAGAATCACTCCTCTATCTTCTGATTTATACAGTCCTGCCTACTCCACTTGCAGAGAATTTTTCAAGTAGCAAATGACATATACAATAGATGGCGGCACCCATGGTGATTTGCTGCTGCATGGAACACTGAAACCACGGCCACTGATTGGGCCTGTACAGAGTAAGCCACAGTCCATTGAACTCTGCAGGACAGAACAAGGAGCCAAACATCCTCCGGACCCAGTAAGTAAGGACCACGGTCCAGCTGATCGTAACACCATACAGGGGACCTTTTCCCTTATGCACATCTAATTTCCTGCTTGTTTTTTTGTTTTTGACCCTTTATGGGATGTCACTGTAGAAATAAGGTACCCTCTCCAATGAGACACTTGGGGAAGACATTTCATAGAGATTGTTGTTAATAATAATGAAGGTAGCAATTACTTTTATAGTGCCAGCATATTCTAAGCTTTACAATTGTATCATCCATCACAATACATCACACTGTACTGGTGACATAACCTCTGGTGTTTTAAGCATTACAGATATCTCTAGGTGTTTTTAGACCTAGATCATGTCTCCAACACAGGTACAATGTTCAACTTTAAATGATATTGTATTAAAAGAAAGTTATCAAAGATACTTATTCTTATGTTATATAAGATGAATATATTATTTTTGGTAATTGAATAACAAGTGCTTGTATGGTTGTATGGTGTCATTATATTTAATGCTCTGCTGCTCCTATTTTGCTCTATTCGGTCATCATTGGAAAATTTGAGTATTTAGTTAACAAACCAACCAGTTTATAGATAGGAACAGCAAGATATTAAAAAGTGGAAGCAAATATAACAAATTAAAAACTTAATTTTTTTTTTTAACTAAAATAAATAAAATATTTTATTTTGAACAGTATATAAAAAAAGGTGTTCAGGATGGTAGTCAAAAGAAACGTCATCCTATTTCTAAGAAAGGAGAACACCAGAATGTCTGAAAATGTAATCTTTGAAAAGTTATGCACAAACACCAACATTTTATGGTTATGCAATATATATATAATAGAATAATTTTAGCTTTTTTTTCAGTTTTTTATTAACATGCTGAACCCAAAGTACAATACAGTTCTGTTTTTTGTGACAAATGATTTTTCCATTGGATAAGGGGAAAGGCCTGGAAGAGTGCATTAGGTATGTCCATAAATTAATTGGAGTAGGACCTTAAAAGAGCAAGAGCATGCCCATATTTGCACCATTTATTTAAAATTGTATCTAGGAATTTTAGAAGATGCTTTTAAAATAAATAAAAGTTATAACCTCTGCAAACTACACCCAACATACTTAAGATACAATAGAAAAACACACCAAAAAATATAAAAAAATTGTGTGCCATTTTTGTGGACTGTACCAGTATTAATTTGCTACAAATGATTGAATTGACAGTCTTCCATTTCGATAAAATAGATTTGGCCTGCAAAATGAGTTGTGACTTCAAGTATAAGTGAATGACATTGGAACTGAAGGAGATCTAGGTCATCAGCAGAAAAATATGTATGCATGTATATCTGAATACTTTGTAAAGCCGCATACACACTTGCCGATGAGGCAACAACGAACAAGGGGGGGGACGGCAATGCTGCATGTGGCAGCATAGCATCGTTAACGATATCCCCAGATTTGGCTGCATGTACAGACGACTGGGGATATAGTTATTGTCCCGCGGGAGTGCGCATAGTTCGGTCAGTGCATACACACTGGATGATATAAACGATATATCGTTGAATGATAACGTTATCGTTCTTAAAGATCGTCTAGTGTGTATGGGCCCTTTAGAGTACTACCTGTACTTGGTTGTAAGAACAAAAGTATGTTCATATCTCCTGTTCAGTTGGATCCTGCCTATAGAGTGAAAAAGGGTTGTTTCAAACCTGGAGCTCTAGGACCCTGTCTGAATTAGTACACAGCATTGCAGCTATAGTGCATGGGACTAGTGAAACATCAAGGAAAGAAAGATTAAAAGGTGAATTTAAAAAGCATTCACCGGAAGGTGTTCTATAATTTAATTAATGACACTCATTAAAGGCAATGCTGAGTAAACACTGGCTGAGATATTGCCCGATCAAGTGATGGCCAATATATCTTGTGCAAGTCGTGTGTACCTGCGATGTCTGTCAACGACGTCGTTCACAGATATATCGCGTCGGCTGTGCTGCACATCCGATGCCCAATTGGGGCATCATGCTGTGTGTGTGGGTGGTCAGACAGCCACCCATACACTTGCAGCAGAGACCGTGGGGAAGGGGGCGTGACACGTCCCCCGGCCAGCAGGACCCGCGGGCAGATGACAGAGTGATGGTTGTTCAGTGTGTATGAACAACCATCATCTGCAGATATATCTGCAGATCACTCATATCTGTTAGGTGTGTAACCAGCTTTAGATATCAGGATCACCATAAAATCTACCTGTTACATGTCTGCTCATAGCAAGTATTCTGTTGTCATGGGAACAGCATAGCTCTAACTATACTGCAAATTGGTGACTATTTTCTTAAAGGTTTACAATTCTTGCAAGCACTAATGGATGTGTTTAAGTATTTGATTTTTAAAGTCATTAATATCTGCTACTTTTCTTAACAGTGATTTTTTTAATATTTGAAATATCATTTAATAAGGTCCATGTTTTAGTGTCTGAGGAACAAACTGAATTACACTAAAGTTAATGTCACTCACCAGGAATCATGGTGGGATTTAAAAGTGCTAACGGCAAACACTATTTCTAATCAAGCTCTGGACCCAATGTCTCTTGCCGGACACCCTCACGATCTACTACTTCAAAAGACCTCTCATGATGCTCAGCGATGACCCTCTATAGCCACTTCCAAAATGATTCCAGTGGTTCAAATAGTGGAACAGTTGGTAGAACTTCAGCCGTTTGTCAAAGCCAGAAACTTTGGGCAACTTTGCATGGTAAGCAGAGTAAAAGGATGATCCGAAACCTCCAAACATACCGGCAATTGCCAGCTCAAAATCGGAATGGCCGTAGAAACAGGCAGGGTCAAATATCACAGGTCCAGTGTCTAGCTCAGCCACGTTCCCTCCCCACAGGTCTCCATGGAGAAGTGAAGGCACAATCTCAATTCCAGCAAACAGTTGTGGGATCTTCAACTGTGGGCATAAAATCAGCAGTATTAGCAGAAATCCAGAAGCTGTTACACCATTAATTATGGTAAAGGCAACAAATCCCATCACAGTAACATTAACCTAAATGCAGCAAAAGCAGTGACTGGAGCAAGGTTACGCTTTTATTTTCTAAGTGTATATGTTACTCAATGTTTGTACTCCTGTTAATTAAAGAATTAGGTCCATTTTATTGACAGAAGCACCTTGGAGATGATAGATATTTGATAGTCTAGGCAACTAAAACCTTCTGTTTTTACAGCTTTAGCTTTAAATATGGGTTTGTTTGTTTTTTCCTCTGCTACCTGGCTCACTAGTGCAGGAGGAACTTGTTATTTGGATTTATCTCTCACTCCAATCTATTACTAAATGCCTGTTGATTCTTATGCAGCGTAGTCAGAATTTAAAGAGCATCTCTCCATATATGTGTAATGCATTTTAATATGCGTGGTTAAGGTTGCTTTAAAAATGTTGATGCCCACAAAACTTGCAGTTGCCATGCATTGGCTTCAGAAACATACACTTGGGAACTTCCTGAAATTCAAGCTATGTCCCCTTTACCCTCACATTTATATAATAAAAGGTATACCTTATTTAAACTTGGTCAGTTAACATTTTCTATCTCTGTGTACAAAATATGTTCCATAATAGACCATAGAGCTATAAACATTCTTAGTAAATAAAAATGCCCCATAGCACTATTCCCCCACAATGAAAGATTCTTGGTAAGCGTATAGCATTATCCAGGCTTGTATACATTCTTAGTAAATAAAAATACCCCAGAGCAAACTAATTTTTCTACAATGGAGGACTCTGGGTAAAAGCATGGCCTCATCCAGGCTATGTCAAATCTCTAGGATGTAATAGCAGATATCACTTATCAATTCTGAGATGCCCTCAGAAAACTGTTTTATTAGCATATTTTTTTTTATAACAATATCTTTTTATTGAGACAAAGATTTAGATACAAACATGTAATTCGAATACATATAAAATATAGTATACAGAGTTTTGTTGATGAAACAAAAATGGCATATTAGAATATAAATACATAAAACACAATTGCTTGGCTTTATATGAACAGACATTTCTTAATCTGAATTGCCATATAATAAAGATATAGAAAGAAATGCCAGCTTCATTTCAAATTTGCCTAATAATATAGAACAAAAAGTACAAGTATAAACCACTGAACATGTTCTATAGGAATAGAGAAGTCTCACATTTTATGTATTTTTGAAAATAAAATAAAAATATAGAGTTAAATCATATAAAGGGGAAGAAATACAAATGAAAAAGGGAAAGAGGGAGGAGGGGGGGTGAGGGGCCGAGCCAGAGCACGAGGGGCAACACATCACCAGCGACCAGTCACACAGCATAGATAAGATATCAAGGCGTATGTTTCATAACTAGGGCAGGGCGTCAGCATAGTTAGTATGTGCCTCCAGCCATTGTGTTGATTTAAAGCATCTATATATCATATTTTTAATATCGATAGGTTGAGAGGCTATATATTTCTCCCACATAATGAAAAAACATTTGACTCGAAGTTCCTTCTGAAGAGAGGCCTCCGTCCAGTCCATTTTGAAAATGGAAAACAATTTCTCCTCAAACAATTTAAGGGATGGTGGGATAGGGGATATCCATTGCGGCAGGATACTCTTACGGGCCACATTGGATACTATGGTGAGGATTTTCCTATTTTCTAGAGGTGGATGGTGATCAGACCCTAAATAGCCCAAAACCGCCCATCCTAGGGTTAGAACAAACGATTGGGTAAAATGAAGATTTATATATTGAGTGATTTGTGACCAAAACAGCTGGATTGGGGAGCAGTTCCAAAGGCAATGAAAGAGCGTAGCTGGAGACTGGCCACATTTGGGGCAAGGTGGGGAGTCTGGCAACCCCACCGCACTCGCCCGAGAGGGAGAGACATATCCCCTGTAAAATATTTTGTATATCATTTCCCTATATGTGGTTGCTGGTAAGGTGTTCAGTGAATAGGAAAGGGTGGTTATAATATCTGAAATTTGGAGATGCGGGAATTGTTCCTGCCATGACGATATGCCTGTACGATGTGGTTTGGAGAAGCAAGGGGAGCGTACTAGTGAGTAGAAATGAGAGATCAATTTAGATGTTTGGTCTGGTCTTAAAAATGATGGATCCAATTTGTTGGTCCAGTCATTATCCGATAAGTTATGTAAGATCGTGTTTGCATAGTGTTGCAGTTGAAAATATGCAATAATATGATTTTCGAGAAACCCAAATTTTTCAATTGCATTTTGAAAAGATAACGGTTTCCGAGATTAAATATCCATAATGCATCTAAGTGAAGAGATATCATTTCTGGACCAGGAGCAGAAGGGATAGTTGGTGATGCCCTTTTGGAAAGCTGGGTTTCAACAAAAAGGCAGAAACAAAGAACAGGAGGGATTCAAATTCCAAGCTTTTCTTATCTTGAACCACACCGTTCTAGCGGACATTAGCAGTGGGTTTTCCAATACTGTAGGAGGGATGTCTTTTTTTGCCATATGAAGAAAGGCCACTAGGTGACTGTCGGGTATGAGCTGTTGTTCCAATTCAGAATTGGCATAATTATTATTAGAGTGTATCCAATCCCTAATGTAACGGCAGATAGCCGCCTGATTATAGAAAGCCATATGAGGGAAATTAACACCTCCTTCTTTTTTGTTTTTTTGTAGGACTTTAAGGCTAACTCTAGGTTTATTGCCATTCCATATAAAGCGACGAAAGGTGGCGTTCAGACCTTGTTCGTCTTTATTGGTTAATACTATTGGTAAAACTTGTAAAATATATAGTAATTTTGGGAAGGATATCATTTTTATGAGTTGTGCCCGACCCAGAAAAGATAACTGAAGACTCTGCCAACGATTCAGTTCCTCTGTTACTTTAGAAATTACTTTCGTGATATTAAGTGAGTATAATAAGGAGATATTTTTTAGCAATTGAATGCCTAAATAGGGAATAGAGGTATTTGCCCACTGGAGATTCAAATCAACTGCCCACCGAGGACATTGAACTGGGAATAAGGCCTTAGCTATCGATTTTTGGATGTTAATAGAAAATCCAGTGATTAGGCCAAATTGAGATATCTTAGATATGACTTCCCTCATACTATCTTCAGGATTAGAAAAAAAAAGGAGTAAATCGTCAGCGAAGGCCAGAATCTTCAGAGATTTAACGCCTATGGGGATGCCTTTAAAATGTTTAAGATTCTGCAGAATGCTTAGCAGCGGGTCCAGGGCTAAGTTGAAAAGGAGAGGGGATAAAGGGCACCCTTGCCTTGTTCCCCTAGCCAGAGGAACTGGGGCACCCAACAAATTATTAACAATTAGTTTAGTTGTGGGATTGGAGCAAAAAAATTTGATCAGGTTGATGAACCTCGGGCCAAATGCTCTCCCTTTTAGTACACGATATAGGTGGGGCCAGGCTATCTTATCAAATGCCTTTTCTGCGTCAAGGCTTAATAAGACATTTTGAGAGTTTGTACAATTTTTAGACACAACAATAGCAGAAATAGCAGATCTAATACCTAGAACCGAGTGTCTTGAATTAGTGAAGCCTAGTTGGTGATGAGTTAAAAGGGAAGGCATCAGTGTTTGTAGTCGGGTAGAAGTTATTTTTGCTAATAGCTTAAAGTCCTGTTTTAGGAGTGTTATGGGACGGTAAAACCCCACCAGCTCCTCATCTTTGTTGGGTTTTGGCAGTAGTATAGTATGGGCTTCGTTAAAGTCTGGGTAGGTCGCCCCACCCTTTATAATAAGTTGGAAAAGGGACGTAAGAGCCGGAGACAGGTCCTCACATAAGAGCTTATAGTATTCGCCACTAAAGCCGTTTGGTCCCGGAGCCTTATTAAGTTTGAGTGTGTGAATGGTACGTTGAATCTCCTCAACTGTCACATCTGACTCCATTATCTCCCATTGTGACCTTGTTAGTTGAGGTAGATGCGCCTCCGAGAGTAGGGTTGATGCTAATTGAGGAGAGTCAGGGTCAGCAAAATATAATTCTGAAAAGTATGAGTGAAAGCTATTTTCTATGTCCGAGTGTGAGGTAATAACACCTCCAGGGGTTTTTAGTTTGGAAATAAATTTTCTTTGGATTGTTGGTGGACCATGTGCGACAGTAATTTTCCCGCCTTTCCACCCTACCTAAAATATCTATTCTTAGCGTAGGATACTTTTAGCTGTGCTTCATTAGAAAGGAAGGTTTCCATGAGATTTTTGTGTTTTGTGTAAGTGTTTTTGTTGGTGTCCAAGGGGTCAGTTAGATAATTGTGGTATGCCTCGCTAAGATTTTGGTTGAGTTTTTGAACATTTTCTCTACGTTCTTTATTTCTATGTGATACGTAAGTGATTACATGTCCATGCATAAATGGCCTTTAGATGCGGACCAAAACAGGACAGGATCATTTTGGTGTATATGATTTGTGGATCTATAGCAGTCCCATTGGTTTTTAAGATATTCTTTAAAATCGTCTTTCGAATACAAATAGGATGGGAAGCGTCAGTGTTTATTTGTGTTATGTGGGGATCTTAGGGAGATATCCAGATAAATGGGTGCGTGGTCAGAAATGAGAATATTCCCGATATACGCCTTTTGTAGTCTCGGAAGTAGTGAGTCCGCAGCGAGAATGTGATCCATCCTAGTAAACACATTATGTACGTGTGAAAAGAATGTAAATTCTTTGCTGTTGTAATTTAATAGTCTCCAAGGATCTAACAGATTATGGTGTGAGATTAACAGACGAATTCCATCCCCCCTCCCAGTTGGGCGTGAAGGAATAGCTGGTGATCTATCAATACATGTGTCAATTACAAGGTTAAAGTCCCCCCCAATTATTAGATTAGGGGTGTCCATTTTCATCAGTAAATTGGAAATTTTAAAAAATAAGTCAAAATTAGGTGCGTTTGGGGCATAAATGTTGAGTATGGTGAACAGTTCGCCAAAGATTTGTATTCTAAGTATAATAAAGCGCCCTTCTGGGTCAATGACAGAGTTAACAATATTATACTCCAATCGTTTGTTAAGTAGAATTGCCACTCCCCTTTGTTTTCGAGGATAAGGAGCCGCTATACATTCACCAATCCAAGGACCAGATAGATTAGCGTAGGGTCCCTCCACCCAGTGAGTCTTCTGCAGCAATACAACATTGAGATTAAATGATTTGATATGTGATACCACTTTTTTCCGTTTGATGGCAGAATTTACGCCCGCTACGTTCCAAGACAGGAAACGCAAGTTAGAAACAGTATTAGTTATAAGTTAAGTAAATAATGATAGAGGGTCGGTTATCAACCAATACCTCATCTCGTATGGCCTGCAGTAAGTATTGAGTTGGACATTAAAGCCATCGTCCTGTCCCAGTGATCTGGACGAATTGGCTCCTGATTATTGCAGTATTTTGAAGAATAACTGGCAGTGTGTGAAGGCACAGACCCCCCCCCCCCCCCGGACCCCGGATCCACCGCTCAAGAAAGAAAAGGGGATAGAAAAAGAAGGGGAATGAAAGGGAAGTACAAAAAAAGAAAAACAAGGGTATAAGGTACACAGAAAACCTTGTGTGGTATAGGTCAGACATTTTACTCAAAGCAATTTATGTATCAATTTGTGAACCTGTGAGTCTTAGACTCAATGTAACTTAACAAGTGTGATATGAGACAGATATTTCATTCAGAACAATTTTAATGTATTTTAGTGTATCAACTTGTGAACCTATAAGTCTTGGACTCAATGCAACTTAGGAAGTGTGAATTATCACCTCAAAGAGGAACATCTTAACTCAGCCGTTAGGAGGGGAACGGTTAAGCCCAACAGGCGAATTAGGTGACATATTAAAATGAGCTCTAGCTGCCTGTGGGCTGTCAAAGGGGATTGGTTTGCCATCTAATATAACTCTCAATTTTGCTGGGTATTGCAATACAAATTTAATTCTCTTCTCAAAGAGGAATTTGCAGATAGGACTAAATTCTCTTCTTTTAGGAGAGACTACAGCTGAGAAGTCCTGGAAGACTAGCACCGTGAAGTCACAGATTTTGAGAGAAGTGACCTTACAATATGCTCGAAGAATGTTTTCTTTATCGCGAAAATCCAAGAATCTTTCTATTGCCTGTCTAGGGTTGTTATTTTTAGATTGGCGGTCAGGGCCAATACGGTGACAACTTTCAATAGCGATTGTGCCATTAGTAGTTGAGACCTGGAGCGCACTCACCAGATCTACACTAAGAAGGTCGTTGAGGTCTGAGCCTTTTATCGACTCAGGGCTTCCCAGGAATCGCAAATTATTACGTCTGTTGCGATTTTCCTGATCATCCAACTTGTCAGTCAGAACTTCTATTACTTTGGATTTTGCGGCTACAATGTTCTGTAATATCGCCAGGGCATCTTCGTTGTCACTAGTGCGCTGCTCCAAATCGGCTATTCTTTTGGTATTGGATTCAAGCTTAGTTAAGATTCTGTTTATGGATAGCTGAATAGTATCCATTTTTTTGTCAATAGATGTTTGGATGTTGTCTAATTTTTTATCCATTTGTTGGAAGAATGGGGGATTATCTTGAGACATATCAGAAGCAGGGGAAATCGGAGCAGCCAGTGATGGCGAAGGCTGAGAATCTTCCATTGAGGTTACGTTGTGTGTTAGGGTGTTTTTATTTTGGTGAGATTTGTTACCACCTTTGTTAGATTTGACCATTCTTTGGGGTAATTGTGTATTCATGTATAGAAATCTTTCCATACCATGCAATTTCAAATCGGTTGAGATATAGGTAGCTAGAGTATGATATAGATGATTAGATTAAAGAACCCCTCTTGTATGATATAGTTAGATCAAGACAAGACTAGGATAAATGACTACCCGGTTAACGACTAATCAGTATAAAATGAGTAACAATGAGGTCACTAGAGATAACAAGGAGTGTTGGGGCTAAGTTAAAAAAATAGTAGTTGATTATATGCACGTCAGCCACCTGACCGACACCCACACACGCGAAAGTAAGTACCCATAATAAGCAACAATGAGACCAATAGTGATATAAAGTACTGTTGAGGTCAGACTGGTAAGAGTATCAGTTGAATATAGGGAAGTACTGGTGAGTGAGTATTGGTTGACAATTACTCCTGGGATAGTTTCAGGTAGAACAAATTAAATTGTCTAATATGGTGTGAGGAGAGAATTAGCAATCAGACTGTAAGACATTTGTGTAATGACAGAGAACATGCATTCAAACCCTCACAATCCACCAGGTGGTGCTGGTGTCAATGAAATAACACTGAATAGGCTCAAGTAATGGTAGAGCAGAGCAACTTATAAAGTAGTACACATAAGCATAAAATAATACACAGTGGAATATGTATAATCTTTAACTACAGACCCATATAACTGATGAGAGAAGGTAGGTGGTGTGGATTATGCAGAGAGAAACCACAACCGTATCGCGTGGACCACCCCCCACGGCAACTAGAGTTCAGTTGATGAGCCTTGAAAGAGCTGGATAGGGATACCAGGGCTCATTAGACAGAAATTGATTACCTCCTGGTTGGAGATGACAGATGTCGCGGGCACCCGGAGTCGCCGCTGCGGTACAGGCAGCCAGATTGCAGGCTGCACTGGGGTAGGGAAAATAGAAGTACAGCGCGTGTCCCCACTAATATATGGCAGGCACAGCTGAGGATCACCTCAGTGTACCAAGCAGCATGTAGGGAAGGCGGGTAGGAGGGAACCAGACAAGTTCAGCAGAGTCCCGGATCTTCAGCAGCCACCACCGCAGGGGCACAATCGGCACAGCCCACACTTCAGGGGACAGCAGGAGGACTGCATTCAGCCCTCACAACCGCGATCTACGCATAAGACCAGGCGGCAGGCAAGGGGAAACAGTGCAGGCGGCAGGTAAATGGGAACAATCCAGGCCACCGGTAAGGAGGAGCAGTCCAGGCGATCAGCAAGGAGGAGCAGTCCAAGCGCCAGGTAAGGAGGAGCAGAATATATCACCACTTGTGAATGGCAGATATAGCAGTGATTTCCCCCAGCACTTCGAAGTGGCAGGCAGGAAAGGAGAGTAAGAGAAGCATGGGGGACCAGAGCTCCGATCCCTCAGCCGCTCACCTGGCTAGTATTGCAGATCGGTCTTCGGGCAAAAGAGGATCTGAGTGATATAGTGGTCGAGAGATACCCGTACCTCACAGGCTGCCGCCCAACTGCATCGCCACACGATCGAGCTGCACGCTCCCGGTAAGGGGGATCTCCAGGGGGTCCCAGACACCAGTCTATGTGTCCGCAGGAGGAAGGGGAAAAGCAGGCGTTCGGGGTGATGTAAAGTCAGGGGATAAGGCTCAGCACAATGTAGGTGTATGGTCACTCGAAGGGTTATCACTCCTCACAGGCCCATGCTATGCGGCCCAAACAGTTACGGCCAGACTCCGGTGGATTGGGTGGTCCGATCAGCTTGATATTGGGACCATCTAAAAGCTCACACCCTCATTCAGAATTTGTGGTGTGTGGTAGGTGAAATAAAATCTATCAGGTCTCCGATGCAGATAGATTTTCCCAAGCTGAGACGGAGAGAACATTAAAACGCGGCCATCACGATGCTCTGCCCACCGAAGGCAATTATTAGCATATTAATATGATGAGAGGAGCCATCTGAAGCTGGTGAATACTTCATTTGCCAATCACGTTACAGAAACAATATATAGATGAATCCTATGCTTTGTTATATTACATGTGGAAGTATAAAATTGATAATATGCTGGATATCTCCACACCTATACTACAGTGTCTACAAATGACCCACTTGTAACTGTGCCCAAAGTTCCCTGGCTTCTCTGTCCCCAGAGGACTTCTCGAGCATGTCCATTTGGTGCTGGATTCTCTGGCGGGTGTAGAAAATGACCCAGTCGTCCTGCCAATCATTCACCTGATAAAGAGATATTTGCAGTGGTCAGAATAGTTCTCTAATACATATAATAAATCTGTACTTATAAATCTGGGATTAAATATATGATGCAAACAATTTAGCAAACAAAAAAAAAAGTTGTACGGATCAAAACTAAATAAACCCCAAATAAAAGCCACACACTACAATATTGATTTTTAAATGCAACCAAAACAAAAAATTTACAAAATCAACATGTAACTTTGACAGGGAAGATGGGCCCCCCTCAGCTCTGGGCCCCATACCAGCTGCACTCCTTGCACCTATGGTAGTTACGCTGATGTGCGAGTTCACTAATACCTATTTTCTACCAAAAACCGAGGTCTGACCTGGGTTTTCAGACACGGTTCCAACCCAGATCAGACACAGTTTACACAGCACCATCGATCTGGGTTATTCTCAGGTCAGACCTGTTCACACTGAACCTGAGTCTGCCCTGCTAAACTTTTGAGGTCATATAAAGTGGGAGGTGACTGCTCCACAACCATCAATCAGCTCCTTTTAGGCATGACCCAGGTCACGACATTTACACTGCACCATTACCCAGGTCCATCCTGGGTCCAATCCTGGTAGCTACATGGGTTGGATTGCCGGGTCACTTGACCTGGGTTATTTTTCAGGGACCCTTTTACACTGAGCTGCGACCCGGGTAGACCCAGCAAAAACCCATGGTTTTGCTCTGGTGTAAAAGGGGTATTAGTTAGAGGATAAACAGTTACATTTTCCTTCAATGCAGTAATCCTCTGATTTGGCGAGACCACCCAATGTTCCAGAGCTGTACTCCTCCCTTTTACTTGGGTGGGATTGTTACATAACGGATGAGCAGGCATCAATACCTCTTTCTGTGAACTTAATGTTAGCATGGAGCAATTAGCCATGACAAAATTGCAGTTCCAGGAGGATGGGCCATTAGAACGGAACAGCAGTAATGACGAATCGTTGCACCAATTTAATCATATACTAGTAAACTCCACCTGAAACTAAAGTTAACATTTTGGATGTAATTCTAGAATAAAGGAGATTTCCATCTTCAGATGCTCCTAATGTAATTGCTTTATGCTTTCCCACAGCATTAACTAAATACACATTTTTTGTCCTTTATTTTTTATTATTTATGTTATCAGAGGCGGGTTTATGTTCATTCCCCTGTCATGTGATTTCTGCATTGAATATATATGTATTTAGGCACAAATTTAGTGGCAATCCTACTTATAATGCTTTTGGTCTAAAAATTAAAGGTCTTTATGGGGAGATTACAAATTCTATAACCATAATTATCGGTATGCAGTCAGTTTGTCGACAATCAGGATGCTGATGTATAGAATATCGACACTCACAATAACAGGACTGACCTAAAGTAAAAAATGTCAGATTGTCAATGTTGACACCCAAAATGTCGACACAGTATTTTAGGGTTCGAGTTGGGCTCAGAGTAAGATTGAACGGCAAATCCAATTGTGAATGTTGACAAAATATACCAAACCCCAATTGTCCATAATTGGGAAATGCTTTCATCTAACTGGAAGAGAAAGGACAGTACAGACATGTGATTGGTATATTGTGCAAAATACAGTACCTCAGAGTTAATTAGTAATCTTACCAGGGGAAGATATCCGCAGCAGGTCACGGTATGGAAGCCAAACTTGTCTATGTATTGGACATCAGACTGTCCAGGTCCTTTGCCTTAAACAGCACAAGCAAAATAATCAAATGAAGTCCAGAAAATATTAAAATACTTTCATGTGGCTGGGTGCTAGATAAAACGTGGGGAAGACCATCTGAATTTAGAATACAGAGGAAGCCATTTTCGTGGCCTAAACGAATATTCAAAGATAGATTACTAGTGGCCAGTTCTATCACGGGAGAATGAAACAAGAATTTACAGTTAAGATTTATATCCAGAATATAATTTACCATCATGCACATTTTATTATGAAGGTACTTTCCAGTGCCATCATTGGTTTCCTTTTAACGTAGTGTTTAAGCAGGAAGGTTTAAAAGTATCTTTTTTTCTATCAATTCAAATACAAGAAAATATATTTCTTGATTTGGCTGTTTAGCTGTAACTAAGCTTAAATGGAAAATAACAGTTTTTTTTCTTTTAGGCCAGAAACATACCTCCCAACATTAAGGGCAAATGAGGTCTAAAATTACAACCAGCTACGTCATCTTCCCACACTCCAGCCCACTGATCCAAACACGTCCATTTTCATAGTCGAACAAATTAGGACTGTCCCACTAATTTCAGGACAGTTGGGAAGTATGCAAAAAAAGAATAATTCTGAAACTAAACTAAAATTTTTAACCACATTTGGTAAAAAAAATCTTAAAACAAAAACTGAATTGTGACATTCAAACAAGTGTGTTAAGTATACGTGAGAAGTAGAGAAGTACTGTATCTCTTAAGCTGCATATCCACTACACAATAAATTGGACGATTTGAACAATAAAGATATCGTTCATCATCTGCAATATCGCCCAGTGGGTGTACCGTCAACTACTAACGATGCGCGCTCCCGCTGGTCGTTGACCTCTTTCATTGCCCGTACTTGCAGAGCAACCTGACGATATCATCAGGTTCTGCAAGTACGGGGATAAGGAAGGGTGACATCACTGAACGATATTGTTAATGATATCGTTCAGTGTGTATGCTCAATGTCATTAACGACAGGGGAAACACTAGACGATACCACTCATGGAGCATATTGTCTAGTGCAGTGTTTCCCAACCTCGGTCCTCAAGGCACACTAACAGGTTTTAGTGCTATCCATGATTGGGCACAGATGGTTAAATCAAAATAACTGAGGTACTAATTAACACACCTGTGCTTAAGTATGGTTATCCTTAAAATCTGGACTGTTAGTGTGCCTTGAGGACCTTGGTTGGGAACCCTGGTCTAGTGTGTATGCGCTTTTAGAATGGAATATCTTCCTGCTACTTTTGGAAATGTGGATCCTAATCTGTAATTACCCACAATTCCGCTATCCTTGTTCATCTTCTCCTGCAGCCTCTGGTTAAAGAGATGTAGATCTGCCAGCTGCTCTCCCAGCTTTACAGAATATCTGAAAAACAACAACTTATTAATCTCCAGTTACAATAAACACAAACACAAAAATACCCTTTTTATTATTTAGAGTAATGTAGTTCTTCTGAAAGCCGTATACTTTCTATCCTGTAGGGCAGGGGTCTTCAACCTTGGCCCTCCAGCTGCTGTGGAACTACACATCCCAGCATGCACTGCCACCTTTTTGATATAACAGCATGCTAAAAGTATGGCAGTGCATGCTGGGATGTGTAGTTCCACAGCAGCTGGAGGGCCAAGGTGGAAGACCCCTGCTGTAAGGGGTAGGGGATAATGTTGTGACTGGCCTTATGCAGTACTACCATATTTTGCCATCACTACATAGGGTTCTATTGGTTAAACATGTTTCCTCTATGTGTATCTGCAGTCCAAGGCTGTCACAAGCCAGCTCTACATGTGCGGCCACACTATAATATGTATGTCGTACAAATATGACTGAGATACATGATGGAGATAAATTAAAGGTAAATGAACATGGGCGGTGTCCCTACTTATCTATGTTCCGTTCAATGAGCAAAATGCAGATGAAAAAAGAGACATTAAATAGGGACCACCATTCCTTTTGAGGATGGCAGGGGCTATTCTTATAACTACTCAATGTACCACAGAAGGATCTACGTTCTGCAACACCAGCTGGATGGAACACACAGGTAGTGAGTGGAGCGACAGCCTGCGTGAGTGTACCAGAGGTATAAAGAAAAAAATGTGTTCATTCCACTTAAAATGCAACCTAGCCTTCACTGAAAATGTCCAAATAAAAAGGGATAGGATAGAGCTGTATTATAAAACATACTCGGTAAGTTGTGGCATATTGATCACTGAAGGCAGAAAAAGGCTTTGCAGAAATTGGAGTTTTTTTGCATTTGTATAAACAGAAAATTAGCAGAGATGGAGCAGTATGACCAACAACATGTTTCCTTACTCAAGGTAACTTCCTCAGATGGTCCTATGATGAAGTTTCCTAGAGTAGCAAAACGCTTTAGAAGTCAGTGGACCAGGCAGCACTATTACCTCTGGACTTGCATAAGACCTTGCTGCCACCACCATTTACCTCAGTGACATCTGCATACCTTCCAATTCACTGGACTATTGTGCGGCAATCTGTCACCAGACATTCCATCTCCTATACCTGGGAGCATCTGAGGTACACACTTCAATCTGCAATTGGCTGATAATTGTGCGCATTACCGCTACATACTCCACCTGGTGATACCATTGGTCTCTAGGATTTTTACCATCAGCAGGATCCCTATGTCCATAATTATTGAACTTGACCTATTATTCTAACACAATACATATGAGTAACTACTATTATGTTGCATTTTATTTTGTGAAATACCTGTTTATATAATGTGCTTATATTTAAATTCCACTCATTTTATCCTAACGCTATCCTATATATCTTTTGTGGATTTAATAAAGGACCTGTAGTCTGGCTTTCCCCATACCAGCCCTCAAAATAAAATATAAAATAAAGCACAGGTATTTAATCTAAAACTATGTAACATCACTAACTTTAAGTGGTGTGTAAAGGAACGTCTCTAATAAGAGATACACGAGCAATAACTTAATCACTCCTAAGATCCTGCTTTGTTCCTGTGACCAACGGATTAAAGAGCACACTTTAATCCAACTCTTTAAGCCTAGTTTACTGAATCAACGCTCTGCCCAATACCCAGCAGTCCTAAGACAATAAAAAGCAGTCAGGAGAACTTGGCCATAGCAAAAAACAAATAGGTGTTGCAGCAGCTACACAATACCTGAAGAGTAAGGGCTTTCAGATGCCAGTGGAAGTAACTGGTGGTGGTACCGATTACCCTTCTAAAACTGGGGTCATTACGATTGTGCGCAGGTGACATCCACAGTGGTTGAGTGACTGGTTTGACCAAGTTGCACCAGGAGTGGTCAATGACAACCTGATTATTTTGTTTTTTAAGAACTTTGAGCCATAAACCATTAAACAATCCTAACAAAATCCCTTTATTTTAATAAATCATTTACTCTAATGATTCAAACACACAGCAAAGTATTAGTTGTTGAACATATTTTACTGGATCTATTATAGAATAACACTTGGAAATATTCTGTTATTCAACTTGAATTACATATGCAAAAGAATAGCTATGATTTCATATATTTATAGTAATCTGGAAACGGGGGGCAATATAACAAAACTAATTGGCTGATTACTAAATTTGCCCTAGTGTGTACATTTTAGGACTGTGGTTCTCAAACTCAGTCCTAAGGACCCCACACAGTTCACGTTTTGCATGTCACCCATGTCACACATCAGGTGCACAGGTGTATTCATTACTCACTGACACATTTTAAAAGATCCACAGGTGGAGCTGCTTATTTAAATTCTGTGAGGAGATCTGGAAAACATGCACTGTTTGGGGTCCTGAGGACCGAGTTTGAGAACCTGTGTGTTGGGAAATTAGACTGTAAAGGTGCATGCATACGTAATGATTTTGTAACCAATGATTTTCTGTCAGATTTTCCCTTGAAAAAGTGAACGATTTGTTGAAGTGTAATGAACGATGAACGAATAATGGGCCCGATTCAGACCCGGTCGCAAGCGCTGTGCGCTCGCAACCGGGTCGATGGTGGCCCAGAGCGCATGCGCACGGCGGAGCCGGCTCCGTCATGCACATGCGCGAGACCCGGATAGCGGCAACGAGACCCTACCACAAGGGTCTCGTCTTGACCATCGCGACCATCTTCCTGGCCGCTTGCTATAGCTGTGGGTGATCACCCACAGCTATGCGAGAGGCCAGGAGGCCGCTCTAAAAAAAAAAAAAAATAGCCGGGCCCTGATTCAGAGCGTGCGCTCTGTCAGAGCGTCCGGCTCTGAATCAGGGCCAATGTTCCTTCCCTTAATGAAAATCGTCATGTTGGGACAGTCAGAAATGGACGATGAACGATAACTACAAATGGGAGTGCGCATTTGTGATTATCGTTCATCGTTATAACTCATAAACTGAACGAATATTTTTTCCGATTTAACGATAATGATGCATTATCGACAACGTTCAAAAAATTGTTACGTGTGTATACACCTTAAGTTCTGCAATATTTGGCACTATATAAATAAACCATAAAAATAATAATGAAGATAAAATCAAAGGTTAAAGTAGAGATAAAGTCACACAGACAACTATGTATATGATTTACAGGCATGATTATGACCCTAAAAATTAGTATCATCATGATCTACCTGTTGAGACTTTTCATGTCTAGGTGTTCCATAACTAGCACAGCGCCCGATGCTGGCTGGTCTATGACCTTCATGGGTTTGGGAACCCTGATGGTTTCTGTTTGGTCAATGGCTTCCAGACTAGCCATCTCACCCTCAAACATCTTCCTTGCCTAAGAAGAGACAGAGAAACATTTGCATGCAATATGGTACCATAAAACAATCCTTGATGGTCTTTATCCAACACATGCAGTCTATATATTGTCTGGATTAATATCTCCTCTACAACTATTGTCCAGACCGCCATCATGTTGGAGATATCTATGTTAGCGATATATGAATGACCTGATGAGAAATTTGGCATTGCAGTGGAATACTGCACTTAAATAATAAATACAGAGTTGTTCACCCTGGAATTTTCAGTGAAAGCCAGAGCTCCCTAGGAAACTAGTTATCCCCAGGACGGTCCCAGTTCTTTTGACTGGAAATGTAGAACACTGAAATCTCATTTTTTAGATCCTTATTCTTAGGGTTCAGTTAGTTAGTAGTTTGGCCACTATGAGCCATTCTGGAATAAAACTGTCACGACCAGGGTTTCATGGCGTGGAGGTTTGCGGTCCTTACCGGTGAGGGCGCTGTGGCGCGGTCCTTCTGTTGGGGGAGCTGGTGTGTGGAAACTGGCATTGGCTGTACGCAGACGTCTGCCAGCATTGGGCCATCCTGGCAAGGGTAAGTCTAGCGGCATCTCTGCATCATAAGTGTCTGGGCGCCACCATGTTGTCTTTGGCCATGTGACATTGCAGGCCAATCGTCTGTAGGTCACCTGCTCTCTCTGGCCTATCACGTTCCTCTACTGGGTACTTAAGGGTGTTTGGAGCTCCATGTAGTTGCCAGTGCAACGTGTTCACAGCGTAGCTGTGAGAGAGTTCTCTGCGCTCCTGAAACCTAGACTTGTGCTTGCCTAGCTCCTTGTCGGCTTCTGTCTCCCTTCATAGCCTGCACTGCTCTGCCTTGCCATGCTCTCCGCTGAGATCAGCCCTGCACCTTCCACCAGACCCACTCCTGCCTGAACCTGTCTCCTCAGTTAACCCACTCCTGCCTGAACCTGTCTCCTCAGTTAACCCACTCCTGCCTGAACCTGTCTCCTCAGTTAACCCACTCCTGCGCAACCATCAGCACAGAATTACCGGATATCCCCTGCAGCCACTATTCAGCAAATCAGGATATCAACTTCACTCTCACAGTCTAACTGGATTCATCTATGTCACTGATCTGGACATTCGTTTACTCCCATTCACTACAGCTCTCTTCAGCCACATATATCAGTTTGTTTATTATTGGACTTTAGTTTATCTTATTATTCATGTCTACGAACAGTCACATTAAACAACCCACCTTTCAGTTTAAACCTGTTCTGGTGTCTGCTTCAGTTTCCACCCCGGGTCCACAACAAACACAGACTCTGACAAAAACATCACAGTTGGCAACACTGCTCATTTCTCCTTGCACCCCATAGAGGCGCACAGGATAAAATGTGATCTACAGCCTATAGTAATAGGCACATAACCTTTAACTGAATCAGCCCCATACAGCGGCTGTCACCTATGCAATGTGGAGGCACCCATTTTGTGGAATAATCCAAAAAGTTACATTGTTCTACTCCTATTGTACAAAAAGCACTTGTTACCACCCGCAGGTAACCTTCACGCCCGATCAACCAGTCCTAATACCTGTGCAAATCATATGATCGCCTTATTAAAGGGATGCATTTGCAAACCATCATGAGGATTTCAAGGAAACAGCAATTCTGTGTGTACAACTCGGTCTATTTATAGAAAATTACCAAGTTGCCAATAGTCATAGGAAAGCCTCAGCCAGTCCATAGGTGAAACTAGAGATCTGGTAATGGGTGATCAGAGTTTTAACACCGTGTCAGATATTGTGTTACTGTGAACAAAAATTCTATCACACATTATATATCGCCCCAGCCAGCCTCCCTTCTGTGTCCCCAGCCTTCCTTCTGTTTCTCCATCCCCAGCCGGCCCCCACACTTACCTTCTTCTTGTTGCTCTGAGTCCTACTCCTCACGTGACGCGGATCCTCTTTCGCAGCGGCCCAATGTGACGTCATGATGTCACGAGCCAGGTCTCCAAAAAAAAAACCAAAATGTAATTGCACGGCAGTGGGCAGGCTGCGGGTGGGGCAAGCTGGCCGGACCACCCCCCAGTTTCGCTTATGTCAGCCACATCACTTTTTTGATAGGCTGCAGTCTCACAAATATTGGTTCAGCACCCAAAGGGATTCTGAGTCATACACAAAGTGACTGTGTTTGCGTGATGCCACAGAATCCAGATTTGCGAAACTATTTTAATGTGAGTTTCTGTACAGCTTCAAGCGGGAAGCCTCTCCGCCCACTGTAGCGCCACAGCTGCAACAGTCCATTTTCCACTGTTTGGGAGCAAATTGCTGATTGACATTTGCTCCCATTCATTACCGGATTTTAATTTCAACCAACTAGTTGGTCTGGTGTATGGCCAGCTTTAGCTTTATGTAATCTTTAATCTGATCTCACAGGTTCAATTTACTAATGGTGCGTACAGATGGGACGATCGACAACTATAACGATATAGTTGTTCAATCTCCTGGGTGTGCTGGACGATCGATATCGATCATCCAGCACACCACCAACTCGCTAATGATCGCGGGTCCCTATAGTAACCTGGTCGATACAGATTGGCCTGCATGCATTGGCGATATCGACCATACGTGCCAACGCATTGCAGGTCGTTGGGCACTGAAAAATGCACGATATGATCGATTTCGTTCATATCATCCATTTTAACCGTACCGTGTGTACGCACCTTAAAACTGATTACTGCACGTATAAATATAAATTAATTGATAACAAACAACTTAATATCTACCACAAAAAGCTTCATCCCCACACTGCAACATGCAAATAATTATTTGGTTGTTAATCCCTTCCTCAGTTTGGCACGTGTAATACAAGATGAAATCTCCGGGTTTAAAGTTTCCACATATGCCCAGAACCAGATACTGGGAATGTACTAATCAGCAGTATTACAGACTGGACTACTAGATTACTAGTAATCCCTCTCTGCAAAAAAAATAATGCACGTTAACAATGTCATCTATACAAAACATTTTTAAGTAGTCTGCAGTCCTCCTTGGTCATTTGTATATCCTACTATATATTAATTATACATTAATAGTTGTATTTAAGCATGCAATGAGTAGTCGCCGCACAACAAAACAGCATAAAAGTTACTTAGACAAATCTGTACATGGAGAATATTCCTAAATCGGCACAAATGGTTAGACACAATATAGACAGGACCAGGAGGGATGCTGCATTAAAGATGCACATTGCTATACCTCACACAAAAATAAATACGTTACCAGCTGTTGTTTATCTGCGTAAAATATGGTTACTGCAATGCTGTAACATTTTCCTGCAAATATAGAATTATTAGCTCACAGCACGAGTGCATTGTCTATACCACAGATACAGTATATACAAACTGTGGCTCTACAATTATGGTTGAACTACAACTTCCAGACTGCCTGCCAGACAGATCGAATAATGTGTAGCCCGGATAAAATAGCAAAACAACTGATGCTTGCCGATATTTCTAAAACATATAAAGTAATTTATATATGAATTATCTTGCTATTAATTATTATTATTAATGTAATGATCCAAGAAACCTCGGACTTGTGGTTGATCTTGACATAGACGCGGCCCCTGTCAGTGTCATAGCTCTGTCCCTGGCTGATGCAGCCTCCGCCAGAGTGGCCAGACAGCTTCACCTGGGAGCAGTTCAACTCGTTCTTCAGTAAGGCTTCCATGCTGCTAATACTGTAACTAGTACTGCCTGTGCCAAATGTGTCTGGGCCTGCGCACTGGTGCGTTCCATATGCGTTCCACCCTGGCCATCCTGCTAGGGTTGCTGCTAGATAGTCTCGCGGGCGCGGCGCGTCAGCACTCTGCGTTGTAGTGTTCTGTACAGGAACTGATTTGCACAACCCTTACCCCGAAACTAAAATACTTACATCATGTGTTTAAGCAGTAGTGGTCAAGAAGATACTGTAATTGATCACTCAACGGTCTGTGCTTGTCTTTCCTGTACTACCGTTCAGAACTGTTCAAGACAGCACACAGGCACCACTAGGGATATACTGAAGGGGATCTATCCGCAACCCTTCCCTCGGGGATTGCAAGCTGCACTTAGCATACCACAATTAGGGGTATTCATTTTGAGTGCAGTATGAGCGTGATGTTAGCACCCCAAGGGGCCTATATATTAATGTCGCATTTGCAATGCGATCTGGGCATGACATTACTGCCCATTTGAATTGCAAAATGTGATCATAGTGCAGGGATGTATCATCCCGGCGCTATGACCAGGGCCGTAGCTAGGGTAGTGCTGCCGGTGCCATCGCACAGGGCACCACAGATCAGGCGGCGCTGTTTGGGCCTGTAAAATTTCTGTTTATTATCATTCTCACTTGTAGCTTCCTCTTATTTAATCCCCAGCATCGCTTGGCCTCCCCTATCTCTTCCCTGGTCCTTCCTCATTATTTATTTATTTATTAACAGTTTCTTATTTAGCGCAGCATATTAAGTTGCGCTTTACAATTGGAAGCATTAATAGAACAAAACTGGGTAATAACAGACAGATATATAGGTAGGAGGACCCTGCTCGCAAGCTTACAATCTATAGGGAAATAGGCTTTGATACACAAGGATAGGTGCTATATATTGCAATTTTGGTCCAGCCAGAATGGAAAAGTTTATTGGTGGGCTGCATGATCCAGTCACACAGGAATGTTGGCCAAATATCAGGAGGATGTGAAAGAAAAACTAAGAGGGGTATTCAATATGAAACGTTAACCTCGCCGTCGAAGTTTTCCCCGCACATCGGAGCTTTTGCCAGCGAAAAAGTATCGTGTGCTCCCCCGAATCTACCCGTATTCAATATGAAATCATCGAAAACAGCACCCGGCGAATGTGAAATCAGCAAAAACTTCTCTGATTTTTGGGGAAATCACCCTAACACCCCCAAAAAGATGCTCTGACATGGGGGATCACTGTGGACACCCCCGATTATAGCCCTGCTGAAGGTTTTTGGGGTCTTTAAACGTGCTCAATAGCTGCTATTTTGGGGATTTGGGAATAAGTAGTCCCAGCAAATTTGGAGTACTTGAAAATGGGGGTGAGCATATTTAAAAGTTGCTAAAGTGAAGTTTTAAAAAACGTGAAAAATCCAACTGCCGCAAACACCTGCTATGAAAAAAACACCTGGGGCATACTTGGGGACAACCCTAGATTGTAGTTCGCTAGTTTTTAACTTTGTACCCCCCAATTTTTTTTCCGCCCCCAAAATGAAAGTGCTTTTTTTGGGGTCCTCTGAGGTATTTTTTTTTTTATTTTTGACACAGTTTACCTTTGGGGGACTGTCTGAAGGTTGCAGGGTGGTTTCCAAAATGTTGCACCCCAAAACCCCAATTTTGCACTTTTTTTCGCCACCCATCCCTTGGTGATACTTTTCCGCAGGGTCGAATGCAATATGTTTTTCGCACCGGCGAAATGTTTTCAAATTGAATACGGTGTAAAAGTAAAACCGGCGAAAATGACGTCATCCGAGCGAAAACCCAGCAGAAACGGCGTTTTCGCTCCATATTGAATACCCCTAAATGTGAGAGGTTATGTGTGGGCTGTGAAAGGGGATGTAATTAGATATGGAAGCTATGAAGGTTATGTGGGCGGTTCTGGAATCTGATAAGCTTGCCTGAAGAGGTGAGTTTTTAGGGAACGCTTGAAGGATTGGAGACTAGAGGAAAGTCTTATTGTGCGTAGTAAGGCATTCCATAGAGTGGGTGCAACCTGAAGAAAGTCCTGTAACCGTGAGTGGGAGCAAGTAATGCGTGGGGATGAGAGATATTTTGAAATGAGTGAAGAGATGTATGTTGGTGTGGTTTGGTTAATAGCCTTATGTGTAAGCAAAAGTATTTTATATTGAATACGGTAGAGAACCGGCAGCCAATGGAGGGACTGACAGAGTGGTGCAGCAGACAATGAACGTTTGGCAAGGAAGATAAGCCTCGCAGCTGCATTCATAATGGATTGTAATGGCGATAGGCTGTTTTTGGGAATGCCAGTAAGGAGGCTATTGCAATAGTCAATGCGGGAAATAATGAGTGCATGGATTAGAGTTTTAGCAGTGTCTTGTGTGAGATATGGTCGAATTTTGGATATGTTTTTTAGATGTATGTAACATGATTTTGAGACAGATTGAATGTGGGAAACAAAGGACAGTTCAGAGTCAAGTATGACACTGCCAGATGTCTGCCTGCGAGTAAGAAGCAGTTTGCTGCCAGAATTGGCAGCGCTGCGGGGCTCCTTGTCACTCAGACACTCGGGGAAGAAAAGGCCGACTTACACAAATTAGATGGGAGCACGAAAGTTGTGTGCCGCGCCCCCCAGGTCACCCTAAGTAACCACCAAAAGTTTAACTTATTACCTCGGGTGATGTTTGGACAAGCTTCTCCTCTTCCCCACCCGGAACTTTCCTCCTCCCCCTGCTCTAGGGGAAGGGCAGCTCGGGTCTCTCCGCGGTGTCAGTGACTGTGTTACCACTTCTCCTCTCAGCTCTCTCACACCCCTTTCTCACCCATCAATTAACAGATGTTAGAAAGAAGCAGGGTTTCCATGTCTGCAGCTCCTCCCAGCCGGGAACATGGAGGGACACCTGAGACAGACCTGCAAGACACCAGTTGCTCTGGGGCACCCCTCGGTCTGTATCACTGACTGATCCTGTACACGAAGCTCATTACTATAATATGGCATGTAGGGGACTCTATATTACTATATACCACTAATATACTAATCTCCCTAAAGGGTTGACTATAACCCTGCTAAGAAGTGCATGTCAGTACTGTGGAGGGCGTCAGAGAATATGCTTGCTGTTGGTGCCTGCACTCTATGATAGATCTCTGAGTCCACCGGGTGAGAGGCCGGGGGCCCTGCCTGTTCCAGCTGTACTGGGCCCCACAATTTCTAATGGCAGCCCTAACGCCATCCAGGACTCGCTCCCTGCACAAGGTGACGGCCCTAATCCAGCTCTCGCCGCACCGCTCGGCCCTGACCCGGTTTTGCTGCTACGAGATGCGGTGGTGAAGCTTGCCACTGTCCTCGTGACATTGGCTAAGGTAAGTGGTGACAACGGATGGAGGGGCTTGCTCTCTGTGATACGTGACCTGGGAAGGGGGTGGCACAGAAAGGATGGGGGTGCTGTGCTGGGGGAGGATCAGGCTGGGAAGTTTGTAGCTTGATCTGGGGGAATGAGCACAGTTTCAATAGGTCGATTCAGCAGGGGAATAACCATGGAGATCCCTGTGGGGGGAGTGTGGATCTGCCAGCGTAGTGCCAGGAAATACCCCTACATGGGTTTGAGCTCATTCTGTGTGCCCCCAGATTTCAGCCTGGTGTTAGGTGATCCCCCTGCATAGGAAGGCATCATCCTCCTATGTGCCCCCCAAGCCATATGTAGCCAGGTCCCCTACATGGGGGAGACCTCATCCTCCATCTCTTGTGCCCCCCAGATGCCACCTGCAGCCACAACCCCTGCATGAGAGAGACCTTATCATCCACCTACTGCTTCCTGTGTGTGCCCCAGATGCTACCTGTAGCCAGGACCCCTGCATGAGGGAGACCTCATCCTCCACCTCCTGTGTGCCCCCCAGTTCCCACCTGCAGCAAGGACCCCTGCATGAGGGAGAACTCATCCTCCAGGATTCCCCCCATATGCCACCTGCAGTCAGGGCAGGAGGTGTGTGGGCAGTCAGCTGTCTCTTGCTGCTGGTGCCCACTTGCAAAGGATGAGGTGAGACACCCTGTCACACAGCCAGGTAGTGTTTCCATCCAGCCTCCCTTTGCAGTGATCAGTAAGATACATATAACAGATATGTATGGGGCATAGCCAGAATGTTGTGGGCACCATAGCAACATTCTGAAGATATCCCCTACCCCATTGCCTCTGCCCCATTGTTTCTACAGAGCTGCAGCGGTTGTTAATTTTATCTCTCATAGTAGCACCCTAGTTAATTCTATTCACATTTTAGTGCCCCCAGTTCATATTATGCCACATTGTAGTGCCACCAGTTCACCACACATCACATTGTAGTGCTGCCATTATGCTACATCATACTTGCCTACTTTTTTTTTATCTCTCTGGGAAAAGCCCGGTGAGGAGATGAAGATAGCTGCTTCAGGGGGCAGGGCTCTCATGTTGTTAGGCCCCGCCTCCACTGTGACAATATGCAGTGATTTGCATTTTTGCTAAATTTTAGCCCCACCCCTCCATATGGACTGCGATTCACGTTTTTATCTTCCCCATTCTGCCCACTTCACTAGGACGCGGGCAGGATGCGGGAGATCCCGCCACGCTTCCATGGGTGCGGGGGACTACCTGAAAAATCGGCACCTCTGAAACTTCCTGTAGAGTAGGTAAGTATGTGCTACATATTTCATCCAGGTCATATTATTACAGAATGTCCCCAGTATATGTTATGTCACATTGTAGTGCCTCTGACAATTTTATACAACACTGTAGTACCCTAGTTAATTTTATACTACACTGCAGTGCCCAAAATTGATATTATGTTACATTGTAGTGCCCCCAGTTTATATTATGCCTCAGTGCCAAATTATGTCACAGTACAGTTCCTCCAGTTCATAATATGCCACACTATAGTGCCTCCAGTGCATAGTCTACCACATTACAGTGCCTCATTTCATATTCTGGAACATTACAGTGCCCTCCAGTTCAGATTATACCCCATTACAGTGCCCCCAGAACACACACCACTCGCTGAAAATATAATTTCTCCCCAATAGACAGCCTTTATCCCATATAGAAGTCTGGTAAGGGATTATATTCCATTGACCTCTTATCTTCACCTTATTTTCCAATGGCGACACTTCAAGTGCTCCATTCCTGTTTCTGGCTTTTGAATCATAGGGGTATATTTACTAAAGTGCAGGTTTTTAGAAGTGGAGATGTTGCCCATAGCAACCAATCAGATTCTACTTATCATTTATCTAGCACCTTCCACAAGATAATAGCTAGAATATGATTGGGTGCTATGGGCAACATTTCTAAAATCCCGCACTTTAGTAAATATACCCCTTACACTGTAGCCCCATGTCAGCACGGTGTGCAGAGAAGATTACAGTTTATAGTGAGTGCAAAGACATGGGAGGAGGGAGCTGTGGCCAGCCAGCTCCTACTTCCTAATGCATAAAATTCTACTTTGAGTGGAGATCTTCTTCATTTCATCCCTTTCTGGGACAGTCCCTAATCTCGGAGTGCAGTCCCCAATCCCTAAATTCACTTCACAAAGGCTTTTATCAGGGTCGGACTGACCCGCAGGGGGTTGGGGGAAATCTTTGATACACCTTACTGCCTGGGGGCCTCCTCCATCATGGGTCTGGTTCCAGATTGTGCACTCAAATAATATCTTGTTACTCTACTAGTGGGTCAGTTACTTGGCAGAGCATGGCCATGGACTGGTGGCTTATATGGGTCCCTACTGCTACATTTCCCATGGTGGTTCCTTACAGATGCCGCAGTCCACCACTGGCTATAATCAAGGAGAAGCCTACTCTATGACAATTCCAGGCTCACTGGTTAGCTCAACTGTGTCTGTGAGGGTGAAACGGAAGGGCGGAAGATGGATTATTTCCACGTGGAGCTTTACTGAGAGACAGAGACCTCCACTTATATGAGCGCTGACAAGTCCCCTTTTCAGGCTCGCAAAGGTCCAGACCCAATTGCTTATCTGGCAATTCCGGGAACTTCGTAAACCATGACCTGGGTCTGGGGCCACCTATGCCTCTGGGCCTCATAACAATGGCACCTGCTGCACCCATTATAGCTATGCCCATGAATACATAGAAAATACACAGTAGAGTCACATTATGACCATAAGTTAATAGCCAAAGTACCCTCCTTGTGCAGCACGGGCAGCAGCTAGACGGGCTGGGAGTGACTCAAGTCTGAGAAGGTTGAGGGTGCCTTCCGCATGGATGAGTGGGCCCAGAGAATGCAATGAAAACATTCCCCAAACCATAACGCTGCCACCACCAGCTTGTGTTCTTCAAGCAATGGTTGCAGGGTGTTTGTTCTCCAATGTTTCTCTCTTGACACGCCAACGTCCATCCGTTTCAACTCAGAGAAGGCAACTCTTCACTAATCAGCGGAGGTCCAATACCGATACAGGCGTGAAAATTGCTTTTCCGCAGATGCACCCTAGTTAGCATAAGTGCAGTGACCATATATTTGCTTCAGAGCCTCAAACGCAGCAGGATTCACTTAACTGTCATTTTAGACACACGCCTGTTGTCCCCCAGGTTTATTTTGACGGGGAGCTGCTCCACAGTAGCGTGTTGGTCGGCCCTCACACACCTTCGTAGCCGAAGTTCATTTCACATCAATGGCACGTGGTGCTCCGCAGTTTCCATGTCAGTTATTCAAAAAGGTGCCATTTGATACACCTTCACCACAGCATCACGCGAACAGTTCACAAACTGCGCTGTTTCAAAAATACTGCCACCCTAGGCCCGAAAGCTAATAATCATCTCATTTTGCAACTCAGATAAATCGCCCCTTTTACCCATTACAGCAACAATTGATATGTGTGCAGACGGGCTATGGCACACCTTATATACCTGTGGTACCCTGGAATTAGAGGATCCCATTTCTGAATAATCTGTGCCAGTCATTTAAAGTCATGAAGGTCCTTTACTCTGTAAATAAATGTATTTTAGTTGAAGGAGAATGTTTTTAAACAAAGTAGTCAACGGGTTCATATGTGCCTGGACTATCCCTATAAAAGGGAAATTATGGTTCCATCCCTTCTGAATGGTCCTGTAATACTGGGGGGGCACGAGTACAGGACTCTACCAAGGAGCCTTAGATAGGGGAGAGGTACCCCTGTTATTCATCCCTGTTATTGGTTAGGGGAGTATGATAAGTCAGCACAGGGGGCCAAGAGATGTGTTAGCATGGCCTCAAGGGAGAGAGCAGGAGGATAAAAGCCCAGGATGTGAGACGACTGGCAGTTGGTCCCAGGAGCAATGGCCGAAAACTGTTCACCCCTGTTGCACTCTGGGGACCTGAGAGAGACGGACGGCAGGAATAGACAATCCGGAGACCGGAAGAAACTCTGTCTTTGTCACGACCAGGGTTTCTCGGCATGGTGGTCGACGGGTATTACCTGTGAGGTCACTGTGGTGGGGGGCGTCTGGTGGTGGTGCTGGTGTGTGGCGAGGGGCATTGGCTGTGCGTGGTTCTGCGCGGGCATGCTGTCACATTGGGCTGGTGAGGCCTGGCGCTGCTTCCGTTCCATTTGGCATGGGTGCCGCCATCTTGCCTCCGGTCATGTGATTTGCTCGCCCAATCCTGGTTTGTCACATGCTCTGTAAGTGCCTTTGCTCTAGGCAAAGACAGGGGGAAAGACACATGTTGTCTATACTGGGGCACTCTTAGGTAAAGTGTCATGAAATATAATAGATGAGATAATAACAGAATAAAAATTAACTTTTATTTATGAACCTTAAAAAAATGACGTACAACAAATATACATAAAGATCATCCAATCCAGAGGATCATCCAATCCGGATTAATAATAAATGAATAAGTGAATGACGTACACATATAACAGCTAAACATACAAATCATCCAATCCGGAAGAACATCAATCCGGATTAATAAGAGTAGATAGAAGATACCTGGTGTGAACAGAGTTTCTTAATGAAGATTGTTTTTAACAAATTATAGTCACAGAAAGACATTTGTTATGACATATATATTGACTCTGTCGCACAGCATATATCAATATACATCATATGGCGAAAATATCTATTATATGCGGCCCTCTGTTGATAAATGATATTCAATAATAGAGAAATAAATAGCACACACAAAATGAATATATAGTGCAATAAATGCAAGATACAAATATCATCCACTAAAATACAATATTTAGCACTACCAGGTTAATGTAATTTTAATCTGTAGATAGTATTAGGAAATAAATAAATAAAATGGATGATGCTGTAGATACATGCTGGGAACTCAAACTAACAGAAGAAAGTAAGGACTGGGATATAATTGCGCATACACACTTCTACTGTCCCCTGTCTAAATCAAACAGGGGATGAGAGAGTGTGTGATACGTTAGTCCCAGGTGAAGAGAAAGGCAATGCTTCTGCATTCTGGGATATCCAATATATCTCTCCTCTGGTACAGATTGTATTGCAGAGGAGATGAAAAGAGGGGACCCAGATGAGAGAGCTTGATGGAGGAATACAAAAGGGTGTAGGATTGAGTGTGCTCAGGAAATATCTACTAAGATTATGTGTAATAAAACATGAGCAGGAGTCAAGGCTCCTATTAATAAATAAGAGATACACAGATGTATGGAAAAATTATTATTAAATGTTTGATGTCAAGGGTGTAAAAAGTAAGGAAGAAAAAAGTAAGTCCTGTGATCCACAGAAACCAGAAAATCCCCTCTAATCTACCCCATCTAAATCAAACTGGGGATGCAGGAGGAGTGACCGCATGGTTCACAGGGGAAAGAAAAAGTGACGCTGGTGGAAACTGAGATGTCAGCTGTGTCTCAGCCCTGTTGCCAAACGACATTGCAGGGAGAGTCACCCGCTGATGTACTCAGTACAGGAGCGCGGTAGAGGGAAAGTGCAGTACCTGAGATCCAAGGAGGCAGCATGCATTGGACGTGTGTGGAGGGCAGAAAGCTGGCTACTGGAGTAGCAGAGAGAGGACGCGCGGTCGCCGCTGGGCTTGGTCACCTGATCCATGGATATCCCAGAAAGCAGCAGCATTTGCCTTTCTCCTAACCGGAGACTAACGCATCACACACTCTCTCATCCCCTGTTTGATTTAGACAGGGGACAGTAGAAGTGTGTGTGCGCAATTATTTCCCAGTCCTTACTTTCTTCTGTTAGTTTGAGTTCCCAGCATGTATCTACAGCATCATAAATTTTATTTATTTATTTCCTAATACTATCTACAGATTAAAATTACATTAACTTGGTAGTGCTAAATATTGTATTTTAGTGGATGATATTTGTATTTTGCATTTATTGCACTATATATTCATTTTGTGTGTGCTTGCGAGTGTTCAGCGTTGGAGCGGGTCTGAATCAGGCCCTCTGTTCACACCAGGTATCATCTATCTACTCTTATTAATCCGGATTGGATGTTCTTCCGGATTGAATGATTTGTATGTTTAGCTGTTATATGTGTAGGTCATTCACTTATTCAATTCCTATTAATCCAGATTGGATGATCTTTATGTATATTTGTTGTACGGTACATAATTTTTTGTAAGGTTCATAAATAAAAGTTAATTTTTATTCTGTTATTATCTCATCTTTTATATTTCATTACACTTTACCAGTATAGATGAAAATTGTCTTTCCCCCTGTCTTTGCCTAGAACAAAGGCACTTATTTTGCATGTGTACAGCACAAAGTCTATGGGTGCACCACCAACTCTAAGTTATCCAGGGTTCTCCAAAGTGATATATCAGTATGTTAGTTTTTTCCAATGTTTTGATTATTCTCTAGCTATCTTATATAGCTACAAATCTAGATTTCTTTACTTGTGTGGACTCATCTATGACTGAGAGAGAAAGAGAGAGAGAAAGAGAGAAAGAGAGAAAGAGAGAAAGAGAGAAAGAGAGAGAGAGAGAGAGAGAGAGAGAGAGACTCATCACCTGTTGCCTGTGAAACGCTACCTGCCTGCTCCAACCCTGCTGGACTACCCTGCATCCTCCATTACCTTACCCTTGCCTGAGTAACTGAGTCCTGCTGTTCACCTTGCCGACACTGCTGGATATTTCTTCCTCTGTCTACATTCTTCATTAACCAGTCACTACCTGGACATTTTCCATTGCCTGTCACTAACTGGACTTTTTCCTATTTGCCTCACTACAGCTCCCAAGTGCACTTTATTGCTATACCCAGACTTTATGTTTTACCACATTCATGTCTGTTAAGCCACTCATTAAAAACTCCACATTTACTTTTAAACCTGCTTCAGAGTCTGCTCGTATTACCACCCTGGGTCCACAACAAACCAGAACCTCACAGTCTTCGGTCTGAAGATATTGCGGTGGTTGGAGGGAGCCGACAGCAGGAAGCGGAAGCCTGTTGGTGAAGGTGAGGCTGAGGCGGAGTTTGGGAGAACAGCGTCTAGTCAGAGTCGAGGCTGTCAGAGACCTTCTGGAGGTTGTGTCCGGCACAGCGGAGGCAGAGGAGTTGAATTCAGTCCAGGGGGTAAGAGACTTGCCACACACACCCATCCGTAATTAACCATTAACAGCTACCGGCACTTAGTCATCCACAACAGCCCGACCAGAGCCGTGCACAGCAATAACCTTCTCCGTCAATAGTACAGGGAGCCACCCTTAATTACCAATTAACTACAGCGAAAAGCAATCTAACAACATACTGTCCCACAGAACCTCAGACATATTAATAAACAAGGTGGCAGGAGAGTCAGCGTAAGAAACTACAGGACTTGTCCAGATTAAACCAAATAAACGCAGAATTATTATCAGTCTCAGGGGAAAGCCTCAGCTGTTGTTACCATTGTAGCAGAAAAGAGCCAGTTAATAAGCTGCTCCAGTGGCTTGATATTTAGCAACAAACTTGCAACATACGTAGCAATATAAAACGCCTGTGATTGTTTCCACACTCTTGAAATAGTAACCTACAGTAGTGGCAGAGACTGTTAACCAGGATTTATAAAGAGAAACAATTGCAATAGGAATAAACTCAGTTTATGCAGTTAAACACAGTGGAAATATACCTACTGAGGACAGTTTAAAGTCAGTGTTATCAACTAATAACCTGGGCAACGTGTGTACACTTATTGAGACTTAGCACTACAGGTATTCATGAACTACTAGTTTTCTGGCCAGAAAAGCACTTAATTCTAAAGCTGCATACACACATTACGATTTTGTAACCAACGATTTTATGAACGATTTACTGTCAGATTATCTGTCAGATTTTTTAAAGTGTAATGAACGATTTTTTTGAACTACAAACGATTTTTGCATATTCCCTTAATGAAAATTGTTGAATTGACAAGTCTGACTGAACTACAAACTACAAACGTGAACGCGCATGAACGATAATCGTTCATCGTTTGACTCAGAAAGTGAACAATTTTTTCAAACGATTATCATTTAACGATAATCGTTCAAAAAATCGTTGTGTGTGTATGCAGCTTTAGTTAGTAAGATAGGATGCTTAGTTAGCCATAGTTACACTCTGATGTTGTAAATTGGAGAACACTGGTGATACTGGTTTTATGTATGGTGATAAATTGTTGTTTAAATGTGCTAAATGTATTAACCTTTTGAGACCTATAGGAACAGAAAGAGAGCGAGATCCATCGGTAGAAGGGAGGCTGTGTTCCAGCATAATAAAAATTGCTCTTTGCTTCAAGAAATGTTATTGTGATATTTTGACAGTAGCAAAGGTTACTATTATTACTTTTGAAAGTTTGAATTAATACTGTATGTTTTCTTTGCTGTAATAAATTACTTAATACGACCCTGCAAATCCAGTGTGCTTACCTCTCTGCGAAGAAGAAAGGAACCAGGGATCCAACACCTACTCTAAGGTCACCAGGTTTGGGGTGTTACATACCCACCGAGCCAGCGCATGGCATGAGCGGTACTTCATAGGCTATGCGCTGCCAACATCAAATGTAGGTGGTGGTCATAATAATGTGACTCAACTGTGTATAATCACATGTTTTAGGCAAGAACTTGACATACTTGTGACTAAAGTGATAGAAAAATGAATAGAAAGTAGTCACCAGCTTTGGCCAAAGAGAAAACTATGGCTCAAAATAGCAAAGGGGTTCCCAAACTCCGCTATTACAGTCCACAATTTAGGGATATCCATGCTCGATCACAGGTGACTTAATTAGTACCTCAGTCAATTTGATTTAACAATCTGGGCTCAGACATTAATATCCTTACAACCTGGACTGTAAAGATGTTTGGGAATCCTCTGAAATAACAGGATCACTTATAAAGCAAACAGTGATTGAAGTGTAAAAAAATGAATACATTTAAAAATAAAAAGACACTCACCAATAATAAGAAAGACCCGGTAGTGTAATTGAATGGTGCACTTTGTGTTACCAGTTTATGGGCTTGATCAGAGGTGGAAGCCATCAAGGCCACGTCTGCATCTTTTGGCAGCAGCGCTTCTGCAACTTTATGCAAATGCCTCTACAAATCTCTTCTCTGGTGTACATCTGTACATATGAATGACTTAAACGCCCCACTATGAGCATCTGGTGCATCTTTAGACGCCACCATCGGTCACCTCATTGAAACTTGCACCAGATCTATGGCAGATGCAAATTCAGTCTGTGCATGGCCCGCAGAGTGAACGACTGCGCATCTGTGTATGCAAACACTCCAGTGACATCGATATTTTAACCATGTCACATGTCGACATAACGCTCACATTGACGTAATAAATGCTGACATTCGGAATGTCCACATTTGATACCACACAAATATTGCATACCTTTTCTTCTTGTTACTGCCAATTTACAGACCAAATGCTATGGTCATTTTTGTTACTGTTAAACACTTTTACAATACACCAGTAATTTCTGGAAAGTGCTTAAGGTGCGTACACACGGTATGATATCTATGAACGATAATTATATCATTCAACGATAAATCGTTTATATCATTCACTTTTATGCAAACGACCAACAATGCGCATTCCCGCATGGATGATAACAATATCTATGGTCGTCCATACATCCAGGCCAACTTGGACGATGTGGCAGGATGACTTCACTGAAATATATCTATCATAGATATCTTTCAGTGTGTACATCCAATATAGTTTGTCCTGCACTACAGAAAAGATAAAGGGAAATCATTCAGCGATATCGTTGGTTGTGCAGATCGTACGTGCATATGCAGCTTTAGAAAGATCTATTAATTAGAATGTTGAAACTGGTAAACCCTACACAGCTTAATGTATGATCATGGTACTATTGATACCCCTTACTCGCTATACCCAATTGTCGCTCTTATGTGACAAAGTCGCTTAAGAAGTAATTCCTTTCCAATCCAATTCTGGTTCCAAAGCACAGAAAAAGTTATATTATTCAAGGAAAAGTATAAAGCGCTGTGATCTAAACAATTAGCGCAAAGAGCAAGTGAATACAAGGTACAGCCAATACATACGCTAGCGCTCTGGATTCCAGTTCTCAGTCATCAATCCTGAAGCCTGTGGTCATCTAAAAAGGGAAATGACTTCCCTATGGTTTCTAGAGCACTAGCCTATATACCTTACAGGTCACAGCTCTAACAAAGAAACTAGTTGACAGATTTCCATTGGTTCTTGTTCCTGGACATTCTGGCATGATGCAGGTCATAAGTCAGTTCATACAGTGTCACTAGGGGTATGTCCCAGTTCCTCAAAAGTTTCTTTGTGTGGTTTTCCCACCGAATAACTGGTTTAAACTAGCCAAAGACACTACATACAGAGGTATACATTCTAATCACTAATTCCCTATACTTCATAACTTGCGGACGCATGATGCGATCTCCTTGCCGATAGAACCGGAGATCTGCGAATAAACAGGGATTTAGAATGGTACCAAACATGACTTTTCTACTAGTTTCTGTACCTTAAATATCATATACATTACATTTCACAACATAAACATTTGCTAATAAAACCACTAATATCAAGCTTAATGTGAGGAAACCTTTTTCTAAGTGCTTGTATGCGTGAGTGTGAGAATATTGTGTACTTTCGCTAGTATGTGTTGTGTGTCTAGTGCTTATCTGTAGGTTTTAATGTACAGCGCAAATGTGCGTTGTGCATCTTGTATATTTTATATGTATTATCTAATGTGCGTATAGGTTTTGTTTGGACTTTCAACAATATGCAGTAGCAAAACAGACTCACAACGCTAATAACCAAGTATAGTGTCGTGCACAATGGTATCGTGCTGATGACGCAAAATGGCGTTGTTAGAGGCGACGCAAAATGGCGTAGCCAGATATTAATTTTACATTTTTGGTCTCAGCCAATCATCCGACTTCGACAGTACTTACAGGGCCGGCGCTACCACTAGGCAAACTTAGGCATTTGCCTAAGAGCGCCGGCCACTGCAGGGCGGTAGTGTGGACGGCACATAAGTGCAGTCCGCACTACACTACTAGCAACAAACACACAGCCGCCGGCGCCGGCAGCTGTGTGTTTGTTTTAACAGCCGATGAGAGTCAGATAGACTCTCATCGGCTGCTGCGCCCACTGCTGGAGCCGGTCTTCCGGCTCCCGCAGTGGCTGATGGGAGAGATGTTATGACATCTCTCCGATCATGCAGAGCGGGCCGCCCCGGGAGGACGCTGGACAGAGGAGCATGCCGGAGCGGGGATTAAGGTAAGTGGAGGTTTTTTTTCTTTCATGTGTGTGTCTGGTGGGGGGAACGGACGGACTACTGCTGGAGTACTACTAGGGGCACTGATGGGGGTACTACTAGGGGCACTGATGGGGGCACTAATGGGGGTACTATTAGGGGCACTAATGGGGGTACTATTAGGGGCACTGATGGGAGTACTACTAGGGGCACTGATGGGGGGTACTACTGGATTCACTGATGGGGGGTACTACTAGGGACACTGCTGGGGGTACTACTAGGGGCACTGCTGGGAGGACTACTAGGAGCACTGCTGGGGAGCTACTAGGGGCACTGCTGGGAGTACTATTGGGGCACTGCATAGTGGGGGATTACTACTAGGGGTACTGTTGGGGGACTGCTACTGGGGGCATTGCTAGGACAGACTGCTACTAGGGGCACTGCTGGGGGGACTACTACTGGGGGAACTACATAGGGGTGATTACTGCTGGGGGCACTGCTAGGGGGGGCTACTACTAGGGGGACTGCTACTGTAAGCACTGCACTTTTGGGACCACTACTAGGGGCATGCATAGGGAGGGCTGCTACTGGGGGGATTACTACTGTGGCACTGCTGGAGGGGAGACTACTACTGGGAGCACTGCATCAGGAGGACCACTACTGGGGGCACTGCATATGGAGGGTTACTACTGGGGTCACTATATAAGAGGCACTGCATAGGTGGGGGACTACCACTGGGGGCACTGTATAGGGGCCACTACTGAGGGCACTAT
The DNA here is from genome assembly GCA_031769625.1 of Taudactylus pleione. NCBI lineage: Eukaryota > Metazoa > Chordata > Amphibia > Anura > Myobatrachidae > Taudactylus > Taudactylus pleione. The sequence continues at coordinate 12,361,249 of JAUIMM010000012.1, read as the reverse complement.
ATTGGGGGCACTGCATGGGTGGACCACTACTGGGGGCACTGCATAGGGGGGACCACTACTGGGGCAGTGCATAGAGGGGACCACTACTGGGGGCACTGCATAGGGGGGCCACTACTGGGGGCACTGTATAAGGGCTTTTATAGCTATCAAAGGTGGGGGCAGGGGTGGGGGCGTAAGGTTGAAGAAATGCCTAGGGTGCCAAGAAACCTTTCAACGCCCCTGGGTACTTATGGTCTGTTAAAAGAACATTTTCAAACTAGTTTAAGACAAGCATAAGCAACATCGTTGATTAATTTGTTTTAAGGCACACATCCACTAGCAGACCTAAAAATGACTACACGATCATGACATTGTAATTGTGCAGTCGTTTGACAGTCTGTGCTGTGCCTACACTGAACGAGCTGTCATTCAGTGTAGGCATATCAATCATCCCCTAACATGCACAACGTGACGTTATCGTCAGGTTGTTCAGCATGTTCGACCGATGATTGATGTCTGCAGAGCCGGCAAGTAGGCATAGACAAACTAAGCAAATGCCTAGGGCATTTGAAAGGCCATGGGGCATCCAATCCAGCCTAGGGCCAGTGGAGGTTTGGTGCAGGCACAGCTGGGATACCTGTTGCCAGCTGGGTAGAGACTCTGGTAGCTGCTACTGCCGTTGCACTACGTCCATGATCGGAGCACAGCTGACAGCTCCAATTGGGCCTGGCAGCAGCAAACAGTGAGCGGGCAGCGGCAGCAGCAGCTGGCAGTAGTTTGTGGGGGCAAAGCACCTGGACGACAGCTTGTGGTTAGCGCCGGGCCAGCTCTGAGGCGTCACACAATCAGAATGACCTTCTGCGCATGGGCAGAGGCTCATTCAGGACTATAAGTAAATGGTCGCGGAAGGGCTGCTGCACCATGGGCCTTTTCGGGGCTCGGAGTAGTGAGTCACACCTAAGGGCTCTGGGTTCCGCCTCTAGCAATCATCACACACAGCTGCGGCCTGCCAACCTGAGACAGGAAAAGTGGGTCCGCCACCCGTGGCTTGCTGTACCTTAAGGCAGACAGCTCTGCAGGCTGCGCTCAAGTAAAGTAAGTTTGCAACTGTGAGAGGGCCGAGGTGCTGTGGTGCTCACTGCTGGGATAGGGGTGGTGGGTGCTGATACTGTACTGTGCTGACCACACCCCTTTTCAGGATCGCACGGGGAGGGGGCACCACCCAAAATCTTGCCTAGGGCACTAATTTGGCTAGAGCCGGCTCTGGATGTCAGAAACGACCAGCGGGAGCGCACATTGCTGGTCGTTTTCGACATTAATGTTTCTGAATCATGCATGATTGACGATAACGATATAGTTATCGTTCAATCGCTCATAGAAATCATCAAGTGGATGTGCGCCTTTACTGTGCATAATTTACTATTGTTTTTCCTTTGCATAAGTGGTTCCTGATTAATAAAGAGAACATTAACTTTACTGTGTTGGGATTGAGGACCACCTGCCTCTCTGCTGTGATATGGGAAAAAGAAGGAATAGGAGCAACTTAATGGTGAGAAATCACACACTACAAATCCTTAAACTACTTTTAAGGTTGGGTTATTACACATAAAGCTGCACTGAATGCTAGGAGGAGATCTGTGGGGGGCGGGGGGAGTGATCTATGCTAGGGGTTGATCTGCATGAGAGGGGGCCTTCAATGCTAGGGGGTGATCTGCATGAGAGGGCCTTCTATGCTAGGGGAGATCTTTGTGAGGGGGAATGTCTATGCTAGGGTGAGATCTGTGTGAAAAGGGGCCTTCTATGCTAGAGGGAGATCTGTGTGAGAGGGCCCTCTATGGTAGGGGAGATCTGTGTGAGGGGGGGATTTCTATGCTAGGGCGAGATCTGTGTGAGGATGGGACTTCTATGCTAAGGGAGATCTGTGTGAGAGGGCCCTCTATGGTAGGGGAGATCTGTGTGAGGGGGGGATTTCTATGCTAGGGCGAGATCTGTGTGAGGATGGGACTTCTATGCTAAGGGATATCTGTGTGAGAGGGCCCTCTATGCTAGGGGAAGATCTGTGTGAGGGGTATGCAGTCGGGAAACCAGCTGCCTTAATACCGACAGCCGGCTTCCCGGCTGCTTTATCCCGGCATGGGATAAATGACCGGCATCTATATCTAGACGCCTGTCATTTACCCGACGCTTGGAGACCAGCGCCCGGCATCCCGATCGAAGGGATGCCGGGTGCCGCGAGCGGACAGCCGTTTGGGGGAGGGTTAGGTTTAGGGCACCTGGGGGGGACTTAGGGATAGGCACCCCCCCGGGAGGGTTAGGCTAGGGGAAGGGGGGTTAGGGTTAGGCACCCCCCCCGGGGGACTTAGGTTTAGGCAGCGGGGAAAAGGGGGGTTACGATTAGGCACTTATAGGGGGGATTAGGGTTAGGCACCCCTAAGGAGGGTTAGGGTTAGGGGGTTATGTTAGGTTAATCTATACTTACCAGAGGGACTATCGGGATTTCCAGCGCTGTCGGGCTTCCGCTGCCGGGCACTGCTGATCTGTTGGGCTGCCGCTGCCGGGAATCGAACTGCCGGCCATGCGGCAGCCGGGATTCCATACTGATTCCGTGTGGGGGGGGGCCTTCTATGCTAGAGAGAGATCTGTGTGAGAGGACCCTCTATGCTAGGGGAGATCTGTGTGGGGGAGGGATTTCTATGCTAGGGGGAAATCTGTGTGAGGATGGGACTTCTATGCTAGGGGGGAGATCTGTGTGAAGCGGGGACTTCTGTGCTAAAAGGAGATCTATGTGAGGGGGGACTAATGTGCTAGGGGAAAATCTGTGTGAGCAAGGATTTCTATGCTGGAGGTGATCTGTGTGATGGGGTAATTTTTGTGCTAGGGGGAAATCTGTATCAAGGAATCATAGACTAACCCATTAGCCCTGTTCACCAATCCGCGGCTGCCCACCCACCGGCCCACCTGTTGCCTGTCCAATGCTGTGCAATAAAGTTTTGAGACCCAGCGTGTGACATCATACTGGGCCACTGAAATAGCGGATCCACTTCGTGTTTTTCAGGATGGACTAGGTGGAGACCTTGTTTGAGAAACAAGTGGGCTCATTTTTCGAAGTATAATAGAGCTATATTGGAAACTTACGTTCCCTCTGTGCAGAAAAACAGCTTGCATCCATAATAGCTTGCATCTGACCACCTGGTATGAATTAAGCATACTTGGTGATCCCCCAATTGTATTATAGATTGAATAGTGTTCATCAACTTTTCTTTTGTTCAATTCAGCGTGTTATGTCGGAGAATGCCGGTTCTTGCGACTTAACCTGGGCATTTAGTTGCGTGAACCGGCATTCTCAGATCAAAGTGCCGGCCGCGAGGCTGTTAGTGCCGCGCTAAGCTGGGAAAAAACAGCCGCGCGGCCGGCACTTTTGTCAGATTTCTCACACCCTCGGGGGTGCGAGAAGAAATCCTTTAGTCGGACCAAACATTGCGCTGAATTGAATAGCTCCGGGAGCTCCCTCCCGGGGCTATTCATCATCGCTTTGAATTGAATCGCGGCCATTGATTCCGAGATTTACGGTAATGCAAACTGAGATCTCTCATGGTCCATAATCACTAAAATATGCTAATACCTTCCAAAGCTTACTCGAGCATAGGGATGCCCACTGCTGCCTGCTCATATCTATCCGGCGACGTACAACAGCATAAATATCAGACAGCCTCGCAACCTTTAATACCCCTTTCAGACATAAGCAAAAACCTGGGGATTTGCCTGGGCACGGCAAATAAACCAGAGTCCTGCTTATCTCTGAAAGGGTCTGACCCGGGTTGACAGTACCAGGTCCGTGACCCTGCAATCGACCACAGTTATTCCTGGGACTTGAAACCTGTGTCATTTTTGTTATGTGTAAATTTTTTCTATTATTGTATTCATGTAATATTTCGCCGTTTTAGAAGGATTTAGGATTTTTATTGATTGACCCCCTTATTTTCACTTGTTAGCACTAACCTTCACTCTCGTATTTTGTCTTTAATTTGTAAGTCTATTTTAATATTTATTTAAGCTAAGTTTTATGTATTTTTTTAATTAACTTTTGCTATACGAGTGCTCTGAGTTCTTTTTTGCACTTCCAGACCTCCCCTTTTCTTTCAATTGCCACCTACTCTGAGTAACACTGCCACTATGCCACAAGATATCTAGAGGTAAATTTACTAAAGTGCAGGTTTTTAGAAGTAGAGATGTTGCCCACAGCAATCAATCAGATTCTAGCTATTCTAGAAGGTGCTAGATAAATGTTAAGTAGAATCTGATTGGTTGCTATGGGCAATATCTCCAATTCTAAAAACACACACTTTATTAAATATACCCCCTAGAGCAGAGGTTCCCAAACGCGGTACTCAAGGCTCCCCAACAGTTCAGGTTTTAGAGATATCCATGGTTGAGCACAGGTAACTTAGGCCCTCATTCAGAGCCGTTCGCTATTTGCGTTCGTTCGTTCAAAAACAAGGGGTGGCTATTCAAATGATCCGTTCGCACATTGCAGTCTGTTCACACCTCTAAGTCTGAATGAGCGAGCAAAACATACGCTCGTTTATTTGTTAAAAACGCCCCCTGGCCGCTCGCACCATACATCATGTCCGCTATTTATTAGATTAATCGAGTACATCGAACAGGATATGAACTGCTCGCTATTCTTGGGGTTGGTTTTTTCAACCGCTATTTTGCGTGCAGTTCTGAGTTAAAAAAAACCAAGTGACGTGGTCAGTGACGCTGCTATATTAATTATGCACACCCATAATACGCCCGTTTTGACCTTTAAGCACGCCTGCGTTCTGATCTCCACTCCCCGTTTTTAAGCACCTTCCCCTGTTACCACCCACATACGCCTCATTCTGTCACTCAAAATAGCAGGCACTCGCTATATTGCATACAAACGATTTTCAGCCGCGCCGAGCGATGTTCGCACATCTGCGCATGCGTACTAAAAACCGTACGCATGCGCAGATGTGCGAACATCACTCGGAACGAGTGTACTGCCGCTAGCGAGTGGCTCTGAATGAGGGCCTTAATTAGTACCTCAGTCAATTTGATTTAACCACCTGCGCTCAACCATGGATATCTCTAAAACCTGAACTGTTGGGGGAGCCTTGAGGACCGTGTTTGGGAACCTCTGCCCTAGAGTATTATTACAATGGGAATTAGAGGATATAGCATCCTTATACAACAGTGATACTTACTTGGGTAGTTCTTGACCTGTGCGGTGATATTCCTTCCCTTTTCTTACCCTTGTAAACATCCATTGTACGCTACTTAATGCATAGATTCAATGTTTCTTTTTTTTATGATACTTATTCTCACTAACAAACAGTGACTGATTCTGGCTAATAATACTGTATTTTGAATGCTCAACTACTGTAATGTTTTATTTGTCTTGCTTCAATAAAAACAAAGAAAAAGAAAAAGAAAACCAAAAGCCCCAGTCCTTGCTTTATTAGCAAAAAAAAGCCACAGGAAACAATAAAAGTTTCAAATTTGTAAATTTGTTTTTGTATTTAATCATGTAAGCAGTTTTATATCAATTAACCAGTTAATGTATGTATATAAGATTTAAATCATGCTCTTATAGAATTCTTTTTGTAGGGGGTGCAGTTTTTCATTAAGCTCTGGGTGCCAAAAATACTAGTTACAGTAAATATTGGGGGGAGTAGGGGCTTTTAGGTAAGTTTCTACACCCATTTGAACCCCTGCATTGCTTAGGACAAGTTTCACTCGTCCCAAACAAAGAAGGGTTTAAGTGCCCCACATTTAACAAAAAGCACCACTTAATAAAATTAATATCCCATAAAATAATCCTGCATTTAATTAAGAGCCTCTAATTTATGTTGTTTTAAAGAAGTGGCATTCCAAATTTTTAGATGAGGCTCTAGTATATTGCTTTGAAAATATAAGGCAATGTAGAATGCAAATAAATATTTTATTAAAAAGGCAAGAATAAATGAATTCATTGAGGACTCTAACATTGTGTTCTCATACTTTATAGCAAACTTATGAGCAAACAGCAGTTTATATTCCTTTAAAACAGTATAACTTACAACTAATGATCATAATATCTATATAAACTAATGAACTAACTAATGATCATAGTGTATAATATAAAATCAAATGTCTTGACTGACTCATCAACGACCAGCCCAAGCTCCTGGACCTAGAAACATGAAAATTAGGGAGTATATTCCTTTCATGACGTAGGTGCCCACTAAGAAGGAATATTTTGACATTCAATTCCTAAGGGGATGAAAAAGGGCTAAAATGTTTCCTTCTCCTGTGCAATGTTCTGTCTGACTGACTCATCGTGGCTGTAGCATAGGTAATATTCAAACACCAACTGTCTTCCCAGGTGCTGCCAAACATCACTGGTAGTTGGTGTGGCTCCTCTATTTGAATTTTGAGGGAAGAGAATGTGTTAATACAGAGGTGACAGTGGAAAATGTGTTACTACACAGGTGAGGGAGTTAAATGTCAAATGTGTTACTACGGGGTGAAGGAAGGGAATGTTACAAATGGGCGATGGAGGGGAATATGTTACTACAAGGGTGAGCACGTGTAATGTGTTACTACAGAGGGGAATGTGTTACTACAGGTGTGATTGAGAGTAATGTGTTACTACAGGTGTGAGGGAGGGATTGTATTTGTACACAGATGAGGGAGGGGAATGTAGAATGTGTTACAACATGGGTGAGGAAGGGAAAAGTGTTACTACAGAGGTGAGGGAGTGGAATGTGTTAGTACACAGGTGGGGAGGGTAATGTCCTACTATAGCAGTCATGCATTACTATAGAGGTGAAGGATTAATGTCTTACTGGAGAGGTGAGATGGAAATGAAAACATTAAATATTTAAGGTCTACCCGGGTTTTACTAGGTACATCTGCTAGTCTATTATAAAAATAATTAAACATGTTCAAGTCAAACATCTATGAAAAATATAATATTACATACTAGAACGAGCATTGGCAGGACACTGTAGTGACAGATTTTGAGGAAACCAAATTTAAATTGCAGCTAAATTCTTGTCTTAAATATACGGTTCATCGTACATATATAACAGTTAAAAAGAAAATTTTGTTTCATATTTAGATCTATAAAAGTGGAGTAAGCAAAAAACGAAAAAATATTTCTGAATACAGTTATTTTGACATTGGAATCTTAAATACTTTCAATTATTTTTAATTCAATTATTAAATACATTTAAATTACTTAAAACTCCATTAGTCACGCGTGATCTGAGAGATACATGACTAATTTTTTTGTGTGACTATTAGAGCGCACTTGAGCCTGCAGGGCCCCCTCCCCATCTATCTTCCTACCTCGTGAGTGGCAACGCTCAGTAGCTCTTTGACCTTTGTGGGGTGAGTCAGCTGGCTGCTGTAGTCCCGTGTAATAATATCTTCAGGATTGGATACATGTATGCCATAGATAGGACGCAAGCACTGATATTAGTCTAAGCACTGATGTTAGTCCAAGTGAGGCGAGCAATGGAGTGTTAGAAAAGAATGCATTTAACATATGTCATTTATGAAATATTAAGCTAATTCTATAAAATCCCACACTACTCTAGTCAATTTTATCACCATTCTAAAATAAGATTAAATTCATGCTATAAAATAAAATGTAATTATATAAATCACCAACTTTTCGCACTTTCCTTCCTCCATGTACTCCATTTATTAATAGACTAAGGGCCTCATTCAGCTTGGATCACAGGTCTGCGTTCGCATGCAACCGGTCGATTTTTCAGTCTGCGCATGCGTATGCACCGCAGTGTGTGTGCGTGAACCGGCCACTGCGATAGGGATTGCGATCGCAGTGTCTACGCAGACTCATCGCATAGTGATTGACAGGAAGTGCCGTTGGTGGGTGGTGACGGGGGGTGGTCAGGGAAAAGCAGGCGTACCAGTGCTTTGAACGCTGTTACAGGGGCGTGCATAATTAAGCCCCAGCAACGGCATACGCAGCCAAAGCTCTACATGACGACAGGAAGCGTCGCAGGTTGTGAGTCATGTCAAGCTCAACCACAACTCTGCGGATGGGTCCGATGTTTTCGCTGACTTGCGATGTATGTAATGGGAAGTGGGCAGCTTTATGAGCTGGTGGACATCTTGGTATAGTACTGCGATCTCTATGCGATCGCATTAATTTCATATTTTCGCAACGTGCGGGTGCATGCGATTGCAGACTTGTGATAAAAGCTGAATGATTCCCTAAGCTCCACGATGATGCTATGAATCACTAGCACCCTAGTGGAGATTGAATAGTATCACTTGCAGATTTCTACCCATGCTTTACTTCCCCACACATAGAATGCAGGGTAAAGGTTCTCAGTGAAGGTGGCAGTGAAAGTGTGTAAGTGTCTGATTGGGTTACACAGCTGATAGAATGACAACTGCCCAGCCTCATAATCCAGACAAATTCTGTATTTCTGGCAATACATGTTATGAGGTAACTGGACTTCTCTCCACTTATGTCTAGCTGTGAGCTCATCATAAAATTTTCGCAAACACCAGGAATTGTTATTATCTCCTATGGCTAGCTGAAGACCTTCCCTGTGAATAGTGGAATAAGACATTCCTATCCTCCATCCCCCTGATTTACTTGTCAGGACTTCCCAGTAATGTCTTCCTGAGGAGAAACTCTTAGTACTAAAAACCTGATAATTCTGAAATCTCTCTGGTGTTTCTGGGCGATTATGGACTATTTGTGACAAGGACACGACTTTCAGGTTCTCTGATATATCTACATTATTTGCAGCTGTGCTTATATCCAATAATAGTCCTACAGCCTCCTGCATATGGTTCACTCCTTTTACTACAGCTATAATAACAGATAAACCTTTGTGTATGGTCTCTGATATGAGATCTTCATCCAAATAGCTGACATCATTGAGCTCTTTATCACCATCTCTCTCTATGTACTCATTATTCTTCTCAGTAACACAGAAGTCTTCTCTGAATGATTCCTGCTCACGTAAGACAGTTAGTGGATTGGTCGTATTACACAGCTCCTCAATATGACGCATCTTCCTGGACAACTCGTCCTTCTTTATTTCCAGTTGCTGGATTAGATCAGAGACTGGGAGTGATACCTGCTCTTCCTGCCTGGAGATCTCACTCAGGACTCTCTTCTCTAGGTCTTCCATCTGTCTCCTGATGTCTCTAAACAGGGCAGTGACTCGCTCTCTCTTGTCACCTGCTTTTTCTTGTACTTTTTTCCTGTGCTCCTGCAGACTATGCAGTCTCTTCTCAGTCTTCTCTCTCTTTGAAGTCAGTCTCCGCAGAACATCTTTCAGTGTCTTTTTCTTCTCCTGAAATGCTTCATGTATCTGAGCCACCTGATGACCTCTGTGCTGTCCAGCCAGACAACAGGTTATACAGATCTGTACATCATCATCCATGCAGTAATATTGTAGTAACTTCCTGTGCACAGAGCATTTACTGTTTTTTATGATGGCAGTATGTTCTAATAAGACATGTTCTTCTGACTTGCTGTGTACTCTCAGGTGACTCTCACACAAAAAAGCTTCACACATCAGACAGAATTTAACAGCAGGTACAGGTGTGTGAATGCAGTAAGTGCAAAAGATCCCAGTCTCCTCCTGTGCTGGCTGAGCAGGAAAGTATCGCTCTGCTATGTTACGGAGAGTTATGTTTCTGAATAGTGCAGGACGATCTTGAAACTCTTCTCTGCAATCAGAACAGGTATATATTCCAGATTTATCCTGTGTATTCAGCACTTGATCAATACAGACTCGGCAGAAGTTGTGTCCACATCTCAGTGTTACAGGATCTCTGTAAATGCTCAGGCAGATGGAGCAGTCCAGCTCCTTTCCCAGACCTGCAGATGCCATTACTGACAGCAAAAGAGAAACGAAACTGAAATTTCTTGTTTCTTACTTCAAAAGGAGGTGTGTTCTAACATATTTAGCTTTCTAAGTCATTGTTAACTCTGTGTGTGGTGATTCTGAGTCAGACACAAGTGCCTGATGTTTTACCTCTGTGCATGCATCCAGGGGTGGAGTGAGGGCAGAGCCAGTGGAGTTCACGCTCCAGATACCAGAGCCTTTTGGGGCATATGCTGGGTGGCAGGTTAGTAATGCCCCCACCCATTCACCCGCTGCTGTTAACCACTTGCCTGGGATGCGACCTTAGGCAGGTGGGCTTTCCCTGTCATGTCAGCAGTCTGTGACCACTGACATCACATGTAGTTTCTGTGCCCCAGAAATGAGGGGCAATTAGAGGGATCTGTAATCATTGAGGGGGAGGAGGTGTCACCTAGTGAGCTATGGTCACTGGGGTCGGGGAGGAGTTAAGTTACTGGGGAGTACAGGAGCATACCATAGGGGTGTGGAGATAATATCTGGGGGTATCAACATAACGGGGAGGGGTGATGCTATCGGGTGTCAATTGTTAAGGGGAATTCTAAAAAAAAGTTAATAAAAAATGTTCGAGGACTGGGGGATACTGCTAAAAAGGCTTTCTAGATAAGCCCACATGATGGCGCCAGACACCCACTGGGGGTATTTTTTGCTAAAATATTATTTAATTTCCTTTAAATAGGTTTTATTTACCTAATTCTTTATAAAACATACATTTCTGAAACAGTTTTAAAAGGAATATTCGCCAGTTAAGTGATTAATAAGACAACTAGGGATAGTTGCCTGGGGCATCATTGCTGCTTACACTGATGGCACACCTGCTGCCAGGACAAAGCAATGTGTTTGTTTTTTTACTATCGTGGTCCATTGTGTTTTTTTTTTTTTTATGGCTGGAGCCATTGGTTTTTATTTGTTTTTTACTGTGGGGATGAACCCAACAGCCTGAAAATGTCCACAGCAGTAGACTAAACATGTAGCTGCCCTCACCCAGGAGCGAATTGGCCATTACCTGCTGCATTGGGAAGATTCCCGGTTGGCCGATTGGTGTTTGGGGCCGCTTGTCATCTGTGGCCCTGCCCCCTGCTTTCTTGACAAACAGCCTGCCGGCTGCCTGTCAAGCCGTGAGAAGACAGAAGAGGAGATGCTCCATCCCCATCTAGCTGAAAGAGGCTACACGCACCACCAACAGGGGCAGAACTAAGGGAGACAATGGAGGCGCCTGCCGCCAGGCTCCAGCTCTGAAGGGGAACCTCCTCCATTGTCCACAACATATTCACCACACTTAGGGCTGTAACTATGTCCCCAGAGTGTACCGTCATGGCCGTACAATACATGGCACCCCTTCCCGGCACCTGAGAAGCCACCATACACTAGTGGAGAGCTCCATGTCAGACCATCAGCTGCTGCCTTCGTCTATCTATAGCCTGTATGCATGTGAATTGCTAGATTACAGTGTCAGCGGCTGTGATGGGGGGGCACCAAATTATAGCTTGCCTCCGGGCATCTGGAATGAATTTACACCACTGACCACCAACACCGGCCAGTGACATCATGCACCTCAGAGGCAGTGCGGCTCCGTGTCTGGGACTGGCAGGAAAGGTAAGTTCAACAGCACCGTACTTCCCGGGCCACCATCAGCTACCACATGCCAGCCAGACTGTAGAGAGGTGGGGACAGGGAGTAGAGACAGTCGGGGATGACCGGGAGAGTCAAGAACAAGAGGTATAGACTGATTGCAATTTACAGGCCAGCACTGTCCTCGGCAGCTGCTACCGCCAGTCTGTCAGTCTTTAAAAAAAAAAAAATGTACTGCAGCTTGCAGATCATTTTGTAAAAAAGACTGACAGGCTGCCTGCAGAGCTGCACTAGCTGATATCGGGAGATGTAGATCTATATCGGGAGATGGAGATCTATATTCTGTACTAGGGGGAAATTATCTGCCTGGAGGGGGAGGGGGGGTATTCTGTACTAGGGGGAGATGATCTGTCTGAGGGGGGTTATTTAGTGCTAAGGGAAGATGATGATATATCTTGGGAGGGGGCTATTAAGAGCTAGGGCAGGAGGATGGCGCTGGGGAGATGCAAGAAGATGGCGCTGGGGAGACGCAAGATGATGGCGCTGGGCAGAAGCAGGATGATGGTGCTGGGGAGATGCAGGATGATGGTACTGGGGAGACGTAGGGTGATGGTGCTGGGGTGATGCAAGAAGATGGCGCTAGGCAGAAGCAGGATGATGGTACTGGGGAGACATAGGATGATGGCGCTGGGGAGATGCAGGATGATGGCGCTGGGGAGATGCAGAATGATGGTGCTAGGGACATGCAGAATGATGGCGCTGGGGAGATGTAAGATGATGGCAATGGGGAGGAGCAGGGGAATGGTGCTGGATAGGCGCGCTGGGCAGATGCAGGATGATGGTACTGGGGAGACGTAGGATGATGGTGCTGGGGAGATGTAGGATGAGGACGCTGGGGAGATGCAGGATGATGGCGCTGGGGAGATGCAGGATGATGTCGCTGGGGAGATGCAGGATGATGGCGCTGAGGAGATGCAGGATGATGGCGCTGGGGAGACGCAGGATGATGGTGCTGGGGAGACGCAGGATGATGGTGCTGAGAAGATGTAGGATGAAGGTGCTGGGGAGATGTAGTATGATGGTGCTGGGAAGATGTAAGATGATGGCGCTAGGGAGATGCAGGATGATGGCGCTAGGGAGATGCAGGATGATGGCAATGGGGAGGAGGAGGGGAATGGTGCTGGATAGGCGCAGTGGGATAGAGCTGGAGTAACACATATGGGGGGGCTGGAGACACACAATAGGATGGTAGGACCGCTGGTACTATAAAAAAAAAGACTGGGGGACAGTAATATTCAGTAAGACAACAATTCTAATGAAACCATATTACTGATGCAAATGGTACCAAATAAGCAAATATATTTTATTAATATAAAATTGTTTGATAAGGAATACTCACATTTTGTTCTGCCCCAAAACTTTAGTTACTATGTATTATCTGGTTGAACCTCTGTTGAATGATGAGGACATTGGCTTTATTGCTACACAAACAGGCGGCTTCCAGACCATGTGATTTTCTACATAAATAGTGAATACATACTGCCTGTCCAGGGAGGATCAATTTCTTCAGAGGTTCCCCATTGCAGAGAAATCATATAGGTAAGAAAAGACTCATTCACATTCTAATAGCCCCCATATACCTACACAATTTCTGGACGATTACACGATTTTCAAGCAATCATAAGATGGATCTTGTAAAAATCGTGTCTTTTTTTTAGTAACTTACGATCCCGCTGTTCATACAATCGTGTCTTCTGATCATATGTGCATCTTGCCCTTCCTATCCGTATGAGGATCGTGCCATTTATTTTGTTCATGCGATCCATCATGTGGCATTTCAAGTCATTTCAATGACTGTTTCCCTGATAAGCCCCTGATGAGCCTGTGAGACAAAGGATTGATCTTACGACTGATCCTGTGCTAGAAAAACAACAAACATGCTGCAGGGACTGCCAGGGAGCTCCGGGAGAATCGTAGGGAAAACGTATAATTCATCTGATCTTATGCTGGTCGTTTAGGTGTATTTGCCCTATTACCATACCCCTCGTCACAAGGCCGAGCCCACTTTTTTGGGCACGCTCCATGCACATGGAAGCCACCTTCAAACTTTTTTTCAGGGCCACTTTAAATTCCCAATCTACCCTTACCCTTACCATTCATGGGAATTCCACCATTGTTACTCCTCTCCACAGTGATCAGTCCATTACAGCCCACTAGCACGGAGAGGACAGAACCTGTTTAACAAGCTCTTTCCGTAGCCTAAATGCAGGCTCCCAGCACCTGAACTCATCCAGTCTAGTCCAAGCAGTGTGTCAAGGAGAGGTGCACAGACAGGGCGCTGTAGCATAACAACTCTCCGGCAACTAAGGAAAATAGTGGTGACTAGCCAGAGAGAGACCTTGGCTGTGCCCTGCTCAAGTCCGGTTGTGATACCAGCAATGGGAGGTAATCAACGTGGATCTCATAAAGGCTCATTTTGGAACATTTCTGTGTACTTTTATTTGATCAAGTAGGAGTGGATTTAAATAAGGTTGTGAAAATATTGATACATATGAAGTGCTTATAGTTACAATGTTTACATGGTGAGTAACACTTAAGGCAAAATTTACTAAGCGGCAGTTTCTATTCTATTCTAAACCCTGACGGTTTGGTGGCGGTTTCTATTCTATTCTAAACCCCAGGGGTTTGACGGCGGTTTCTATTCTATTCTAAACCCCCGGGAGTTTGGCGGCGGTTTGGCGGCGGTTTTGCAGCGGTTTCTAAATGACAGTCCTGTTCTATTCTATTCTAAAATGTGTTTTGATGGCAGTTTTGCATCGGTTTTGGCCTTAGTAAATCTGCAGATAGCAAAACCGCCGCCAAACCACAGTCAAAACACATTCTGAATAGAATAGAAACCGCCGTCAAACCGCCGCTTAGTAAATTTTGCCCTTAGAATCAATTATGATGAAAACATCTGAGTAACGTAGTGGAATACCTGTTGAAGTTGAAATTTAGTTTTTTTAATATGTTAAATTATTTTTCTGGAATAAATGAAATATAATGAAACCCTGGTTTTGAACATTGTTTGGGATTAATCAGTGCAGCTAATTTTTTTGTTATTTCTATACTAACTGGAATACCTGGCTTTACTTGGGTTGAAGACTGGACCCTGAATTACACCTGCAGCCTTTATTTGTTTACATTGTCCTCGCCTATAACCCCATTCTATTGATCCTGAAAAGGACCCCACTGTCTGCTAACATGCATGCAGCACACGCTGCTGGCATGTTTATTATGATTGATCTAACTCCCTCCGAATATATCTAAATGTTGAATTGTTTACACATGTATCAGTATATATGACTATAGGTTGAGTGCTGGGATGAGCAGTATATAATAGGCTACGAATGCTAGTGTCAGTACTATAAGTAGCAAATTATAGCAAACGCTGGGAATGATAATCACTATTACTACAAAGTTAATCCTGGTGTTTACACTCACAGTGTTGTGAAATCTGAATGCACAATATTTGGTAACTTTGTAATGGGCGGATAACGAAAGATACAAAATAGATCATTTGTAACTCCCTCCGAATATGTCTGGATATTGAACTGTTCACACATGAACAAAATATATATGACCAAGGATTAAGCGCTGGTGTGAGCGATAAACGCTGTGAATGGAAACTGATATGATTACCAAGCTGATCCTGGTGTTTATACTTACAGTGTTGTAAGATATGAATGCAGTACATTTGGGAGCTTTATAATAAGCGTATAACAAATTATACAAAATAGATACTGTATATAGTGTTACTATTTAACACAAACACTATGAACCTCTGATGTGTACATGGGTGAAACCTATATATAAAGGAGAAATAGCCCAGATATTGGACTGGGATGAGAGGACATAGGGTCTCATTCAGAGCCGCTCGTAAGCGGCCGCTCGTTCGCTCCGAGCGATGTTTGCCCAACTGCGCATGCGTACGGATCGTTATATGCATGCGCGAACCAGTCAGTGCGGTCAAAATACATGTGCTCGCAAAATAGCGAATGCCTGATAATTTGAGTGACAGGAGTAGGCGTATGTGGGTGGTAACGGGGGAAGGTGCTTGAAAACGGGGTGTGGAGATCCGAACGCAGGCGTGCTTAAAGGTCAAAACGGGCGTTTTATGGGTGTGCATAATTAAAACAGCAGCATCATTGACCACGTCACTGGGTTATTTTATAGCCAGAACTGCTCACAAAATTGTGGTAGCAAAAACCAACCCCAAGAATAGCGAGCAGTTCATACCCTGGTCGATGTACTCGATTAATCTAATAAATAGCGGACATGACGTAGGATGCGAGCGGCCAGGGGGCGTATTTTTTCAAAAAACGACCGCAAGTTTTGTTCGCTCGTTCAGACCTAGAGGCGTGAACAGACCGCAAAGAGTGAACGGTTCATTTGAATAGCCACCCCTATTTTCTGGACGAGCGAGCACTAATTGCGTCCGGCTCTGAATCAGGCCCATAGTGCAATAGTGAGACACAGTATCTGACTGACACACAATAGTATGCCTGATTAATTGAAATTTAATATACCAAGGATAAACATGATGGTATATACATTATTACTGAACATACCTCCACAGTAGTTGACTAATACAAAGTTGCTAAATATATGTAATGCAACTATCCTAATAATGTACCATAATGTACCCTTCTGAGATTAAATTGTTAATTAAATTGATCCTGTTGGGAAAATATAGAATTAATACTACTACTGCTCTATTCTGTGAAAATGTATCTCCATATTGTGCCAACTGAATATATTTAACATGGTCATTGATTAACACACAAATAAATATAATATATCTATCAGTATCATATACTTTTTGTCCATAATAGGGCCAGAAGGAATCTTCATGACAGGTGAATGGTAATCACTGAATGCTGAAAGAGTGCTGTGTTGTGTTTCTGTCAGTCGATGGTATAAAGGTCTGTGGATGAAAAAAAAATGTCTGTTTCTCTTGACTCATAATTGTGTAACATATTTGCCTATTTCATAAAAATTACTGTAGCCGAGGAAGTGTATCCTGCTCAAGGGGTAAATCTACCTCCTAAGACGTCTCCTGACCTCTGTTTTATCCTGCAGAGTGGTGCTGAAAAGGTAGTGTCTAGATTCCCATTCGCGGACAGGACCCTGACATCATCAGCTACTGTCCAACGTCATACTCTACAATCCATGTGGGCATTGAGGGGGAACATAACCTTGTGGTGAATGTAGCGAGCCACCGAGCCCGAAGCGTGGCGAGCGAAGCGAGCCTGGGAGGAGATAACTTTCTTCTTTAGATGGCCTTTATGGGCATAGAACCGCACTTCCGCCTCACTCAAATCACTTCCAGACCAGGGGTATATTTACTAAAGGTCGATTTTAACTCCCCTCTCACCAATTGCAATTGCTTTGTACTGTATATTCACTGCACTTAGTTTAGTTATGTTGTTGTGCACACACCATCATGTGCACACTGGATCACTGTTCTAACTCTACATTTTCCTAATACTCTGCTGTCTACTCCTCGTCTTACTGAGATCCAGCACAAGTCCACGTCTTTAGCTATTATGCACTAGTGTTGCTCACAGCTGTCTGTGTGCTGTAGTTAAAAGCAACAGTAAAATGGGACAGAACTGTACAGTATACTGGGAGTATAGGAGCTGCAAGCAGAAATAGGGGAATAAAACTGCTCTTTATAGTGGGGACAAATGGTTGTACTGTATACCCACGGCATGTGTACTGTACTTTATATTTGAGGCATGGAGTTCTAATTTATGTGGATATGGTTAAGGTTTTCAAACATAAATCTTCATACATCTAAATGTACATTTTTGCAATGTCCCCTTTTAAGCCACATCCACTATGGTTACTCAGTAATGTATGCACATAGAGCCCTTATTTGACATATGCTGTAACATTCATGTAATATAATAGTCAGCCTTAATAGAGGACCTTTTATGAGGTTTATTATATATAGTGACAATATATGACTGTACATTATATTTGAAATGGGAGACGTGAATCATGTGTAAGTTATTGAGGAGAGAATATTGATAAGCCAGAAGTTTTGAAATCATCGTAAAATATATTATTTTCACCTTTACTTTTTTGTTTTTATTAATTTTAAATTTTATATTTTGCTTTCAATATTTTAAGATGAATAAATCATTAAAAGTTATATTTTAATACTTTTACATTCCTAACTTGCTGTGAATATCACTTATTGATTACTTATATTGAGGTTCATGAGTGCCCCACATAGAAATACTTTTCTTTTCTGTGCAGAACAAAGTGTGGTGTCAACATTTTTAGTTGCATGTTGTTACAATGAAAGGCTAGTTACACCAGAACACCCGGGTTATTGCAGGGTTAACCTGGGTTGCTTCTGGGTGTAAAAGGGAACAGGGTTGGATTTCCAGATCGAGTGACCCTGCAATCCAACCTAAGTCACTTGCAGGGTTTAACACGGGAATGACCCGTGAAAATCTGCAGTGTATATGGCACGATCCGGGTCACGATGACCCGGATCGTGCTGCATGCCTGCCGATTGGCCGGTTTCAGTGGCGCTTGGAGATGATGTCATCTCTAAGTGTCCACTTCAATGCCGGAAGAACTGGGTGACTGCAGACCTGACTCCGGTGTGAACGGCGCCAACTCGGGAATATCCTGGGTCGGTACCGGGGAAGTTCCGGGTCTGATCCGGATTGGAACCGTGGGCCTGATTCAGACCCGGTCGCAAGCGCTGTGCGCTCGCAACCGGGTCGATGGTGGGCCAGTGCGCATGCGCACGATGGAGCCGGCTCCGTCGTGCGCATGCGCGAGACCTGGATAGCGATGGGCACTCCGTCGCTCCGGGTCTCGCAACAAAGGGGGCGAACTCTCAATGTTGAGTGACAGCTCGCCCCTTTGGTGGGTGGGCCGGGGGTGTGGCTGCCCAAACGGAGGCGTTCCTATGTGAACGCCTCCGTTTGGGGCGGCCCCACTGACATCACGAGTGATGTCAGTGGGAGAGATTTTGGCTCTGTTAGAGCCAAAATCTCTCTGGGGCTTGCGGCAACAAGACCCTACCACAAGGGTCTCGTCGCAAGCCCGATGGTCGCGATGGTCTTGACCATCGCGACCATCTTCCTGGCCGCTCGCTGTAGCTATGGGTGGTCACCTACAGCTATGCGAGCGGCCAGTAGGCTGTTCTAAAAAAATAAAAGACCGGCCCTGATTCAGAGCGAGCGTTCTGTCAGTGTGTCCGGCTCTGAATCAGGGCCCCTGTTCCAACCTCATGGTCAGACCCGGAATATAGGTATAAAAGTGGTATTAGTAGCATGCGGTGCAGTTAAATATATACCTGATGTGTGGTCTGATGAATGTACTATAAAAATGAATAATTGGTATGTGTTTTGTAGTTAAAAGGAAATTATTTCACAGCTATTTTTCTAGCCTACAAATATCAGGATTCATTCAACTAATGCAGTGGTTCTCAAACTCGGTCCTCAGGACCCCACACAGGTCACATTTTTCAGGTCTCCTGGCAGGTGCACAGGTGTATTCATTACACACTGATACATTTTAAAAGATCCACAGGTGGAGCTAATTATTTCACTTGTGATTCTGTGAGGAGACCTGTAAAACATGCACTGTTTGGGGTCCTGAGGACCGAGTTTGAGAACCTGAGAACTAACGTATGCAAAAACATTCCTCTATTGCCAGCCATACATTGCGCAGAGAAACCCTGCACAGAGATAAATGGTTTATATATTGTACAGTATTGCCCTGTGTCAGTGATTGAAGAAGTGACAGTGGAGGTGATGGCAAGTGCAGATGTCACTTATGCTAACACCAGTTAAGCTGGGCATACATGTCCAGATAAAATGTCTGTCAGATCGACAGACATTTTATCTGGCAGCCTGCCAGCTGCAGATGTCCGTGGCATACACTGTGAGATTTCACACAGTGTATCAGCCCGACATCTGCGCACCGCCCCTGGGAGAGGAGACATTTCCCTGTTCCTTCCATGGGAAGGAACACAGGAAATGTCGGTCTGTCGGCCACGGCTTGCCATACACTGCCTGATGCGGCCGACAGGTTACCCCCTAAATATCTCATCGGACGGGCATGATGGACAATCCGGCATGCCTGACCGAGCAATATTTAACCCTCGGTCGGCCGCACACACGCTAAAATTATCAGGGCGACCCGCGGGTAACGGGCGGATCACCCCGATAATTGTAGTGTGTACGGCAAGCTTAAAGCTGGCCACACATCTAAAGATTATCTGTCCAACCAGCCAACTAGTTGATTGGTTGGAATGAAAATCTGGTAAGGTATGAAAGCAAATGACAATCAGCAATTTGCTCCCAAACGCCGGAAAATGGCCAAAAATTGTTGTTTGATCTAAACAATTTGTTCAAAGTTGTCTGACGCCATTTTCATCTGTTTTCTGGCATTTAGGAGCAAATTGCTGATCATCAGTTACTCCCATACGTTACCAGATTTTCATTCCAACTAATCAACTAGTTGGCTGGTTGGATGAAAGTTGGTCTAGTGTGTGGCCAGATTTAGAAGCCAACGCATAGATCCTAACGATCCGCAGAGATCTCTCCAAGGACTTCTCAGGGGAAGTCTGGCCAGTTGATAAATGGTAAGAGGCCTATCCATTACCCAACTTTGTGAACAATCTGACCAAAACCAGGAGGTTTTGGTCGCATCGTTCACAAAGTCGGGTAATGGATAGCTGGCAAAGACCAGCGATGCGCGTGCACGCTGGGTCCTTGCCGTCCCCGACTGTCAACCTGACGACGCTCGTCAGATTCGGCATGTTCAGGGATAGGAGGTCGGGCTCCTTCACTGAATGACGTTCAGTGAACGCCGTTCAGTGCTGTGCCCGCACCTCGGCGACCTGAAGGTCTGAACGCTAGATGTTCAGACTTTCAAGTCACCTAATGGATAGGCACCTTTAGGTAGTTGTACTGAATAATAGCTTTAATGGGTGGATCCAATTTGCTGCTAGCAGTTGCAACTGGTTAACCTGCAGTGCAGTGTATTATGAATGTTTGGTCTTCACCAAGGAACCCAATAGAGACATAGATCAAACAGTCAGCGCTGGCAGTGATTTGCTGTGGTAAATATGAGAAATGCCAGGAGTCAGAAATTAAATACTAAATTATTACCAATAATAAATAGTCTCTCTATAAATACCTTACTAAAATGTAGTTACAAAAACAATATGGCCATATTTACCAATCAATTGCAAACCTATGATTCAAGAGTAGCAAAAAGTGTTACAGCTGAAACAACAGATTGCAGTAAGAAAATGCACATAATAAAAGTCAATATAAAGTGCTGTGCTGGTGATAAACCTTCAGCAGCTAAGGAGTATGAATTGGTGGGGTAAAGGACTGTCGAAGCTGGATAATTGGCTGAGACAAGATCAGTTTAAAATCGGATCGCAGCGACGCCATCTTGCGACTGGCCGCAAGAAACCATCTTGGAAATGAGATCGCAAGACGCCATTTTGCGAATGGCCGCCTAAGCGCCATTTTAGATAAACTCATACTTTAGTACATGTGGCGATATTACTTTTAGCATCATGCGATTGCATCTTTCACCATTTCTAATACACACATTAATACGCACAATTGCGCTGTTAACTAGTCGCATATTAGCGAATGCATAAGACCCTGTATGAAAACGCTGAATATTAGCTCCATGCACACGCATCTGCCCCAAGTTAACTAGCGTCTTTACATCAAACCCCACATACTCACACATTACATATTCACATACAAGGTTCCATAAGCTATAAGGTATAAGATTGGAGTATGCACATTTATTATCATTGCTAGGAAATAAAGGTTATTTCATAACTAAGGTTTTATACGTGATAAGTAAGCCATGTTTGGTATTGTACTGATGCGTACTCTCTCAACAGTATTCCGGTAATATCGATGGAGAGATCGCAACATGCATTCTCAACTTATGGACCGCAGAGACTTCAAGCAACAAAATGTACATTATATGAACAACTGTTAGGATTTGCATGACGCGGGAAACCAGAGACCACCAGTTGTTAGAGGCTGGGCTGTGTCTATTTGAACCAACCTGTTAAATGCCTTATAACATATGCCCTCTCCTTTAGGACCAATGGTATTAGCAACAAACTTCTCTATTGTGTTGTTTATTTCTGGGGGGTATAAATATGTGTGCTCTGACCCTGGGTTCCTTGTCTTCATGCTGAATGCTGATTGACGAGGGGTTTCTTGCTGATGCCTACATCTGGACCAGAGAGCACTGCGTATGTATAATTGTACTTGGGTCTGTATAATCTCTTTGCGCTAAGATTATATGAGGATCATAGCATGTAACTGCTGTACTTTTACTTGAATAATACTTTGTGCTTTGGAACCACAGGTTCTAGGTCTGGAGTCTTTATTTACTGTATGACTGCGTACGCATATTAGCGTCATCCTTAGAGGTTTATAGGCAGAATATTAGAAGGTATAGACAGGGGTATATAGAGGTTCAAAGGCAGTAATGTTAGGACAGCAGCAGTTTAGATACCTTATCCTGTTTAAAATATATGGCAATAACCTCTGCGATCAATTGTCCATTGGGAACTTGTATCAGTTCTTATTCCATTAAAACACATGTTCTCAATCTCGGTCCTCAGGACCCCAAAACAGTGCATGTTTTCCAGGTCTCCTCACAGAATCACAAGTGTAATTATTAACTCCTCTTGTGGATTTTTAAAAAATGTGTCAGTGAGTAATTTTAACACATGTGCACCTGCTGGGTGACCTGGGAAATGTGAACTGTGTGGGGTCCTGAGGACTGAGTTTGCGAGCCTCTGCATTAAAGCATCCAACATCCAGGCATAAATAATTCAATCAGGTGACCCACCTCTTAGGAGACACTAAGATCGATATAAAATCAATGAAAATTGATCAACATCGATCTTGTGTTTCTGGGGCTAAATCACACATTTACTAACAGACAATTTATATTTTTTTTTGTGTTAGTAAATGTGTGATTTAGCCTGAAAACACAAAGACGACGTTGATTGATTTTCATATTGATTAAAATCGACCTTTACTAATTATCCCCCCAGTATTCTGAAAGCAGTGAATGCAATGTGGGCCCAGTAAAATTTGTAGCTGAACAGTGAGTGACCACATAAGTGTGAACAGTCAGCTTTATAACTAGCAGACCCTCTCCTGGATAGATGTTATTAACTGATCCAATACACACCACTGTGCAAACAGCCTGTAATGTGTGGTGGTAAGGCTGATAATCAAGCTGGCAGATGGTTAGCGCTCATTAACACACTGGGGAAGGTACTGATCGCTGTCTTCCAGAATGCTGTGCAAAAGATAAACGTTCTTTATGTGCTAGGACTGCAGAAGTTGAAAATCCACTCTCCACCTGACTAGTTTTGTCACTTATCACGAGAATTTTTCAAAGGCATCAAACCCAATAAAGAGATAATGGGCTTGATTCAAAGGTGGACGCAGAAGCACACACAGCAGCATCTATTGGCAATCGCCGGTCTGCAAGTTTATGCTAATAGCATGCAAACTCCTTCCCTTGTGTACATCCGTGCGACCCAATGCGCAAGGATTGAGATGCCCATTTTTAGCCCCTGGGCATGTTGTAATACTGATTGGTGCATTCTAAAGCTGCATACACACGTAAAGATTTTCTGTCCAACCATCCAACTAGTTGATTGGTTGGAATGAAAATCTGGTAAGGTATGAAAGCAAATAACAATCAGCAATTTGCTCCCAAACGCCGGAAAATGGACAAAAACTGTTTGATCAAATTGTTTAGATCAAACATTTAACAAACTTGTCTGATGACCATTTTCATCTGTTTTCTGGCATTTAGGAGCAAATTGCTGATCATCATTTACTCCCATACGTTACCAGATTTTCATTCCAACCAATCAACTAGTTGGATGGTTGGACAGAAAATCTTTACGTGTGTACCCAGCTTTACACCACCATCGGTCCAAACATGGAAACATGCACCAGCTGTATGGCAAATGCAATTTCTGTGTCTGGCCATGGTGTACTATGCTTGCAGCTGTGTGTCTTTGATCGTAGCCGATTACATTGACATGCCTGCGACACTCCCATAATAAGCCCACTGAATGGACCATTTTGTGCTGCACTACTAACCACCTCCCACTCAATGTCCATCACCTTTCCTCCATACTTTTGGATCGATCGCAACAGCACCTCTGTGCATGCACTTGGGGTAACACATTTGCCGTCGGAGAGTTCATCATTTTTCATGCATGCACAGTCGCAATAATTGCTCAACTACGTGAACATTGGCATTGTGTGGGGCTCGGAATCATGCTCAATGAGCTTTTCTACAAGACTTACCTTACCAACAGTTGACAAAGGGCAGACTACGAATCAACCAGAAAAAGATTAAGGGGCATATTTAAAAAAAGAGTGAAATTCTTTTTATCGATCATTGCAGTCTTAAACGGTGCTGCAACCAATCAGCTCCTGTCATTTTTCAAAAACACATGACAGGAGCTGATTGGTTGGAGCCCCATTTAAGGTTAGAAACTCGTGATCACAAGAATCTCACTCCTTATTAAATGTGCCCCTAAATGTAGCAGAAGACAAGCCATTGGCTAGTAAAGGACAGGTACCACAGGTTCAGAGTATAGTAACACAATAGTGACTTGCTTAGGCACAGTAATGTTCAGTAATACATTTTTGGAATCCAATGCAGCATAATATTAGCTGTTCAAGCCCCATAGGCTCAAGCACATCCAGAGCTGTAAGTAGGAAAAAAATGGATTTTTATACTTGCTTGTAAAATCCCTTCCTTGTAATCCATCTAGAGCAGAGGTTCTCAAACACGGTCCTCAGGACCCCACACAGATCACGTTTTCCAGGTCACCCAGCAGGTGCACAGGTGTATTCATTACTCACTGACACATTTTAAAAGATCCACAGTTTGAGCTAATTATTTAATTTGTGACTCTGTGAGGAGACCTGGAAAACATGCACTGTCTGGGGTCCTGAGGACGGAGTTTGAGAACCTGCGATCTAGGGGAAACTCTAGTCTTGACTATGGGTTAGAGGGCTGGCACAGAAGTATGGCACTATAAAAGTTAAAAGGTAACTCTGCCCCTCTAGCCCATATAACCCCTCCTACTGCCACCTCATCTCAGTTTTTGTATACCCAAGCCATATGAATGAAGAACAAACATAATTATGAATTCAAGCAAACCATCTGAACATAAAACAGCCATCAGGGAGGGATCGGAGTGTCCCCCTGATGGATTACGAGGAAGGGATTATACGAGAAGTATAAAAATGAAATTTCCTTTTACATCCAACCTGGGGGACACTCCGGAGGAAAATAAAGAAATTACTACCAGCTTAAGATCTCCCTCTGAGAGATACATATGCTGTTTTCTACAAATGAAGGTTTGATCCACTTAGTACTAAAGCTGCATACACACACGATTTTTTGAACGATTGTCGTTAAACAAGATCGTTTAACGATAATCATTTGAAAAAATCATTTACTTTCTGAGTCAATCGTTCATGCGCGTTCATGTTTGTAGTTCAGTCAGACATGTCAACTCAACGATTTTCATTAAGGGAATATGCAAAATCGTTCATTACACTTTAAAAAATCTGACAGATAATAGTTCATAAAATCGTTCATAAAATCGTTGGTAACAAAATCGTTGTGTGTGTATGCAGCTTTGATACATTAACAGGATCAGATCAAGGTATACAACCTACCCTACTGTGCTCTATTATAAAGGGATATTGAGGTTTATCAGCTATAACTGTGTTGTTTTATGTTATGTTTACTATGTTTTGTGCAATATTAAATGTGTGATTATATATATATATTCATATGACTCCTTTTTTATAATTTACTACCAATATCATAGTTGACCCTCCCTCACAGCGCTGTCCTTTGGTTCAGTGTGTTTTTTTTCTATTAGTGGGACTAACTATCCCACACAGCTGCAGGGAAAGAGACTCATTGCTAATTTATGCACCTAGGTTCCTTTTTCTCCATTTAAGTCATAGGGGCAAATTCAATTAGACCCAATAATTTTTGGGCGAATAAAATGGGATTTTAACACTTGAATTGCCTTTGGCAACTCAATAAGATCCCGTCTTAATCACCCGAAAAAATGTTTTCGGGCGAATATGCATAGGATCCGTGATAAGTTCACGGATCCTATGTGTTAACACTGGCATCTGCCTGAAAATAGTTATTGAGCATTTTCTTTCGGAGCCTGCTGAGCTCGTGAAAAGAAATGCCTGATAAGCAGGGGGAGTGGGGGAATTATCCGGGCCCGATGCAGCCGCCCAATGCACCCCCACCACCCGAACCCCCCTTACCTGTCAGCAGCCCAGCACACGCCGGGCTGCAGTGGGACCAGGGAGACTGCTGCCTCTGAGCAGCAGCAGTCTCCTCTCCCTGTGCAGGGGTGTGGGGGAGTGAAGCTTATTTACTAACAGTCCATTTGAAAATAGACCATAAATCAACCCAAACTCACTATTTTCAACAGAACCATCAGAAACAGTTCTATATGATTTTAAATCATATAGAATTTTCTGAATATTCACGATGATGGAAAAAAAACATGGAAGAGAAGCATGTGGGGCACTCTGGTTGTATAAATCAGCAGTGCCAAATTAAGGTCCATATGGGCCTGGAGCTGAAATTTATCAAGGGCCTACTGTGTGACACTGCAAAAGGTGTAATCAGCACTGCAGAGAAGTTCTCCCGTGGGGGTGTGGTGGCACACTACGCTACCTCACCAAACTACATCACTACGCTACCTCTCTACATTTAGGGCCGGTGCGAGGATAATTTATGTTACGTAATATGCATCATACATTGCTTGTTTATATATATATATTGTGACACAGTTAGGTTAGGGGGTCCCTCTCCTGGGTAGAGGACTTCTTCCTTACACACACACAGAGCAGCAGGGAAGCAGCACACCAGTCTGGATGCAAGTACAAGCTGGTCGGCGCCAGTCTTTATTGTACAATGTCAGAAATAACATAAAGAAAACATAAATATAAATCCTAGCCCTGTCGGGGCACTAACTTCACAGGTAGTTCCCTCACTACCAGAACCTGGCAGGGCCTAATGCCCTCACCAGCAACAAAGGCACAGCACAACACTTACAGATAGGTTTTCAAGTGTCTCTGAGCAAACTCCCTGTCTGCTCTCCCAGGTGACAATCAGCCCTCAACACACTAGGCTTATATTGGCCACTCTCAGGTGGAAACCCTAACAAGCCTGTTACCAGGCTGCGAGAACCAAAACCTGGAGTGGCCGTGGGTGGAGCCCTCCCTCTCCTCTCACACACAACCCCCAGGTCCCAAACCGGCTTTTCAAAAAGCCGAAACTCAAGCCTGCTACACTGCAGACTTTCTCCTGGGGGTTTAAAACACATAAGACAGGAATCTGGGACAAATGTACCTGCCACAGACCACTTTACCAATGATCCTATCACAATATATATATATATATATATATAGAGCGCAGTCTACTATCGGGCAGCCTATTGCTTGTGTGTATGTATGTGTGTGTATATATATATATATATATATATAAAAATGAACTGTGCTATGCTGCTATATATATGTGTGTATTTATATATATTTACAAAACATATATACTAATTACACAAGTCCACTCAAATACAGTCACAGTCCCACGTGGCTGGCATCTGTTCCCCGCTCCTCATCTCTGAGTGAAGAGGAGCAAAAGGGGAAGTATAGAGAGCTCGAGGGGCGGGAAATGAGGAGACAGTGTACAGCGCTGCTGCTGCACACTGTCTTAGTCACTGACAGAGCGGTGGCCGCGGCTGGCTTTAAAAGTGACGCAGCCGCCGCTCGGACTGTACAATTGACGCGGCAGGGGGTCTGTCACTACTCAGTAGCACAACAGGACGGCGAGCGGCGCCCTCCAGTGGCCGGTGCCCCTATTCAGATGCCTAATGGTGGCGTCGGCCCTGTCCACATTACATCACTACGCTATCTCCCCTCACTACATCACTATGATATATTCTTACACTATATCACTGCACAGCCTTCCCACACTATATACCTACACTACACCCCCCCAAACTATATACCTACACTACCCTCTCCACACTATATAACTACACTACCCCCCCAAACTATATACCTACACTACCCTCCCCACACTATATAACTACACTACCCTCCCCACACTATATAACTACACTACCCCCCCAAACTATATACCTACACTACCCTCCCCACACTATATACCTACACTACCCTCCCCACACTATATAACTACACTACCCCCCCCACACTATATAAAAGTGGAAGAAGGTGCACTGCATGATATGGAGTGATCTGTGTTGTAGTGCTAGGTATGGAGGGTCAATTATTTAGGGCTATGTGATATAGTGCTAGGTAGGGAAAAATCAATTATGTAAGAGAAGTAGTGTTGGGTATAGTGGGGTCAGGGCCCAGGGAGTAATGCATAGAGGTAGTGGTGGGAATGGAGAGGTCAAGGCAGTATGGCAGAGTGGTAGTGGTTGGCATAGAGGTGTCATTGGGGTAATGCAGAGAGGAAGTAGTGGGCATAAATATGTCAGGGAAGGAGTAATGCAGTGAGGTAGAAGTAGGCATGAGATGTCAGGGGCAGTAATGCAGAGAGGTAATGGTGGATATAGAGGAGTCAGGGGACAGGTGTAGTGCAGAGTAATAGTGGTGGGTCGATGATAATGCAGAGAAGCAGAGGCAAGCATGGAGGGGTCAAGGGGAGTAATGCAGAGTGGTAGTGTTGGGTATGGAGGGGACAGGGGGAAGTGTAGTGTAGTGGTCGGTCAGGGAGGTAACGCAGAGAGGTAGTGGTGGGCATGGAGGGGTCAGGGGGTAGTGCAGTGTAGTAGTGGTGGGTCGGGGTAGTGCAGTGTAGTAGTGGTGGGTCAGGGGGTAGTACAGTTTAGTAGTGGTGGGTCAGGGAGGTAGTGGTGGGCATGGATGGGTCAGGGGGTTGGGAAGAGAGATAGTGGTGGGCATGGAGGGGTCAAGGGGTAGTGCAGTGTAGTAGTAGTGGGTCAGGGAGGTGACGCAGAGAGGTAGTGGTGGGCATGGAGGGGGTCAGGGGGTAGTGCAATGTAGCAGTAGTGGGTCAGGGAGGTGACGCAGAGAGATAGTGGTGGGCATGGAGGGGTCAGGGGGTAGTGAAGAGAGATAGTGGTGGGCATGGAGGTGTTGAAGCTGGAAAATTGGCTGAGACAATATCAGTATAAAATTGAATCGCGGCGACACCATCTTGCGACTGGCCACAAGACACCATCTTGGAAATTAAATCGCAAGACGCCATTTTGCGAATGGCCGCCCAAGCGCCATTTTAGATAAACTCGCATTTAAGTACATATGGCGATATTACTAATAGCATCATGTGATTGCATCTTTCACCGTTTCTCATATACACCTTAATACACACAATTGCGCTGTTGACTAGTCGCATATTAGCGAATGCATAAGATCCTATATGAAAACACAGTTTAGTAGCTAAATGCGCATGCACCAGCACCAAGTTAACTAGCGTCTTTATATCAAACCCCGCATACTCACACATTACATATTCACATACAAGGTTTCATAAGCTTTAAGGTATAAGATTTAAGTTGTTCATTTAGTATAAATGCTATGAAATAAAGATTGTTTGGTAACTAAGGTTTTATACATGCTAAGTAAGCCGTGTTTGGTTTTGTACTGATGCGTACTCTTTCCACAGTATTCCGGTGATATCGGTGGGGAGATCGCATCATGCATTCTCAAGTTATGGACCGCAGAGACTTCAAGCAACAAAATATATATGATATAAATAACTGTTAGGATGTTGCATGTGACGGGAATGTAGGGACCCTCAGTTGTCGGAGGCTGGGTTGTGTCTATTTGAATCAGCCTGTTAAATGCTCTGTAACAGATGGATCCCCCTTGGGAACCAATAGCATCAGCAACAAACGTCTCTATTGTTTTGTCTATTCCTGGGGGGTATAAATATGTGTGCTCCAACACTGGGTTTTTAGTCTTCGCGCTGAATGCTGATAGACGAGGGGTTTCTTGCTGATGCCTAACATCTGGTCCGGAAGCGCTGCGCATGTATACTGTACTTGGGTCTGTATAATTCCTTTGCGCCGAATTGTGTCTGGATCAATAGCGTGTAACTGACTGTACTTTTACTTGAATAATACTTGTGCTTTGGAACCACAGATTCCAGGTCTTAAGTCTTTATTTACTGTATGACTGTGTACGCAAATTAGCGTCATCTTTAGAAGGTATAGGCAGGATATTAGAAGGTATAGGCAGGATATTAGAAGGTATAGGAAGGAGTGTATAGAGGTTCTGATCCAGTATCGTTAGTTGGGGGCTCGTAGTGAAGTCATTTACCTGCTCACACGGTACATACGTCTATCAATATTTCAGCAAAGGGTAGAGTGGCCTCATGCAGGGTTTACCTGCAACCGCTTTGTGCTGAAAATCGCTATCCGTCTCCGTGTGAATCAAGGAAGCTGACTAGAATCCAGGGACAAGAGAGGAAAAAGTTTGTTTTCCTCTGTTGATAGAACCTTACGTTTAAAGGGGTGCCGCAGTACTGAGTACGCGGCTGAGTCGCAGGTTTGCGCACAGCAAAGACGCACTTTTGTGTACGCAGCTAAAGGTTGTCATACGGTTGTGTGGTAGTCGCATTATTGTGTATGCGACTGGTCACGCAATAGCGTATACGTACTCCCGGTTGTGCTGCCACGTGTTTGGTTTACATTTTTCAATTATTATCAATATCTGGGTTAACGTGTATTTTTCTGAGCAGGAAAAAAAGTGTGTAACAGTGAGTGTTTGTTGGTAGGGGTAACTTGTTCCCTACAGTTAAAGGTACCGTATGACCTTTAAGGGCTAAGTGCTAGTCGCTCGGTAAGTAGCTTTACCATTCTATACACAGTAGCAGGTGTACATGTTGTCTTTGTTGTAGAGAGGTGCGTGCAAGTGGCTGACATACAAACTTCCATAGGTGTGGAAGTTGCCTTACTAAATTTTATCTGGGTGTGGAAGTTGCCTTTTTCAAATCTTATCCAGGTGTGTGGGCGCCGCCGACTTAAATCGTCCACAGGTAAGTGAAAGTATCTTGATTGTCTTTCACCAGTTTAAATCTTCATTGAAAAGCGTAGGATTTTGTCTCAGAATGGGAGCCGTGCAAACAGTACAGATGTTAAACAATGATGTGCTGCTAATGGAGGCGCCGATCGGATCGGCTCATCGTATTATGCATACTAAGTATGGTACTTATGCGATAAGGTATTGTGATGTATGGTTTAAAATTATATTAAAGAGTGTTAGACCGTTTCCCAGAATTGGTAGTTTTGATAAAAATGTATTAGATAATGTCCGGGATCACATCAGTCTGATGCGCTCCCGAGAGAAAAATTTTAAATATTCTGAATGTTTAAAACTGTGGCAGCATGAAGGGGATGCGTGGCTTAAAAATGTGCAAACGACGCAAATTAGCATCGCAAGCACATTGCCAGAGAATACATCTGCGACTCTAAATTGCAATACGGGCGAGCCGCAAAATGGCGCGCACGTGCGGCAAGGTAGCGTTGTGGAGAGTATTGCCAGCAGTTCATGCTCACCTCCCCCGCCTTATGTGGATGGAGGTGCAAGTACAGTTACCAAAAATACTCATAAAAATGTAACAACCATAAGCAACCATAAAGAAAATGTTTATGATGTGGATGATGAGCCTATTGTAATGTCTGCCATTTCCCATGCTGTGCAGATGATTGATGCTGCATCACCACAATCACGAGTGGTGCCGCCATCTCCATCGGTAACAGCAAGGGAAGTGTTAACACCCTCTGCACCCGTAGAGGAAGTTGTTCATACCATACGTAGCAGCAGACTAAACCCCCAGCCAGGTAACCAGGTCAAAGGTAGCAGCGCTACCAGTCTGCATCCCATTCGGACAATAACCGTTCCAAATGGAAATGCAGATGCGAATGGTATAGTGCCCACAAGGGAAGTGGTAATGCATTGTCCTTGGACAAGAGCAGAACTAAATTCCATCATAAATGATTTCCCCGATCCCAAAAAGGAACTAGCCAAATGTCAAAGATTTTTAAGAAATTTGGGTAGTTCACATGAGCCCACTAATAAAGATTGGTGTGTGGTGTTAAGGGCCTGCCTACCACGCAATACCGACGTGACAAAATTTATCACGGATTGTGTATTGGATGGTGACGTTCCCTTACTTGTAAAGTAAACCAAGGTAACATTTCCCGCATTGTAACTCAATTGGGTATATGTTTTCCAGTAGTAGTTAACTGGAACAAAATTTTCACCATTAAGCAAAAGGAGAGTGAATCTGCAGAAGATTATTGCGATTGGGCTCTGCAGGCTATCACCCAGTACACTGGAATAGAGGATATTAAAGATAGCACTCACTACAGGGGAATGATAGTCACGGGATTCGTGGACGGTCTGAAAGAGAGTTTAAAAACCCGGGTTCAGACCTCACAGCCTGGCTGGTGGGGACTCACAATAGATACCCTCATAGAAACCGCCATCGAACATGATAAAAACATCTCAAAGAAGAGGGAAGCCCAGAGCAAAAAACTAATGGCTGTCAGTATCCAAGCTCTGGAGGGAATGACGGTAACATCACAGCCAACAGACACACTTGCGCTTGCACACACACTTACATCTGAACAAGTATGTGCCCTCACTAACCCCACGCAACAACAAACACAACTCTATCCCACTAAGCCGATACAACCACAGGTCCCATACTACTCACAAACTTCTTACACCCCACAATACCCTTACCCTCCCTATCCTTACCCATATCCACCACCTTTACTCTCTGCTCATACCTCACCACAACACATCTTCACCCGACCCACGAACATGTTTTAACTGTAAACAAACAGGACACTTAAGTAGAAACTGTACAGTAAAAAGAGTAGGAATGCCAAGTCAGGGAAGACCTGGATATCCTCATAAGGGATATGCACAGAGACCAGCAAAGGTCCAACAGGCACCAGCTCCAATTGTGGTCGTAAATGCTTTATTGGAGAATGGTAGCCAATGCTAGGGGTCAGGTCATACCTGTAGTCTACAGATAGTCAGGTTAACGGGAAGTACTAGGGAAGAACCGGTCATGATGGTTGATGTAGCTGGTACTGAATATCCTTTTCTTGTAGACACAGGGGCGACCAGGTCAGTGATAAAATCTCCCGTTAATTTACAGGTGACCAACGAGACAGTACCAACAATGGGTGTAACAGGTAAAGTGGAACATTATCCTTTAACAAAGTCCACAGAGGTTACTATTGGGCCGTTGCATACCAGGCATTCTTTCCTCCTGGCTGCTGCGGCTCCTACTAACCTGCTGGGAAGAGACTTGTTATGTAAGATGGGATGTGTTATATACTGCACCCCTGATGGTGTATTTTTAGATACCCCAGAGAGAGTTGCACATGAGGTGCGGGATATATTGAACACTCCCCAAAGGATAATGTATCACTCTACAAGTCTAAATGAAAATCCATCCCAGGTAGATGAAATGTTGTCCCAAATTCCAGATTCCCTTTGGACTAAGGATGGACAGGACACTGAATTAATGGCAAACGTAAGCCCTGTAATGGTAAATTTAAAAGGCTGTAGGCAAGCTCCAAAAATTCCTCAGTACCCACTAAAACAGGAGGTAGAATTAGGTGTTTTTCCCATAATTGAGCGATTATTGCAACAGGGAATTTTAGTTCATACAGCTAGTATAGCCAACAGTCCCATTTTTCCAGTGAAAAAGAGTGGTGGGAGGGGTTATAGGCTGGTACAAGACCTTAGAGGTGTTAATAAGGTGGTAGAGAGCCAATTCAATGTAGTGCCAAATCCAGCTGTCATTCTGATGCAGATCCCACCAAACGCAACCCATTTCACTGTCATTGACCTCTGTTCTGCTTTCATCTCTGTGCCTCTCCACCCTGACTGTCAGTATCTATTCGCATTTACATACAGAGGTTTACAATACACATGGACACGGTTACCCCAAGGTTTCATAGACAGCCCCAGTATCTTCTCCCAGGCATTGCACGACTGTTTACGATCTTTCCAACCTGCCAATGGATCTGTTCTAATTCAATATATGGACGATTTATTGCTATGTTCTGACTCGTTTATGTCATGTTTAAATGATACTAAACTTTTGTTACTTCATCTCTCGCATACTGGACACAAGGTGGCTAAGGACAAACTACAGCCGTGCCAATCCAGAGTTGGGACACTGCCTAAACCAGGGTTTATGACATCTTACAATGGATAGAATCCAGGCCATACAAAACATGACACTGCCGCAGAATCAACAGCAAATTCGTACCTTCTTGGGAATGTGTGGATACTGTAGAATGTGGATCCCAGGTTTTTCTATTTTGACCTTACCTTTACAGATATTAGTCTCTTCCTCAAAGCCCGATCGTGTCGTACACACAGAGGAATCAGAGCAGGCTTTCCTTAATCTTAAGGATAGTCTGACAAAAGCTCCTGCATTAGGAATACCTGATTATGAAAAACCTTTTGATTTGTATTGTACGGAAGCCGATGGTTGTGCTGCAGGTGTCCTTACACAAAAACATGGTGATGCCAGTAGGCCCGTAGCATACTACAGTGCCCAATTGGACACTGTGGCAAGATCACTCCCCACCTGTTTGAGAAGTGTAGCAGCTACCGCTCTATTGGTGAGTAAAAGTGAGGACGTAGTATCGGGTCATGATATGATTGTCTACACTCCCCATGCTGTATCTGCTCTTTTGAACTCAGCTCAAACCAGACACGTCTCTTCAGCTAGGTTTACCAAATGGGAACTAGCTCTAATCGCACCCGCAAACATTACTGTTAAACGTTGCAGCACGCTGAATCTAGCAACGTATTTACCATATGTACAACATGATGTACAAAGGGTGGAAGGAGAGGAGTTGCTGGCGGGAGGTGAATTCAGCAGACATAATGATAAGCACGATTGTATGACATATCTGAATCAGACCTTTACTGCTAGACCTGACATACATGACACCTTTAGAGAATGTGGATGTGACCTTTTATATGGATGGGAGTTGTCATAGACAAACAGACACAGGTGAATTATGTACAGGTTATGCTGTTGTAAATGACACAGACATCATAGAAGCTAAGCCTCTTGGTCCTCCTCACTCAGCCCAGGTGGCAGAGTTAGTAGCACTAACTAGAGCGTTTGAACTGGCAGCAGGCAAATCTGCTAACATTTACACTGACTCGAGGTATGCGTTCGGGGTGGTGCACGATTTTGGGGCTCTATGGCGTCTGAGAAATTTTATGACAGCAGCAGGCACACCAGTTGCACATTCCCGACACATAAAACATCTTTTAGAAGCAATCCAACTGCCCAAAGCGGTGGCAGTAATTAAATGTAAAGCCCATACATGTGAGGATGATCCGGTGTCACTGGGCAACAACCGGATGAAGCTGCAAAATTGGCAGCAGGGTTAAAAATGTTTTCTCCAACTGAAAGAATTATGACTTTCCAAACAATTGATATGCTGAAATTAATTGAGATGCAAAATTTGTGTTCAATTCAGGAAAAATCCATTTGGAAGTCCAAGGGATGTGGGCAAGAGTCCTCCAGGCTCTGGAGGGACGGACAAGGTAGCCAGTAGCCCCCAAGGCATATTACCCCAGCCTGGCTGAGGCAGCACACGGTCTGACTCATCTGGGTAAACAAGGTATGTGCAAGTTGGTGAGAGCATACTGGTGTGCACCAGGTTTTTCTTCACAAGCAGAAAAGATAGCAATGTCCTGTCTGACCTGCTTGAGGAAGAACATAGGGAACACGATCCCTACTGAACCGTCCCACATTCCACCGACTGATGGACCTTTCCAGGTGATACAAATTGATTTCATCCAATTACCACCCTGCTTGAACCTTAAGTATGTATTAGTGTGCACAGATGTATTTTCTAACTGGGTTGAGGCCTACCCAGCGGCCACTAATACTGCTGCGTTTACTGCCAAGAAAATAGTTCAGCAATTTGTATGCAGGTACGGTATCCCTAAAATCATCGAGAGTGACAGGGGTACTCATTTCACAGGTGATGTTTTTCAAAATATGTATAAGTTGATGGGTATTAATAGTCGACTTCATACCCCCTACCAACTGCAAGCCAAGCTAGAGAGGATGAATGGGACTATTAAAAATAAGTTAAGTAAAATCATGGCAGAGACTGGACTAGGATGGCCAGAAGCGTTACCTTTGGTCCTACATAGCATAAGGACCACTACTAGACCTCCTCTAAATCTGTCCCCATTTGAAATATTGTTCGGTAGACAACCTAATTTGATTATAAGTCCACAGGAAGACCTTAAGGGTAACAACGAGGTAACTGTAAAGTATCTTATATTAATGAGTAAGCAGTTAAAGCAACAGCAGCAGAAACTGAAATTGTTGTCTAATGATACGCCTGAAACTAACTGTCATGATGTTGAACCAGGAGAATATGTAATGATCAGAAATTTCTTGCGTTCAGGTTGTTTGACTGATCGGTGGGAAGGTCCGTACCAGGTGCTGCTGACAAGTACTACATCTTTGAAGGTGGCCGAGAGAGATACCTGGGTCCATTCCACTCACTGCAAAAAGGTCAATCAACCGGTGGAGAAACAAGTCGGAGACAAGGCTGATAGTGTGGACCTGTTGCTCGTGAGCTTTTTCCGGGAGGATTGAAAAGGTTGTAGTGTGATACCTGAACTAAAAGAAACTTGCAGGTTTTGTTGTGACAATGGACGGGCCTGCTGTGTTCATTTTCATATTCTCTTTTAGAGTGTTCACCATCTTGGTCGGTTCGGGAATATCCAGTTTCTGTGATGGGAGACCAATCGAGGAAATGGGAGCTGATGGCAGTGCTGATGGAGTGGAGTCAGAAGGAGTGCAATGCCAATCAAGGGAGTGTCTGACCAATCTTAGTACTGTTATTATTAAGAGAGCTATCATTCCGGATACTCGGGGAAAGTGTGGAGGTTTATCGTCTGAAGATTCCTGTATTTGTGAGATTTGTAGGTCCCTAGTTGATGAGAACTGTATCCAACGTTGCCAACCTAAATATAGCCTGTACTGGGGTGGGTATCCTTTAGAGGATTATCATAGTATGGTAGGCAAAGTATTAAATCAAACTGATTGCTGGGTGTGTTCACATGTGCCACAGGGACAGCATAATGTAGGGTTGGTGCCATTTCCACTGAATATCACAGAAATTTTCGAATTACAGAAAGTGAAAACATTGGATGGAAAATTCCTCTCATCCAAACCACCTCATTTGAAACTCTATCAATTCCAAGTAGATAGGTCACTTTTGTGTTTAAACATAACCAACCCCAATAAACCCGGGAGTTGGGAAGTGACAGGGAATAATCAGACGATGACCTTCTCACAAAGAGCTGATAATGAGTCCATAAACCATGATCTATTACGCTCAATTAAATCTGGTGGGAAACATTTTAGGTATAGGTATACATTGAGTTCCACCAAAGAAATTATTGGTAAGGTGCCAAATGGTTATTGTGCTAAAATAATACAGCCAGAAACTTGCATGTACCAGATGGAAGACCCAGAAATAGGATTGTTTGCAAGGGAAATGTGCTTAATGATAATAATGCATACCATTCCTTATGTTCTCCCTGATAATGTATATTTCATATGTGGAAGAAAAGCGTATAAATGGCTCTCCCCGAGTTCCGAAGGTTT
This sequence comes from Taudactylus pleione, assembly GCA_031769625.1. Classification (NCBI taxonomy): domain Eukaryota; kingdom Metazoa; phylum Chordata; class Amphibia; order Anura; family Myobatrachidae; genus Taudactylus; species Taudactylus pleione. Next base: position 12,323,945 of record JAUIMM010000012.1, on the reverse strand, counting down.
GTGTTACCTGGGAAGAGTAGTCCCAGAAGTTATGACCCTCACACGTGTTGAAATGCTTGGTATACATAAAAACACACCGTCACCATATCTTCACATACAATATGAACACAGAGGCAAAATAAATATGATACCTGGTGCATAAAGCCACTCAGTTAATCAGTGAGACAACTGGCTTTCAAGTTTTAGTTGCACTGGATCCCACCAAGATTGCTCGGGGTACATTAAATTTGAGGTATATTCAGGAACTTGCTTAATTGATAGATAATATCACCGAGATGTACGATGAAACATTCAGGTATACAGGGAGAGAATTGCACGCGTTCAAGAAAGAACTGGTGCAACACAGGCTAGTGTTGAATTATTTAACTGCTGTTACTGGAGGGTATTGCATAACAGTAGCAACCCAGTTTGGAGTAAAATGTTGCACCTACGTCACCAATGATACTAGCGACCCCAAGGAGGTGATAGACCGAAAGATGGATGAAATTCTGCAGCTAAAATGGGAGTTTAGTAGGAACCATAATGCTTCAGTGGCTGAAGTAGGGGAAGAGATAGAAGGATGGGTTTCATGGTTGAACCCAGTAAAATGGTTCTCAGGTCTAGGGGAATGGGTCCAGGAAGTGATCGCTAGCATAGGCAAATTCTTGATCTTTATACAAATTGTCATCATAATAATTGGCATATGCGTCCGGTGTGTTCCTATTGTGTTGAAGTGTGGAAAATATAAACATAGAGTAAAAAGCAAGAATGAAACTATGATGGTGGTCAGTAATGACAATATGAATACCGAGGTAAATATAGAACTGCATTACAACCCTGAACTAGGAAATACCATCATTTGATATATTATATTTAGACGTGTATAGAATGTATTATTGAAATGTTATTTTTAGAACACCTCAGATAATGCAAAGTCTCAATTCCCCTTCTGGACTGCTTTTATAAGACTGGTGCATTCCCACACCTTTCACATGATCTTCCAAGATCCGCGGTGTGCGTATAATAGTAGTTTTATGTCCCCACCCAGAGACACATTATTGATGGATTAAGAACCACCTTGTGCCATCCCACAATAACACTAAATAATATGTAAATGTAAGCCTAAATTAAAACTCAGAGAATAGATTGTGATAGCATGTTGTTTGCTATCAAAGGGTGGACTGTCGAAGCTGGAAAATTGGCTGAGACAAAATCAGTATAAAATTGAATTGCGGCGACACCATCTTGCGACTGGCTGCCCAAGCGCCATTTTAGATACACTTGCATTTAAGTACATATGGCGATATTACTAATAGCATCATGTGATTGCATCTTTCACCGTTTCTCAAATACACCTTAAAACACACAATTGCGCTGTTGACTAGTCGCATATTAGCGAATGCATATGATCCTATATGAAAACACAGTTTAGTAGCTAAATGCGCACGCACCAGCACCAAGTTAACTAGCGTCTTTATATCAAACCCCGCATACTCACACATTACATATTCACATACAAGGTTTCATAAGCTTTAAGGTATAAGATTTAAGTTGTTCATTTAGTATAAATGCTATGAAATAAAGATTGTTTGGTAACTAAGGTTTATACATGCTAAGTAAGCCGTGTTTGGTTTTGTACTGATACGTACTCTTTCCACAGTATTCCGGTGATATCGGTGGGGAGATCGCATCATGCATTCTCAAGTTATGGGCCGCAGAGACTTCAAGCAACAAAATGTATATGATATAAATAACTGTTAGGATGTTGCATGTGGCGGGAATGTAGGGACCCTCAGTTGTCGGAGGCTGGGTTGTGTCTATTTGAATCAGCCTGTTAAATGCTCTGTAACAGATGGATCCCCCTTGGGAACCAATAGCATCAGCAACAAACGTCTCTATTGTTTTGTCTATTCCTGGGAGGTATAAATATGTGTGCTCCAACACTGTTTTTTTTGTCTTCGTGCTGAATGCTGATAGACGAGGGGTTTCTTGCTGATGCCTAACATCTGGTACCAGAAGCGCTGCGTATGTATACTGTACTTGGGTCTGTATAATTCCTTTGTGCCGAATTGTGTCTGGATCAATAGCGTGTAACTGACTGTACTTTTACTTGAATAATACTTGTGCTTTGGAACCACAGATTCCAGGTCTTAAGTCTTTATTTACTGTATGACTGCGAACGCAAATTAGCATCATCTTTAGAAGGTATAGGCAGGATATTAGAAGGTATAGGCAGGATATTAGAAGGTATAGGAAGGAGTGTATAGAGGTTCTGATCCAGTATCATTAGAGGGATCATGATGGTAGTGCAGAGAGGTAGTAGAGGGCATGAAGGAGTCAGGGAAGTGATGCAGAGAAGTAGTGGAGTCTATGAAAGTGTCAGGTAGGTGATGCAGATTAGTATTGGGTGGGTATGGAGGGGTCAGGGAGCTGGTGTAGGGGAACACACGGACTTTGAAGCAGGCTAGGACATGTCTCCACCTTTAGCTGCATGTAAGTTAGTAACATGTATAATAGGTGACAATTATACCTCAGCCAGACTGACACTAGTCACAGGCCCCGCCCCCCCTTCCCCAATGATGTCATGCTGGTGGGCAGGGGGTGGGAGAGTGAAAAACTGAATGGGAACATTTTGGACTGGAATTAATTCCACATCATGAATGGGGCTGAGACTGCTGGGAGAAGGCTCCAGGTACCTGTTGCTGCTCTGCATGTGGTGACAGGCTGGGAGGAAGGGGGTCTGTGTCTGATTGTGTAGGAATGGAGGATTGCTGCTAGTGCCTGTGCATACTGTGCCTCCCCTGAGCATTAGGAGCAGCTACTGGAACAATAAAATTAGAAGACTTACTTGCACATTTCACTTACATTTGCTGCTTCCAGAGGCAGAGTAGCCCGTTCTGTGACACAGTCAGCCAGACTGCAGCAGGGAGGAGCTCTACAGAAGACTCCCCAGTGTGCAGTCACACTGCATCAGCTGATTCATGTGTTTCTTCATGTTCCCGGGACCCAGATGGTGGAAGTGATAATCTCCCCGGCCCCGTGCAGCTTAGCCCTGTGTAGCCAGTACAATAGCCCCTGTACAATGACTGACCTTTTGCTTCAGGCTATCTGCTTTCATGCAGTTTGTCCTTCGGGGAGAACAGAATGGCAGGAGCAGGGTGGGAGGAACTACTCCCACCCTGCTCCTTCTGCCTTTCTATTCTCCTCCGCGATGGCTGGACCTGGTATATGTCAATGTGGGCGGCCACTGTGCAGGCAGCCTTCTTCCAGCCAGCGACACAATTGTCTGACCTCCGGCTGCTTCTTCTCATTATGAAAATAAATATATATCCTTTAGCTGCATGGCGATGGTTTGTCGGCCAGGGGGCGTTTCCTCATGCGTGTATGAGGATCAGATTCGCTGCTGAGCTGCATTCACGGAACTGCTGTTCCTGTACTGGTTGGACTGTGGACATGGTCGGGCTGCTTCATAAGCGCAGTGGTGGCGGGGCAAAACGTCCATGACGTCAAACATCATGACATCTCGTGGCGCGTAGGAGGTGCGGAGTCAGTGTCAGTCTGTATGCGGTGCATGGAGGGCTAATGAGGCCTTCCACTGCACCGCTGCTATGCTGGCAGCATGCGACCCGCTGCCCGCAGCCGTGAGGAGCGGGGCCTCGAGCGGCCACAATAGTATTCTGTAACAGTAAGAAAAAAATAATTCTGTCATGCTGCTGTCGGGCCTATTTTGGTAACATTGTTGCAGTTGTTACAGGACATTTCTTATTTATTCATCTATTGATTGTCGCAGAGACACGATTTTACTTGTTTACATTTTATTATATTTCACATTGTTGTATCAATATCATTGCAATCTTCTATTCTATAAAATGATTTATGAATACATTGTTTCTATGTGATAATGTGTTTCTAGCGCCATTCCACCTATACCATTTTTATAGTTCCTTGGCATCTTTTTGGTGCCTATTGGGAGTGGTGGCTTACTCCCAGGTGGAGGGCAGCTTCATACACATTTGTTATTCATTATCATAATTACTGATTTACACCCCTTTGTGGCGCTTGGTTTTTTGTTTATTTTGATGGTGGGCCTGGAGCTGCCGCTCCATCAGCCCCATTGTTAATCAGGCCCTGTAAATCAGACATTTAAAGGCATAACAATTACTTTTTGAAAATCGTGGATATGCAAATTAGCACTGGGATGAAGATGTTTAGAGTAATACAGTGCATTTGACGTTATAGGTTCTATTGAAGGTGAACACATTTAGAATTTTAAATAGAAACCAGGGGGTATATTTACTATAGTGAGAGTTTTCAGAAATAGAAATGTTGCCCATAGCAACCAATCAGAATTCTACTTAACATTTAACTAGCACCTTGTAGAAGATAATAGCTAGAACCTGATTGGTTGCTATGGGCAACATCTCCACTTCTAAAAACTCTCACTTTAGTAAAAATACCCCCAATGCACCATGAAAATCAGAATGGAACCCAAACTCGACTGTTAGTAAATCATCTATTTTGAATAGAAACACTGTGGTCAATTTTGTGGGGATGTTGGTTCTATTTTGGTGGATTTTAAATGGAACCAAAATCGGTGCAGACATACAAGATTTCGTAAGGTGAAGGAAGGCTTTGGCAAGCTTGGGCAGCCACCTCTGCATCAAGGCTGTGATGTAGTACACTTTATGGATTTATGAAAGCAGCTTGCAAACCCTAAGAAGCTTTGTGTGACCTTAAGACCAACAGGCTGTGGCCATTATATAATGGCTTCAACATTTCAGAAATCATCTGGAGACCAAATATGCCAAAGTGCAGTTGTTGTCCATTTTATTATAATGGTGGGGTACACTGGGTATGTTACGTTATTGTAGGAAATTATTGTGACACAAAGGCATACCATGACAGATTTATTCAGACCACCCAAAATATATCATTCATACATTTCTGGAAAACTGTCAGTGCATTACATAACCAACAGCCATACTATAAGATACTAATAGTGAACATCCCTGGTGTTGAATGTATTTCTCCATCTCATATACAACATTTTCTGCGATATTTTGACATGTTTTCCCATCAGCTGTTAATTAAACTGTTGAAATGATTTCCATGCCACTCTCATCCCTTATATATTTATTTGAAGTTTTTTTTTCTCTCCTTTAGCTACCCCTCAGAGGAGGTTAGCTCCTGATCCTGTAGCTCTGGAGTTTTTTGTCAGAATTATCCATTCTGGATATAAGGGATACCAACTGTGCCTATAATGTTGATTTTTGCCACCAGACTAAAGAGTTTTTGGTATCTCCTGGTAACTTGATGTTGTGATTTAGAGAAGAGCGCTTGTGATTCCAGTATTCGAGATGAAGATTGTGCATGTGCCATTTTGCCCAGGGAATTACTTCTATGATTCTCAATAGTTTCAGTCCCTTCTATACTGTTATACATTGTATAATGCCTATACTTCATTTTGGGTTTTTAAACTGTTCACCTTATCCTGGACATTCATCTAAAGCAGGGGTGGGGAACCTTTTTTCTGCCGAGGGCTCTGTGGAAAGAGGTTGCTGAAAAGCAACCTGGGATTCCAACTCAGGTAGCTACCAGGGTTTAGCCCAGGATGGACCTGGGTAATGGTGCAGTTTAAATGGCGCAACCCGGATTATCCGACCTGGGTCATGCCTAAATTGAGTGTCTGTGGCGCAGTCACTTCCCACTTTTTATGATCTCACAAGTTTAGCAGGGCAGACCCAGGATTAACCCGGATCGAAGGTGCAGTGTAAACGGTGTCTAACCTGGGTTGGAACCATGTCCAAAAACCCAGGTCAGGCCCCTTTTTTTTTTTTGTGGAAAATGGGTAGAAGTGGCCCCAAAGATTGCAGTGGAAGTGCAGTTTTACTAGACATGCTAGCTATAGCTGCATCTGCTTTAGAAACCATACTCCATTTCAGGATGTCTACATCATATAAAGCATACACACTTTCCACTCTCTTAGCATTAGACTAATGTTTCTCCAACTGTATCCACTCTTTCATGATGAAATCTTTAATCGCTGGACATGCAAGGAATACTCTATTTTTTTTCTGCTAGATTCATCAAACAGGAATATTTGTCCAGACATAGCTGTTACCATTACCTTTACCCCAAAGAGATATTATTTATATAAAACAATATATATATATATATATATATATATGTGATCCACATTATCTAAATCATCAAATTGCCCATTATATTTAATTTGTAATTGTGTTAGGAATTTTAATTACTATATTGTTTGCATTTATTTTAACATTTTTCAGTATTTATTTGTATGGCTTCAACAAACTCTGTATCGCATTAGTGTTAGCGGGCAACAGTGGTAAAGCTATTTTAGAACATAAATAATTTTCTCCTGATACTCCAGTTCATGCAGAGGAGTTACTGATCCAAATGAGATTACCCTCAGTGACATCAGCGGCAGAGGAGTGACACTGGGAGTAGTATTGCAGCACTATCAGTTTAACAACAATTTACCGTATATACTCGAGTATAAGCCGACCCGAATATAAGCCGAGGTACCTACTTTTACCCCAAAAAACTGGGAAAACTTATTGACTCGAGTATAAGCCTAGTGTGGGAAATGGCAGCAGCTGGTAGTGCCCCCAGTAGTAATTCCCCTTGGTAGTGCACCCAGTGGTAATTCCCCCTTTCACTGCCTCCAGTGGTATTCCCCCCTTTCAGTGCCTCCAGTAGTAATCCCCCCCTGGTAGTACCCCCAGTGGTAATCCCCCCTGGTAGTGCCCCCTGTATTTCCCCCCCCAGTAGAGAGAGATGATAAAAATAATAAAAAAAAAAAATCACTTACCTGAAACTCCTGGTCTTGCCGGTATCCGCTCCTCCGGCCGCTTTGCATGGGAGACGTCGTCATGACGACGTGTCTCCCCTTACCTACTGCAGGAGCCGGAAGATGGCTCCCGCAGTGGGAGCAGCAGCAGCCGCTGAGAGTCTGACAGACTCTCAGCGGCTGCTATTTACAGTAAACACGCAGCTACTGGCTCCGGCGGCTGTGTGTTTGTGCTGTGTAGCTACACTTCACTCGAGTATAAGCCGAGGGGGTACTTTTTCAGCACAAAAAATGTGCTGAAAAAGTCGGCTTATACTCGAGTATATACGTAATATAAAAGCCCTGGGTTTATTTCAATTCCTTCTATTACTTATTCTAAATACCAATGGTCTATTGTTTAACTTAAAGTTAGAATGGTTTCTCTCTCTAATGACAAAATATACCGGAAATAGTCATTCTATGTTTGTGACTTGTGTAAATAACAGGGCTCACTAGCTGATTGAGGTAAATTGCATTCTGAAAAGTTCATCTTCATAGAAGACCAAGAACTCCTCAAATACAGTCAGGTGCATAAATATTGGGACATTGACAGAATTTTCATATTTTGGCCTCTATTCACCACCACAATGGCTTTGAAATGAAACAAACAAGATATGCTTTAACTGCAGACTTTCAGATTTAATTTGAGGGTAATTACATCCAAATCAGGTGAACAGTGTAGGAATTACAACGGTTTCTATATGTGCCTCCCACTTTTTAAGGGGCCAAAAGTAATGGGACTATCAACTCAAAAGCTATTTCATGGACAGGTGTGGGCTATTCCCTATCAGTTAAGCAGGTAAAAGATCTGTAGTTGATTCTAGGTGTGACATTTGCATTTGGAATCAGTTGCTGTCGACTCTCAATATGAGATCCAAAGAGCTGTCACTATCAGTGAAGCAAGCCATCATTAGGCTGAAAAATCAAAACAAACCCATCAAAGAGATAGCAAAAACATTAGCTGTGGCCAAATCAACTGTTTGGAACATTCTTAAAAAGAAAGAACGCGCCGGAGAGCTCAGCAACACCAAAAGACCCGGAAGACCATGGAAAATAACTGTGGTGGATGACAGAAGAATTATTTCCCTGGTGAAGAAAAACCCCTTCACAACAGTTGGCCAAATCAAGGACACTCACCAGGAGGTATGTGTATATGTGTCAAAGTCAACAATCAAGAGAAGACTTCACAAGAGTGAATATAGAGGGTTCACCACAAGATGTAAATCATTGGTGAGCCACAAAAACAGGAAGACCAGATTAGAGTTTGCCAAACAACATCTAAAAAAGCCATTACAGTTCTGGAACAACATCCTATGGACAGATGAGACAAAGATCAACTTGTACCAGAGTGATGAGAAGAGTATGGAGAAGGAAAGGAACTGCTCATGATCCAAAACATACCACTTCATCAGTGAAGCATGGTGGTGGTAGTGTCATGGCTTGGGCATGTATGGCTGCCAATGGAACTGGTTCCCTTGTATTTATTGATGATGCGACTGCTGACTAAAGTAGCAGAATTAATTCTGAAGTGTTTCGGGCAATATTATATGCTCATATTCAGTCAAATGCTTCAGAACTCATTTGGACGGTGCTTCACAGTGCAGATGGACAATGACCCGAAGCATACTGCAAAAGCAACAGAGGAGTTTTTTAAGGCTAAAAAGTGGAATGTTATGCAATGGCCAAGTCAATCCCCTGACCTGAATCCGATTGAGCATGCATTTCACTTGATGAAGTCAAAACTGAAGGGAAAATGCCCCAAGAACAAGCAGGAACTGAAGACATTTGCAGTAGAGGCCTGGCAGAGCATCACCAGGAATGAAACACAGCGTCTGGTGATGTCTATGCGTTCCAGACTTCAGGCTGTAATTGCCTGCAAAGGATTTGCAACAAAGTATTAAAAAGTGAAAGTTAGATTTAGGATTATTTAGTTTGTCCCATTACTTTTGGCCCCTTAAAAAGTGTGAGGCACATTTAGAAACCGTTGTAATTCCTACATCATTCACCTGATTTGGATGTAATTACCCTCACATTAAATCTGAAAGTCTGTAGTTAAAGCACCTCTTGTTTGTTTCATTTCAAAGACATTGTGGTGGTGAATAGAGGCCAAAATATGAAAATTCTGTCAATGTCCCAATATTTATGCACCTGACTGTATGTATAGAAAAATGTAATACAGACAAAATTTTGGATCAATATACTGTGACTATCGGGTTCACTACATTATTTAATTTAAAAAAAAATCTGTGTAACTATACAGAAATAAAATTTAGACTTCCCTCACTCATTTACAAGACCCCATCTCACCGCCCCCAACACCATCTCCTCACCTCCATACACTCCTATCTTGTGGGCTTCTCCCAACCTCTAATCTATCCCACATGCAGACTTTTGCCTAGCCTTCAAACATGGTCTTAAAGCTCACTATTTCACTCAAACCCCTCCTCCTAAAACTGGGTACACACTAAACGACGTGTGCCCAGCGATACGATCGGCGACCCTGCCGACAGCCAGACACACACTAGACGATACTGCTGCATGGGGTTGTCAGCCACATCATCAGGGTGCGCTGCATGTAGGCCTGACCTGACTATGCAGCCGACTACCCCCAAGGGAGCGCACGCAATAGTGGGTACACACTAGACAATTGAGGATTTGTTATTCCGATCCGTCAGAATAGGGGAAATAGCTTAAATAATATAGTGTGTACCAAGCTTATCTCTCCAGCCTCTGGACCCCACTGCTCTGCTCCCCTGTATGTAATTTGCAGGGAGGAATAATGTAATTATGCATTTTCATTTGTGAACTGGTCTGTATTTTTTTTTTGTCTTGTCCGGTGAGAGATTAAGTTGAAAAGTTGCCCAAAGCATCCAATCAGCTTCTAACTGTCATTTATCAGGCACAATCTTTGAAATAACAGTTAGAAGCTGATTGGTTGCTATTTTCTCTCTCTCCAAGGCTTGATCCCTCTCTCCTGTAAGTTCTACATATGTGTACAGTGCTCTGGAACCATTATACTGACCTAAAAACAATTAATTTGTCATTTAAAAAATAGTTTGAATAAAAAGATTATAGTTTTAATGGTTTGGATACTAAAATATTATTTATGAGTTGTGAAAGATAGATAATGTTTACAGCAATGGGCATCTCTGGCATTTTTAGTTTAGCCATTATGAATGTGTTTTATTAAACATTTCCTACAAGTGATATATAAAACAATGGTCTGACAATTAATACATCTTTTAATTAGAGTAATTGTTGGGGGGATAATGCTGCTCATTATGAGGCTACAATATAAAAGCGTAAGGGCATAAGTTTGCATGCAAAGGAAAATAAAGGATTACGTCTGACCCTCTGTCATTTAGCATCTGACCTTTGTTAATAAAAATGTAGGGCAGCACTTTGACCACAAAGGCCATCATAAAGCTAAGCTAGAGAAAGCGTGGAAGTGGAGTAGGGTTTAAACTTTACCAGAATTAGTTGATATAAAACAAACATTGTAATAGCCCTGAAACGCAAGCATAGTAGATAGACTTCACCATTTATACATGTCTAGAAATAAAACGGCACTGAAAAAATTATTTTATATAATATAAAATATAGAGTAATGACATTTTATAAATATCGAGATGTATTAACAGGACAAGTCCACAAAATCAGATTGGTAGGAAGTTTGTACACCATTACTTGAAACAGAAAGGGTGTTATATAATCATCATCCGTTATTTCCTGGACAGAAACTGTAAATACAAAAATTTAAGAACATTGATTAGATATTTCACACTGTTAAAAAATAAAATAAAAAAAACATTTAAAATACTGAAGCAAAATAAACTATATTCATAAATGTTAATTATTGTGATTTACAAATTAAAAATGATACAAATATGCTTCAATGAGTGCTGCTGCTATATAGATCTCATAATATAAAAAAAGGAGAACAGCAGATTCTAAACATATATAGAGAGTCAAATATTTATATTATAAAGATCTGTAGAAAATTATATATAACTACAAAATATTGATATGGATGATAAAACTATAACTTAAAAAAACGTTACCATTACTTCACATAATGATTAGTTGCATATAACTGATACTACTTTCAATAATTATTGTAAATGAGTTTATATGTGTTTTGAATGAATAAAAAAAATATTATTTTTTTTATTCATTCAAAACACATATAAACTCATTTACAATAATTATTGAAAGTAGTATGTGTTTTGAATGAATAAAAAAAAAAATATTTTTTTTATTATATATATATATATACACACATACATACATACACACACACACACACATATACATACATACATACATACACACACACACACTTTTTCTCTAGAGAGCTTGGTAGAGACCATGTAGTTTTTTTTATTTTTAATATAGCCCTTACTAATGTAAATAGCGTTGAATTTAACACTTTTACATGACCAAATAGAGAGAGTGATCCAGACTTGATGTGTTTGCATTGGTGGTTGTGAAATTAGGGTGTCTGTCAAAATTCAGAAACTTTCTTTTAAATGAACAATTATTAATAACCATAAGGAACAATATGAAACGAATGTTGGACTCTGCTAAGTCAGCCTACTTTGTCAGTCACTAGGACTTGCCACATTCAGTTAGACAGGTCTGACCTCTGACATGCGCTATTGCGCATTCGCGACATCTGCGCACCTCTACTCCCTGACGTTTTATGGGACGGACGTAATACCAGCAAGTACACTATATCACCTCCGCTAGTGTAAACAGTGCTACCATCCGCTGGTGTATTTACTGCAATAACGACCAGCGAACTACAATGCCCAGTAACACCCTAAGCTCCAGGCTGCCATTACTTGTTACACGTGTCATATGCTACTCTATGGAACTCGCTTCTCCGCACAATACGAGAAGCTTCCACTCTACAGTCCTTCAAAAATAGACATAAGACTTTCCTGTTCACCCAAGCTATTCACTAATGTCTCTGGTCAAGCTTGTTTTCTATCTTGTGCTGTGAAGGCAAATGTAAAGCACTTTGAGTCCTATTAGGAGAAAAGTGCTATATAAATAACATTATTATTACTTGTTATTGTACCTGATTAAATAAATCTAAGAACTGGTTAAGTTGTAACACTTGTGAACTAACCGCCCACCAGCATGAACAACTGCGTAACATATTTACCACCACATGTACCTTGGCTAAAGTGCATCATACGTACCCTGATTTAAATTTTTTTCTGGAGGACTACTGCTCCCATTTCATATCCACTCAGATTTCATATTATTAGCCACATTAACAGAGTCACCCAGGACGCCATCACAGCTTACTATGCTAATAATGTAGTGGTTATAATAGTATATCACATTGCAAGTGGCCTATAACAATGAGCCCTTAAAATATGTTTATCCTCATCATATGACAGTAGATGGTGCAAGCACATATATATGCAAAATCTGTACAGGGTCCAATTATTATTAACACTGATTTACATAGCAGCATATAATGGTGTGGGAAGGCCTTCCAAGGTAGATCCCATTTGCTACTTCAGCTGCATCACTTATTTGTCTCTCTTTCCAAGCAGGACCTTCTGTCCTCAGGTGTAGACTGTGGGCGCAACTCTTTGTAGCGATGCCTATAAGATTGATATGCATAATTGTGGATAAGGGACTGTAGTTTTACCTTTACACCACTAGGCTCTATCTGAACTGGTGGTAGTAGCCTCCAACCACTCCCCTTAGCTAAATGCAACTCTGAAACAACTCACCGTACTGAGATGTGGTGTGGGAAGTACTTCCAATACGACTTCAAGGTGCTGACTCCATTGTGTCACACTTCTACTAATTTCCACCCAAGTTGCTACATCTTTATGTACAATTGGTTGATGCTTTTCTTTGCAGCGGTGCCTATAAAAGTGACATAAATAAATGTGGAAGAGGGACAGTAGTTACCTTTCAAGAAGTAAAGATCTTTCTGAACAGACTACACTGCATTCATACCTCTTCCACTCCACTAACAACAACCATTGAGACTGCTCACCATCTGAGATGTTGTATTGCAAGCCTCCAAAAGGGTGGCTACCATTCACTGCCTCCGCTGCATCGCGCCAACATTGCTCTCCTGGGAAAATGATTACATGTGTAAAAGAGAAAATATGCAAACACATTACTTTAAAAGATTGTAAGTTGGCCCTTTGAACTCACATGAACACAATTATTAAAATATATTTAAAAAGGGTAATAATGGGGATGGCCACGATTTGGGGTGCGTTGACAAATGGGGGATGATTATATAATGGGGGGAGGGTAGGGAGGGGGGTGTGAAGGTGCTGCAGCGTAAAGTGGGGTACCTGGTCCTACTGACGATTGAAAGTAAAGGGTGGGTTTTACGTGAGCTCCTTGGATGTGGGTGCATTGTTTATTCCAATTGTATGTATATATAGGCGGGGTGCCTATTTGGTTGTTAGCAGATCGCCATCTTACTCAGTGTGCAAGATTATTCCATCTCTAAATCACCCTAATAGTATAACCTACCTACCAGTTACAACATCTACAAATCGGTCAGCCACATCACCATCCTAGAGGAGCACTGTGTCTCCTCCAATAAAACAGGATTGGATTCAATTTGTTTGTCCTGCCTTGCTTTGGTTTTTATACTCACTCATTCCATTTCAGATATCCCCAATACACACTCATCCCCAATATCGACCTACCCCAACTGCACAGACACAACCACCCATCACACCATAAAAAATTAAACATTTAGTCATCCCTTCGCAGCACACTTACCCCCCCCCCCCACATTTCCCCTACCCCACCCCAACCTGCACCCACATCCAAATAGCGCAAGTAACACCCACCCCTTTACTATATTTACAAAGGTATATAGAACTAATAAACATTAAATACATCCTACAATTTAATTTATAAAGTAATCATTTCAAATTTATACACACATTATATATATATATTATATATTTTACATACATACACACACACACACACACACACATGGGCTGATTAAAAAGGAACGAGACTGAATTTTTTATTCAGAATCAGATGACTCCACAGGATCTGAACATTTTTCTTTTTCCAAGTAGCGTCCTTCACATTCAATACATTTTAGCAGCGTTTCAACAATTTGAAGTCGTGCAGTAGACTGTTCTGTGACATCATTTTCAGTGTTGCCGCTGTAGTAGTTTTCACTGCATCATCTGTTGAGAACTTCTTTCCGCAGTTGTTTTTCAGGGCTGGGAATGCCCAGAAATCAAATGGTGCCAAGTCCGGGCTATATGGAGGGTGTTCAAGTGCTGACCCATTGATTTCAGTCATTAATTTCGAGTACTGCTGCCAATGCAACAGCAGCAACATGTGGTGGGGCATTGTCTTGGAGCAAAATCCACCGTTTCTTCAGCAAATGGGTTTTCAGGACGTTAGCATAGTAGGTCACCATTAATTGTGTGTCCACGGGGAACCCAGTGCTGTAGGAGTGACTGACTAAGCGCGTTCTGGGACACCATCCACCGCGGTTACAGATGTCAACAAGTGCTTCCACCACCGAAATACTATAGCACGACTAATTGTTTCTCCACCATATGCTTGCCTAACATTTCAAGAGTTTCATTTCCACTTTTTCCAAGTTTAACACAAATTTCAATCATACATCTCTGATGTAATCTCAGACATGTCTTCCTCATCGCCATGACAAAACGTACGAAGACCTTCCACTCGCTAAGACCAAACAGAGAAGACTACGGCAGTCCAACCGCAGATTCAGACACATCAATGTATGAGCTTCACAATAACCAGCATAGCGTTTCCATGTCTTCATATGGGACAGAAAAACAGAGGGAATCTCATTTTTCAATCAGTGTGTGTGTGTGTGTGTATACAGTATATATATATATATATATATATATATATATACACACACACACATATCTCTCTCTCTCTCTCTCTCTCATTTGTTTCTATATATGTATGCATATTCATGATAAACTCGGGAACTACTGAAACATCTTTGATCAGGTTTGCTTCCAGCAGCAGCTACTTGTGTAATCTGGTGTGTGGAGCTTGTGACTAACAGGCTCTGGAGGACCCCAGTGCGGGAGAGGACTGAAGGGGGTGGCCACCACACTGCCTGCACGGCTCTAAGTAGGCAGACTGACTGATCTCACTGACAACCAGATGAGAGAGTCCCCATCCACATAATACTTTAATCGTCGCTTCAGTATCATTGAATAAAATTAATAATCATTCTGCAACAAAGGGTAGGCACTGCTAGTAGAACATTAAAATTAAATGTGCATACTTACATTAAAAATGATCCCGAATTAGGTCCAAACGAACCTGGCTTCCTAAGAAAGTTCCATCACGAGCAGGCAATGCTTTTGGATCCTCAGGAAGATTTGGATCTTGCAACACTGGAAGGTTATGCTGAATACATATATTGTGCAACATGCAACAGACAGTAAAAATCTCACACACTTTAACAGCAGAATACTGCAAAGTGCCTCTTGATCGATCCAAGCAACGAAAACGGCTCTTCAAAATAGCAAAAGTCTGATCGATTACACTGCGTGTGGCTAGGTGAGCCTTGTTGTACCGGCGTTCTGCTCGGCTACTAGGTCTAGATATGGGTGTAAGAAGCCAAGATCTTGAGCCGTAACCAGAATCACCTGCAAATTGAAAAATAAAACACATTTTGATAAAAAGATATAGAAAATGTAACAAAATTATAAAAATCTGTAAAAAGATTAATCACCCAACAACCATCCTCCTTGCAGTTTGGAGTCCTCAAAGTCACGGAAAACAGAAGAGTTGCAGAGTATGTAAGAGTTGTCAGTGGATCCTGGATACGCAGCAAAAACATTGAGGATTCTATAGTTGGCATCACAGACCACCTGCATGTTCATAGAGTGGAAGTGCTTTCTATTGCGACAGACCATATCCATATCATGGGTTGGCGTAAACGCAACATGTGTGCACCCTATTGCTCCCATGACATCTGGTATATTTCCAATGTCATAAAACCCTTGCTTCACCTCCTGCCACTCACTCTGATCACGTGGAAAATAAATGTAATTCTTGACGTGTTTCAGTAAGCCATGAATAACTGTGGAAAAAAATCTGCAAAATGTTGGCTGGGAAAATCCACACTCAGTCGCTACGGTAGGCTGAAAAGATCCAGAGGTCAGAAAATGCAGTGTGCTCAGCAGTTTGGTTATTCCAGGCACGGCATTACTTCTACGCGTCTTTGGCTCAAGCTCGTCTTTCACCAGTTCGTAAAGAGACAGTATGGCAACAGAAGGCAACTTATAGAGTCTTATGATGTCTTCCTCATGTAGTCCGTCCAGAGTTTGTCGAGGTCTAAAGGTACGTGGCTTGCGAATACGTCTTATCTGGCTCGGTCGCTGCTCTCTGACTTGCGAGTCTGATGACCCTTGGGCTGTAGCGATCTGTATCCGTGCTCGCATTCTCAAATACTCCAGGAAAATCTCCATAATGACCTTAGTATGATTTCAACAAATGTTAACAAATAAATGTGAAACCTAGAAAAAGGATGAACAAATATTTTAGTAAAGAAGAACATGGAAAGTAAATATAAGAGGGTGGGAAATGATGGGCTATCAAGGACAGATAGATATAAAGTGGTATATAAAACTAGCCAAGCACAAAAGAAAAGGCGTATCTTGACTTTACATGCAATCTTCTGATCACTATCACCATGTCTACAGCACAGGCAGGCATTCGAAAAAAATACGTAATCTTTTTCAAAAGGAAATACATATAGCTTATTAACTTTTATTTCTATTTAACATTTTATTTTTTATTAACTTTTTTTCCAAGAAAAACGGAACTTCCACTGCACGAGTGAACTGGCACAGCCACAGGAATATCACTCAGCAGCCTCAGTAAATTGCAGTGGTAACTGATTCTCTATTGCCCATCAGCTATATAGCAGCAGATCAGTCCTTTTAAAAGTACAAGTTAAAGGACTAAAAGCACATACACCTACCGCCGGATCGCCGGATCAAGCGATGGGATTGGAAAAGCAGACCATCGATGTTTCCCGATCCGTTGGTGGATCGGTGAAATTCTCCATGTTAAATTTCACTGATGTGCCAATCACGATCATATGTTGGATTTCACCGATCCTCCGACTTGGCATCGCAGGATTGCTGCGATCTGTGCAGAAGTATGGGGGCCTTAAAGTGTTTCTCAAACTCTGGGCCTGATTCAGACCTGGTCGTAAGCGCTGAGCGCTTGTAACCGGGTCGATGGTGGCCCAGAGCGCATGCTCACGACAGAGCCGGCTCTGTCGTGCGCATGCGCGAGCCCCGAATAGCGACGGGCAAACCGTCACTCCGGGTCTCGCACCAAAGGGGACGTGCTGTCGATGTTGAGTGACAGCACGCCCCCTTTGGTGGGCGGGCCGGGTGTGGGCTGCCCAAAAGGAGGTGTTCCCATGAGAACGCCTGTCGTTTGGGGGCGGCCCCACTGACATCACGAGTGATGTCAGTGGAGAGATTCCGGCTCTGTTAGAGCCAAAATCTCTCTGGGGCTTGCGGCAACGAGACCCTACCACAAGGGTCTCGTCGCAAGCCCGATGGTCTTGACCATCGCGACCATCTTCCTGGCCGCTCGCTATAACTGTGGGTGGTCACCCACAACTATGCGAGCGGCCAGGAGGCAGCTCTGAAAAAAAAAAAAAAAGTCCGGCCCTGATTCAGAGCGAGCGTCCGGCTCTGAATCAGGGCCTCAGTCCTCATTGAACCCTAATAGTGTGTGTTTTCAAGGTATACTCAGGAATAAATTGGCACCACTTGTAAATGTGTTAGCCAATTACCACACCTGTGCTCCAGGTATACGATCTATAAAAACATGCACTGTAAAGCTACATTTGAACGATGTACCAAATGATGCAATGACAGTCTAATTTCACTAATACCAGAATAAATTATATAGAGCGACGGTGCCGCCCACAGGGCAATGCGCTCTGTGTGACAGCACTGCTTGCACACCCCTAGAACCAAAATATTGCGTGGTCGTGCATACACACTACATGGGGTGCACCACATCATTCATTGCATCACCCCATCTGACTTGCAAAAGATGCGATGAATGACGAGTGTAAACAACGTATTGGGTGTAGTTTAATGACACAGATACACGCACGGACCAGGAGAGCCGTGCTAAATGCATCTGTGTCATTGACACAGAGCACGGACGGGATCAGTGAGACCCGTCTGTGCTGCTGCAGTAAAAAACAAAACATTGAAGTGAAATGATGAGAACAAAAGGTAACAAGGTTAATTTCACGGTTCTCACCATTGACTTCAATCGTGAGAACAGCTCACTTGCTGAGAGGCGGAAGTTCCGCCTCTCTCAGCCAATGAGCGCTTAGTGGCGGGGTTTCCATAGTGAAATCCCGCCGCTGAGCTCTCATTCGGAAGGACGGCACTACAGTCCTTATAGGACGGTACTACAGTCCTTGGGTCCGCGAAATTCGTGTTTTTAATTTGACAAGTCCGGGGATGCCTACTTTTGAAAGGGGGACCCGAACTTCGCATAGAAGGAGAGTACGGATTTTTTTTTTTTTTTACAGGTACTCTATGGATTTTCTACATGGAGAAGAGGACGCGAAGGGCTTCAGGGATACATAGGCGATAAAATGTACTGCTGTTTTTACCACATTAGAGCGTGGTTATCTTTTTCTTTTTTCCTTTGTATGTATATTGGTTTGCAACCATCATTATAACTGCTGCTTATTAAGATATTATTAGTTAATCAGCTAATTGAGAAGCTGATAGTATCTTTTGAGAATATATTTGATTTTCATTATTATTATTTGATTTTTATAATTGTGATTTTTTTTTTCCAGTGCCAAAGATTTGATTTTTTCCTTTTTTTGTTCTGTACATGTGTGAGTGCATGTATGTTTAATAAACTTATACTTTGTACGGTGTGTGTGTCCTGTGTTTATTTTAATAATGCTTTTGCTGTGCAACTACAGATACCAGCGGGCTCGTATTGCCCCGCATGCTGGTACTTGTGGTTCTCCAAGTACCGACATGCGGGGGAAACTTGCTGGGACCTGCAATTCCACAGCAAAAGACAATATATTTACTTTAATGAAATGCACTACACTACCCTGGGGCGGTGGGTGCCGGGTTGTCTCGGACTATCAGCCTAGGCCTGGGGTGCCCTGGAGGGGCTCCCCAGGAATCCCCGGCCTGGGCTGACTAGCATCAGGGTTAATGCTTCGGCTGGGGGGCTCCCCTGGCTGTGGCATTAGCCCCCCGCTAGAAAAAGTACGGTGCTGGTTCTGAATAATACAGGGGGACCCTACTCATTTTTTTCCCCCTGTATTTCCAGGACCGGATCAGAACCCAGTGCTGGTTGCGCAAAATACGGGGGACCCCTACGTAGTTAGTCCCCCCGTATTTTGGCAACCAGGGCTGGTTCTGACTAGCCCGATGCTGGTTGTGCTTAAATACAGGAAATACAGGGAACCCCTATGTCGTTTGTCCCCTGTATTTAAGCACAACCAGCATTGGGTCACTAAGGGGAGGGGGGAACCATTTTTCTTTTTACCGCTGCAGCACAAACAGGTCTCTCTGATTCCGTCCGTGCTCTGTGTCAATGACACAGCTGCATGTAGCATGGATCTCCGGGTCCGTGCGTGCGTCATTGAGATACACAGCAGCACAGAAGGGTCTCTCACTGATCCTGTCCGTGCTCTGTGTTAATGACACAGATGCATATAGTACAGATCTCCCTGGTCTGTGCTACACGCATCTCTCATATCGCCCACATGATCTAATGAATATGCAAATCATTAGATCGTGCACGATAGAACATCGTGCAGCTTTTGCTGCACATCGTTCACTTCAGCTGCCGAAGGGAGTTCAAGGGCAATTGCATACGACATCGAATCGGTTGCAAATCGCACCGTGTATGGGCACCTTTACTGAGGTGCTAGGCTTCCCTCAAGCACTTTACTCGCTGTGAATAGATGCCGTGCACATGTGCACGGCATCTATTCACCCAGCGGAGATGGATCACCTACAGCTTGGCCCGTGGGTGGGAAAGGCACAGGACAGGCTGTTGTAGTGAGACGCCCCACTAAAACAGCCTAGTGGGAACACTACTTGAGCACAGATGGGCAGCACAGACGGTGTAATGGTTAGCATTACTGCCTCACATCACAGAGGTTGTGGGTTCGATTCCCACCATGGCCCTACCTGTGTGGAGTTTGTATATTCTCCCTGTGCTTTAGTGGGTTTCCTCTGGGTGCTCCAGTTTGCCCCCACACTCCAAAAATATACTGGCAGGTTAATTGGCCTCTCAACAAAAAATTAACCCTAGTGTGTATGCATATGGTAAGGAACATAGATTGTAAGCTCCCACTGGGGCAGGAATTGATGTGAATGGCCAAATATTCTCTGTAAAGCGCTGCAGAGTATATGCTTGCGCTATAATAATAATAATAATTAGCACCTCAGTCAATTTGATTTAACCATCTGGGCTCAAGCATGGATATCCTTAAAACATGGACTGTAATAGCAGAGTCAAAAGTATTGTAAACTGTAATAAATTGAATAAAGCCACGCTGTTCAAAATAAATGAACGGAACCTGCAGATCCTTTATAAGCACTCCTATCCCAATAGCAGCATCTCCAGCACCAGATATTACATTAATATTGCACTGTGGGATAGGACACACTGCTGTGTGCAATGGGCCTGATTCAGACCCACTCGCGAGCGGCTGTCCGCTCGCAAGTGGGTCGATGTTATGCACTGAGCATGCGCACGACGGAGGGAGCTCCGTCGTGCGCATGCGCCAGACGCGACGAGCGAAGGAAAGTCCTTCGCTCGTTGTGTCCGATCAAAGGGGGCGTGCTGTCAATGTTGATTGACAGCACGCCCCCTTTGGTGGGCGTGCCGGGGGCGTGCCTCCCTGCCGGGGGCGTTCCCACGGGAACGCCTCCCGTCTGAAGCCGGCCCACTGACATCACTAGTGATGTCAGTGGGAGTGATTTTGGCTCTGATAGAGCCAAAATCACTCCGGAGCTTGCGGTTGAAAACCTCAACCGCAGGCTCCGGCTCACAATTTCGATGGTCGCGATGGTCTCGACCATCGCGTCCATCAAAAAGCACGCTCGTATAGCCTGTGGGTGGTGACCCACCGCTATACGAGCGTCCAGGAGGACGCTCCATGAAAATGGAGCCCGGCCCTCATTCAGAGCGTGCGCTCTGCTCAGAGCGTACGGCTCTGAATGAGGGCCAATGTACGGCTGAAAAAGGAGACTGCTTAGACGCCACACCAGAGCCTCTATATATAATTGTAAGAGAAGTCTATATAAAATAATGCTTCTAAGTGTATTTTTACATTAAAAAACATCCGAGTGTCACAAGGTACATACACTAGCAGTCTACAGCCCAGATTGGTTTGTGAAATCCAACATGTTAGACATCCTGACTTGGCGATTGCGATCACTTTTTGATCACGATTATCAATTGGTAGAGCAATTTATTGGGACAATCATCACCAAAATTGCCCTAATCCATTGGAGATGTATTGAGGCGTTTACACCCCACCATACTATCCTACACTAAACCAACCACGCAATCCTGCGCTAAACCACATCACACAGTCCTGCACTACAACACACCACGCATTCCTGCACTAGTCCACATCACGCTATCCAGCGCTAAGCCACACCACGCTATCCAGCACTAAGCCACACCACGCTATCCAACACTAAGCCACACCACGATATCCAGCGCTAAGCCACATCACGCTATCCAGCGCTAAGCCACATCACGCTATCCAGCGCTAAGCCACACCACGCTATCCAGCGCTAAACCACATCACGCTATCCAGAGCTAAACCACATCACGCTATCCAGCGCTAATCCACATGACGCTAATCCACATCACGCTATCCAGCGCTAATCCACATCACACCATGCTATCCAGCACTGCACTACACCATGCTATCCTCCACTACACCAAACCACATCATGCTATCCAGCACTACACCACACTATACTGCATCCCACTCTCTACATCACACTATGGCATATGCTGTAGTGCAATACACCATATAACACACTACACTACTAATAGTAGTAGTCTACTATACTGACCTATTGTCTCAATGTTTCCCTGGCTGCGAAGGCCGGCGACTCTGTCCCACTCACGTAGAACAGAACTACTCAGTGACCGGAAGTCAAGGTGGAGCCAGGAAGAGGCGTCTCCCTGTCAGGGGCGGGGCAAAGAACTAAAGTCTCCAAGTGGCTGAAAGTTAAACTCTTCGTCGCTTGATAAATGATCACATTTCGCGCCGTCTCCGTGACGCAGCTGCACGTGGTGCTGAGATAACAGCGGGTGACGGATGCTGCTGCATGGATCTCATGTCACCGCGGGCTCTCTGCCCAAAGAAAGATACACACTGACAGGTTTGCTATCTGATTTTGATGGAATGGTCTGGGTCATGTCTTTAATGCCGGGGTCCGGTAATGTCAAAGTAGTCCGTGAGACGGCAAACCCACGGCTTATACAGTCCCTCAGCCATAGCCAGGAACGGGTAGTGACTGGAGGAGTATGTGAGTGTAAAGGTTGGTGGGCAGGAGGGGTGGTATGTAAAAGAAAAGGGGCATGTTTGGGAAAACTAGTGGGGTAATACTTCTGCACTGAGTCAGTGCCCCAAAAAAGGTTTCTTCTTTCCATCCCACCTCTTTGGGAGGAACCCTCTCACTAGAATTTAAATATGTCGGCATATACCATGTTGCCATCCTCAGAATGTTGACATGTTCACAATGTCAACATCTGACTGAAATGTTGATAGGTTTAGAATACTCAACGGAAACGCTTCTCATCAGACATCTGCACTGGAACTGCTTGTCACATAACAGGACCAGGTAGACTTCGCTCCAGACACTGGGACCAGGTAAGTGACCATCAGGGACGTTATGTAGACATTCTAACATGTCATGCGTGCAGACATGATTAATGTTGACATGGTCGACAACCCCCATTGGCGTTATTGGGTATATGCTCGAGCGGAGGGGAGGTGTGCAGCAGTGCTGCACAGGACTGTGTTGGGTGCAGAGAAGCCTAGCGCCGGCCCTGGTTGCCAGACACAAATACTGCTGTCTGCACTGCTAGGGAAGGACTGTGGGATGTCCGACTCCTTGTGTTCCCTGTGGACCAGCCAGTGAGGTGCTTCAGGAGGACGCGACAGACTGTCACTGATCTACAGAAGAAAACAGACACTAAAGAAGTTTCTGAATGCAGCTGAGCAATGGACAATGGCGCTGCCATCTGTAGGGGTGACAAGTGAGCCGTGCTCTGAGTAAAGGCGGGTATCCACTACTAGATATACAAACGAGAGCACGATTACGACTTTGCAATTATGCTCTCGTTTGTATATCTAGTGATGTGCCTAGATGGAACGTTCACTCGTTCAGTCTAGGCAGCATGAGATCAAGACATGGACACCTCTGCAACACACAGGAAGGGAAACAAACAGTCACAGCCTGATGATGCTGGACACTGACATGTTGTGAGTGTCCGGTGTCATCAGGCTGTGACTGTTTGTTTCCTTTCCTGTGTATTGCAGAGAGGTCCGGCGGCAGCAAGAAGAGAACAGTAGGTGCTCTCTATTGCTCCCCGTACATGCTGAACCTGATGGGATCGTCAGGTTGACCAGCATGTACGGGCGAAGATAGATGGCAAAAACGACCAGCGGGCACGCGCATTTGCATGCCCAATTTGCGGGCGATTGCAAGATAATGACGTCGTTATCGTGCAATCTCCTGCCAATATCGCCTAGTGGATACCCCCTGCAGAGATCATCTTGTCAGGCAGGTCTGGCCCCAGGGGGTACCATGCAACAAGGTAGAGTGTCATCCACTAATCCCAACCCAGGCTCTGGACTAGGGCACTATAAAACCAAAATGCCCTATAGGCGCAGGTGTGTTTGTTAACAATGTGCATTAAAGGCAGGCCTGGCCAACCAATGGCTCTCCAGCTGTTGTGAAACTACACATCCCAGCATGCCCTGCCACAGTTTTAACATCCCCCTAATGGCAAAACTGAAGCAGTGTGCATGCTGGGACTTGTAGTTTTACAATAGCTGGAGTGCCACAGGTTGGCCATTCCTGATCTAAGGGATAGTTGGTCCCTAATATAAAACACTTCTTGCACAAGGTGCTAGTAGACCTTGTGCCAGCCCTGTTCGCACTCCATAGAGGTAGATCTATTTCCTAGATTATGCCAATCTTCTTATCACGTGCTCTAAATTTGCACATTGATTGAGCAACTTCCAATACTGGATTACTGTCAGTTCCTACATGAACTGGGTCAGAAATGTATAATATACATTGCACGCTTCACAACATTATAATTTTCATAATTAGCACTCTGCGAGACTTTAGGTATGCTTTAGGAATTTAGGTATGGTTCCATCATAATACGGATCTAGTCCTGTCCGAACAGTGATGTAGCTTTGTGACAATGGGAACTGATACCGCTGGATGTTATACCGACGCCGGAAAGCTGAACAGCAGGATCCCGACTAAGGTAAGTTTCTAACTATCCCTAACCCTCTCCCCCCCTCCCCCCCCCCCCCCCCCCCCCCCAACCATCCCTTAGGGTTGCCTAACCTCCCAAAGAAAGCCTGACCCTAACCTCCTCCTGAAGAGCCTAAGCCTAACCCGCCCCCCCATCCCACAGCCTAAACCTAACCCTCGAGTGGGGGGGGGGGGGGGTGCCTAACCTTAACCTCTCCGTGTGGGTGCCTAACCCTCCCTTCCCCTAGCCTAAACCTAATGGGGGGGTGCCTAACCCTAAATCCCCCCCCCCCCCCCCCAGGAGCACCTAACCCTTCTACCCTCCCCTGCGCGGCCGTCCGCGCCCGACTTAACCTTCGTTTGGTATGCTGGACTCCCGGCATAGGAATAATGACAGGCGTCGAGATTTCGACGCCTGCCATTAGTCCCCTGCCGGGATTTGACAGTAGGGAAGCCGGCGGCATTTCGACCGCCGGCTTCTTGACTGCATCCCTTCTAAACTGCTGAGCAGCTCTAACACCTGCCTTCTGCACCTGAATACACTCTTGCTGTGAGCAGGCACACCTTCCAACATTCGGCACATTAGTCCTGGTTGTTGAGTTGAAATGACAGCGTGGCTCATTATTCTTTGGACTCCCGGAGGAAACCGTGTCGGTGGTGTTATCCCTCAAGGTGGACTTTCATATCCGGAACCAGGCCCACATTATCCCTTTAGTCTTCTGGGACTGGGGACTAACATCCGCTTGAAGTCTGTTGCTCATTTGACCAGTGGAGATCTGTTACATGTTTTATTTGTCCTCGATCCTGTAAGTGTAATCTGTGATTAAATTTGTTAAATTTTAAAGGAATTTGCACTATCTTTCTCCTATTTTTTATGTGTCTTCCAATGCCCTAATTGGTTGTATTGAGTAAATAAGAGCTGGAAGGCACACTTATATTACAGAAACGCATCATTAGGAACGGAAGGAGGAGTTTGGAGGAAATCTGAAGTGTACCCTGTATGAGTATAGTGGATACATGCAAATCCAGGATTAACTGTAATGTTTTAGGGTGATTATTTGTGTTTTCATTAATAGATGTGATACACACCCTGGTGATTATCTATGAGTAACATGTCACTTTGAGAGCGCTTTTTACTGGTACATTTCTTCTATTGTTGAAATGACAGGACGACTCCCAGGATCAAGGCTGTCCTGTCTAAATTTGAGCAGTTCGATACTCATCTCCTCAGTCCTTCACCAACATTATTGCAAATGCTACCGTCCTGGAGCAATAGACATAATCTGCATATTAAACAGAAAGTTTATATAATACTATCCTCTATCTCTGGTGGCAGTTCAATTAGCTGTGGGACTTACTGCTAGGATTTAGCTCCTGGGTTAAGTGCTCTGAGCTATTTTAGTGTTCATGCTAGGCTGTTTTAGCGGGGCATCACGCCCTGCCCGATTTCAAAAGGGCAGAATGCACCCTGCCCTTTTGGTGGCGCTCCTCTAAAACAACATGCCAGGAGCTGTCCCCACCCGTGGGTGGAAAAAATAGCGATGTAGCGTTTGGGAGCAGCCTGGCATGTGATTAAAAGGGTGCGTCTTATCAACATGCCCCCTTATCTCATGACTACACCCAGGGGTGTATTTATAATGGGTGCAGGGTGTACGGTGCACACGGGCCCCTGGGTCCACGGGGGGCCTGCATCCATATTATACAACGGTTGTCCAAAAAGTAATGCCTAAATGCTCATAACTCTGAAATAATACACAACATTTATTTGACACTTTGTCAGTTTTTACTTTAATATATCTGCTAGCTATATATGTATTATTGTTTAGGTAGTCCAAGAAATACCATGGAATCCAAGATGAAACAAAGAGCCGTAATTTTTTTTCTGGAAAAAGAAGGCTGCAGTGCTACAGAAATCCACAGAAGACTGAAAAAAGTGTATGGTGAGCGTACAAATGACTATAGCAATGTCAGAAGGTGGATGAAGCATTTTCTATTGGAAGAATCGTCCGTGTGCGACAAACCTCGTGGTGGCAGACCATCAACTGCAGTGACAGCAGAGAACTGACACCATGATGCCATAATTCAGAAAGACCATTGTGTGACCATCAGAGATGTCAGTGATGAACTTGAATGTAGCCATGGCCCTGTATAAACACTAATCAATGATTTGGGATATCGTAAAAAGTGTGTGCTAAATTGGTTCCACAGCATTAAACAGGGAATCATAAGGCCCTGAGGGTGGGAGTGTGCAATGACCTTTTGATCAACTTACATTTATTTACCTCTCTGGAATCCCACATCGGCTCTGCTGTCAGCGCTGTAAAAACACCTTGAAAATGGCTGCTGCGGCCATTTTTCTGTCAATATGCGCAGTACAGGGAAAATGGCCGCCGCGGCCATTTTCCCTCTGTTCTGCCCATGCGCTATAGACTCTGAGCGCAGTCTAGTGTGGCGCTGCGCTCAGTGTGCTGCCGGCCGGCGGACTGAAAGGAGGGGGCCCTGTGACGGAGACTGCACATGGCCCCCTCCTCTCTAGGAACGCCCCTGACTATGCCCCTTTTCGGGCATGCGTGGTCTGACTCCCTGCCCCACACTTGACTTGGAGTGAACGTTACATTCAATTCCCACGGTAAGCCAGTGACGAAAGTGTAGGTCCCAGGTTAAGTGTCTGAAACTATGGAATTACCACCTCTCGGTAATATCATGACTAGCCCTGGAAGCCCTAGTTAGCATGGATTTCTGCTTGCACAAGAGGGCACGAGCAGAAATCTGCGTCTACTTGACAAGGGGACAGAACATCTGGTATAAGTATGTGTGAATGGGTAGGTGTGTGTAATAAACATACTGGACACCGTGTGTGCGTGTGTGTGTTTTGTCTTTTTTTAACTATTTTACAGTGAAATTACAGGAGCCGCATGTCTGCTGGCACTTGTAGTTCCACAAGTGCAAAATGGCAGGCATGCTGGCACTTGTAGTTCCACTGTAAAGTACAATAGTGTTACATTATTTGGCCCCCCTATTACCCCCATACCCACCGCTCCAGCGGTATGGGGATGAGCCCCAGGCTTCAGCGTAAGCCTGTGGTGATCGGGAGAGGGGGGACCCCCAACTCCCCCGAGATAACCGGCTTGCGCTGACTGACTTGGGGTGTAATGCTTTGGACCTGGTGATTGGGTCTCCGGGCTGTGGCATTACACCCCAGTCGGTTGGGTCTGGTGCTGTCCTTAAATATAGGGGGTACCACACGTCGTTTTTGCCCCCTATATTTAAAACCAGCGCTAGTCCCTGCAGCCTGGTGTTGGTTTCTAAAATACGGTGGTTCCCTACACATTTTGTTCCCCGTATTTTTAGAAACCACCACTAGCTGCAAGCCTGGGGCTGGTTTGGCTTTTGGGGGGGGACCTTATGTCATTTTTTTTTTTAATATAAATTTTTACATTTTTTTTTACAGGTTAACAAAACCGGGAATTTTTGGGAAATATTCTAGGGACCCCCCTAAAGATGTCTAGACATGGGGATCACTATGGGTACCCCCATTTTTAACTCCTGAAGGAAGTCTGGGTTTCTAATAGCCGTGGCAAGTGCATAAATGCGACTTTGAAGAAAGTGATGCAGACGAGCATTTAGATTTTTTTTTTTTGAAAAAATAACTATGCCCAGCAAATTTGGGGGTACTTGAAAATGGGGGTCAGCATATTTAAAGTTGCTAAAGTGACTTGAAAAAATTGTGAAAAACCCACCTGCCGCAAGCAGCTGCAATGAAAAAAAAACACCTGGGGCATACTTGGGGACCCCCCTCCAGAGTCAAGTTCGCAATTTTTAAACTTTGTCCCCCAACATTTTTTTTTTTTGTCCCCCAAATTCAAAAGTGCTTTTTTTTTTTTTTTATTTATTTTTTTAACACAGATCATTTCAAGGGGTCATTCTGAAGGGTGCAGGCTATTTTTTTTTTTTATTTTTTTTAGGCCTGCACCCCTAAACCCCAAATCTGCACTTTTTTTTGCCACCTATTCAGTGGTGAAAAGTTATCCCCGTTTTTTTTCAAAGACTTTTCGAACCTGTGAAAAGTCTTTGAAATTGAATATGGTGTAAAACCAAAACCAGCGAAAATGACGTCAGTGCGAAATTATCGCAAATTTTTCGCTCCATATTGAATACCCCTGTATTTATGATGCAGTGAAAATCCCTTTCTCGGGCTGTCTTGATGTAGCGTTACCCATACCTGGCAATGGGGGTGATACAAGCCAGAGGATGATGTGCACGTTTTAATTTATTAAAGGTGTTTTTTAAAACCCAATATAACTGTATTATTATGTTTATTGATAAGGTCTTATTTTCAAAGTCAGGGAAGCCATGTATAGTATGCAGAAATACAGAGCATGCTGTTTACACTGATGAACCTGACCAGCAGCAAAGTATTAAGTAGTATTAATGCTCTCATTAGCACAAACCAGACTGCAGTTTGCACTACTATCAGTAGATGGCGTGGCAGACTTCTATTTTTAAAAGGAAAATAGGTGCTCCAACAAATTAAATGTGATTATATAAAGGAATCAAACCCCATATACATAGGTATACTGACTAAAATATCATTGCTTTGTATACACTGGTGAACTCTTCAGTGTCTCCTTTCTTAATACACCTAAGGACCTTATTTAGACTTTATTTAAACGTAAGTTGCAGATTTTTTGGGGTGAAGGTTGCTTTCTTTAAAAAAAAACTTAGGGGTATACTTACTAAAGTGTGGGTTTTCAGAAGTCGATGTGTTGCCCATAGCATTCAATCATATTCTAGCTATTATCTTCTAAAAGGTCCTAGTTAAATATTAAGAAGAATCTGATTGGTTGCTATGGGCAACATCTCCACTTCTAAAAAGCCACACTTTAGTAAATATACCCCTTATTGTCTAAACTTTCTAATATACTACGAAACAATATTCATGTGATTTCAGTCAATTCATTAAAACAAATTATTTACTGAAAAATTTTCCCCTTCAACACAAATATACTTATTCAGCATTATTGTTGGATACCACTTCTAATTGGCCTGGGACTTTAGGAACGAGTAGTGCTATTATGCGGACAAAAGACCTGATTCAGCACATTCATTGGGAAATGGAGGCGTTCCACCGAAGCAGACTCTGCACTGCTGAATAAGGCCCAAAGATGGATGGAAACAAAAAAATTAACTAACATGGATCAAGAACTCAATACTGACTCTACATTTGAGCATTGCTGTGGCCACTTTGACTCTAAAGCAGCGTACACACTTGGCGATATTAATGACGATTGAATGATTACGACATGGTAATCATTCAATTGCTCACTAATTATGCACAAATCATGCTCTATTACGTTGGAAACGACCAGCGATGCGCGCTCCCGCTAGTCATTTCCGACATCTATCATTGCCTGAACATGCCGGTCAATTTGCCGATAATGACAGATTGACCATGTTCAGGGATGAGGGAGGGTGCCTACACTGAACAATCTCATTCAGTGTAGGGACTACAGGGGATCAGGAATATCTGTACGATTCCAGTGTCGTAATCGTACTGTCTTTCCTACTCTCCAAGTGTGTACGCTGCTTTAGCGATATATTTACCAAAGTGTGGGTTTTTAGAGGTGAAGTTGTTGTCCATAGCAGCCAATCAGATTCTAGCTATTATCTTCTAGAAGGTGCTAGAGAAATATTACAAAATTATTGCTAAAATGTCTCATCACATTCCCCAAAAGTGTAACAATGATATAATATATTTATGCAGCTTAGAAAGTAAATGCATATTTATCTAGCACCTCCTAGAAGATAATAGCTAGAACCTGATTGGTTGCTATGGGCAACACCTCCACTTGTAAAAACCTGTACTTTAGTAAATATACCACTAATAGTCCATTCTGACTGGTTAGCTTACAGCTGCTACTTCCTATTCATTATAAAGCAACATTTTAATTATATTTTACAATACAGTGTATATATTTTGCAGAAGTAAATTCAACAAGTTTGGCCTCGTAAAATGAAATGTATAAGTAAGCCCACATTTTTAAATGTTTTATGTTTGGTGATAGCACTTGAGTGTTATATGGCTGGATGCCTATTTGGTCACGAGTGCACATGCTTACGGCAGATCAGAGATCCCAGCACCTCCACCGGCGTCATCTGCATTTTGGGGTGGAGCTTGGTTGCCGTGATTACTAACAATGATGCAGGCCGGGAGCCCGTGGGACACAATGGTCACGGCGGTGTGACTTCACTCCTCCCAGGGACAGCGTCCAGACGGAGCACAAGGGTGAGTGTGTTTGTTATAAAAATCGTGTTTTTTTGTATTATGCAACTGAGACTTGAGAAAGATCTCAATAAAGAGATTGAAACTGCGTATCAATGAGTCCATTCCTTTCTATAAGGAGTCCTATGAGTGATTCCTATCTTGTGGTGTATGGATTGGGAATCTCCCGGGGAAGGTAATATACAGGAATTGTGGAGTGCCAGTTTTTTGGAGTTCATACTGTAATTGTATATCAATATAATCTCTCTAATAAGCTAGAAAGTGTTATGCATGGCCAGAGTTTTGGACCTAGCTCCACCAAATTTGGCATGGTGGTATAGTTTGACCAGGATTAGGTTTTTGCCTAGGTTTGAACTTCGTCAGGGCCACACAGAATCGCTAAAAAATAGGGCCACTCTTAAATTACACAGGTTCCAGGGCTGGCTCCAGTGGAAATTAGCAGTCTGTCAAAAACCTGTGAGATTGCAACAAAAAATATCCTTTTCACCTCTAGCAAACTTGATGACTCAAGCAAGTTCATATTTAATCCAGAGCCTCTGTTTGCAAGGGCGTAACCAGGGGCATAGAGAGCCACCCCAGGGAAGGGGGCGTGGCCTAATTGCAGGATTGCCCCCCCCCCCTAGAAAAACAAAAACATTTTGCATCGCTGTGCACTGGGGGAGCACTGTAAAACCCTAAGCTCAGTGCAAATCCAGGGGGGGCATGATCAGTGTGATTTCCCCCCCCCCCCCCCACCTCAGGCAGAGGAGACTGCTGCTGATCTTAAATAGATCATAGCAAGATCTTAAAAGGGCCC
This sequence comes from Taudactylus pleione, assembly GCA_031769625.1. Classification (NCBI taxonomy): domain Eukaryota; kingdom Metazoa; phylum Chordata; class Amphibia; order Anura; family Myobatrachidae; genus Taudactylus; species Taudactylus pleione. The sequence goes on along the minus strand of JAUIMM010000012.1, from coordinate 12,292,464 downwards.
CCCACAGGTAAAAAAAAAAAAAAAAACACATTTGCCCACACAGACCCTATTCAGAGTATGCCACACAGCCCATTCAGGTTAAGACGCACAGTAGTACCCCTTATACACATAATACCATGCAGTAGTAGTGCCCCTTACACACTATACCACACAGTAATGCCTTTTACAGATTACGCCATAGCAGTAGTGCCCCATAAAACACATTCTACAGAATAGTAGTGCTCCTTACACAATATGCCCCCCCCCCCCCCCAAAGACTCACTTCCCCATGTCCCTCCAGCAACATGTCGCCTCAGCAGCCAGCAGGTGTGGATTTGGGGCCGAGTCGCATGATGCATCGGCAGACGTGGACAGGCAGTGCTGTTGCAATTTAAACCTGGCGCTAGTCGTGGGCCAATCGGAGCTTGCGCACTCACAGCCAATCAGGAGCTGCCACTACTGATTGGCTGCCAGTCCGCAAGCTCTGATTGCCTCGCGTCCAGCGGCGCTGTCTCTCCATGACTGCCTGCCAGCTGTAATCAGCTGGTGAGCCGGAACCAAATCACCATTGCCGACACGAGGGCCTTCCTCAACGGCCCTTTCTAGACCGGCCCACCTTGTGTGCTTGACTGGGTGCAGGGGGAGCGGTAGCAGCCACACCCCTTGCACTCATGGTAGTTACGCTACTGTTTGCACCCTATACAGTGGGGTCCTTTTCAGGATCAATGGATTGGGGTTATAGGCGAGTAGAATGTTAAAAAATAAAGGTTGCAGGTGTACTTCAGGGTCCAGTCTTCAACCTGGGCAACAATAGGTAACCCAGCTAGCATTGTGTGTATGTGTAATATTTATATATATATATATATATATATGTGTTGTGATAGGATCATTTGTAAAGTGGTCTGTGGCAGGTACATTTGTCCCAGATTCCTGTCTTATGTGTTTTAAACCTCCAGGAGAAAGTCTGCAGTGTAGCAGGCTTGAGTCTCGGCTTTTTGAAAAGCCGGTTTGGGACCTGGGGGTTGTGGGTGAGAGGAGAGGAGAGGAGAGGGAGGGCTCCACCCACGGCCACTCCAGGTTTTGGTTCTCTTAGCCTGGTAACAGGCTTGTTAGGGTTTCCACCTGAGTGGCCAATATAAGCCTAGTGTGTTGAGGGCTGATTGTCTCACCTGGGAGAGCAGAAAGGGAGTTTGCTCAGAGACACTTGAAACCTAACTGTAAGTGTTGTGCTGTGCCCTTGTTGCTAGTGAGGGCATTAGGCCCTACCAGGTTCTGGTAGTGAGGGAACTACCTGTGAAGTTAGTGCCCCGACAGGGCTAGGATTTATGTTTGTTTTCTTTGTTTGTTTCTGACATTGTACAATAAAGACTGGCGCCGACCAGCTTGTACTTGCATCCAGACTGGTGTGCTGCTTCCGTGTGTGTGTGTGTGTGTGTGTGTGTGTGTGTAAGGAAGGAGTCCTCTACCCAGGAGAGGGACCCCCTAACCTAACTGTCACTGTGTGTGCACCCCCCAAAAGATGCACTGACATGGGGGATCACTATGGATACCCCCAAATTGGCCTGCTGAAGGTATTTGGTGTTTTTAAATGGTCTCAATTGGCGCTGTTTTGCGTATTTGCATAAGTGGTGAAGAATAGCATTTTGTTTTATTTTCTGGAGAAGATAACTAGTCCCTGCAAATTTTGGGAACCTGAAAATATTTTAAAGCATATTTTAAAGTTGCTAAAGTATCGTTCTCAAATACGTAAAAAATCCACCTGCCGCAAAAACCTGGCGCGTCTATTTCGTTAAAAACTAACTTTGTCCCCCAACTTTTTTTTTTTTTTTGCCCCCAAAATGAAAGTAATTTTTTGTGGTGGTCTTTTTTTAATTCAATTTTTTTATTGAAATTTTAGCATACATACAAAACAAAAACAGAATATACAGCAATTAAGCAGGATTAAATATGGAAAATAAATATAGCATACAATGAGCAAGTGTGTAATATTACACAATAGTATATGATGGTATAGAATAACAAGATATATGGAATACTCCTTATCATATATATTTAGAACAAAAGGGACTCGAAGGCGCCATTCGAGCACATAAATCCGGAGATAAGAGAAATGCAGTATTCAAAATAAAGTGATACATACAACCTTCCGCAACTAGCTTAAACAAAATTGCATATCAAAATACAGAGTAAGATCAAAATAATAAAACATCCACATCTACCCAAATAACAAAATAAAACCTATATCCCTAAAAAATAAATATTAAAACAACCCTTTCCTGGACCCCCCCACCCTGTATAACCTAACCCCAACTCAGGCATACTTGGATCCCTAAATACCCCCCAAACACACTAAGCTACCATACACTAACTACCTACCCCCTCCATCCAGAAATACAGGATAACAGAAACCCATGTATCTGATGAGAGCAATAAACTAATGACTAAGATAGGTCCTGCCAAGCTCTCCCACATTTTAAAGGAATGGTGTTTCTTCCATATAAAATACATAGCATTATACTTCTATATATGAAAACCAAGTTAGCAGAGTAATTAAGTAATTCAAACAACTGGATAAATAATAAACAAAAATAAAATATCCTAAGACCTTAGAGCAAAATATTAGGTTTCAAAATATTAATCTTAATCTGGCTCTTGTAGGATTATATAAATTGTCCCGTCCCCATCTCCCCAAGAACACACTATGCAGCATGGGAGCAATACTGTAAACATTCTGCCAGCGGAGAGTAGATAAAAAGGGTCATGAAGTACCGCAAGGATAAATCCCAGAACTTTAACTTGTCGGAAGTGAAGAACGGATCTCTGTAAAAACCTCATCAAATTTGAAACATCCATAAGCCGAGAGGGCATCAGAATCAGAGGTAAACACAGACCTCAGACAGGATATATCCAAATGTTGCACTGTTGCAGGAGACATGCGGACAGCAGCTGCAGAACTCACAGACACGTTCATCACATCCTCAAGCTTGGTAAGCAGCCTCACAGTAAAGGCATTAATAGCCTGGATACTTTGCTGCATAGAACTAGCCATCTTTGAAGTACGTAGCCACCGGTGTAGTAGTCTCAGCAGGACAGGATAACCTGAGCAGCAGCCAGGAGGGAAATCAGTGGCAAGGTGATGGCGGCTAGCACACCACCAGAGCTTACCAGCACACAGCCACAAGGAGGTCAACAGCTGGGGAGGTACAGTATCAGACAGCAGGTATAAAGGAGAAATCCTCAGATGACTGCTGAAGTAGGGAACAACAGGGCAGATCAGCCGCAGCACCAGAGATGTTGGTGCGCAGGGAGACTCGCAGCCACCGCCCAAGAAGACAGGATGGCTGACGTCCGCTTCCAATACTCCCCAACCTATACAGACAAGAGCTGGCAGGAGACACACACCGGATCCCGCAGGACACAGTCACAAGGCTAGAGTCCACAGGAAACTATAATAACAGGAGTCAGCCCAGGGAGCTGGAGACAGGGAAAACAGGCCCCAGTGAGAGAGGACCTGGCTGCTGCAAACTCCTGGAAATAAACTGGGAAACACTGCTTGCAAACTTCCACCTCGGAGCCCAGTTAATCTGGAGCAGGTAACACATTGAAATATCCAGTTTGGGGGAGAAACAACCAGAAAAAACAGGATAGTTGAAGGATATATGCAGGAGAGCTGGCAAAATGCTTCTTTCTCCTTGCTCAGTGTTGGCTAACCTTGACACACCAGCTGTTATGGAACTACATAACCCAGCATGCACTGCTACAGTTTTGCTATTAGGGCATGCTAAAACTGTGGCAGGGCATGCTGGGATATATAGTTCCACAACAGCTGGAGTGTCAAGGTTAGCCAACACTGTCCTAGCTACTCCAGGCCACGTCCCCCTTTTGTGGTGTTCTTAAGTCATTTTTTGTTTTTAATTTTGACACAGTTTACCTTTGGGGGACTGTCTTAAGGCTGCATGGAGGTTGCCGCAGCGTTGCAACCCAAAAATCCCAATTCTGCACTTTTTTCCGCCTGCTATTCATAAGCGAAATTTTTTCGCCTATTACATTGCATTGGCTTTCCGCCTAGGAAATTCAAATTGAATACAGCGATACTTTTCCGCCTGGCGAAATGACGTCATCGGCTAAACTTTTTCGCTGATTTCGGCTTTTCGCTCCAAATTGAATATGGGCCTATAGTGGTAAAGTATGGTCACCATAGTCTTTGGAATTCAGATTTCAGGGTCAGGTTTGCATTCAAACATGTCAAACAACATCTGCGCTAGTCATTCTTGTATAGGGAAAGAGGGAGCTGCATTTTCTGTTCTTCAATATGATCTTCTCCAGTGCTTCAAGCTTCAGCTTTTAGTTGTAGAATTTTTCTGCAAATGGACACCTCATGTGTAGGATTGGGGCAGTGTTGTAAAAAGTTAGAGTTGTGGTCAAAAGTATCTGAGCTGTACACTACTTTCCAAGAGAACAGAAGTATGCTACAGCAGATAGTGTGTTGCTACCTGTTAGGAAGAGAAATTACGCTGGTCACTGACCATGCACCCTTATGTTTGATGCAGACCAATCATGAGGTAAACAAAAAAGGGGACTTGCTGATTGTTGGAGCTACAGCCTTTCAGCTTTACAGTGCAACTTATACCTGGTCTATTAAAGACAATTGCCGATGCATTATCAAGACAATTTGGGTTCCCCGCGGGGTCTGCAGCATTTCATATAGTGACGATAGAGGGAGCGATATGTGGCAAAGTAAGGGACTCTAAGTAAGGCCTCTGCTAGCTATACCTGGGCTGGTCAACCTTATATAGAGAAAGAGGGAACTCTCAGATTTAGGGTGAAAAAAGATATGGGTTTAAAACCAGCCAACTATGATAGCGCTGGGTAGGAGCTTAAGGTCGGATTCAGGGATTTACGCAATGACGATATTTTCACCATTGTTAGCCAATGCGCATGCGTGAAAGACGTACAGCATTTGGTTTGCGATTATGCTTGCACAGAGGATTCACTTGCAAAGTGAGTGACAGGTAGTCAGCGTTTGGGGGAGGTAATGGGGGTAGCTAGGCAAATGCAGGCGTATTGGAACTGTTTAAACTCTGTTTCATGGAAATGCATAAATTAGCCATTGCGATCTCCTTTGCAGCATAAGAGCTCTCAGCATGGCAGGAGAGACGCAGTGTTTGAGACAGGTCAGACGTCACTCAGAAGCTGCATAACTGCCACATCTGCATCAATGTTACCGATGTATATGCTGTTGCATGTCGTTGGACAGATATGAGAAGGCAGCAGTGGGCATCCCTATGCTTGGGTAAGCTTAGGAAAGCATTAGCATAGTTCCACAATGGCGATGATCTTCTCTGGACAATACAATTGATGATCGGCAAATTGGCCAATCTAATAGAGTGCTGAACAGAGTTAGCTTAGTAATGGGGATCACCAAGGAAACATTGTATGTGTGTTTACATGTTGTGTGACATTATAATTCACAATTGTTTCACCAAAAATACTTTAATTGTGAGCATCATCTTGACGGTGTCAGTGCCACTTGAAGTGTCATTGTGGGATGTTTAAGGAATCCAGATTTCACTTCCCACCCAGCCAAACAGACAAAGTGAGGAGATGCTAAATGCATTTTAATAGTCACTGCTGCACGGGATGTAGTCAAAATATCGACAGTGAAAATCTAGGTCAATCCTAAAGTTAACACTAAAAGGTTGACATGTAATGGTGACATGGTCAATATATAGACAGCCAAAAGGTCGTCATGAGGTCAATTGGGTCACGGTCATTAGGTCAACAGTTAAAATGTAGATTAATTGTGACCATTCATAATGAATAAATGTACAAGATAGTATCCCATTGAGGGATGAGCACTACGCATGAGTAAACACTGATCCTGTCATGTCAGCCACGTTGTCTGATGTGCCTAATTGTCATATAAAGATATGTGTAAAACGGGTAGGCCAGGGCTGCTGAAAGGGGGGAAAGCATGTACTGATTGCCCAAGCTCAGGATTGCTGGAGGGGCCAAGGTTTGCTGCTCCCCATCCCTCCTAGTCCTATCAGCAGCACAGGGAGGCTACGGCTGCCACTGAGCACAGCATCGGTCTCCCCTGTCTGCACCTGGTAGGAGGGGGAGAGCGATCGCACTGATTGTCCCCCTCCCAACATGGTTCTGCCCCTGGCTGAGGCGCACAAAGGTGCTCCCTGTGTGAAGCTGTAGATATTTTTTTTTGCTTAGAAACTAAGTAGAGAAGAAAGAAGAAGGACTCTTTATGGGGGCACACAAAAGGTATAGAGTTTTGACTTTGATGTCCTAATTAAAAATTAACTTTTATTCTATATTTATTAAAAAGCATGAACAACTATAGACAAACAAAAGGACAAACAATGTATTGTACACAAAAAGGAGAACTATTGTTCACTCCCACAGTTTAGTTTGCGTATATGTGTGTATGTATATATATATATATATATATATATATATATACACACACACAACACAGGACCGGCACTCATTAAAAATATAAGCAGCTTTGCCGGGTGCCCCCACAATATAGCGAAATACAGACCAGGAGGTGCGGCACTCACGGACCCATATGAGGAAACATGAAGGTGAGCCAAATAGTAACGTTTCAGTTCTTTTATGTAACTGTCTTCAGAAAAGTCAGCACCTGGTAGGAGGGGGAGAGCGATCGCACTGATTGTCCTCCCAACATGGATCTGCCCCTGGCTGAGGCGCACAACGGTGCCAAGTTACCATCCCAGAATTGTAGTTAATTTCATCCAAAATACTCTTGTCATCCTGGAGAGGGTCTCACTTGGGTCCTTTATTTCTACATCCTTCTCTTTCAGCTGTCTCTTTTCCTTCCAGAGTCTCAAAACTTGCTCAGGCAGGATTTCGACAGAGGGGAAAGTACCACCCCAAGAAAAGGGGATATAGTAGCTTTGCCATTACTGTAACTGGTAATAGGGTTTTGCTGTAAACCTCAGCGATTCCATGTATACAAAGATCTTGAACCTAATGCTGCGTACATATGCAGCGATTTTTAGGACGACGGAACGATATCGTTATTGTTCAGTCATCCAAAAAATCGTTCAGTTTCAGCCCCGAAACGAACGATAATGACCATTTGAAGTTGGTAGTTATCGTTCATCGCCCGAACCTGTCCAACCTGGCGATATAGTCAGGTTGAAAATGTTCCGGAATGAGGGAGGGTGGCCGTCAACAACACTGAGCACAGCCCTGCCGGGGACACACGGGACGATGTCGCTCATGGAGCGAATCGTACCGTGTGTATGCACCTTAAGACAGTCATATAGTCACAGACTCAGGTAGCACAATGATAAAGATCAGGTTAAGTTCACTACAGCTAACTGGCTGGTATTAAACCAATGTATTTATTTTCATGAATCTCACAACTCCCATGTTCTTTTTGGCTGGTCTGACTGCAGCCCCCACCCTGACACCTCCCAGCAGAAGTGAGAGCAAAAATCAAAGAGAGCAGCACTAATAAATTAATATAAGTTGTATAATCATGCATGCAGATATTAAACAATTTATTAACACATAAAATACTCATAACAGATAAAATATCTCAACTGAGAAAAATACTGGAGCTGAAAGTATTATAAATTGGTCCAATTGCACCCAGCAAAGTGTTATAACTGAACGGATAAATAAAGATGATGTAATGCATGTGGTCCAATAGCTGGCACGATGATAAATGTCTGGTCTTTAGAGGATGGATGATTAGGTCAATGTCCTGGTCAGAGTCCCAAATGGTAAAAGATTGTTCTTGATGCGTTTTGCTATGGTATCCCGCAGCTTCCTCAGATCAGCCATTTATCATTGTGCCAGCTAAAGGACCCTATGCATTACATCATCTCTGCAAAAGACATGAACAAAAAGAAAAAGTAGCAGGTGGTGCTTCTCGCACACAACACTGGAGTATTAGTATAGTTTTAATAAACCAACAAACATATAAAACTCCCGGGAGTGGGGTCACAAATACACAAGAAGATATAAATAAAACATAAGTGTCTTTATAAGAAGCACAATATAATAGCTAGTGGTAAGCTAAATATATACAAGATGACTCTTAGGGTACATTTAAAAGTGAGAGTTTTTAGAAGTGGAGATGTTGCCCATAGCAACAGGTGCAAGTTAAATGTTAAGTAGAATCTGATTGGTTGCTATAGGCAACATCACGTCTAAAATCTCTCACTTTAGTAAATGTACCCCTTAGTATCAGTGTCAGAACTATGGGAGAAATGGAGGCGCCTGCCACCGGGCTCCAGCTCTGAAGGGGCACCTCCTCCCTTGTCCACAACATATTAACCCCACTTAGGGCTGTAACTATGTACCCGGAGTGTACCATCACGGCTGCCCAATACATGGCACCCCTTCCCGTCACCTGAGAAGCCACCATACACTATGGAGAGCTCCATGTCAGACCATCAGCTGCTGCCTATCTATAGCCTGTCTGCATGCGAATTGCTACATTACAGTGTCAGCGGCTGTGAGGGGGGGGGCACCAAATTATAACTTGCCTCCGGGCGTCTGGAATGATATTACTATACTACTTAGTATAAGAACTCACTGTCCCATACAGCCTTTGTAATTCACTGGCATAGCTTTATACTGCCAATATGTATCTCTCTACACAGTTCACATGAATAGCTTTGTATCCAATGGTGGCATTCTTTGTAGCAGTATGTAACAGCTTAAAGTGAAGGCACGCTGTGTTAACAAGAGCCCTGAGCTGATGCTTGGCTCAAAACATAGGTATATAGCGAGTCAGCTGCATCATCAGGTCTGTATAAAAAAAAAATTCCTCCAATTGCGGCAACACAGAGCTCCATGGACGTCTTACACTGGAGTCATATAATTAATACTCTGTAGATGGTCAGCGGTACCATGTGGAAATGCCAGCAATCTAGGTATTTGAGTCCACAAAGTCATTGGTTAATTAATGAAGTCATTGGTTAATTAATGAAATGTCGGTGCTGTCAATTTCAGGTAAGTCACTCTGAATGCTTTCATAGTTAACATTTTTATAGGGGTAGTCAATATGGAGTGAAAAGTAATTTTTGCGATAATTTCGCAAAAAATGACGTCATTTTCGCTGGTTTTGGTTTTACACTATTCAATTTCAAAGACTTTGCAGGTTCGAAAAGTCTTTGAAAAAAAACGGGGATAACTTTTCACCGCTGAATAGGTGGCGAAAAAAAGTGCAGAATTGGGGTTTAGGGGTGCAGGCTTAAAAAAAATAGCCTGCACCCCTGGGAATGACATTTTAAAAATAACTGTCAAAAAAGTAAAAAAAAAAAAAATAGGGACACCCCAAAAAATGTATTTAAAAATTGGGGTGAAAATAAAAAAAATGGGAAAAAAGTGTTTAAAAATAGGGAAATAGGTTCAGGGCTATTCTGCAAGTATGCGGCAGGTGTATTCTAGAATAGGCTATTAGCGGCAGGAGCATAGTTGCAGAATTTTTTCAAACTTTAGGGACATACAAATATCCTAGTACCCATTTTCATGTACCCCAAATTTGATGGGACCACTTAAAAAAACGAAAAAAATAACCTAAGTGCTCTTCTGCAACACTTCTTCAATGTCGGGAAAAAACACCTGCTGCGGCTATTTAAATCCTGACTTTCATTTGCAGGCTAAAACAGGGGTACCCATAGTGATCCCCCATGTATTTACAACTTTAGGGGGTTCCTACAATTTATTCAAGGAAAAATTAGTTTTTTTACGCAGATCCCACTTAGCAGTTTCCCGTTTTCGTAGCTTTTATATTGAATACTGGGATAAAGCGGGTGTGCGCCCAATACTTTATCCCATGAAAATCTCCGATGTGGAGCGAAAAATCCAGCACGGTCTTTTCGCTCCCATATTGAATACCCCTCTAAACTGTTAACCCTTCTCCGTTCCCAATTATTTTGCAGGACTTGCACAATTTGCACTAGTAAGCAGGCTTTCGATGGTGTAATATAGCCACCAGTGGCGTAACTAGGGCAGGGCGAGCACCCTCTGGCCCACCCTAGTTAGCCACCAGTGTAGCGCCGACCGCAGTGAGTGCGGTCAGCACTATACATTTACACAGGACCGGCGCTAGGCTTCCAGCGCCGGTCCTGTGCTGCACACCTGAGCCCGTTCCCTCCCCATGAGCGTTTGCCCAATAGCGCCAGGAGGCGGGCTCAGGCTGTGCATAACACACGCATCGCCGCCAGCGGGGTGTGGCTACTACAGGGGGCACCATTATTGGGAGGACCTCTACTGGGGGCGCTATTACTCGGGGCACCATTATTGGGAGGACCTCTACTGGGGGGCTATTACAGGGGGCACTTAATTGGGAGGGGGAACCTCAACTGGGGACCAGTACTTGGGGGGGGGGGGGGGGGGAACTACTACTGGGGGCATTATAAAAGGGGCCTACTACTAGGGGAACTGTACTGGGGGGACCACAACTGGGGGCAATAACAGGAAGGACCACTACAGGGATCACTGGATAGGGGGGGACACTACTGGGGGCCTGCATCAGGGGGCCACTACTGGGGGCACTGCATGGGAGGGGGGACTACTGCTGAGGGCACTATATAAGGGGCTTACTGCTAGGGGCACTGCGGGGACCACTACAGGGGGCACTAGATGGGGGGGACCACTACTGGGAAAACTGCATGGGGGGGGACTACTGCTGGGGGCACTATATAAAGGGCACTGCATACGGTGGGGACTACTACTGGGGGCACTATATAAGGGCACTGCATACGGTGGGGACTACTACTGGGGGCACTATATAAAGGGCACTGCATACGGTGGGGACTACTACTGGGGGCACTATATAAGGGCACTGCATACGGTGGGGACTACTACTGGGGGCACTATATAAGGGCACTGCATAGGGGGGGACTACTACTGGGAGCACTATATAAAGGGCACTGCATAAGGGGATACCACTACTGGGTGCACTGCATTGTGGGGACTGCTACTGGGGGCACTGCATAAGGGGGAACACTACATAGGGCACTGCATTTGGAGGGACCACTACTGGGGGCACTGTGTAGGGGGAACTAATTGGGGGCTGTATAAGGGGGACCACTACTGGGGATACTGTATAAGGGGCACTACTATGGGCCTGCATAAGAGGGACCACAACTGCATACTGGGGGTACTGTATAAGGGGTGCTACTGGGGTTAAGGTGCATATGGGGATAAGAATGTTCAGCGTAAAAATAAAAGGGTGTGCCATTTTTAAGTGACCACGCCCATTTTTTTTTCCGCGCACGCACATATCGGGATGTGGGGGGGGGCTCCCTTTTCAAATTTGCCCTGGGCTCCAAATACCCTAGTTACGCCACTGATAGCCACGTCCTTTGATTTCACGTTGCATGGGTCTCTGGACCTGATTCAGACTCGCTCGCTAGATGCGTTCGCTTGCTCGATGCATATGCAAATTTGACAAAGGCAGGCAATCGCACAGCAAGGCACTAGCACACCCACTATGTCTTGCCGTGCGATCGCTTTGTGTATGCAGACGCCCACCAGCCAGTCTAAAGTCGCCCACTAGCTCACGTCATCTCCAGGAATTGTATGCACCCATCAAGTACCATCTGATGCATTCGCAGTGCTTGAGGTTGACTATACACTACTGCGAGCACTTCAGTGTAAAATTCAACCAGGTGACATGTACTATGACGCTGCCTCTTAATTATGCACGCCTCTGAAACGGCGTTAAGACCCTCAGGCACGCCTGTGTTCGCATCTTCACTCCCCCGTTTCTAGTGGCCAGCCCCTGTCACCACCCACAAATGGCTTCTCCTGTCACTCATTCTGTCGGGCTGTCTATGCGCAGTGAGCGTACGCTTTCCGATTTGCGCACTGCGAGGCATATGCATGCGCAGAAAGCAAACATTGGCTGCCTGCGTGCGAACGCTTCCTAGCAAGCGGGTCTAAATCAGGTCCTCTGTTACAGCATCTCTACATAATGTCACTACACTGCAGGCTACAAAGGGAAATAAATGAAAATGCATAAATAGGTGAATAGGAGAAGACAGGAGAGATACATGTCAAACAAAACAAACGTGATTATGTGTTTGATACGGTATATTTATTATGTGTGTATTTATATTTAATTTAAATAAGTTATTTTAATTATATTTATTACAGCTATGGATAATTTGGGTAAAAGGTGCCAAGATCATATTATACCTTGCAGATTAATTTATTTTGGTGGAGACAGCATAATATGCCCAAGGCGGTCTAAAAATGTGTTGCTTCCCCTTCAAGTAAATATGTTTTAATAAATAAGTGCATGACTAATGAAAATCGGTCTACTTTGTGTATGTCAAATTGCATTTCCATCTGTAAAATCATCTTGTTTATACATGTGTATATTATTAAAACACAACTTAAAGGCAATTTACTGGTTGGAAATATGATAAACCTATATCTAATGATGGGCATACACGACAAGATAAAATGTCTGTCAGACCGACAGACATTTTATCTGGCCGGCTGCCAGCCGCAGATGTCCGCGGCATACACTGTGAGAGATATCTCAGTGTATAGCCCGACATCTGCGCTCCGCCCCCGGGGGAGGAGACATTTCCCTGTTCTTTCCGTAGGAAGGAACACAGGAAATGTCTGTCTGTTGGCCGCGCTGGGCATACACTGCCCGATGCGGCCAACAGTTACCGGGTAAATATCGCATCGGACAGGCATGCTGGACAATCCTGCATGCCCGACCGAGCAATATTTAACCCTCGGTCTCCCCCCCCCTCCCACGCTACAATTAACACGGCGATCCACCGATATCGGGCGGATCGTCCCGATAATTGCAGCGTGTATGGCCAGCATTAATAATATGCTTTATTATCATTTAACAGGATCTGTTTTGCTAAGTGATAATAAATATAAGCCTTCAATATAAAGTGTTTACATATACTGTATGTGTGTATATCACTGCTGATTAAGAAGCAAAAGGAATGCAACTGTTTATATATCTTTGTGCTGAATGATAAATATATCCATATATATACTTTGTGTAAACAGAGAGCAGATGGTAATGATGTTTTGATTTTCTTTCAGGAATAATGAAGTTCCATGGAAGAAAATTAATTATTATAACAACACATTTTTATTTAACCACTAGAGGTCCTCTACATCTAACACAATAGTGCTCTCCATTTATGTGACCTGGTGCTGGTGTCATCTTATATTTTAATAGAAAAGATTTTCTACCTTCCAGTTATACTTTTCACTGTTTCATGTATAAAAAACAACTTCACAAGTATTGTCACATATGCAAAGCAGTTTGCATCTGTACCCATGCAATCTCATGGCAATAGGAGGCTAGGGATTTGGGGCAGGACCTCTTGGGCTAGCTGTGGTGACTGGTGTGTTAGTGAAGCTAGATGGCTGAATAACACTACTCCTCATGCAGACTAAAATCAGAAGCTATAATATCACGACTGAGAGGATACAACAATAGCAGCATACTACTGCACAAGTTCAGGTATCAAGAGTCCACATATATACAAGGTGCAGTGTACAGAGTCCTAGGAAAATAAGTCAGGATACAAATAGAAAAGTTATTGCTTGCACCAGGCAAGTTTGCAGTGATCCACGTAATATAACAGATTATATCTGGGTAGCAGATTGTAGGTACAGCTGGATAGCACAACATGAGATCATGATTGCACAGTACAGGTTATCAGAATTGCACAGTGCAGGCTAGCAGGATTGCACTACAAGACTTCAGGATAGCACAGTGCAGGATTGCCCAGTAGGATATCAGGATTGCATAGTACAGGTTAGCAGGATTCCACGATTGCACAATGCAGATACAGCAAGATGATCCAGCAGGATTTCAGGATTACACTGTGCAGATTAGCGGGCTTGTATAGCCGGATTGGAAAAAACACAGAAAAATAGGCACTCAATAATTGAAAGATGTCTGATAAATATCTCTATTATATTATAATTGTAACCAGAATAATCAATAGCTCACTAATCAGATAGATATAGGCTCTCTGCACATAAAAGTGAAAAAAGACAAGGAAATAAGTGGCGCTATAATATTCTGTATCAACAGGTTACCATCAAGTGATCCACAAACAAAATATATAACAATTTAATAAAATATTGTAACAATAAATGCACAGATAGAGCATTGATTGCTTAGGGTTAGGCATCAAAAAGGGGGGGTTAGGGTAGGGAGAGGGGGAGCGTTAGCATACCGACCAACAAGTGTTAACCCTTACGAGATGCCGGCATCGGAATTCTAACTGCCAGGATCCCGAGCGCCGGCATCTCATTCTGACTCCCCTACAACAGTGTATCTAACATCAAAAAATAAATATACACAATATAACAAATTTATGAGCAGGAGAGTTATATAGAGTATCAATTGATATATTTAGAGATGTATTTAATCCAAGTGTTGTTTTTCTCCCTCAGGTATAAAGAGAATCATCCACACGTATTTGTCAGAAGTGGATTAAATTCCCACTGTCCGCAATGTTACGCAATTTAAGTTTAGAAACAGGTACGTCCCAAACTAAATATAGGATGGGGCTATAAAATTATATAAAAGAGTGATCTCACTCATGCGCTGGCTATTCGGTTATTTTCAGACCTGGAACCAGGTTACTTGCAACCGGAATTATTCCATGTCAACCACAGTCACAGTGTTAACTGAGTGGAGAGGGTTCTGGACTATAGATAGACAGTAAAAAGGTTGCCAATGTCTTGATAGACACAAGATGTTAGACAGTCAATATGTTGACTGGGACAAAAGGTCGACAGGGACAAAAGGTTGACACTAAAGGTCAACATTGTCAAAAAGTCGACACTAAAATAAATTTGGTTGACACATGGATTATTATTATTTTTTTTTTTTTAGGGTTAGGCACTTACCTTGACGGTTAGGCACCAGGAGGTAGGGTTAAGGCACTTACCAGAGGGTTAGGCACTAGAAAGGATGGGTAGGGTCAGGCACCTACCCTGACGGTTAGGCACCAAGGGGAGGGTTAGGGTAAAGATTAGGGATAGAAAACAAAATAAATCATGTGTCGACCATTTTTTTGTGTCGTCATTGTGCCCATGTCGACCATTTGTACCTGTCAACCTTCAGTGTGTCGACTTTTGTCCCTGACGACCTTTTGTCCCAATCGACCTATTGTCTGTCTAACATCTGGTGTCTATCTAGAGACACTCAACCTTTTTACTATCTATCTCTTCATCCACACCCAGGTTATCCCAGTGACTGAAGGTGTTATTAATTGCAGCCAAGGTCCTATTCCCTCTATGTACTGATGTCTATCAATAACTTTAAATAATACTGGGCATCCAAGAGAGACTTCAGACTTCTTGATCAAATAGTGGCTAATTAACCGCTGGTATTTGTAGGATTTCAGGATTGCACAATGCAGATACAGCAGAAAGGCCCAGCAGGATTAAACCGTGCAGATTAGCAGGATTGCACTATAGGATTGCACAAGGCAGATAGAGCAGGATGGCTCAACAGGATTACACCGTGCAGATTATCAGGATTCCACAAGGCAGATAAAGAAGGATGGCTCAGCAGGATAACAGGATTACTCTTCAGATTAGCAGGATTACACAGAGCAAATGCAGCAGGATGACCCATCAGAATAGCACAACAGGTTAACAAGATTCACTGAAGCACAAAGGAACCAGGAGCCAAAGTACTGAAACCCACGGAACGGAAGAGCGTGAACCTCCAGGGAGGACATCTGGCACACAGCAGGGGACCGGAGTCATGCAGGTAAGAGGGCAGCAGACAACGTTGGACCTGATAACGGAGACCCGTGATCCAGTGTGTAAAACACAAAAATTCTACAAAATATAAAATTACCAGATATTTAGGAATCAAAAGAACCAATACACTGAATGAAATAAATACATACATATTACAGGCAACTACCCTGGGATTTTAGACATGAAACAAAAGTTAAGACATGAATGGCTCTAGAGTCTAGAGGCATGTAGGGCCATATAAATATATAGGACAAACATGTTAAAATTAATTGAGTTCATTTTAAGGATCCAGGGAGCCTTTGTAATTTGTCAAAAGTTTATTAATTATGAATGAACTTGGAATGTCAGTCACCTAACATTGTTTGTGCCAGCCCTGACTTCAAGGAGACGCCACTGCAGTACAAACCCGAAGTGCCATTAGTGTACAAATCGTAAGAGGCACACAAGGGAATGTTACATCCAACTTCTTACCAACGTCAACAAAAATACTTCAATTAATCATGAGATATTATTGCATGTGGCTATAGTGGTGGTGTGAAGTTGTTCATTAAAATGTTTGTAATGTGGCTAGAAAGCTCTGCTACTGTATGCTGACGTACAAATGGAAAGCACAGAATGCAAACCCATAATAAGTGTAGGGCAATACCTGAAGACTGAAGCTGGTGGATAATCGAAATTCTGCTTTGGACAGTGAATATGACAGTGCGCCCCTTTGCGCAGTAAGAAATACCCATATAGTGTGCCTTCTCATAATAATGTTCTGCAAATTGGCTTCTCCAAAGTACATAGATTATTGGGCAATTGTGGCCAATTCATGAATCAGTGAATTCAGAATCAGTCAAATCTATTTTTCTATCTACCTCTATAAGTATTGCCTGTTTCTTGGTGTTGTGTGTAGTTGCTGCCACACATCTGTGCTGTGACCGTAGCTGGTGCCTCCTTATGGTGCATACACACGGTCAGATTTCTTATCAGTTATGAACGATAATGTCTGTAAAAATCGTTCAATCGTTCGTATCTTTGACATGTAGGGCATGCATTGACGAACGATGCGCGTTCCCGCATGTCAGATAACGATCTCTGATATTGACTGTGTTTGCAGACAGATTTGGACGATTTAATTCATTTTAATACTGTCAGAAATCGTTCAAATCGTTGTAAAAATCGTTCAATAATTCAATCTGACCGTGTGACTATGCACCATTACTTTAGAAAGAAAGTAAATAATACCATGCTCAGTAAATCCCATATTATACAAGAAGGTGGAGAGGCATGTGGTGACATTAAAATGGCTAGGTGCTAATATACATTTTTAAACCAGTCAATCATTTGTAGAAGTCCTAGATATATACACCAGGAATAAGGTACTATAGAGGCCAAAAAGGAGGACAGTGGGGGATATTTATTCTGTTTAAAGACTTGTGAAGGAGATCTGAAACTAGCCCATACCATTTCTCTGATTACACTGGGTCAATGTTTTGTTTTAAGACCTCTTTAAGCCATATATATTTTGTAATGTTTTGGCTATTATGTTTTGTTTATTGTCATAGATATAGAAGAATATGACATGGTATTGTGTTTATTTGTTTGTGTACCAACATTTCAATAAACTTTACATGCAAAAAAACAAAAAAAACTAGCTCATACCCATGTGGTAGGACTCACTCTGAATGAGTCTTATATATAATTACATCAGCATACTTTAAAACCTGCATTATCTGGAACTGCTCCACTTAGTACTTGTCTCCCCAACAACCGGAAATATTTTTTTTATTGAGCTGGGTGATGACGGTGAACGGGCGCCCTGGCTCCTTCATGCACATTCGGAGGCACTGGACTAGCTTGGTGTCTTGGGGGAAACCAAGTGGCCAAGTGTGATATTGGGGCTCATTACAAGTGTCTCCCTTATACCCCCCTTTTGCTGGGCCTGCGCAAAGCCAGCCCCTTCATATCCTGATTGTCTCCCTGAAATTAGGATGAGCTGAGGCAAAAACAGCTAAACATTCAGTGCTGCTTACAATTGGATGTGAAAATTTGAGTTTTATGTACAACTTTCCTGCTTTGTAGGCCATGCACTTTTCATACAAGGTCCGGCAAGCAGGCAATTTGGGTGAAATTTAATGAAATATCAGAAGCAATTAGCAGGGGCATCAAGAGATATAGGCAGAGAAGGCACAACCAGGACCCCAAGATGGCGTGGTCACACCTCCTTATGCGCATGAATTGGTGGTTTGTATGCTGCACTCAAGCTCCACTCCATGCATAACTGTGACTATGGATGTACATCTACATTAGTGCTAAATAAACCAACCCACTGGTAAAGTACAGGCCTGTTTACTGACTTAGGAGATAAGCTGGTGTATACTATAACTCTGCCTTATCACCACCAACAGTACATACATATTTGAACAGCTTCCCGGCCACCAACTCCGCATCAGGACCAGTCGGATCTCTCAGTGGTCCTGGCGACAGTTCCACTTACTGTGCCAAGATGAATTGCCCCCTGTCATTTCTAGTTTAGAAAATGAAACCAAATATATGATTGGTTGCGCTAGGCTGTAACGATACTGGATTAGAACCTCTATACACTCCTTCCTATACCTTCTAATATCCTGCCTATACCTTCTAAGGATGACGCATTCAGCACGAAGACTAAGACCCAGTGTTGGAGCACACATATTTATACCCCCCGGAAATAGACAACACAATAGAGAAGTTTGTTGCTGATGCCATTGGTCCTCAAGGGGGATGCATCTGTTACAGAGCATTTAACAGGCTGGTTCAAATAGACACAACCCAACCTCCAACAACTGAGGGTCTCTGGTTTCCCGCCCCATGCAACATTCTAACAGTTGTTCATATAATATACATTTTGTTGCTTGAAGTCTCTGCGGTCCATAAGTTGAGAATGCATGATGCGATCTCCACACCGATAATACCAGAATTCTGTTGAAAGAGTACGCATCAGGACAAAACCAAACACGGCTTACTTAGCATGTATAATACCCTAGTTACCAAATAATCTTTATTTCACAGCATTTATACTAAATGCACAAACTTAAATCTTATCCCTTAAAGCTTATGGAACCTTGTATATGGATATGTAATGTGTGAGTATGCAGGGTTTGATATGAAGACGCTAGTTAACTTGGAGCAGATGCGTGCGCATAAAGCTAATGAACTGCGTTTTCATATAGGATCTTATGCATTCGCTAATATGCGATTAGTTACCAGCGCAATTGTGCGTATTAATGTGTGTATGAGAAATGGTGCACTTAAATCTCACTAAGTGAACACCTAGCAGTGTGGAATGCTGAGCCTTATAGTTCCACATGCCCCCCTCTCTCAGCAGCCACCACCCTTCCCAGGCTCAAAAGTAAAGTCCTTTGTTCTCCCAGACTCTTGTGTAGATGCTAATTAGCCCAGCTACAAGACCCAAACCTAAGATAACACTCTTGGCTTTGAAGGTATTTTATTGCAGGAAGCCTGCTAATGTAAGGTGTGTATTCGAGCAGGGCCACCTGGAGTGAGAGCAGACGTTATATTCAGGAAGCTTGTCTACACAGGCTAGTTGTCACGTGGCCATTTGCTCTGTTTAGCTAATGCAATATATCCTTTAGGGGAATTATAATAATATACACTTTATCCAAAGCACCCAAACTACGTAAAGTCATGAAATGGGCTTTTGATGAATTGCCGTAACTTATGGTGATGGTCACAGATGCAATCGCATGATGCTAATAGTATTATCGCCACATGTACTAAAGCGTGAGTTTAGCTAAAATGGCGCTTAGGCGGCCATTCTCAAAATGGTGTCTTGCGGCCAGTTGCAAGATGGTGTCGCTGCGATTCAATTTTAAACTGATCTTGTCTCAGCCAATAATCCAGCTTCGACAGTCCACCCTTTGATAGCGAACAACATGCTATCACAATCTGCTATTAGAATTTAATTTAGGCTTACATTTACATATTATTTAGTGTTATTATGGGATGGCACAAGGTGGTTCTTAATCCATCAATAATGTGTCTCTGAGTGGGGACATAAAACTACTATTATACGCACACCGCGGATCTTAGAAGATCATGTGAAAGGTGTGGGGATGCACCAGCCTTATAAAAGCAGTCTTGAAGGGGAATTTAGACTTTACATTATCTGAGGTGTTTTAAAAATAACATTTCAATAATACATTTTATGCATGTCTAAATATAATACATTAAATGATGGTATTTCCTAGTTCAGGGTTGTAATGCAGTTCTGTATTTACCTCGGTATTCATACTGGCCACCATCATAATTTCGTTCTTTCGTTTTACTCTATTTTTACATTTTCCACACTTCAACACAATAGGAACACACCGGACACAAATGCCAATTATTATGATGACAATCAGTATAAGGATCAAGAATTTGCCTATGCTGGCGATCACTTCCTGGACCCATTCCCCTAGACCTGAGAACAATTTCACTGGGTTCAGCCATGAAACCCATCCTTCTATCTTCTCCCCTACTTCAGCCACTGAAGCATTATGGTTCTTACGAAACTCCCATTTCTACTTCAGGGTCCATAGGGGGTCCACAGGGTTGACCTTGGGGTATAGCTGGATCTGGATCCATGGGCACCACGCAGTTAAAGCTTTGCTGCTCCCAGGATGCACTTGGGTCCGTCCTCCTCTATACCCCGCCCCGGCCACAGGCACCTCAGTTTTAGTTGGTGCCCGGCCGGAGTCGGGTCACCCTGCGCAGTGGGGCTGCATAAGCAGCCCCTAAGCTTTATTCTTTATTTTTTTTTTAAAAAAAAGAAGATTTTATTATTTTATTTTTACTGTCTTCAGAGCGGCAGCATCAGACTGTCCATCTGGACGTCTATGCTGCCGCTCCAACAGCCCCGCTGGCGCTGCGACGCCGGTACTGATCCGGGGATCGCAGCGGGACCCCGGAGTCAGTGCTAGCGTGGCTCCGGGACCACCCAAGGACTGCTGCCGGACTGAAGGGGCCAGGTAAGCCGTGTGCAGCGCTGTCAGCGCTGCACGCGGGGATAATGCAGTCTTCATGCCGCCGGTCTCGGGACAGACCGACGGCGCTAGTAGCGGTGGCGGGCTCCCCCTCTTCAGGCATACCCTGCGTGTCCGCTGGCCCCCGGGGTGTAAGTACCGGCGGGGAACCGGCTTCCCCGGGGGTTTAGTACTAGCAGGGGAGGCAGCCTTCCCTGCTTCAGCGCTCCTCCCCTCAGCCCAGCGCGCCTTCTCTCATGTGTGCTGGCGTCGCTGGGCTGTAATCTCCTGGCCACTCCTCCTCAGAGCTCTCCGGCGGCCATCTTCCTCAGGCAGCATCGCAGAGCTCCCAGGCAGGCTTCCAGTGGACCAGTCCCCCTGCGTACCTCTCCCCCTGCAAAGGACAGTGTTCGCAGCGCTATAGCCCTCCCAGACACTGAATCTGGGAGGTTGATTGTAGCGGAAGGTGCAGTGAGTATAACTTCTCTGCATGGTATGTGACTATTGCTAGTGCTGCTGTCTGTGCTTATTTTCTGCTTACTGTCAGCTTTTTACCTATCCCTTTCCTTCTCCTACGGCCCGCAGGTGCGTGGGGGAGGAGTGTTCTTTTTGTGTACCTCACTTATATAAATCTACGTATTTGTGAGGTCCGTCACATACTGCGGTGTGCTCCTCAGTACCAGTTTGTGGGCTGTTTGGATTGCATACTTGGGAGTGCGTGGGTGTTATACGCCTTTCCTCGTTTCGGTGAGACACTTTTTTTGCAAAAAAGTTTGTGTCATGTCTGATGAGGGGAATGAGCGCTCCGAGGCTCCTGTGTTGTTTTCCTGCCGACGCTGTTCGGCAGGGGTTGACGGTGCAGAATTGTCTGAGGACGGTTTGTGCGGGCGGTGCCAGTTGGTACCTGGACCCTCTAAACCCCCGGTGGCGCAGGATCCTCCATGGGCAATGTTTACGCAAGTGCTGGCGGCAATCGCGGACCGACTTGCGGTCCCGACTGCGGCCCCTTCTAGGGCGTTGCCCCAGCCTACCATGCCCCGTTCCCCGGGTGTGACTCGTCTGGTGCAGTCTCCTCCCGGGTCTCAGACTGTGGGTCCTTATGCGGGTTTGCCGGTATACGTGCAAACCCCCACCGTGCCGCAGCAGTCGATGGTACCTTTTCAGGGGTATCCTCAGGCAGTACCCCCGCCTTGGGTGGACGTCCTCTCCAGCTCTGTTCAGAGTCTGGCGGCTTCGTCCTCGGCTTTTCAGCATATGTTGCACAGTGATTTGCCCCCACGGGCGTCCAAGCGTTCCGTTCCGGCTTCACCGGCGGCTCAGTTCACGGACACGGACGTGTCTTCGGATGACGGGGAGATCCATGAAGACTCTGACTCGGATGCCGGGGCCCAGGAGATGGAGGCTAAGTCTTCCATTAATGTGCCGGCATTGGTTAGGGCGGTGCGGGCCATCCTTCACATTGAGGAGGATGTGCCCGCCCCCAGGTCAAAATACCCTAATTTTAAAAAGGCCAAGGTAGCTTCGACGGTTTTTCCCCTGTCCGATCAATTGACGGATCATATGGCAGGGGCCTGGCAGTTGCCCAGCAAGAGGTTCCAACCGCAGAAGCGGTTGGCTTCGAACTATCCGTTTCAGGAGGCTCATTGCAGGAAGTGGGAAACTCCTCCAGCGGTGGATTCCCACGTTACCCGCTTAATTAAAAGCGCTACGCTGCCTTTGCCATCGATCTCCTCCCTGAAGGATCCCACGGACAGGAAGGTGGAGACTTGTTTGAAGTCTATTTACTCTCTCTCGGGGGGCGGTGGCCCGTCCGTCCATGGCCATCTCTTGGGTGGCTAAGGCCATCGGGAGCTGGGCCAATGCTTTGGAGGATACCTTTCCGGAAGATGCTCCGGAGATCCAGAGAGCGTTGATAGGTCAAATGAGGGATGCGGCTTCCTACATTGGGGAGGCATCGTTAGACGCAAGCCTGCTAACCTCTCGGGTGTCGGCTGCAGCTGTGTCGGCGCGTCGGTCTTTGTGGCTGAGGTCTTGGAGAGCTGACGCTGACTCCAAAAAGGGACTGGAGGCCTTACCTTTTAATGGGGAGTTGCTTTTTGGTCCAGACTTGGACAAAATTGTGGACACTCTGGCTAAGTCTAAATCAGCCTTCCTCCCTTCGGCTTCTGCTCCTACCAAGGTACGGAGCTCTGCTTTTCGGTCCTTTCGGGTTCAGGGCACGGCAAAAGGTCAGTCCTTCCCGAGGCAGTCGACGACCAAGGCCGCTTCTAAGCCCAAGAAGCAGCCCTGGAGTGCCAGGCGCCCTTCTTCCAAGCAGGAAGATAAACCTTCTGCCTGATGGGATGGGCCTCCCTCTGGGGGACCCCAGAGTGGGAGGCCGACTTCTTCTATTTGCCCAGTGCTGGCACAATACCACCACGGATGCCTGGGTTCGAGAAGTGGTCTCCCAGGGGTACGCCCTGTCTTTTCGGCACAGACCGCCCCACCAGTTTTTCTGCACGAGTCCTTCTCAGAATACGACGAAGTCTTTACAGATTCAGGAAGCTATAGAGTCCTTGCTGACAGCAGGGGTCATTGTTCCCGTTCTTCAATTACAACGAGGGATGGGGTTCTATTCTTCTCTGTTTCTGGTGCGGAAACCCAATGGTTCTCATCGCCCTATCCTCAACTTGAAGTCTCTGAACAAATTCCTCAGAGTTCCCAAGTTCAGGATGGAAACGTTACGTTCCATCATTCTGGCGATGGAACCGGGGGATTACATGGTGTCCCTGGATATCCAGGACGCCTACCTCCATGTTCCGATAGCACCTTCGCACCAGCGGTATCTGAGGTTCGCTATCCTTCAACACCATTACCAGTTCCAGGCGCTACCCTTTGGTCTCTCCACGGCACCGAGGGTGTTCACGAAGATTATGGCGGTCATGGCCGCACATCTTCGGAACCAGAATGTACGGCTACTACCGTATCTGGACGACCTCCTGTTGCTGGCGAGTTCCCCGGAGGTACTGCTTCATCATCTCCACTTGACGGTCGCTTGCCTGCAAGCGCACGGGTGGCTGATAAATTGGAAAAAGTCCTCCCTGATTCCATCTCAGCGGATGGTTCATTTGGGAGCCCTGCTGGATTCTCGGCAGCAAAGGATCTTCCTGACCCCGGAGAAGGTCTCCTCCCTGCAGCTGAGGATACACAGTTGCCTGAGCAGTTGCCGACTGTCGGTCCATTCGGCTATGAGGGTTTTGGGCTCCATGGTGTCAACATTCGACATGGTGGAATTTGCCCAGTTCCATTCCCGGCCTCTGCAGGGGCTGATTCTATCGGAATGGAACGGGTTACCTCACCGGATCCGCTCTCAGTTGCTGGTGTTGTCCCCAGAGGTTCGGCAGTCTTTGGCTTGGTGGCTTCAGACAGCTCATCTGATCGAGGGGCGTCCCTTTTGGATCCCGGACTGGGTCCTGCTCACGACGGATGCCAGTCTTCGGGGTTGGGGGGCAGTGACCGGCTCGTTGTCACTTCAGGGTCGTTGGTCTGCGGAAGAAGCTCTTCTTCCCATCAACATTCTGGAACTGCGGGCGGTTTATCGGGCCCTGCAGTCGTCCGGTCCCGCTCTTTACGGACGGCCGGTTCAGGTGCAGTCCGACAACGCCACCACGGTGGCGTATATCAACCACCAAGGAGGAACTCGAAGTCGGGCAGCAATGTCGGAGGTGTCTCGCATCCTTGCTTGGGCAGAGTGTCACATTCCAGCGATCTCGGCAGTCTTCATTCCCGGAGTCCTCAATTGGGAGGTGGACTTCCTCAGCCGTCACGACGTGCATCCCGGGGAATGGTCGCTTCACCCAGAGGTGTTTCAGCTACTCGTGGACAGGTGGGGGCTGCCGGAGCTGGACTTGATGGCCTCCCGTCACAATCACAAGTTGCCCGTTTACGGGTCAAGGACAAGAGACGCAGGCGCCAGTCTGGTAGACGCTCTGTCGGTGAAATGGACGTTTCACCTGGTGTATCTGTTTCCTCCGATATCCTTACTTCCTCGGGTTCTGCGGAAATTCAAGCAGGTCGGCGGCACGCTCGTGCTGGTTGCTCCGGCGTGGCCCAGACGTCCTTGGTACTCCGATCTGAGGTGTCTCTCCATCGACGCTCCGTATCTTCTTCCTCAGCGTCGGGACCTGTTGTCTCAAGGGCCCTGCCTTTACCCGGATCTGGGTCGGCTGTCTTTGACGGCGTGGCTCTTGAGACAGCCGTCTTGAGGTCTAGGGGTTTCTCCAGTTCAGTCATTGGTACCATGCTTAGGGCACGCAAGCCTGCCTCCGCACAGATTTACCACAGGGTGTGGCGCACTTACTTTCAGTGGTGTGAATCCAGAAACTATGATCCACAGGTGTTCTGGGTTTCCAGAATCTTGGAGTTCCTTCAATCAGGTTTGGACCTCGGCTTACGCCTGGCCTCTCTGAAGGTTCATGTGTCTGCATTGTCCGTGTGGTTTCAGCGACGGATTGCTACACTACCGGATGTTCACACCTTTTTCCAGGGTGTTCTCAGGATACAGCCTCCCTTCGTGCCTCCTGTGGCTCCTTGGGACTTGGCGGTGGTGCTACGGGTCTTGCAGGGTCATCTTTTTGAGCCTCTTGAGGCGGTGGACCTCAAGTTTCTGACGTTCAAGACCGTTTTCCTCCTAGCAATTGCTTTTGCCAGGAGGGTGTCAGAGTTGGGGGCGCTTTCCAGTCGCCCTCCATTTCTGATTTTTCATCAGAACAGAGCGGTGCTCCGCACTCGTCCTGAGTTTTTGCCCAAAGTGGTCTCGAAGTTCCACATTAATCAGGAACTTGTTGTGCCAGCTTTTCAGTCGCCTGATCTTTCAGCTAGTGAGGCTTCCTTAGATGTAGTCCGGGCACTTAGAATCTATGTGGATCGGACTGCTTCGGTTAGGAAGTCGGATTCTTTGTTTGTCCTCTTCGGTTTTCACAAGAGGGGTTGGCCTGCCAACAAGCAAACGTTAGCCCGTTGGCTTCGTTCCGTTATTTGTGAGGCTTATGCACAGGAGGGTTTACCTGTGCCAGCCTCTGTTAAGGCTCATTCCACTCGTTCTGTGGGTCCCTCTTGGGCTGCTAGACGTGGCGCCTCCACTTTTCAGCTGTGTAAGGCGGCCACTTGGTCTTCAATTCAAACGTTTTTGAGGTTCTATGTGTTTGACACCTTCGCCTCTCAGGATGCATCCTTCGGGCGCCGGGTACTCCTTTCAGCACAGGAGCGTCCCCGCCCTTAGTTGAACTGCTTTGGGACATCCCCAAGGTCAACCCTGTGGACCCCCTATGGACCCTGAAGTAGAAAACAAGAGATATAGTAAGAACTTACCTTTGTTATCTCTGTTTCTGCGAAGTCCATAGGGTCCACAGGGCGCCCGCCCTGACGCACCTGGCTTCAAATGGGCTGTGTGGCTGGTCACCGGTTTTCCGTCTCCCATTTCTGTGAGTATGGTTTCTTGTGTGTTCCAGTCTTCCTTCTCTCTGTTTAGTCTCCTCCTCCGGCCTTAGCTGCTTACCAACTGAGGTGCCTGTGGCCGGGGCGGGGTATAGAGGAGGATGGACCCAAGTGCATCCTGGGAGCAACAAAGCTTTAACTGCGTGGTGCCCATGGATCCAGATCCAGCTATACCCCAAGGTCAACCCTGTGGACCCTATGGACTTCGTAGAAACAGAGATAACAAAGGTAAGTTCTTACCATATCTCTTGTTTTCAGCAGCAGAATTTCATCCATCTTTCGGTCTATCACCTCCTTGGGGTCGCTGGTATCATTGGAGACATAGGTGCAACATTTTACTCTGAATTGGGTGGCTAATGTTACGCAATACCCTCCAGTAACAGCAGTTAAATAATTCAACACTAGCCTGTGTTGCACCAGTTCTTTCTTATATGCTTGCAATTCTCTCCCTGTATACCTGAATGTGTCATCGTACAGCTCGGTAATATTATCCATCAATTTACCAAGTTCCTGAATATATCTAAAATTTAGTATTCCCTAAGCGATCCTGGTGGGATCCAGTGCTACTAAAACTTGAAAGCCAGTTGTCTCACTAATTAACTGAGTGGCTTTATGCATGTCACCAGGTATCATATTTCTTTTGCCTCTGTGTTCATATTGCGTGTGAAGATATGGTGATGGTATGTTTTTATGTATACCAAGCATTTCAACATGTGTGAGGGTCATAACTTCTGGGGCTACTCTTCCCAGGTAACACAATAACAGTACTAAGATTGGTCAGACACTCCCCTGATTGGCATTGCACTCATCCTGACTCCACTCCATCAGCACTGCCATTAGCTCCCATTTCCTCAATCGGTCCTCCATCACAGACACTGAGTATCCCCAAACAGATCATCACAACAAAAACTCTGGGAAAAAAAAAGAACTAGGATGACCACAGCAGACCACTCCATTGCTAGAAGCACTGATCTACACATTTCTTTAGCTCAGATATCTCATCGTCACCTTTTTAATCCTTCCGGCACAAGCTCGCAATCGACAGGTCCACGTTATCGGCCTTGTCTCCGCCTTGTATCTCCACCGGTTTGTTAACCTCCCTATAGTGAGTGGAATGGACCCACGTATCTTCCTCGGCCACCCTTTGAGGATGTGGTATCGTCAGATACGGACCTTTCCACTGATCAGTCAAACAACCTGAGCTAAAAAAAAATTTGGATCATAACAAATTCTCCAGGTTTGACATCATGACAGTTTGCATTAGACATGGTAGTTAATAACACTTTAAATTGGGGGCGTGGCCTGGCAGCCATCAGGGACGGAAGTGTGGCTTAAGAGCTCCTGATAGCCCTTCTCTAAAACTGCCTACTGCTCAGGTTAAAGGCATCTTACTGCCAAATATTTACTTTCCCCTGCGTCTCTCACCCTGAGAGAGGCCAGCAGAGGTGTCTGCGGTGCCTGGGTGACCTTCCCTGCCTCCCCGAGAGCTGCGGCCTACCTTCCACCCTGCAGCCGGGACCTAGATTTCAGAGGCCCTCCGACTTCCATAGCTGCGCTGCCGCGAGTGTCCACCTGCTGCCTTCAAGCTCAGGGGCAGCAGACACATATCTAAAGGTACCCTGGGGACTTACCTAAGTTGTTGGGAGTTCCCCATATCAAGACCACAGTGTGGGGGACGCTGGGCTCCGGAGCCCCGGGACGACGCCATCTTGGTTTTTTTTTTCTGCAATATTCCCCATAGAAACAGAGCTTGTATGAGGTGTGAGCTCCCTCTGGTGGCCGAAAAGTATATTACATGGCACACTGATGCAGTTCTCTATGCCTGATGATTAAATTCTCTGTCCTGTCACCCTGATATCTCAATGGCCTAACACTTTTCTGAGTTAAGTGGAACATACATTCACGTGATACCCATTTTTATTCACTTTATTTTTTTTTATCGTGAGAGATTACGCTGGATTTTACTATGGGCCCGAAAAAAGTTAAAATCTCTAAATCTGTCTCAAAAATAGCCTTTTTCAAACCCTCTCCTCAAACTGTTAAAGCTATCGGGATGGAGACGTTGGCTCCCCAGAAAACTAAATTGACTACTCCATCTAATGCAAGTTCCTCCCCCACTCATACCGATTCTGCACCGAGTTCCCCTAAAGATTGTGACTCTCTCACAGTCGGCACCATGAAACTACTCCTCTCACAATTTAAAGTAGAGGTTGCTGCGGAATTTCGTGCCACTCTTCAAGCTTGTCAACAGTCAATTGACGACCTCGGTGATCGAACAAATAACCTTGAAAATAAAATGGAGGAGGTAGTCGGGTCACACAATGACCTCATAGTTCAGCATGAGTCTCTCCAAACTGAAATTACTGCTCTTCGGGAGAAAGTCGGAGATTTGGAGGACAGATCAAGACGCAACAATATTAAACTCCGAGGAGTTCCTGAAACTGTTCCCCATAGTGGTCTCCACGAATTTACGTTGAATTTATTTCGGAAGCTCCTGCCTGAAGCGCGATCAGATGACCTTCTTATTGATCGCATTCATCGACTTCCAAAAGCCAGAAGTGCTCCGGAGGGTGCATCTAGGGATGTATTAATGCGGATGCATTTCTTTCATATGAAGGAGGCATTATTGAAGGCAGCTAGACCTTCAGAGGAATCAGCAGCGGCTTTGAAAGGCCTCCAATTATTTGGTGATCTCTCTCAAGCAACATTGGCAAAGAGACGCTCCTTCTATCCAATTACTAGTGCCCTCAGGAGAGCTAATATACTTTATCGATGGGGTTTTCCTACCAAACTCCTAGTGTCACGTGATGGTTCCACAGTCATAATTACAAACCTGGATGAAGGGTGGAAAACCCTATCTAGGTGGAACATTGCTGGAAATTCTTTTGATTCTTCATCCAATCAAAACCTGCAGAAAGACTGATCTATAGCGGGATTTCAAGCATAAGTGCACATTATAATTTTCTTTCTGCTGTATGCTACTATATATAGCCTGAGAAAGTTTTGTGAGTATTTTGAATGTCTTAGTCTATTCAGAGTGGCAATAATGCATTTTCACTGTATTATTTTACTCGAATTCTAGTATATGTTTCATTTACAAGTAGGCCAGTTACTTATTTAAATTTTTGTATGTATCTTTGGATACGTTTTTTTTTATATGTTACCAAGTTTTGTATGGCCATGTTCTCCTAGGGGGTTACACTTGGGTACTGTTTATTTACGGGTAATGTTTCCTGCCCCTTCCCCGTAAATTCGGGGGGGAGGCTGAAACTACGTGCTATCTTTTTCACATAATTGCATTGCCTGAGTGATCTCGTTTGTATGTAAAGATATGGTTCTATGCTTGGTTTATTTATAGTGTTAATTAACTTTCGTTTATGGGTGACGGGGATAGGCTACTACCCCCCAATCACAAATTCCTAAGAGTCGTAGTTTTTTACACGACTCTTGTTGGCTCCAAGTGGGGTCGTTTATGTTCTCTTATACCCCTTCTAATGTCTGCTGTTTTTTTTTTCCTTTTTATTTTCCTTTTTATCTATGTTACCCTGTTATGTGTTTCTCTTTTCCCCAGCCAGATTTGCAATCCCAGGATTGTTATTTTGATGTTGGTCACTGCACAGTATTTTACACCTTGTCTGTATAGATATGGTTAATTTATTATCAATCAATGCGAAAGGATTGAACTCTCCCCAAAAAAGAAATTTAGCACTGCGGTATTTTTCTAAGGTTAAAGCCCACATTGTTGCGATTCAGGAGACGCATTTTCAGCAGTCTGCCCCTCCAAGATTTAATAACATCAGATTCCCTCATTGCTACACAGCTAATGGGCCTCAAAAGAAAGCAGGAGTAGCCATCCTTATTTCTCAACATTGCGCATTTACACTAACCTCAAAATATGCAGACCCACAGGGAAGGTATCTAATTCTAGTGGGATTACTAGATAATGTTGAGGTTACTATTGTCTCATGTTATGTTCCAAATACAGGGCAATTGGCCTTCTGTAGAAAATTCTGTTTGACTTTACAAAAACACTCTAAGGGAGCATTATTGCTCCTCGGAGACTTTAATATGGTCCTGGATCCAACCATGGATAGATCCCATTCAACAACTTCCCGTTCAAATAGACCACAGGAGTTTTCTAAGGGTTTCCAGCAGCTTTTAGTAGAGCACGGGTTGTTTGATGCCTGGAGAGCAAAACACCCTACAGTAAGAGATTATTCCTTTTATTCGAATGTCCATAGGACGTATTCCCGGATAGACTTGGCCCTATGTGATAGATGGACCTTATCATCTATTAGTAGTATCAATATTCTTCCCATGACTTGGTCAGACCACTCCCCCCTTTTTGTTAAATGGGATATAGGGAATAGGAGAGTAATCCCGGGCCCGTGGAGACTAGGTAATCACCTGTTGACTCAGCCGGAGGCTCATAAAGCAGTTCAGGAGGCTCTTTCTATTTTTCTTAGTACCAATAAGCCGGAAGAAACTTCCATATTTAACTTTTGGTGCTCATTGAAGGCAGTTATTAGAGGTTCAGCAATTCAAGTTGCGGCTCGGCTTAAGAGAGAATATAAACAACAGTATGAGAAAGCGGAAGTTGAGGCAGCGCAAATTGAAGAAGCTCATAAAGCAGACCCCTCTAATAAAATATTATATAAACAACTCCTCAATGCTCGAGAAAGGGTGAATGTCTTCTCACTTAGAGAAGTACAGCGTAATATTGCCAGATTAAATCAAAAGTTCTATGTATTTGGTAATCGAGCAAGTCGACTGTTGGCTAATAAATTACGTGGACGAAGGGCTAGGGGGCAGATACAGAGAATCTACAATCACCATGGGTCTAAAGTATCGGACCCTGTAGAGATAGCTAATGCTTTTGCAACCTATTATGCGCAACTTTATAACCTCAAAGTTGACCCCAATATTGCCCAACCAACGGCAGCCCTTATTGAGCAATTCTTGAGTGGGCTTTCTCTCCCGAAATTGTCTTCTGAGGCTTGTCTGTCCCTTAGCACTCCTTGGACTCTGGAGGAAATAGATGTAGCCATTAGCAAAATGCAATCAGATAAGGCTCCAGGTCCGGACTGCCAACTTTTACAAAACATTTAAAGCTGAGCTGGCTCCGGTTTTGTTGTCTGTGTTCGGTGAAGCAACGGAATCTAAGCAATTCCCTGAAGAAATGCTGGAGGCACGTATAATTGCCATACCAAAACCCGGCAAAGACCCTAATGCTGTAGCTAATTACCGACCTATTGCTTTGCTGAACACAGATGTCAAGTTGTTTGCCAAAGTGATTGCTAGTCGCCTGTCTCGGCTGTTGCCGGTTCTCATTAAACCGGATCAGGTCGGATTTGTGATGCATAGGCAAGCCCCAGACAATACACGTAGAGTTCTCAATATTATAGAATATTATGACTACCGTAGGGAGCCTTTATTGATCCTATCGCTTGATGCCGAAAAGGCGTTTGACCGCCTGCACTGGGGTTATTTGATGAAGGTTTTACACAGTTTCGGTTTCCAGGGAGGTATTTTAGATTCCATTTCAGCCCTATATACTTGCCCTTCTGCGAAGGTATTTGTAAACGGTTGTCTATCTGACAAATTTGACATAACCAACGGCACACGTCAGGGGTGCCCACTTTCGCCACTCATCTTTGCGCTTGCCATTGAACCTCTGGCGGAGATGATCAGAACCCTCAAATCCATACATGGTCCCTTGCTCGGAGGTTTCTCCCATAAAATAAACTTATTCGCAGATGATATTTTACTGTGTTTACTCCACCCAGAAGAGTCCCTTCCAGCATTGCATGCCATTTTGGATCAATACGCAGCAGTGTCCTTTTACAAACTCAACACAGCAAAGACAGAAGCCCTCCCTCTTAACATCCCAACTGTAATTTTGGAGAAACTACAGGAGACGTATAGATATACATGGAAATCTAGGTCCCTCAAATATCTGGGGGTGCATTTAGCTAGAGACCATGATCTTATTGATTGTAATTTTGGGCCCCTCTTGAAAGCTTATGAAACTTTAACAAAAGAATGGATGCTACATGAGGTGTCCTGGCTAGGAAGGATTGCAGCTGCAAAAATGGTGCTGCTCCCGAAACTAATGTATTTATTTCGGACCATTACTAGACCCCTATCCAAATCCATATGTAACAAATTTTACCAAATACTAACTAAATATATTTGGAAGGGGAATCAACCCAGAATAGCGAGAAATACCCTCTCCCTCTCTAAGGAGACAGGCGGAGTGGCCTTCCCAGACTTGGAGAGATACCATTCAGCATGTATACTTAGCCAGGCAAGGGACTGGTTCATAATAGACTCTCCCAAACCCTGGGTAATTATTGAAAGGGAACTTATGCGCCCCTTTCCCCTTCCTGATCTATTCTGGCTGCCCTCTTCTGAAATCTCCTTCAGACCGGGATTCTGTAAAGCAGTTCAGACTACAATAGTATGTTGGCATACCTGTGTTTCCTTAGATGAAGAGATTTCCCTGCCTTCTCCTAATCTGTCTCTCCGATCAATAGCCAATTTGATCCCTGATATGCACTTAGGTTCCTGGGCGAAGGTGGGCCTCTCTTCTTTGGGGGATGTATTCGCGGGGGAGGATTTGGCTTCTTTTGTGTCCCTTCAAACGCAATTTGGTTTAACGAGGCAGGACTTTCATAAATATTTACAGCTGAGACATTGGTTGCACAGTCACCTCCCTTCTCCACTTAAAAAACCTGCCTTCCCATCACTGCTGCTGACTCGCCTACGATCCTCTAATCACAAAGGTGGTATATCTTGCTGGTATCAGTATCAGATAATGTTAATGTTAAAAAAAAAAGGGAAACTTCCGTGTCGGCTTAAATGGGAGAGGGATCTGGCTGTGAACCTTTCTGATGAGGACTGGAATATTATTTTTCGTTCCAGTTTTACTATATCCAAATGTATCAACCATTCAGAAATGTATTACAAATTACTTCAGAGAGCATATTTTACTCCTGAAAGGCTGCATAAGATCTGGCCCTCTGTCTCGCAATATTGCTGGAGAGGTTGTGGTTTGGTGGGAGACATCTTTCATGTCTTTTGGTCCTGTCCTCTACTTCGCCCCTTGTGGAATGCAGTATTTTTTATGATTAGTAAAATAGTTGGTGTAACTATTCAGGCGGAGCCTCTAGTTGCCTTATTCCACTTCTATCCTGGGGAATTATCACGTGGCGAGAGATATATTATGGGTCATGTGCTGATTGCTACAAAAGCTACAATTGCTCAGGGGTGGAAGACAGCCTCTCTCCCCAACATCACAATCATAGAAAACAAGATCCATAAGCATTTTGTTTTTGAAACAACAGGTGAGAAATACTCCTCCTCCGTCAATTCCATCCATATGAAATGGTTTAAATGGGGAGAATATAGGGAAAAACAAGGCCATTCCACCATTTATAGTGTTCCGGTTGTTCCCGGTGTTCTCTGTTCACCTCACGCAGATCCGGGGCAGCTCCATTAACTGAATATTTAGTATTTTGTCTATATGTGTTGTGAAGTGTTTTATAAAACATTTTTCTTGTCCTAAAAAGTTTAAGTATCAATTATATGTACAAGGACCAAGATCGATTGATTTATATTGTGATATGCTATATGTCTGGCTTACCCCTTTTCCCTTCTTTTTCCTTCTGTATCCCCATTTCTTTGTATTAAACTTTCAATAAAAACTATTATGAAAAAAAAAAAAATAACACTTTAAATTTTGGTTATTTTCATTCATCTTCGTGAGACCCTGCACAGTAACCTCATTATCATATTTTCACATGAGGCTGCCTGTTTGAACAGCATCTCAAAGGGGGGCAAATAAAGGAAAATACAGTCTGGGATTATCTTAGTGTTGTTACCCATCACCTTACACATGTTCTTGGAAATGTCACCTGTAAAATAAGTCCCCCTATCATTTTTAATAATTCTAGGGATATAGTATCTGCATACAGGTTCCTGCAATTAAATCTTGTTATTAATAGCCACTGCTCTAAGTAATGCCTGGGCCACTGGGTTGGATAGTATTCCGAGTATTCAACCTTAGCCTGGCATGGCTGCCGTTTATCCTTAGCAACCTTGTGTCCTGTGAGTGGGAGATAAAACACAACAGTTTAATATCATTTAAACATGACCTAAAATACAACAATAAATCGTCCACATTTTACATTAGAACAGATCCATTGATAGGTTGAAAAGATAGTAAACAGTCATATAATGCCTGGGAGAAGATACTGGGGTTGCCTATGAACCCATGGGAAACTCGTGTTCCTGTGTGGTGCTCTCCACTTTGCAGTTCTAACTTATGTGTCCCACTTGGTGACAGTTAAAACATAATTTTGAATGTGGTGGATGAAAGGATTGTTGTGGGAGTTGAGCAAGAGGGAAAGATGGTGGGTATGGGTAAAGATATGAAGGATAAGGGTATTGTGGGAGGTATGAAGTTTGTGGGTAGTATGACGCCTGTGGTTGTGTATGATATGTGGGCTAAGGATGTGTTTGCTGTGGTGTGGGATTGGTGAGGACGTGTAACTGTTCAGGTGCAAGTGTGTGTATAGGTGCAGGTGTGTCTACTGGCTGTGATGTTATAGTCATTCTTCCAGAGCTTGGATACTGACACCCATTAGTTTTTCGCTCTGGGTCTCTCTCTTTGGGATGTTTTTATCATGTTCTATGGCAGATTCTATGAGTGTATCTATTGTGACTCCCCTCCAGCCAGGCTGTGAGGTCTGAGCCCGAGTCTTTAAGTCATCTCTCAGACCGTCCATGAGTACCGTGACTATCATTCCCCTGTGGTGAGTGCTATCTTTAATATCTTCTATCCCAGTATACTGGGCGATAGCCTGCAGAGCCCGGTCGCTCTTCTGCAGATTCACTCTCCTTTTGCTTAATGGTGAAAATTTTGTTCCAGTTAACTACTACAGGAAAATATATATACCCAATTGAGTTATGATGCAGGAAATATTATCTTGGTTTACTTGGTCTGTTAAGGGAACGTCACCATCCAATACACAATCCGTGATAAATTTTGTCACGTCGGTATTGCGTGGTAGATATGCCCTTAACACCACACGCCAATCTTTATTAGTTGGCTCATGTGAACTACCCAAATTTCTCAAAAATCTTTGACATTTGGCTAGTTCCTTTTTGGGATCGGGGAAATCATTTATGATGGAATTTAGTTCTGCTCTTGTCCAAGGACAATGCATTACTACTTCCCTCGTGGGCACTACACCGTTCGCATCTGCATTTCCATTCGGAACAGTTATTGTCCGAATGGGATGCAGACCGGCAGCGCTGCTACCTTTGACCTTGTTACCTGGCTGGGGGTCTAATCTGTTGCTGCTACGCATGGTATTAACAACTTCCTCTACGGGTGCAGAGGGTGTTAGCACTTCCCTTGCTGTTACCGATGGGGATGGCGGCACCACTCGTGATTGTGGTTATGCAGCATCTATCATTTGCACAGCATGGGAAATGGCAGACATTACAATAGGCTCATCAACCACATCATGAACATTTTCTTTATGGTTGCTTAAGAGAGGGTACAAGTTGCTTGTTACATTTTTATGGGTATTTTTGGTAACTGTACTTGCACCTCCATCCACATAAGGTGGGGGTGGTGCGCGTGAACTGCTGGCAATACCCTCCACAATGATACCTTGCCGCACGTGCACGTCATTTTGCGGCTCGCCCGTATTGCAATTTAGCGTCGCTGATGTATTCTCTGGCAATGCGCTCGCGACGCTAGTTTGCGTCGCTTGCACATTTTTAAGCCACGCATCCCCTTCATGCTGCCACAATTTTAAACATGGCAGCACAACCGGAAGTATGTATATGCTATGGTGCAGTCGCATACACAATAATGCAACTACCACACAACCGTATGACAACTTTTTACCTGCGTACGCAAAAGTGCGTCTTTGCTGTGCGCAAAACTGCGACTCAGCCGCGTACTCAATACTGCGGCACCCCTTTAAACGTTAGGTTCTATCAACAAAGGAAAACAAACTTTTTCCTCTCTTGTCCCTGGATTCTAGTCAGCTTCCTTGGCTCACACGGAAACGGATAGCGACCTTTCAGCACAAAGCGGTTGCAGGTAAACCCTGCATGTGGCCACTCCACCCTTTGCTGAAATATCGATAACCGTATATACCGTGTGAGTAGGTAAGTGACTTCACTACTAGCCCCCAACTAACGATACTGGATTAGAACCTCTATACACTCCTTCCTATACCTTCTAATATCCTGCCTACACCTTCTAAGGATAATGCTGATTTGCGTACGCAGTTTATACAGTAAATAAAGACTCCAGACTTGGAACGTGTGGTTCCGAAGCACAAAGTATTATTCAAGTAAAAGTACAGTCAGTTACACGCTATTGATCCATACACAATTCGGTGCAAAGGGATTATACAGACCCAAGTACAGTATACATACGCAGCGCTTCCGGACCGGATGGTAGGCATCAGCAAGAAACCCTTCGTCAATCAGCATTCAGCACGAAGACTAAAACCCAGTGTTGGAGCACACATATTTATACCCCCCAGAAATGGACAACGCAATAGAGAAGTTTGTTGCCGATGCCATTGGTTCACAAGGGGGATACATCTGTTACAGAGCTTTAACAGGCTGATTCAAATAGACACAACCCAGCCTCCAACAACTGAGGGTCTCTGGCTTCCCTCCCCATGTAACATCCTAACAGTTGTTCATATAATATACATTTTGTTGCTTGAAGTCTCTGCGGTCCATAAGTTGAGAATGCATGATGCGATCTCCACACCGATAATACCGGAATTCTGTTGAAAGAGTATGCATCAGTACAAAACCAAACACGGCTTACTTAGCATGTATAAAACTTTAGTTACCAAATAATCTTTATTTCACAGCATTTATACTAAATGCACAAACTTAACTCTTATCCCTTAAAGCTTATGGAACCTTGTATGTGGATATGTAATGTGTGAGTATGCGGGGTTTGATATAAAGACGCTAGTTAACTTGGAGCAGATGCGTGCGCATAAAGCTAATGAACTGCGTTTTCATATAGGATCTTATGCATTTGCTAATATGCGATTAGTTACCAGCGCAATTGTGCGTATTAATGTGTGTATGAGAAATGGTGCACTTAAATCTCACTTACTAAGTGAACACCTAGCAGTGTGGAATGCTGAGCCTTATAGTTCCACACGCCCCCCTCTCTCAGCAGCCCCCACCCTTCCCAGGCTCAAAAGTAAAGTCCTTTGTTCTCCCAGACTCTTGTGTAGATGCTAATTAGCCCAGCTACAAGACCCAAACCTAAGATAACACTCTTGGCTTTGAAGGTATTTTATTGCAGGAAGCCTGCTAATGTAAGGTGTGTATTCGAGCAGGGCCACCTGGAGTGAGAGCAGACGTTATATTCAGGAAGCTTGTCTACACAGGCTAGTTGTCACGTGGCCATTTGCTCTGTTTAGCTAATGCAATATATCCTTTAGGGGAATTATAATAATATACACTTTATCCAGAGCACCCAAACTACGTAAAGTCATGAAATGGGCTTTTGGTGAATTGCCATAACTTATTGCGATGGTCACAGATGCAATCACATGATGCTAATAGTATTATCGCCACATGTACTAAAGTGTGAGTTTATCTAAAATGGCGCTTAGGCGGCCATTCGCAAAATGGCGTCTTGCGGCCAGTCGCAAGATGGTGTCGCTGCGATTCAATTTTAAACTGATCTTGTCTCAGCCAATAATCCAGCTTCGTCAGCTACAACACCTTTTTTCTTTAACATCAGTTTTCATGAATGTTACACCAATATGCACACCGCATATCTTAGTGTACTACATATGAGTAACTATTTTGCTTTAGCATTCCTTGTGGTGCTCTGAGCAGCTAATTAAAGGCTGGTCTCTATATAGCTAAGAACAACTGGCACCGCTAATTATTCTTGTAGATTATTTGCAGACTCATCCATTTTTACATGAAGACAGGAGACACCAGGAATGTCACAGCTGCCAGTCACCTAGTCTGAGACTATTGTACGCTATAAAGAGCAGCAATCAGTTACTGTGACTTTATTTTAAAAATATTGTGACTTCTGCCATTTTGCTGACTTTCAAAGCCTTTTAAGCACCTCTGTGGCCAGACCAATCCTATCTGTTTGCTTGGATTGGTACCTGTCATCATCATTATCCCTGTGCACTTGCAACAGTCCTATCGTTGGAAGAAAACATAAGTCTGAATGGGTAAAAAGAGTTGACAGCCAGAATGACTTCAGACTATACTGTAGGTCGACAACCAATATGCAAAAAAGGATGACATGGTTAAAATGTTGACGTGTTCATAATGTGGACATTTAACATGTTGACACCAGAATGTTGGCACTTTTTTTGCTTATATTATCTTAACCCTAAATATAAACCTAACTTTAAAAATAAGTTAAAAAACATGTCGACATTATGGCGTTGACATGGTAAATGTCGGCACTATGATCATACCGTCATTTTAACCATGTCGACCCTTTTTGCAGGTCAGCATATTGATTGTCAGAAAATTTCAGTAGTCATTATGACTGTCGACATTCAGAACCTGGTGACATTCTGAATCTCAACATTCTGACTGGATACCGTCTGAAATCAGGCATATTTCCACTTCGCGCACAACTCCGGCGACACACCCTTATGGAATATTGCCTACATAAAAATGCCCAGTTACTTTCCTTCATTTGAAAGTGGAGATGCGACCTAGTTGCATATGACTTTACATCACCTGTACTTATGGATGCTGGGTTCTGGAGCATGCACAGTGCGAACGCACAAGATACGCTCAGCAAGCATGCATTAATTCAACTCTGCATTGGCCCCTAAGGGGTAAGTTTACAAAGAATCGAGTTTAGTCAAGTTTTGTTTTTTTTTTAAACTCACTTTGGTTCACCAAAACTCGGGTGAGTTTACACTTTAACACCTCGGAAATTTTCTAAGAAGTGAGTTTAGCTGAAAGTGAGTTTTCCGATGGTGAAGCAGAACGAGTTTTTTCCTCCAAATTGCGAGTTTAGATGAGATTATTTACCCGAGATTGCAGTGTTTTCTCTCTGCGAAACTCACCCAGGCAAACAGCCTGCATATATCAGTGAGATATGTGAAGGCTGCTTGTGTGGTCTACATGTAAAAAACGGGTTAAATGTTTTTTTTGTTTTTTTTAAATGACGTAGGGTCCCCCCCCAAAAGCCTAACCAGCCACGGACTTGCCAGCCAGTCCTGGTTCCTAAAATTACGGGAAAACAAAATGAGTAGGGTTCCACCGTAATTTAGGAACCAGCACCTGGCTGCATGGCCAGTCCTGGTTTTAATTACAGGGGGAAAAAATTGCGTAGTGGTCCCCCTATAATTAAAACCAGCACCGGACCCAAAACGGCCGGGCTGTAATGCCACAGCCCAGAGACCCTTTCACCAGGGCTCTGTTGCCAAAGCATTATCAGCCCAAGCCGGTCAGGCCAAGCGGGGGATCTCAGGGGAGATGGGACCCCCCAAGAAGGGGTCCCCCCCAAAACACAAGGCTTAGTCTGAAGCCCAGGGCTCTTCCCCGCCCCCCTGGAGCGTTGGGTACGGAGGCTACAGTGGGACTATAGGTGCCATCATGCCTGCCCTTTGGCACTTGTGAAACTACAAGTGCCAGAAGATGGCTGGGACCCGTACCCCCACTGTAAAATAAATAGCTAAATAAAGACAAAACACAGACACCGTGCCTAGTGTAACTTTATTTCATACACCTAACCATTCACACATACTTACCTAGAATTCATGTGCCTGGCTCTGCAAACAAGAATCTATACTCACCTAGATCCTGGCGCTGCTCTCCGTAGCATCCAGGGTCTTGGTAAAACAAATAAACGAGTTACCTGAACCAGACCGGACAGATGTAAGTATATGCTGCTGCCATTTTCTCTGAACCAGCCCATACTCTATAGACAGTGGGTGCACTCTAGTGCCCAGAGACTATAACTCCAGCGCTGGTCGCGCACAGCTCAGTGCGCTACCGGCCGCCGGACAGAGAGGAGGGGGCCCGTGTCGGAGACTGCACACGGGCCACCTCCTCTCTAGAAACTCCCCTGCGCCAATGTGATAATTTGTAAATAAGGGAAGTTCTGTTATATTCAGGTTACAGTCATTCAGTAGCAAACATGGCAGAAATCAATAGGCACAATTATGCCACAATAACACACAACATAAAAATATATGCTCAGAAAAAACAAACAAACAATGTATTTAAAAGAAAAAAAAAAGATTAACATATTCTATTAGGAACTGTATGAATTATGAGAGTGGATGAAACACTCAGGGGTGTATTTACTAAGTGCAGGTTTTTAGAAGTGGAGATGTAGCCCATAGCAACCAGATTCTAGCTAATATCTTCTAGAAGGTGCCAAATAAATTATAAGTAGAATCTGATTGGTTGCTATGGGCAACAACTCCACTTCTAAAAATCCGCATTAGTAAATATACCCCTCAGTATTTTGGGAGACTTATGGAAAATAAACTGCATGACTGATGAGAGCAGGCAAATGCTACTGATGATCTTTTAATTTGTGCAAGATGTTCACTTTGAAATCTTAATTTTAAATCAAAGGAAAACATCTAATCATGAACCTAAAACTTCACCTTTACATGCACAAATCAGGGGAGTGGAGCAAAAGCAGACTTGCCAATTCTCGCTGATTGCCATGGAGACTCACCGAAATAGTAGCAATCTACCTGAGTACCCAGAATTCCCCCCTGCCCACCGATTAGTAAGTGTAGTGTGCCGGCGACGGGTAGTACACTCGTACTTACCAGCGGCCGTGTGTTTGTTTTAGCAGCCAATGAGAGTCAGATAGACTCTCTTTGGCTGCTGCGCCCACTGCCCTAGCCGGCCTGGAGCCCACTCATGAGCTCCACCTTCCGGCTTCCGCAGTGGGACATGATGTCTCCCATAGTGCAGATCAGGCCAGGAGGATGGAGGAGCGGACATCGGCAGTAGTGGGGAATCAGGTAAGTGTTTTGTTTTTTTGTGTCTTTGTCCTATATATGTAATGCATGGGGGGGTACTACTACTGGGGGTACTGCATAGGGGGACCACTACTGGGGGCACTGCATAGGGGGTTCCATTACTGGGGGCACTGCATAGGGCGGACCACTACTGGGGGCACTGTATGAGGGGCACTGCATAGGGGGACCACTACTGGGGGCACTGTATAAAGGGCACTACTGGGGGCACTGTATAAGGGGCACTACTAAGGACACTGTATAAGGGACACTACTGGGGGCACTACATAGGGGGCACTGTATATGGGACACTACTGGGGTCACTGCATAAGGGACACTACTGGGGGCACTGGCACTACTGGGGGCACTGTGTAAGATACACTTCTGGGGGCACTGCATAGGGGGACAACTACTGGGGGCACTGTATAAGGGGCACTACTGAAGGCACTGTATAAGGAGCACTACTGGGGGCACTACATAGGGGGGCACTGCATAAGGGGAACTACTGGGGCACTGTATAAGGGGCGCTACTGGGGGCACTGTATAAGGGGCACTATTGGGAGGAGGGGGGGTTGTAATAAATCATGCTGGCTGTATTTATTTGCCTGCTACATTCATGTTTTTTAGTGATAGAGGTGTGTGTGTGTGTGTGTCTGTGTCAGTCAATCAGTGTGTGTGTGTGCACCCCGTCATAGGCTGAGTGGTATATTTTACTGTAGTGGTCCTAAATCCTGTGTAGGCTGTTTCTATCTATCTATCTATCTATCTATATATATATATATATATATATATATATATATATTTGTGGCTAGGTGTTATTTCATTGGTTCGGTCCAAGAATTTGGAAACTCCCCTTTCAAAATCCTGCATTTGCCACTGTGACTCCCTGAAGAGTCTAGCAATCTCCCTGATTGCACCTTACATCTATTATGAAGCTGTTATATAGAGATGTATACATTTAAATTGGTTCATTAGTATAATTTCCCTGCATTGGTGATAAGGCACAATGAGCCCTATGGCTACATGCATTTTCTGAAAACTATCAGTGTGTTTTCATCAACAGATAGATTTTAGTAACTGATTTGGGGCTCATTTACATTTGGATGTAAGTCAATTTTATGACACTCCTCTCAGATGTAGCAGTACACGTCTACTTTAGCACTGTGCTCATAGGTGCTGCTTTCTACTTCAAGGTCCATAGGGTATCCACAGGATACCTTGGGGTATTGGTGATGACGTCAGGCATCGGGCACCACAGAGTTAATTTTCAGCCTCCCAGGATGCACTGGGCTCCCTCTCCTATACCCCGCCCCCAAGCCAAGGCAATCAGTTTTCATTGGTGCCTGGCCAGGAGTCGGTTCACCGTCTACAGGGTGGGGCTGTTAACAGCCCCTGATGATTTTTAAAGGCAGCTGTGGCTGCACACTAGAGCAGTACAGCATGAACATTATGTACAGATGTCCATGCTGTCGCTCCTTCACCCCGCCAGACCAGAACGCCGGTACCGATCCAGGGATGCTGGTGGGGGTCTGGGGTCACGGCTAGCGGTGCCCCAGGACCGCCCGGACTGTGGCAGGATCCAAGGGGGACAGGTAAGCGGTGGGTCCCGCAGTGGGTGCCTGCCGGAATAACACAGTCCTGAGTCCCCAGGCAGGGGGCTCCCTGGGGACTGGCTGTGAGTGGAGCCAGGTATTAACCTGCGCTTCCACAGGCCCCAGGGACAGCGGGCTGCAGCAAAGCGGACAGGCTCCAGCGTCCCTGGGGTTAAATGCATGAAGGGGAGCGCGCCTTCCCTCTTCACAGCCGGCGCCTCCCCCGCTGCACAGTGCCTCTCCACAGCGGTCTGCGGGCTGTATCAGCGCTCCTCCTTAGGCACGCCTCCTATCTGCTCCTCGGCGGCCATTTTCTTCATAGGAAGTCACAAAAACTGCTGGACGCTGGATACAGGTGGCTTAGTGGTCCGTTTCCCCCTGCATACCTCTCCTCCTATAAGGTCAGAGTATGCAGCGCTGTTTCCTACCTGGCTCTGTGTCTGAGTAGTTGATCACAGTGCTGATAGTGCAGGGATTGTTTTTTGCATTGTATGTGACTTAATGCTAGCGCTGTCTGCCTGTACTTTCACTTCTGACTGTCAGCCTTTTTACTATCCCTGTTCTTTTTCTAATAAAGCCCTTCCGGTGCGGTCTTGCAGGATGTCCATTGCCTAACAGAAAAAATATTTGTCTGTGAGGGGAGTCACATACAGCTCCGTTACACTCATCATGTCTGGGAGTGAACATGATTTTCCTCTCCAGCTAAAGTGTACCACATGCAATGTACCAATAGCGGAGGGTGATGGCAACACTGAGGATTTATGTAGGGCATGTTATTTACTGTCATGCCCGATTTCTGTCACTGCACCTATACAGGCCGTCCTGGGCTCGTTTTGCTAGGGCACTTACAACCGTTGTGGGCCAGCTGGCGACGCCCCCTGCGTTTCCCCAAATGGGGTTATCACAGCAGCCGGTAATGTCATCACCCATGCAGGGGTTCCCCAGGCAGCTGATGATACCCCAATGTCTCCCACTTTCACCCCCCCAGGTCTCGCAAGAGCCTGCGTGGGTGAATTCACTGTCCAATACGGTACAACACCTGACGGACGTTTTGCAGCGGCCTTTAGTGTCTCAGACGGCTCACTATGATGAGGATGACATGACGTCTGATGAGCGGGAGATTTTTGATTTTTCAAACCAGGAGCACCCCCCC
Source organism: Taudactylus pleione (assembly GCA_031769625.1). Taxonomy (NCBI): domain Eukaryota; kingdom Metazoa; phylum Chordata; class Amphibia; order Anura; family Myobatrachidae; genus Taudactylus; species Taudactylus pleione. The sequence goes on along the minus strand of JAUIMM010000012.1, from coordinate 12,248,468 downwards.
GTACTAAGGAGGCGGAGTCTAAGTCTAAAATATGTATACCAGACCTTATACAGGCAGTCCGTGCGGCCTTGGTTATTGAGAATGACGATCCCCCCGTGGCCAAATCCAAATATGCCTTCTTTAAGGATATTAAAGGTGATGCCACTGTATTTCCTCTGTCTGGTCAATTAGTGGATCATTTAGAGGAGGTGTAGAAATATCCGGGTAAGCGGTACCAACCTCAGAAACGCTTGGCCTTTGCATACTTATTTTTCCAAATGGGAAACCCCTCCACAATTGGATTCTCATGTCACACGCCTTGTGGGGAGTGCTAAATTGCCCATACCCTCCATCCCTTAAAGGAGCTACGGATCGCAAGGTGGAAATATGCCTTAAATCCATTTATTCCCTTGAAGGGGGGGCATCCAGACCAGCAATGGCCGTGTGCTGGGTAGCCAGAGCAATGGAGCGCTGGGCTGATAGCTTGGAGACGTTTCTAGACGCTGACACATCACCTGAGCAGGTGGAGTTAGTGGGTAACCTCAGAGACTCAGCCACGTACATGAGGCAGCCTTGGACACTCCTCACTTCCAGAATCTCCTCAGCAGCAGTGGCGGCTCCTATGGTTGCGCTCTTGGAAAGCAGACGCAGATTCCAAAAAGGGATTGGAATGCTTGCCCTTTAATGGACAGGTCCTGTTTGGCCCTGATCTGGACAAAATTGTGGCCACACTGGCAGCAGCTAAGTCTGCGTGTCTGCCATCAGCTACAGTCCTATCAGGGTCTGGTACTTCGTCCTTTCAGCCCTATAGGGCCCAGGGTAAGTCCAAAGTGCAGTCCCTTCCTAGGCAGGCAGGGGCCAAGAAATCTGCCAAGCCAAAGAAGCAGTCTTGGAGTACAAGACGTCCTACTCCCAAGTCTGATGATAAGCCTTCAGCCTTCCCTTGGGGGACCCCAAAGTGGGAGGCCGGTTTCTTCAGTTCGCCCAGTGCTGGTGTCTCACAACTGTGGACACTTGGGTAAGAGAAGTGGTCTCTCAGTGGTACGCCCTCTCCTTCCGACGGAGGCCTCCCGGATGGTTTTTCACCATGGGCCTTCAGTAGGATCAAGACAAGGCCCGGGAATTCCGGAAGGTATTCCACTCTATGCTCCAGGCTGGAGTTATAGTGCCGGTCCCGTTGTCCCAGAGAGGATCGGGGTATTACTCCAATCTCTTTCTGGTACAGAAGCCCAATGGGTCTTACAGGCCCATCCTCAACCTCAAATCACTCAAAAAATTCTTGAGGGTTCCTTGGTTCAGGATGGAGACCCTGCATTCCATCATTTTGGCAATGGAGCCTGGGGATTTTATGGTATCGCTAGATATTCAGGATGCCTACCTGCATATCCCCAATGGCTCAGCACACCAGAGTTTCCTCAGGTTTGCAGTAGTCGACCAACACTTCCAATTTCGGGCACTGCCCTTTGGTCTGGCCACGGTGCCTCGAGTGTTTACCAAAGTCATGGCAGTTATGGCAGCCCACCTGCAGATGCAGGGGGTCCACTTGTTGCCCTATCTGGATGACCTTCTGTTGTTGGCCAGATCTCCAGAGATCCTTCAGCACCATCTGCAACTGACAGTCTCTGTGTTGCAGGCACACGGCTGGCTGATAAACTGGAAGAAGTCCTCCCTGATTCCATCACAGAGGATGCTCCATCTAGGAGCCCTGTTGGACTCCCAACATCAGAGGATCTTTCTGACGGAGGAAAAGATCTCTGCATTGCAGGCAAAAGTACGCAGTTACCTGCAGAGTCACCGGGTGCCTATTCACTCAGCGATGCGGTTACTGGGATGCATGGTGTCGATGTTCAACATTGTGGAGTTTGCCCAGTTTCACTCTAGACCTCTGCAGAAGTTGATCCTCTCCAGATGGAATGGGTTGCCCCAACGGATAAAGACACAGACAATGGTGTTGTCCCTGGAGGTACGTCTGTCGTTAGCCTGGTGGCTGCAGACTACTCACCTGAACAGGGGGCGCCCCTTTTGGATTGCGGACTGGGTCCTTCTGATGACGGATGCCAGTCTCCGAGGTTGGGGAGCAGTGACGGGTCCACACTTCTTCCATGGAAGGTGGACGCCAGCAGAATCTGCACTTCCAATAAACATCTTGGAACTAAGGGCAGTATTCAAAGCTCTCCAACAAGCAAAACATGTCCTCCACGGAAAACCCGTGCAGGTGCAGTCGGACAACACCACCACCAAGGAGGAACCCACAGTCAGGGGGCCCTGACAGAGGTGTCCCGCATTCTAGCATGGGCGGAAGGTAATCTCCCTGCCATCTCGGCAGTATTCATACCAGGAGTCCTCAACTGGGAAGCAGACTTTCTCAGCCGTCAAGATGTGCATCCAGGAGAGTGGTCTCTTCACCAGGAGGTGTTTCAGCTACTGGTGAACAAGTGGGACCTTCCAGAGATAGACCTCAGGCCTCCCGACACAACAAGCTTCCTGTGTACGGGTCAAGAACAAGAGACACAGAGGCACTTCTGGTAGACGCTCTGTCGGTCCGGTGGACCTTTCAGTTTGCGTACCTCTTCCCTCTGTTCTTCCTTCTTCCTCTAGTGATTCGCAAATTCAAGCAAGAAGGCGGCACGATTCCTGCTTATAGCTCCAGCGTGGCCCAGACGGTACTGGTACTCAGATCTCCAGAGTCTATCCATAGACGCTCCGATGCTGTTGCCTCTACATCCGGACCTGTTGTCTCAAGGTTCTTGACATCACCCGGACCTGGGTCGTCTCTCTTTGACGGCGTAGCTGTTGAGACTGCCCTCTTGAGGTCCAGGGGTTTTTCCAGCTCTGTAGTTAACACCATTCTCAGAGCTCGGAAGCTGGCTTCTGCAAGAATTTACCACCGAGTGTGGCATACTTTTTTTGAATGGTGTTGCCCTAGAGGCTATGATCCTCAGGTTTTTAGGATATCCAGGGTTTTGGCTTTCCTACAGGCAGGCTTAGATCACGGTCTTTGCCTTGCTTCCCTGAAGGTGCAGGTCTCTGCCCTCTCAGTCTGGTTTCAGCGTAGGATTGCTACACTTCCTGATGTCCGCACCTTTATGCAAGGTGTACTTCGCATACAGCCTCCCCTTGTTCCACCTGTGGCTCCTTGGGACTTGGCTGTGGTCCTGAGGGCTCTACAAGGACCGCCATTTGAACCACTGGGCTCAGTGGATTTAAAATGGCTAACAGCTAAAACTGTGTTTCTTCTGGCCATTGCTTCGGCCAGAAGGGTGTCAGATTTGGGGGCTCTCTCATGTCACCCTCCCTTTCTGATTTTCCATAGGGGCAGGGCAGTGCTTCGCACTCACCCTGGGTTCCTACCTAAGGTGGTATCTAGTTTCCACATCAATGAGGAAATCTTAGTACCGACCTGTAATTCCCCAGACCTCTCTGCTGGTGAGGCCTCCTTAGATGGGGTACGGGATTTACAGATTTATGTTGACCGTACCAGTTCATTTAGGAAATCGGACTCTCTGTTTGTCTTCTATGGTTTCCATAAGAAGGGTTGGCCTGCCACTAAGCAAACTTTGGCAGGATGGATTCGCATGGCGATTTCTGAGGCTTACATTCATGAGGGCCTTTCTGTACCATCCTCTCTTAAAGCTAATTCTACTCGGTCTGTGGGTCCTTTGTGGGCAGCTCGCCGTGGTGCCTCTGCAGTTCAGGTTTGCAAGGCAGCCACCTGGTCTTCTGTCCATACCTTTGTGAGGTATTATGTATTTCATACCTTCGCCTCTCAGGATGCTTCCTTTGGGTGGCGGATTCTCCTTCCAGCACAGGAGCGTCCCCACCCTTAAAGGATACTGCTTTGGGACATCCCCAAGGTATCCTGTGGATACCCTATGGACCCTGAAGTAGAAAGTAAGAGATACCCTTGTTATCTCTATTTCTACGAAGTCCATAGGGTTCCACAGGACTCCTGTCCTGTCACACCTGTACTGCAGATGTGCTTTGATCTGGTCACTGTTTTTTCCATCTCCTTCTGGTGAGAATGTGATTCTTATGTGTTCCAGACTTTCATCTCTCTCTTTGTTCTCCTCTTCCGGCCTATGGCTTGTTACGAAACTGATTGCCTTGGCTAGGGGGCGGGTATAGGAGAGGGACTCCAGTGCATCCTGGGAGACTGAAAATTAACTCTGTGGTGCCGGATGCCTGACGTCATTCCCAATACCTCAAGGTATCCTGTGGAACCCTATGGACTTCATAGAAATAGAGATAACAGGGGTAAGTTCTTACCATATCTCTTATTTTTACAATCTCCCTGAAATGCTTTTAAAAAAGTAGGCAAGTATGAGCAAAAAGTCACCTGTTTCATAATATGGAAGTAACAAGCAGGCCCAGGGACAGGGGGGGACTAAGGGTACACCCGTACTGGGCCATGAGGCCCAGAGGGGCCCCGAGTTACAGCCAGGCACAAAAAGGGGCCACGGATGGTGGACTCACTGTTCCAACCGGTGGGCCACGGCCATCGGGAACCAAAGCCGCCGCCCAGCCCCCTTGTAGCCTGGCACGGGCAGCGGTCGGCTCTTCCAGGTGGCTCAGCTGCGGCTCGGTCATGACCTTTAAGTCAGCAATGTGGGCGTGTGATGTCATAGGTCATGTCCCTGCACATCTTCCCTGCCCGTTAGGCAAGCTGCACCACTGCAGTGGTGAGGAGTTGAGGTGATAGGGGATAGACAAGAGGATATATACACATACATACGTCACACATACCTTACACACACACCTACTGCATGTCACACATACATTACACACACACTTACCTTGCAGAAGCTGCAGGTTGTAGACCTGATAAGGATGGGACCTGGCAGGCTGGCACCATGTCATTAGGCCCCTCCCTATAGCGACAAAATCCCGCAATTCATGGGTCAATCGGGAGGATGTGGAGCCAAATTATGCCAAATTCAAATGGAATCACAACATATTGGCTCCGCCTCCTCCCAATTGACTCAAGAATCGCAAAATTTTGCTGTGAGGGCGGGGCTTAAAAAGATGGTGCCTGCTCTCCAGTCTGTCAGGGGGTGGTTCTGGGTACTCAGAACACCCCCCTCCGTGCACTAGTGCAGAGGAAGGTGATGGGGGCTGGAAATGGAGGAAGCTGATGGGGGCTGGGGATCAAAGAAGGTGATGGGGGCTGGGGACAGAAGGTGATAGGGGATGGGGGTAGAGTAAGGTGATGGGGGGCTTCTGGGCTAGGGATGGTGAGGAGAGACTGAATTTGAGGAAGGTGATGAGGACTGAGGATGGCTGGCTGCAGACACCATCCCTCCTACCCCTGAGGCATCAACAGCACTGTTATCAAGAAGACCTTGCAATAGACGCAGACAAGAACTACAGCCTGCATCATCAGTGACAGAGAGACAGTGTGGTAAGTCATAGTGTATTTTTACTTTATTTAAAGGCTGGCATATCTTTCAGTTAACATTATCATGCGTCACATATCACACATGCAGGGGAGGGTTGTGCGGGTTCGGGGGTGGTATTGAGAAGGTGGGGCCCCCAGAGACAACAATGTGCCTGAGATTTCTGTTGCCGGCCCTGGTAACAAGGAATAGTATTACATGGGATACAAACTTCTCTACAGAACTTACATCACAAAGTGATAATAATATCTTGCAGATCGAAGTACTATCACTGCTGAAAGTATTGGGCACAGTCTACTCATGTACTCCAAAACAAATAGGAATAATATGGAAGTACTAGTAAAGGATGTGCTGTATGTTCCTAGCTTGGAAGGCGGATCCTTGCTTGTAAGGCAGACTCACTATTTAATGCAAAGATGTCAAGTGTATTATGACATTGGTTCAGATGAGGTCCCCAACAGGGCCATAGCAGGGCTTGAATACATCCTGAGCAAGCCCAGCCCCTGAACACATAAGGTCATGATGTCACATCGAGGGTGCATAGACACTTGGACCTGCAAGAAGAAGAGTGCTCCAAAGGATGCTCCCTGGGCGGCTCTACAAGCTGTAGGATGCCGTTCCAGGCCCCTGCAAGGCAAAAGCAGTTGCCATGGGACTGGCACGGTGCTGCCCTTGCTGCATGCACACACCTAGTTACGGTCCTGGTCCTCAATGTCAGGAGTCGGGAGCTAGTAAAGCTGAAGGAAGGGTGCAACCTGAATAGTGGTTTAAATAGCTGCTGAGATGAGCAAAAGAGATGTTGACATACAGATATAATATGGAAGAGGGGGTAAGAATACTACTTACAGGGCTATATAGCTTTTTAAAATACTCTGTGATATTAAGAGTTGCTCCAAAAAGATTTTTTTTGATTGTCTAGAACGGAATAATTGTGCCAGCAGTGAGAGCATGTTACCAACTGCCCTCCTGAGTGAAACGTGCAGCTTTTCCAGAGTGAGCAGGATGAATTATTATTATTAATAATTATTTATATGGGGCCACAAATGTTCAGCAGCGCCTTACAAAGTACATAAACAAGTTCTAGATAAGCGACTTACAGAACAATACAATACAGGACCAGGATATGGATAATATACATTGCTACATTAGCGACCATAACACCCAGATAAGCAACAGAGCATAAGCAACCAAGTGTTATGTGCCCTAGTGGAGAGTAAGAAGTAGATGAAACTAAAGTAGGGAGAAGCACAAGAGGGTAGAGGGCCCTGCTCATGATAGCTTGCATTCTAAAAGGGAGGGGAAGACAAACATGGGTGACACAGATGGAGAGGAAGGAGCATGTAGCAGTGAGTTAGAATGATGGCTGGAAAGCTTTCATGAAGTAGTGGGTCTTAAGAGCCCGTTTGAAGGATTGCAAAGAGGTGGAGAGTCTAATGGGGAGTGAGAGAGAGTTCAAGAGGTGGGGAGCAGTGCAGACAAAATCTTGGAGGCGGGAGTGAGAGGAAGTAATCAGCTGGCATGAAAGGCGGCATGCATTAGTTGAACGAAGAGAGCGGAGAGGAGAGTGAAGGGAGATGATGTCAGAGATGTATATAGGAGAAGATTGGGTGAGGGCTTTGTAAGCGAGTGTGAGAACCTTAAATTGGGTTCTAAAAGGGAAGGGGAGCCAGTGGAGGGCTTGTAGGAGAGGGAAGGCAGATGTAGAGCAATTGGAGAGGAAGATAAGCCATGCAGCAGCATTAAGGATAGACTGGAGAGGAGAGAGATGGGATTTCGGGAGGCCAGATAGGAGGAGGTTACAGTAGTCCAATCTGGAGATGACCAGTGAGTGTATGAGGGTTTTAGTAGCATCCTGGGTGAGATAGGGTCTGATCTTAGAAATATTTTTGAAATGGAAATGACAGGACTGTGAAAGGTTCTGGATATGTGGTTTGAAGGAGAGGGATGAGTCCAGGATAACTCCAAGACAGTGCACCTTGGGACTAGATGAGATAGTTATTCCATCAATTGATAAAGAAATAGTGCGAAGTGAGGTTAAGCGAGTAGGTGGGAAGACGACCAGCTCTTTCTTAGACCTATTAAGTTAAGAGATCGCTGGGACATCCAGGAAGAGATAGCAGAGAGACAGTTGGAGATACGAGTCATAAGAAAGGGGGAGAGATCAGGAGAGGAAAGGTAGATTTGAGTATCATCAGCATATATATGATAATGGATGTCAAAACAGCTGATGAGTTCACCTAGAGAGGAAGTATAGAGGGAGAATAGGAGAGGTCCAAGAACAGAACCTTGGGGAACACCTACTGTAAGAGGCTGTGGGGGGAAGAGGAGTCATGAGAGGAAACTGAGAAAGATCGGTCAGAGAGGTAGGATGACAGCCAGGAGAGGGCAGTGTCACGTAGACCAAGGGAGTGAAGGATATGCAGCAGGAGAGGGTGGTCCATAGTGTCAAAAGCAGCAGAAAGATCAAGGAGAATGAGAAGAGAGTAGTGGCCTTTGGATTTGGCAGCAAGGAGGTCGTTGCTGACTTTCGTGAGGGCAGTTTTAGTGGAGTAGAGAGAACGGAAGCCGGACTGAAAAGGGTCAAGGAAGGAGTGGGAGGAAAGAAAAGCGGTAAGGTGTTTGTAAACAATCAATGAGGTGTAGTGTATGTGGTGAACAGCCACTGACTGGTACAGAATCATCTTGGAGGCTCCTCCAATGTGGAGGTCTAGGTTGCAACTCACAGTGGTGTTGAAAGAGTCACTGTTAAGGTGCGTACACACGTAACGATTTTTTGAATGATTGAACTATAACGTCATTATCGTTCAATTGTTGAAAAAATCATTCAGTTTCTGAGTTATAACGATGAACGATAATCGTTCATGCGCGTTCCCGTTTGTAGTTTGTAGTTCATCGTCCATTCTGACTGACCAACTTAATGGTTTTCATTAAGGGAAGGAACATTTTTCGTTCATCATTGAATAAATAGTTAAAAAAATTGTTCATTACACTTCAAAAAATCGTTCACTTTTCCAAAGGAAAAACTGAACGAAAATCGTTACGTGTGTACGCACCTTTAGCCTTGCTTAATAATGGTCCTCTGCAGGACTTGCCAGGTTGATATAAAACTTGCAGATGAGAATGTTCCTTGAGCATGTACAATTTGTGGACATAGGGCCTGATTCAGCAGAGGACGCTAATACGATCGCAGCTGCGATTTCTCGCGCTACGCAGCTGCAAAACTATGCTAATGCCTGCTAAAGTTCACCAGGTATAAAGACGCCCTCTGCTGCTTATGGCCCTCATTCAGAGCCGTACGCTCTGAGCAGAGCGCACGCTCTGAATGAGGGCCGTCCTCCAAAACTATGGAGCGTCCTCCTGGACGCTCGTATAGCTGTGGGTCACCACCCACAGCCTATACGAGCATGCAGTTTGATGGCCGCGATGGTCTTGACCATCGCGACCATCGAAACTGCGAGCCGGAGCCTGCGGTTGAGGTTTTCAACCGCAAGGCCCGGAGTGATTTTGGCTCTATCAGAGCCAAAATCACTCCCACTGACATCACTAGTGATGTCAGTGGGCCGGCTTCTGACGGTAGGCGTTCCCTTAGGAACGCCCCCGTCAGGGAAGCATGCCCCCGGCACGCCCACCAAAGGGGGCGTGCTGTCAATCAACATCGACAGCACGCCCCCTTTGATCAGACACAACGAGCGAAGGAAAGTCCTTCGCTCGTCGCATCTGGCGCAAGCGCACGACGGAGCTCCCTCCGTCGTACACATGCTCAGTGCAGAACATCGACCCACTTGCGAGCGGACAGCCGCTCGCGAGTGGGTCTGAATCAGGCCCTATATCCAGCCAATTTCGCTCTTCTGCATAAACATCAGTACCATCGGCGCATATCGGCCAGTCACGCAGCATTTACAATAAGTCTGACCAGCCGCAAGCACTGCAAGTCTCCTCGCACGCAGAGAGCTCTCATGCTGCGTATGCAGTCACAGTAGCTAATTTATGCACACCCATGAAACGGCGTTCAAACGAAAAGACATGCCTGCATTTTTCCGACCACATCACCACCCCCCCAACGCTGGCAGCTTGTCACTCACTTTGCGATGGATTCCTCTGTGCATCTATAATCGCAATGTGATCACTGCGCACACATGCGCAGTGCGGCTTATTCACATGTGCAATGGCAATCACTCAATCCGCATCCATAATCGCCATTGCATACGCTTCGGAATCATAAAATTGCCCACCAATCTGACGTTTAGTTAGCAAATTGTGAACATATTCCTGTGGAATAGTAATTCACAGGAACTCAGCCAGTGGAGTCTGTGATAAAACCATGATCTACAATTTATTGGAAATAGCTCATTCAGACCTGCTCACTAAGATGCATACTCTCGCTGCTACCGACGTTATGCAGTGTGTATGCATTGTGTGCATGTGTATGCATGCGCATACCTTACCGAAAGTTCACGATGCATTTGCTCTCTGCGCATAGACAGCCCAGCAGAGTGAGTGACAGGGGAAGCCATTTGTAGGTGGTAACAGAGGCTGGCCATTAATAACAGGGGAGTGGAGGTGCAAATGCAGGCGTGCCTAAGCATCTCAACGGCTTTGTAGAGGTGTGCATAATTAAAAGACAGCATCATAGTACACGTCACCTGACTTGTTTTTACACTGAAGTGCTCGCAGTCTTGGTGCAGGGTATGGTCAACCTCAGGCACTGCGATAGCATACGATGTTACACGATGTACCGATGGTTGCATATACTTCCTGGACATGACGTGCACAAGTGGGCGTCTTAAAACAGGCTGGTGGGTGTCTGCATACACTATGTGATTGCTCTCTAAGAAATACTGGACGTGTTAATGCATTGGTGTGCGATAGCACTGTCTACACAATTTGCATACACATCGTGCGAGCGGCTCTGAATCAGGCCCTAAATCCATTGGTCACATATTTTATATGTTGATCCTGTTATCAATCATTAATAGATATCTGATTATACACTCCAATAAATAAGAGTCATATGTTGGACAATCTGTTGGTTATTAGTCCTAGACTTGTCCCAATATACTGTATAACCCTCATTGGATAATGGATACATGAAATTGGACACTGACCTACATATCTACATATTACAGCAGATTGGATCCCCAATGTCTGTGATTATTATCCTATCACCATATTTCATTCAATTAATACAAATGTGTACTGGTTTTTATTCAGGGATTGAATAAACTGTACTGGGAACTGTAGTTTAAAACTTGTGACCTTTAATGCCCATTCAAAAGTCTGGTACTGAACCCCATTTAAAGGAATAACAACACCTTCAATGATTCTGAATTGTACTCCTGACATCAGTGTAACCCATAGTTGCCTACCTTTAATTTCTCCTCCCCGGGAGATGTCCGGGGAGGAGAAGCAAGTGAGTTATGATGGGGGCGGGGCCTGATGGTTTGCGTTATTAACCCTCGGCCCCTTTGAGGTAAATAGCCGCGATTGGCGCACACTTACATAGGGGGCGGGGCTAAATGACATGATTCACGAAGAATCGCTTCATTAGCTGAATGCGGCCAGCCTGTGTCTCCCATAGACGTCTATGGTGAGAAATCCCCATTGAAGTCTATGGTGGGAACCTCTACATGGTAGCTGCAAAATTAATTGAGGTTAATCTTTTGGTTACATCAGTGACACAATGTGGCGACCGCATGGCCGCATTCAGCTAATCAGGGAGCTGCTCCGACGGAGATGCTCCCTGATTGGCTGGCGGCCCCTTCACTGACGGGGCACACGTGTGCCCCGGTCATTCACGCGGAGCAAAGGTATGTGTACACACATATCTTTGCTCAGTCCGGCATGGATCGGGTTTTTTGCGTTTTTTTATTTTAACCCCTGGATTGCCTACTTGGAGAAGTGGACGCGATCTACGCATAGGAGAGGTGAGTATGTTTTTTTTTTTTCAGGTACACCCCTATGGATTACTTCGGATACTAGGTGAGTATGTGTGAGTGTGAGTGTGCATGTATGTTTTATTAAAATTATACTTTCACGGTGTATGTTTGTTTATTTACGTATTTCTTTAGTTATGGAACTCCAAGTGCCAGCGGGCCCGTAATGCCCCGCATGCTGGTATTTGTGGTTCTCCAAATACCAGCATGCAGGGGAGGCTTGCTGGTACTTGTGGTTCTGCAACTAAAGACAATATGGAAACTTTATTTTTACACTTTACACTAACACTATCAACCCGGCACCCACGGGCATAGGGTGCCGGGGATAGCCCCGGGCTATCAGTCTAGGCCTGGGGTGCCCTGGAGAGGGAGGGGGACCCCTTTATTGGGGGGGTCCTCAACTCCCCAGGGATCCCTGGCCTGGACTGACTAGCGGTCAGGGATAATGCTTTGGCCGGGGAAACCGGTGAAAGGTTTTTCCTGGCTGTGGCATTATCCCCCCGCTAGACAGAGTTCGGTGCTGGTTCTGGAATTTTCAGGGGACCCCTACTCATTTTGTTCCCTTTTTTTCCCAGAACCAGGACCAGCTCAACAAAGCCCTGTGCTGGTTCTTAATATACAGGGGCCCCGTACGCATTTTAGCCCCTGTATTTTTAGAACCAGAGCAGGCTTTATAAAGCCCGGCGCTGGTTATGCTTTTGGGGAGGGGGTGCACGTCATTTTTTTTTATTTAAAAAAATTTTACATAAGTACACACAGAAACATGTACATATCTCATGGATATGTGCATGTTTCTGTGTTAATCTGACCTGCTCAGGATGTACTCGCTAGCCTGAAGCAGGTCTATTATTTGGGGACTTTTGGTAATCTTTTTTTTGCGAGTCTGAAACAGACACTCTATTACATTGGGCGAGTTGATTGTTTTCAATGTGAAAACATCTGGATGCGAGTTTGAGAATGGAGAGTTTTAGTAACTCTGAAAAATGCGAGTTTTAGTGAACAGACACCCTATTACATTGGAGAGTTGTGAAAAATTGCGAGTTTAGCACCAAACTCGCAATTTACCAAAACAGACACCCTATTACATTTGGCCCATAGGGTGAGAGTTATCAAATCTTGGTGAGAGATACAGTGGAGAAGTTGCCCATACCAACCAATCAGCATCTAACTGTCAATTCACAGATTATGCTAAAAAAAATTACAGAAGCTGTTTGCTATGAGCAACTTCTCCACTTTATCTCTCTCCAAGATTTCATAAATCTTCCCCACAGCCCATGTCTAATGAGCAACAAAGATTATTAATGGATACATTTTAGGACTATAGAACAATGCCAAGTGACAAGTTTCATTTAAATCCACTCACATTTTTAAGTGACAAAGGAAGTCAGTGCCTGATTCAGAGCCGGACGCTATTTGCGCTTGCTCGTCCCAAAAAAGGGGCTCGCTATTTAAATTGACCGTTTGCTCTTTGCGGTCTGTTGACGCCTCTATGTCTGAACGAGCGAACAAAACATGCAGACTTTTTTTTAAAAAAACGCCCCCCTGGCCGCTCGCATCGTACGTCATCTCCGCTATTTATTAGATTAATCGAGTACATCGAAAGGCGTCTGAACTGCTCGCTATTTTTATGGTTGCATTTTCCTACCGCAATCATGCGAGCAGTTCTGGCTAAAAGACACCCAACTGACGTGGTCGATGACGCTGCTTTGTTAATTATGCACACCCTTAAAACGCCCGTTTTTACCTTCTGGCACGCCTGTGTTCGGATCTCCACTCCCCGTTTTCAAGCACCTTCCCCTGTTACCACCCACAAATGCCTCATCCTGTCACTCAAATTAGCAGGCATTCGCTATTTTGCGAGCACACGATTTTCGGCCACACTGACTGGTTCGCGCATGCGTACTAAAACCATGGAACGCCTCCATCTGGGCAGCCACGCCCCCGGCACGAGGGCACTCACTGTGAATCAGGGCCGCACTTTTTTTTTTGGAGTGGCCTCTTGGCCGCTCGCATAGCTGTGGGTGACCACCCACAGCTATAGCGAGCGGCTATGATGATGGTCGCGATGGTCAAGACTATCGCGACCATCGGGCTTGCGACAAGACCCTTGTGGTAGTGTCTCGTTCATCGCAAGCCCCAGAGAGCTTTCGGCTCTAACAGAGCCGGAAGCTCTCCACTGACATCACTTGTGATGTCAGTGGGGCCGCCCCCAAACAGCAGGCGTTCTCATGGGAACGCCTCCGTTTGGGCAGCAACCCCCCCGGCCCGCCCACCAAAGGGGGCGAGCTGTCACTCAACATCGACAGCTCGCCCCCTTGCGAGACCCGGAGCGACGGATAGCCTGTCGCTAGCCGGGTCTCGTGCATGCGTACAACGGAGCCGGCTCCGTCGTGCGCATGCGCTGTGGGCCACCATCGACCCGGTTGCGAGCGCTCAGTGCTCAGACAATATGATGTATTGAAATGTATTTTAAAGCTAAATATAATAGTACAGTGTTGTATCTGATAGCATAGGCAAATGCAGGGGGGTTACGGTTGCCTGGAAACCCCCTCACTAACCCACACCATGATGACTACAATAGAAATAGCATTTAATACTAAAGTTGCATGTTTTTTAAGATCCCCTCAATGTCACAAAGGAAATAATTAGCAGCACCTGTTGATCTTTTAAACTGTGTCAGGCAGTAATGAATATACTTGTGCACCTACTAGTAGATATGGAAAACATGTACTATTGCAGGCCATCTATAGAGTCAGTTATTAATAAAATATAATAATCCACTATCCAGTACATGAGGAGACCAATCATGTACATCTACAGTCAGGGCCGTACTGGGACTAAAAATAGGCCCTGGCATTTAAAGAACACACAGGCCCACCTTGGCGTCCGCATCTGGCTCCTGGCATAGACTCCTCCCCTTACTATTCCTGACTCCACCCACTTGCTCTTACAAATATAATTAATATTAGAGCAACATACAAGTGTACATTATTCTTTGTATTAAAATACACACATCACAGGGGATTCAAACATGTGCCATAGTCAGACATTTAGTATTTGGTTGATTCTGTTAGGTAAAGCTGATGCTACATTGGTGTAAGTCACACACAAAGAAAAGGGAAGGCATTTTCCCAATAGACCAAGCCCTGGTTTAGCAGTTGTAGAGGATTAGATAGTGATCACTTTAGGAATTTTTAAGGCAGGGGTGCTGAACACAGAGGAGGTCACACCTGTGCACACCAAAGCAGAGCCATAACTACACATTTTGGTTCCCTGTGTACATAAGGAGCATTGGTACCCCCTTCCACACTTTAAGAGGGGATGAGCGCGTCATAGGCGTGCTTTGAAAAAAAACAGAGTGTAGTCTCACTGGGAAAGGGCGTGACCACACAATAGTACCCTCAATTCAAATTATGCCACACAGTATTGCCCCTTAGTCACATTAAACCGCACAGTAGTGTACCTTAGTCACATTACACTGCACAGTAGTGTCCCTTAAACATTATGTCACACACCGTAATGGCCCTTACACATTATGACACACACCGTAATGGCCCTTACACATTATGCCATATACCATAATGGCCCTTACACATTATGCCATACACCATAATGGCCACTACACACATAGGCGAAAGTAGACATTTGGTAATGGGTGGTCCCAGCAGGGCTGCCAAGACACTGGACAGGCCCAGGTATGGTGGGAGTGCATGACTACATGGTAGGGCATGGCAACTCCCTCTCATTTACAGCAGGATTATAGTGTGAGCTGCTGTGAAGCAGAGGTGTGAGCTGAGCTGTGTGTGGTTGCTGCATATTGGAGACATTGGTTACACCTCTCCTGTACTCCCATGCCCCTAAAGAGACTTAGGTACTTTGTACCCATACTCCTGGGTCCCAGGGCCTGATTCAGACCTGCCTGCTAGATGGGTTCGCACACTGCCAAAGTATGAAAATCCTGCGATCGCACAGCAAGGCATTAGCACGCCCACTATGTCTTGGCGTGCGATCGCGGTGTGTATGCAGACACCCACCAGCCTGTCTTAAGACGTTCACTTTCCCTTCGCAATACATGTCATCTCCAGGAAGTGCATGCAACAATCGGTAACATCGAGAACCATCGAATGCTTACGCAGCACTTGTGGCAGACCATACCCTACCCCAAGAACTGCGAGTGCTTCTGTGTAAAGATCAGCCAAGTGACGTGTACTATGATGCTGCGTCTTAATTATGCACGCCTATGAAACGGCGTTAAGACGCTCAGGCACGCCTGCGTTCGCACCACCAGTCCCATCGACCAACACCTGTCAGCAGCCACAAATGGCTCGTCCTGTCACTCAAGCTAGCAAGGCATCTATGCACAAGGGGCGATCGCTTCGTAATACGCATGTGCACATTGCAAACATCGGCAGGCTGCGTGTGAACGCAGCATAGCGAGCAGGTCTGAATCGGGCCCCCAGTTCCAACCCATCACAACTTTTGTTATCTTGACAGTTTGCCACCCTGTCTCATGACCATTACGTAGGCAAAGCTTTCTAGCTTCAACTCTAGTCCCTGCGATGTGTTATGCTAGCCATACACTATACAATTATCGGGACGATAAGCCCGATATCAGCAGATCGCCCTGATAATTGCACTGTGTGTGCGGGCGACCAAAGGTAAAATATCGTTTGGTCGAGCATGCGCCCCTGTCATTATAAGCGCTGCTATCTACAAGCAGCACTGATAGGTAGGGCTATGTATGAACGGTCAGTTTGCCTGACTGTTCTGTCCGCTGCAGCTATCACTATCGACAGCTACAGCCTAGCCATGCCCTATCCCCACAGCAGGGACATCACTGTCCTTGCTGCAGGGGCTGCCGGCTCCAGGGCTGCATCCCGTGCATGCTCAGTGGAGCCGGCCGGGACTGATACACAACGCATCAGTGCTAGGCTCATGCGCTGTGGTCTCTAGCGGGGATCGCCAGAGAGGGGAGTTATAAATCCCCCGCTCCGGCTGATGAGATGGTAATAGATCTCTTCGTTAGGGCTTCCTGCTTCGCCTTGGTAAAGAGGCGAAGCAGGAAGCGTAATAGCGGCACGATAAGTGCCGCTATAATACATCTCCCCCATTGTTCCATACCAGAGACAGAGACACACTCCATACGTTACATACACCAACCAATTATACTCTAAAGTAGACAAGATTTAGCAGTCCTTTAATATTTAATAATATCTATTAAGATAAACAAAAGGAAGGACAAACCGTTACCAAAAAAAACCCAAAACATATTATGAAGGAAATTAAAAGATTAAATTAATTGCATGACCTTTACCTGACCTGCAGGGCATACATATCAGGTAGGTCACCCTCTGCAGCACAGTTTCAGAGGGAATAGAACACTGCATGGCTGCATATGCTGTGCTGGGAACCTGCACACAAAGGACACTGGGCCTGATTCAGACTAACGTTCCCGCTAGGCTGTTTTAGCGGGGCGCTGTGCCCTGCACTCCTTCTGGAGCACCCCCTCCCTACTTCTGCAGCACCCCTCCCTCCTTCGGGAGGGCAAAAAAGCACCCTGCCCTCACCGCGCAGCGCCCCGCTAAGACAGCCTGTGGGTGCCGTCTTCACCCGCGTGTCGCAGTGCCGGTGAATAGACGTTGGGCGCATGCGCCCGGCATCTATTCTACCTGTCAGCAGTGCTTGGGGGCTGCCCGGCGTGTCCGCAAGTGCCGGGAACACCCCCAAGAGTGACGAAACGGGGACGCGTCATAAATACACCCCCCTTTTTTCTTAGCTACGCCCCCTTTCTGGCGCGCGCACACAAGTGTCTTTTCTCTAGGTCCAGCGCCCTGCCCGGCGCCAGCCCTAGAGTGAACACTACATACATATATACAGAAAAACATATAAATACATATATACTTATATATACACACACACACACTTACATACATATATGTATAAAGATCACATGAACACATCAATGATGATATCATAGAAGGGCACTCACCAGACTTTAGCTTAAAAAAAATCTTTAATCAGTCAAAAGGGCGGTCGCAGATATCGGGCCAAATGTAATAGGTAGTCTGTTTTGGTAAATTGCGAGTTTGGTGCTAAACTCGCAATTTTTCACAACTCTCCAATGTAATAGGGTGTCTGTTCACTAAAACTCGCATTTTTCAGAGTTACTAAAACTCTCCATTCTCAAACTCGCATCCAGATGTTTTCACATTGAAAACAATCAACTCGCCCAATGTAATAGAGTGTCTGTTTCAGACTCGCAAAAAAAAGATTACCAAAAGTCCCCAAATAATAGACCTGCTTCAGGCTAGCGAGTACATCCTGAGCAGGTCAGATTAACACAGAAACATGCACATATCCATGAGATATGTACATGTTTCTGTGTGTACTTATGTAAAATGTTTTTAAATTAAAAAAAATGACGTGCACCCCCTCCCCAAAAGCATAACCAGCCCCGGGCTTTATAAAGCCTGTTCTGGTTCTAAAAATACAGGGGCCAAAATGCGTAGGGGGCCCCTGTATATTAAGAACCAGCACAGGGCTTTGTTGAGCTGGTCCTGGTTCTGGAAAATCAGGGGACAAAACGAGTAGGGGTCCCCTGAAAATTCCTGAACCAGCACCGAACTCTTTCTAGCCGGGGGATAATGCCACAGCCAGGGAAAACCTTTCACCAGTTTCCCCGGCCAAAGTATTATCCCTGACCGCTAGTCAGTCCAGGCCGGGGATCCCTGGGGATTTGGGTACCCCCCCAATAAAGGGGTACCCCTCTCCAGGGCACCCCAGGCCTAGACTGATAGCCCGGGGCTATCCCCGGCACCCTAGGGCGGTGGGTGCCGGGTTGATAGTGTAAAGTGTAAAAATAAGTTTTCCATATTGTCTTTATTTGTAGAACCACAAGTACCAGCAAGCCTCCCCTGCATGCTGGTATTTGGAGAACCACAAATACCAGTATGCGGGGCATTACTGGCCCGCTGGCACTTGTAGTTCCACAACTAAAGAAATACGTAAAAAAACAAACTTACACCGTGAAAGTATAATTTTAATAAAACATACATGCACACTCACACTCACACTCACACATACTCACCTATTATCATAAGTAATCCATAGGGGTGTACCTGAAAAAAAAATCCATACTCACCTCTCCTATGCGTAGATCACGTCCTCTTCTCCAAGTAGGCAATCCAGGGGTTAAAATAAAAAAACGAAAAAAAAAAACCGATCCATGCGGACTGAGCAAAGGTATGTGTGTACACATACCTTTGCTCCGCGTAAATGACCGGGGCACACGTGTGCCCCGTCAGTGCAGGGGCCGCCAGCCAATCAGGGAGCATCTCCGTCGGAGCAGCTCCCTGATTAGCTGAATGCGGCCAGCCTCTGTCTCCCTTAGACGTCTATGGTGAGAAATCCCCATAGCCCGTCTATGGTGAGAGCCGCTACATAGTAACCGCAAGATTAATTGATGTTAATCTTGTGGTTTACATCAATGATACAATGTGGCGACCGCATGGCCGCATTCAGCTAATCGGGGAGCTGCTCCGACGGAGATGCTCCTTGATTGGCTGGCGGCCCCTGCACTGACGGGGCACACGTGTGCCCCGGTCATTTACGCGGAGCAAAGGTATGTGTACACACATACCTTTGCTCTGTCCGCATGGATCGTTTCCTTTTTAAGTTTTTTTATTTTAACACCGTCGGAGCAGCTCCCCGATTAGCTGAATGCGGCCATGCGGTCGCCACATTGTATCATTGATGTAACCACAAGATTAACCTCAATTAATCTTGCGGCTACCATGTAGAGGTTCCCACCATAGACTTCAATGGGGATTTCTCACCATAGACGTCTATGGGAGACACAGGCTGGCCGCATTCAGCTAATCAGGGAGCTGCTCCGACGGAGATGCTCCCTTATTGGCTGGCGGCCCCTTCACTGACGGGCACACGTGTGCCCCGGTCATTTACGCGGAGCAAAGGTATGTGTACACACATACCTTTGCTCAGTCGGCATGGATCGGGTTTTTTGCGTTTTTTTATTTTAACCCCTGGATTGCCTACTTGGAGAAGTGGACGCGATCTACGCATAGGAGAGGAGTGTATGGTTTATTTTTTTTCAGGTACACCCCTATGGATTACTTCGGATACTAGGTGAGTATGTGTGAGTGTGAATGTATGTTTTCTTAAAATTTTACTTTCACGGTGTATGTTTGTTTATTTACGTATTTCTTTAGTTGTGGAACTACAAGTGCCAGCGGGCCTGTAATGCCCCGCATGCTGGTGTTTGTGGTTCTCCAAATACCAGCATGCAGGGGAGGCTTGCTGGTACTTGTAGTTCTACAACTAAAAACAATATGGAAACTTTATTTTTACACTTTACACTAACACTATCAACCCGGCACCCACGTCATTTTTTTTTACACACACACAGAAGCCATCACGGATCTCACTGATCTGTGATGGCTTCTCTAAAACTCACACCTTTTAATGTTACTCGCATTAAAAGGTGTCAGTTTACATAGTCCTAAACTCGCCTAAACTCGCAAATGCAGTAGCCTCGAGCTGAAAAATTTGCAGGCTATTGTATTTGCGAGTTTCAGTACAAACTTGCACTTTTTAAAAGTGCGAGAAAGTGCGAGTTTGTACTGTTACTAAAACAGACTACCTATTACATTTGGCCCATAGGGGTCTATTTATCAAGCAGTGAAAAGTGTGGAGAAGTGGACCAGTGGAGAAGTCGCCCATAGCAACCAATCAGCTCCTACCTATTATTATATAGACTGTACTTGATATATGTTACTTGAAAGCTGATTGGTTGCTATGGACAACTTCTCCACTGGTCCACTCCTCCACACTTTTCACTGCTTGATAAATAGACCTCTTAATCTTTAAGCACTTAGGGCCTGATTCAGCACAGGACGGAAATGCAAATCTGCACGCAAGCAGCTGTGCAATTCCGTCCTTGCAATTATGGTAATGCAGCAGGAGGTGTCATGCCTCCTGCATGCATTACTTATCCGAGCTGCGTCCAAGGACGTAGCATCGGATAATCTGCGATTACATCAGCTGGCTGAGTGACCCATGGGGCCATGCAAGCCGGTCGCCGCAGATATATCAAAGAGGCCAGGAAATCTCTGTCAGTCGACGGAGGTCCTGGCCGCGTCCCTACCAACGCGGTGACACGCCTCCATTTTGGGAAATGGAGGCCATCGCTGCCCCCTCCGGCCCACAAACGGCAGCAGACTGTCAATCACTGACAGTGTGCTGCCGGACTGTATGCGAACACGCAGGATCCGTACTGCACATGCGGAGTCCTTATTCAGCGCACTGCTGAATAAGGCCCTATATTCCTGATCTGCTGTCATTTTCCTGCACACAGTAAGTGATCATCAACTTCACAGTATGCATACCTTAAGAATGGCCCATTCTCCAATCAAGGAACATGACAAATACTCATTGGAATGAGCTTAGTTGGAATACACTAACCCAAAGTCAAATAAGGTCACCTACAATACACTATCCTTAGATTCAAGTGCAAATAACTAGTTTATTATATTGAGTGACATAGTTATGTGACAGACCTGGCAACACTTAAAATGACAATGTCTTAAAATTAGCATTGTAGCTGGTATGATCAGCTTACTCACTAAACTTAAATTAAAACCAGGAATGTGTCCCTCTTCACCTGTTCTACCAACTGGCCCCTGAAGGGCAGTACACCCAATCTGCAAACACAAATATTTCTCTGCTCTTGTGAATTCCAGGCAAAGATTCACATACAGGCAACTGTAAAGGGCCCAAAATATCGTAGTGGGTACAGAAAGCTGATCTTGCAGCTTAGTGGTCTGAGTTATGACCACAGAACATGTGTTGTGTCTGACAACACACAAGAGTGAGCATGCCTTGATTAATCTGCAGTTTGATCCTCCTTGAAGCCCTTCAGGATGTCGTTTAATATAGCCAGGAAATTAAGCTAAAAGAGATCACCCAGAGGGAAGTGTGGCATGCATAGTCTATCGTGGGTGTATAGTAGAAAAGCCTGGGGTAACTTCACCTTAAAAGGAAGAGTTCACATTAAGTAGAAAGTTAGGAAGCACAGCACTGAATGGAAGTGATTATGTTGGTGTGTCTGCAACATAGGGGCTTTTACAATGTTAAAGGGTGTGTACACTTTGAGCAACCCATTTTCAACAGAATATTCCCCCCATTTAACATAAAAGGGGATACCAACCTCTTGCCGGAAGTTGAGATTTTGTTATAGAGGGAGCAGGGCCGGATTAAGGTCTGTGGGGGTCCCTGGGCAACGAACGTGTGGGGGCCCCTATAAAGAAAAATAATTATATATTTTATATATATATATATATATATATATATATATTCTCCGCCACATGCTGGTTTTGGACATTATACATACATATACACACACATATATACAGTCAGGTCCATAAATATTGGGACATTGACAGAATTTTCAGATTTTGGCCTCTATTCACCACCACAATGGTTTTGAAATGAAACAAACAAGATGTGCTTTAACTGCAGACTTTCAGATTTAATTTGAGGGTAATTACATCCAAATCGGGTGAACGGTGTAGGAATTACAACAGTTTCAATATGTGCCTCCCACTTTTTAAGGGGCCAAAAGTAATGGGACTATCAACTCAAAAGCTATTTCATGGACAGGTGTGGGCTTTTCCCTCGTTATTTCATTATCAATTAAGCAGGTAAAAGGTTTGGAGTTGATTCTAGGTGTGACATTCGCATTTGGAATCAGTTGCTGTCGACTCTCAATATGAGATCCAAAGAGCTGTCACTATCAGTGAAGCAAGCCATCATTAGGCTGAAAAATCAAAACAAACCCATCAGAGAGATAGCAAAAACATTAGGTGTGGCCAAATCAACTGTTTGGAATATTCTTAAAAAGAAAGAACGCACTGGAGAGCTCAGCAACACCAAAAGACCCGGAAGACCACGGAAAATAACTGTGGTGGATGACAGAAGAATTATTTCCCTGGTGAAGAAAAACCCCTTCACAACAGTTGGCCAAATCAAGAACACTCTCCAGGAGGTAGATATATATGTGTCAAAGTCAACAATCAAGAGAAGACTTCACAAGAGTGAATATAGAGGGTTCACCACAAGATGCAAACCATTGGTGAGCCACAAAAACAGGAAGACCAGATTAGAGTTTTAGAAACAACATCTAAAAAAGCCATTACAGTTCTGGAACAACATCCTATGGACAGATGAGACAAAGATCAACTTGTACCAGAGTGATGGGAAGAGAAGAGAAGGAAAGGAACTGCTCATGATCCAAAACATACCACCTCATCAGTGAAGCATGGTGGTGGTAGTGTCGCGGCGTGGGCATGTATGGCTGCCAATGGCACTGGTTCCCTTGTATTTATTGATGATGTGACTGCTGACAACAGCAGCAGAATGAATTCTGAAGTGTTTCGGGCAATATTATATGCTCATATTCAGTCAAATGCTTCAGAACTAATTGGACGGCGCTTCACAGTGCAGATGGACAATGACCCGAAGCATACTGCAAAAGCAACTAAAGAGTTTTTTAAGGCTAAAAAGTGGAATGTTATGCAATGGCCAAGTCAATCCCCTGACCTGAATCCGATTGAGCATGCATTTCACTTGATGAAGACAAAACTGAAGGGAAAATGCCCCAAGAACAAGCAGGAACTGAAGACATTTGCAGTAGAGGCCTGGCAGAGCATCACCAGGGATGAAACCCAGCGTCTGGTGATGTCTATGCGTTCCAGACTTCAGGCTGTAATTGCCTGCAAAGGATTTGCAACAAAGTATTAAAAAGTGAAAGTTAGATTTAGGATTGTTAAGTTTGTCCCATTACTTTTGGCCCCTTAAAAAGTGTGAGGCACATATAGAAACCGTTGTAATTCCTACACCGTTCACCTGATTTGGATGTAATTACCCTCAAATTAAATCTGAAAGTCTGCAGTTAAATCACATCTTGTTTGTTTCATTTCAAAGCCATTGTGGTGGTGAATAGAGGACAAAATATGAAAATTCTGCCAATGTCCCAATATTTATGGACCTGACTGTATGTATGTATATATATATATATATATATATATATATATATATATATATACCTGTACACATATAAATACATAAATATATACACATATTCACACACATATATACTGTATATATACATACCTGTACACATATAAATACATACATATTATATACACATATTCACACACATATATACTGTATATATACATACACATACCTGTACACATATAAATACATACATAATATATCCACATATTCAAACACATATATACTGTATATATACATACACATACCTGTACACATATAAATACATACATAACATATACACATATTCACACACATATATACTGTATATACACATACACATACCTGTACACACATAAATACATACATATATATATATATATACGCACAGATAAACATGATCTGATCTTACATGATCTCGTGGTGTCAGCGGCAGCGGCGGGCCGGCAGCAACAGCAGGAGTTGGACCACCAGATCACTGGCCCGATTCGCGGCTCTTTCAAAAGGGGGCGGAGCCTAATGTCGGGAGGGGCGGGGCTTAAAAGTGGGCCGTGGCGTGGCAGGCGACTGGAGTACATCAGAGGGATGTCTGTGGCAGGGGGCAGGGGACAGTGTGTGGGGGCCCCCAATGTGTGGGGGCCCCAGGACGACCGCCCCTGTCGCCCCTCCTATAATCCAGCCCTGAGAGGGAGAATGTTACATTGTGGACAGGCTGTCCAAAGTAGACAACTCCTTTACGTCTAAAGCTGCATACACAGACAACGATTTAGTAAATGAACGATTTTAGTAAACGATTTTCGTTCATTTTTTCATGGGAAAAATTTACGAAAATCGTTTACTAAAATCGTTCATTTACTAAATGTAATGATTTTTTTGAACTACAAACGATTTTTGCATATTCCCTTACTGAAAATCGTTGAGTTGGTCAGTCTGACTGAACTACAAACATGAACGCCCATGAACAATAATTGTTCATCATTTTAACTCAGAAAGTGAACGATTTTTTCAACGATTGAACGATAAGCGATATCGTTATCGATAATCGTTCAAAAAATTGTTGTGTGCGTATGCATCTTTAACATGTTAAACCCCCTAAAATCAGCATTATATTTTATTTAAACAAGAAATGATAGAAATAGAAAAAATATGTGCTCAAATATTAATGATGCACCAAAAAGTGGAAGCAGCTAATATATGAGACTATGGGGCCGATTCATCATGACAAAATTATCATTAGTGATAATTATGTTTTAAACTCGCTGCAAGTTTAAAAGATGTTTTGGAGACAATCATCATGCCTCCTTCACAAAAGTATCACTTCCGAAAAACTGCTCTTTTTGCGGAGTCAGCTTTTCGGAAAAGTGATACTTTTCCCCTGCCACTGAGGTATCCCCAAAGATTTCCTCACTTCTGTGTGTCTCTCCCCGTCCCCCCTCCCTCACTCTCTATTCCCCGCTGGATAACACCCCCTGCCCCCCGCGGGTGTCCGATGCGGCCCCCCCTCACCCCCTCCCCGCAGGTCTCTGATGCGGCTCCCTCCACCCTGCACCCTCCGTGGGTGTCAGATGCAGCCCCTGTCTCCCCCCGCAGGTGTCCGATCACCACCACCCCCCCTCCCCCCGCGGGTGTCCGATCACCACCATCACCCCCCGTTGTAAATCTTCACAGGCTGCTATCTAAACAGCAGCCTGTGAAGGATATCGGGGGCTGAACGCCATCTGAAAGTGGCGTTCAGTAACATCATCAAGTTCCGAAAAAAAATGCTTTTTCGGAACTGGATGAATAGCCCTGGCACTTCATTTTCACATGCTTTTGTGAAAAATAAGTGATGGTGAATAGGCCCCTGTGGGCCTAATTCAGAGGTGGATGCACTTAAAACAATGAGCAGAAGCGCCCAATGTTTTCAATCTGCACATGCGTCCCAATGGTTACTGCCAGAAGAAGCAGGTAGGGAATTGCATGGAGAGCCATGTAGGGGCTGGCTGGCAACTTTTAGCCTGGGGGGCAAATGCATGCAGGCGGCCCTGGCAGAGGAGTAGCGTGTAGCCAGGGTGCCCGGAGCACGTGCGTGCTACAGCGCAACCCCCCCTCAAGTGTTCCAGGGAGGAGGCAGGTCCATATGGGATTAATGTAAAGTAAAAATAAAGATTAGGGGCAGCCCACTGTAGTGGTGCCCATATGCAGTGCCCCCTGTGCCCCAGGAGAGGACCCGTTATGCAGGCCTCCAGCAGTGCCCCCAGTAGTGATCCCCCCTATGCAGTGCACCTTATACAGTGCCCACAGTTGTGGTCCCCCCTGTGCAGTGCCCCTTGTGCCCCCAGTAGTAAGCCCCTTATATAGTGCCCCCAGTAGTGGTCCCCCCTGTGCAGTGCCCCTTGTGCCCCCAGTAGTAAGCCCCTTATATAGTGCCCACAGTAGTGGTACCCCCTATGCAGTGCCCCCAGTAGTGGTACCCCCTATGCAGTGCCCCTTATATAGTGCCCCCAGTAGCAGTCCACCCCCCATGCAGTGTCCCCAATAGTGGTACCCCTTATGGAGTGCCCCTTAAATAGTGGCCCCAGTTGTAGTCTACCCCCTATGCAGTACCCCCAGTATTTCCCTTTATATAAAGCCCCCAGCAGTGGCCCCCCGATGCAGTGCCGCCAGTGGTAGTCCCCTCCCCCCTATGCAGTGCCCCTAGTAGTAGTCCCCTCCCCCTTTTGCAGTGCCTCTAGTAGTAGTCCCCTCCCCCCTATGCAGTGCCCCTAGTAGTAGTCCCCTCTCCTTGTAGTGCCCCTAGAAGTAGTCTCCCCTTGTAGTGCCCACCAGTAGTAGTCCCCCCCTTGTAGTGCCCCACTAGTGATCTCCCCCTTGTAGTTCCCCCCAGTAGTAGCCCCCTCTTGTAGTGCCCCCAGTAGTGATCTCCCCCTTGTAGTGCCCCCAGTAGTAGCCCCCCTTGTAGTGCCCCCAGTAGTGATCTCCCCCTTGTAGTGCCCCCAGTAGTAGTCCCCCACCTTGTAGTGCCCCCAATAGTGGTCTCCCCTCTTGTAGGGCCCCCAGTAGTGGTTTCCCACCTTGTAGTGCCCCCAATAGTGGTCTCCCCTCTTGTAGGGCCCCCAGTAGTGGTTTCCCACCTTGCAGTGCCCCCCCCCGGTAGACACAGGTAATAAAAAATAAATAAACACTTACCTGAATCCCCGCTCCCGCCACCGCCATCCGCTCCTCCGTCTGTCCTCCCAGGACAGCCCGCTCTGCATTACGTCATGACGTCTCTCCCATTACCCATTGCAGGAGCCGGAAGATGGAACGGCTTCGGCAGTGGGCGCAGCAGCAACTAATGAGAGTCTGACAGACTCTCATTGGCTGCAACTTAAAACAAACACACAGCTGCCGGCGCTGCCGGCTGTGTGTTTGTCAGTCACTGTGTAGCTCTGACCGAACTCCGTCCGGTCAGCGCTACACGCGCGGTGCAGGCAGCTGTGTCACAGAGACACAGACTGCCTGCGGCCCGCGGCCCGCATGGCGCTGCGGCCCGGGGGGCACATGGCACCCTGTCCCCCGGCCCAGCCCGCCACTGGATCCATGCAATTCCAATAGGCATTCCTGGGCAGTGTCTGAGGGGTGTCTTTCGTCTGCAGGCTTGTCGGGGGAATTCTGGTGTCAAAGACTGCGCCGGAATCAGGCCCCGTGTAGTCTCCACATAATGGGGGAAATGTAATAACTTGTCGAGATGCATCAGTGAGATCCCTGAGAGTCTGGCCTTTCTGTTTTTCTATTTTAAAGTGGCATTAATTTAAAAGGTAATCCAGGTTGGTTTTGCCTTTTTAAATTATTGCTGCTTGTTAATAAAAATGAAAAACTAGACAATAATAATTATCCTACAGAAACAAATACAAAAATGCATAAGCTTCTATTAAAACGCAACATAAATACTAATATTATGTATCTCTCAGCTTGATGATTCCAGTCTGAGCTAAATGCATTCAATTGGGAGTACAAATAGGTTATAGTTGGTAATCAGTGGTTGTTAGAAATTTGCTGACGGCATAAATATTAGGGTTATATACCATAGTTACAGTGAGAAAACATTCCTAGCAGGTGGCCTGACCTCCGACATGCGCTACTGTGCTTTTCTCCCTGGTGTTCCCCGTTAATGGAAGTTAGGAAGTGCATATTGAGATGAGGTAAGAGATGTAGGAGGGAAAGGAGTAACTGAGTACTTTGGAGATGGGTTGTAGGGGAAAAGAAGCCAGAGAAGGTGTTGAAGGTTGTAGAACAACAACACAGAGAAGACAGAAAAGAAGCGAGAGAAGGTGTTGAAGGTTGTAGAACAACAAGACAGAAGGACCATGTCGGCATTAAGGATAGATGTAAGAGGGGAGAAGTGGGAGAAAGGAAGACCAGAGAGTGGGAGGCTATAGTAGTCCAGGTGGTAGATGCAGAAGGCATAAATAATTTTTGGTAGCTCTCAGGTTGGAAGGATCTGATCCTAGAGATATTATAGAGGTTAAACCTGCACAAATTAGAGATATCATGAATGTGGTGGATTTAGGAGATGGAATAGTCAATAATGACACCCAGGCTGTGGACTTGAGGGTGAGAGAAGATAGTGTTAGCAACATAAAGAGTGAGGTGTGATGAAAAGAAGACCCCGGAAGGGTGAAGAATAATAAGCTCAGTCTTTGACTTATTAAGCTTAAGAAACTGCTGGGACATAAAGGAGATAGACAGTTTGAGATAAGATTGAGGGTAGATGTGGAGAAGTCAGGAGAGAAGTATATTTATCATCGTCATCAAAGTTGTACTTTAGACTGTAGGAGCTGATGAGCTTAATAAGGGAGGAGGTGTAGAGTAAGAAGAGAAGGGGTTCAGGAACAAAACCTTTGAGCATATCAACAGGAAGAGAGAGGGAGGTAGAGACAGAGAAGAGCAGTTGGAAAGGTAGGAGGACAGCAATGAAGTAGGAAAGGGTGGTCAACAGTGTCAAAGGCAGAACTAACTAAATCTAAGGCGGACTTATGTGTAAAATCAATATTGGTATTGAGAATATTAATTGCAGCTCCTTATATGGTAAGAAACCAAGAACACTATAGACTTGTTGAATAAATCAACAAATCTAAGAGCACAAGTAGCACATTATTGAAATGGAAGATCAAATAATAATAATATTAATAATATATTTATTATGCACATATATATACGGGAGGGGGCAGCCAGGTCGGCATTGCAGGGGGTGCAGAGCGGTGGTGGTGGGTGTTTCTGGGGGCATTGTATCATCATAGCCCCACCCCCCACTATACAATGCAGCGATTACCGTCATTGTAAAGTGAGGGGCAAAGCCAAGATGATGCGATTCAACGTAATTTGAGTCAACAGCTGTCTGTACTGCCCTCTACACTTCGCTCCAGTCTCCAGGAGCCTTGCCTGCTTTTACGGGCAGCCAAAAGCACCACCCAATTTTCAGGAGCCTCCCGGCCTTTCCGGGAGGGTAGGCAAGTATGACACATATACAAAATAAAACAACAAACTATTATATCCAAATCATAAATATATAATTGAGATTTAATAAAAACAGTTGTACATAACACCACTGCAGTTGGTGAGATGTAATATATTGTTAGATTAATTGCTTGCTAATATTGATCCTTAATGGGTAAATCCTCAAATGATCCAAACAGATGTGAACTATGTAGAGGATATCGTGGAACCATAAACAGCAAATATATGGTAATAAGCAGAAAGTTCCAAATAATTACTGATGTAGTACAGAATTGATTCTGTGCAAACAATTATAATAGGAGGTTGACACACCCTATGTTGGAATCCCAAAGCATTCCTAACAGTTAAAAAAGTAATCTCAATTGACTGCAGTCAGGTTTACCCACAGAGCTTCATGATTCAGCTGGAGTCTGATAAGGAAACTGTGGCCCTGATTCAGCAAGGATCGCAACTGCTAAAGCGTACACAGATGGCCGATCGTTTCTCACTGTGCATGCGAAGGCACCACTGCAATCGGGTTTGCAATCGCAATGACTACACGGACCCCTCATAGAGTGATTGACAGGAAGTGTCATTTGGGGGTGGTGATGGGGGGGTGGTCAAAGAAACGCAGACGTGCCAGTGCCTTTGAACGCCATTGAAGGGGCGTGCATAAATTATCCACTGCGATGACATACACAGCTTAAGCTCTCAATAGGTGCAGGAAAGTTAGCAATTTAGTGGTAGGGCCAGACCTGCCTTAAATGTGCGAGTGGCAACGATGTACTTCGATGTTACTGATGTTTTGGCTGGATTGCAAGGTATTATGGATGTGCAAGAAGGGAAGTGGGCGTCTGCATGTTGTCAGTGAGAGTGCTTTGCGATTGCAATTATTAGCATACTTTTCGCAGCAGAACTGTGTGCGCGATTGCTACCATGATCACAATAGCGATCCTTGCTGAATCAGGCCCAGTGTGTGTGCTGAGCTGATGGAAAATTGGCTGCTGTAGCTGGTCCGGGACTAATGGGGTGCACTTGCACCCAAGAACAATGTGGAGATTTGGGGCCTGATTCAGAGGTGTGCGCTAACTGGAAATAATGCTGATGTTCATGTAGTTGAGCGATTATTTGTTACTGCACATGCGCAAAATATACTAAAAACCCTTACAACGCATAAGTCACCCTGAATGTAAGCACAAGTTTGCTGTTGCGTATGGGACTGGTGGATTTAGAAATGGCGAGGGAAAAAGATGGGAGTTCCTGGGTGGTGACTGGGAGGTGGCCTGAAGTGAATGCAAAAAAATCTGCCGCATGGGCGTGCTATGGGAGTGTTCTTATATGCAGAGCCGCAGCCACTGAGGCCATGTTCAGACGAGAAACTACACCTGCCATAGGGTGAACAGTTCCGTGCGATCGCATCTTCATCACCCACTTTCGGCCAACTCAGAATAGGATAGACATACGCAAAAATGTGTAAACTCGAATCTGCGCACGCGCTGAATGCTAAATCTCCCCATTTACGTCCGTGCACAGAAATCCGTCCAACTCAAAATCAGCCCCACTCTGTTAAAAATTAATGTACAAAGAACCACATCTTTATATTTCCCTTGGAATGCAAGTGGAGTAAAATACAAACTTTTATTAGGCTCCAATAGTGTTGAGTTTTCTGACCCCTAAGATCAGTGATAAGTGGAGAACAAGAAATTGCTCTTTCTCATTTGTCTTTAATAGAGATGAGTGGATCAGTTTTGGCTCAGATCTTCCTGCCAAGTTTAGATCAATGCTTGCTGACAATCTGGCTGCCCCCTCCGGGAGTAAGCAGCCAGGTCAGCATAGCAGGGGGGCGTGGCTGGTTAGGGGGAGGCGACCAGACATATTACCTGGCATTTGCGGGCGGAGCTGGGGCGTGGCCAAGCAATTGTGAAATTTTGGCCCCGCCCTCACTACACAATGCCGAGATTACCGGCATTGTGAAGCAGGGGGCGGGGCATGATGACGTGATTCAGGGGGGTCCGGAGGGGTCGGCGGCTGTCGGGAGGCTTGTATGCTTTTCCAGGGGACCAGGAGCAGCACTCGATTTTCGGGAGGCTCCTGGCTGAATCAGAAGGGTAGGCAAGTATGGTTCAGATCTCAAAACAAGGCAAATTGTATTAAGCAATATATTGAGTTGTATTTTAAACTCACAGCAATCTCATACCTGGAGTGTCATGGAAATCCTCTTGTAAATGTGAATGATGATATACTTCTGGGATAATTAACAAGTCTCTGGGTCTGATTCAGAGTTCGGAGCAAAAAAGGAGCAAAAAATTAACAATTTGCAATTTGGTGAAATCATGTTGCACTGCAGATGGGACAGATGTAAAATGTGCAGAGAGTATTAGAGTTTGGAAGGATAGGTAGTTGAAATCCCGACTGTCGGGATGTCGGCGCTAAGAATGATGGCACCAGGAATCCTGACACAAGTCACAATCCCAGTGCCAGCATCCCGACAATAAGTAGTGGGGTTAGGGTTAGGCACTAAGGGGGAGGGTTAGGCACTGGGGATGAGGGTTAGGGTTAGGTAGTAGGGGGTGAGGGTTAGGTTTAGGCACTGGGAGAGAGGGTTGGGGTAAGAGTAGGATTAGGATACTTACCGACATGTGTCGGTATCCTAACCCTGTCGAGATGCCAGTGTCAAGATTCTGACTGTGGGATCTTGAGCGCCGGCATCCCGTACCCAACCCTTTGGAAGGGATGTGTTATAGCTTAGGGCCTGATTCATAGTTGCATGCAGACGCAAAGCCATAATTAGACATTTTGGTGCCCTGTGCCAGAAAGAGCACTGCCCCCCCCCCAAAAAAAGGCATGGTTTCATGAAGGGGCATGGCCAAACAATTGTACCCCCAATTCAAATTCCTACACACAGTAGTGCAACCTCATACACATTACACTGCACAGTAGTGCCCCTTATTCACATTACTCCACACCACACAGAAGTACCCCTTATTCACATTATTCAACACAGTAGTACCCCTTAAACCTTATGCCACATAGTAGTGCCCCTTACATATTGTGCCACGCAGTAGTGCCTCTTACACATTATGCCACACAGTAATACCCCTTACATATTATGCCACCCAGAAGAGACCCTTACACATAATGCCACACAGTAGAGCTCCTTACACATTATGCCACACGCTAATGCCTCTTACACATTATGCCACACAGTTTGACCCTTACACATTATGCCACACAGTAATGCCCCCTTCCAAAGGGTGAGTCACAGCACTTGCAGAGCCGCCAATCTCTGAGCCACTGACACTGAGCAAGTATGATTAGCTGCCGTGCTGTGCTGGCCGCCCAACGGCTCCTCTTTCAGTACTGTGGGAGAGACGTCATGATGTCTCTCCCTACACACTGTGCGGGAGCCAGAAGGCACAGCTCCAGTGTGAGCTCCAGAGAGTGCACTGCAGAGAAGGAGCTGGGCGGACCACTAGTAACAACATTGCAGTGGGTGCCGGCAATGGAGATTGTGGTGGCGGTCGGTTTTGCCCCCAGGGCATCCTGTGCTCCATGATGCGGCACTGGCCTCAACGTCATAGTTATAGCCCTGCACAAACCCAATGGTTTGCATAGAACTACAATTGTTAGAGGACTGCTCAGGAGCGGGGGGGGAGGGTCTGTATTACAAAAAGGGGGGCATGTCGCCCACTTTTGTAGGCATCCCGAGGTCATGGACAGCAGATTTCCTGGCCCCAACAGAGGAGTTCCGGTGGCCTTTCTGAGTAAGCCAGTGTGGCCAATGGCTGTTACCATTGAAACCAGGTGACTCGATGCTGCGTCTTCTGATGCAGCACTCGGATCTGCGATGACAGACGGAGGCATGTTTTTCTTCAGACGCCTCCTGTGGCAATACCATATTTTCGTATTGCTGCTGCTTCCAAAGCTGGATTGTATTTATTCACTATATACTAGGAGGTGATTTGTGACCAAGCCATAGGGCGAAACCTGTGTCAATCACTGACACTCTGACTAATCGTACTGCGCTTACAAGACCCCCATCCTGACACATCTAGTTTTCTAATACAGATGTTAACCCACTATCATCTACTTCACTTCTATCCTCAAAACGTTTACTATTCATGTAACAGTCACAGTGGCGAGGGTTCATTATCACTATATATCGCATCATACGTATATTCATTATTATTTTTTTTTACCACAATGTGATATTAAGTTACACATAAGACTGAAACGCAGTGACATTACACAAGTTGGTGATAGATGGTTATATCTTCCACAAGTGCAAAACTCTATACTTATCATTGTGGTGGTCATATCAGAATACCCTTATGCAATTCAATTAACATCTGCATTACATAATAGGGTACTTGTGTACTTTACAGACTGATTGCAGAGAGAACCCAAGTGTCCTACACTCATTATTATTATCAATCATGGTAATGTCTAAATCCCCTTCACGGAGAGGACCCTGACGTCATCAGCCAGTGTCCAGCGTCATTCCCAGTGTCCAGCGTCATTCCTTACCATCCAAGTGAGCATAGTGGCGAACGTAGCAAGCCACCGAGCCCGAAGCGTGGCAAGCGGACAACTTTTCTTCTTTAGGTGGGGACAACTTTCGGTACTTGTGTACGTAAAGTACACAAGTACCATTTAAAACATTCATTGGGTTCTCTCTGCAATGAGTCCGTAAAGTACACAAGTACCCATAATAGTAACATTTTAAGTATGTACTGTATATGCAAAAGCAGTCAATATTTTCCCTGTATACAAACATAAAATAAGATAAATGCATTTACATCCCTTGCATTGCAACATGGTTTGTTCCAGGAGCAAATTGCTTCTTTTATTGATTTGCTCCTAACTCTGATCATGTCGTCATCTCAAGATCAGTTCTGACTAGTGTCTCCAGTAATCCGGTTTCATCAGAGGAATGCTTGTTGTTGTCTTACAAAACTTTCGTTTTTTTTTTTTTTTTCAAAAATGTTTTTATTGAAGTCAAGAAATACACTCTGGTACACAAGCAAATATGACAAGAAACAATGACATAATCACAATTTATAGCATACAATTCACTTGTGGTTTGAGGTAAAAATCTTGCCACAATTTTCTCTTTTTTAAAGATCTGTACTTCAAGTAGAATCCCTTTCACATTACATACTAAGTTTAATCATTAGATGTCAAAATCTGTCAACATTTCATTATGTTTTAATGCTTAATAACGCCTCCTAACATTTGTATGATACCTGTATGATTATCATGTGTTGCAGAGGTTATGTTAGATTGGTGAGATGTCAAAATAGAACTATTGACTCAGGATGGTTAGTGCGCATGCGCCCGGAATACAGCACGCGTTTGTAAACAACACAAGCCCCTCCCACACCCCGCCCATCAGTTTATTGTGTGCCGCCCCCGTTCCCTTACTTAGAGGCGAACTGAGAGTGGGAGAAGGCACCGCCTTCTGAATGATGGATAGTCAGTGGAGCCAATTGTTGCAGACTGATCCCATAGCAACTGTCGTTCAGTCCAATCAGTGACGTATGTGGGCAGGGTTTACGAGCTGTCAGCCTGAGCTGAGTTCTCCACGTCTGGCAGATCGGCTTTGCACAGGACAGGATCTGGGACTGGATCGCAGTGGTGTATTTTTTAGCAGTGAGGTGTGTATTACATACTGCACCCCAGTGTACGCACTAAACAGCTGGGTATGGTAAGCAGTGTATTCCTTACCATATGCTCCCGCAGCAGTGTGTGTGTGTGTGTGTGTGTGTGTGTGTGTGTGTGTGTGTGTGTGTGTGTGTGTGTGTGTGTGTGTGTGTGTGTGTGTGTGTGTGTGTGTGTGTGTGTGTGTGTGTGTGTGTGTGTGTGTGTGTGTGTGTGTGTGTGTGTGTGTGTGTATATAGATAGATAGATAGATATATATCCTACCTACATACACACACACATCTAACTGGGGGGCTGGGGGTTGAGGTCTGTATTACGTTTTATTTTTACTCTGTATCTGTGTTGGGTAATATGCAGTGTAGCTGTGTATTTTAGATGCATCATATGGTTGATTGTGTGGGTGAAATGTGTATTACACTGTAGTCTATATGCACCCTATAGTGTGTATGTACGGTGGTTATATTCATGTATATGCACTCTATAGATATGTGTGTGTGTGTGGGGGGGGGAGGACGACGACTTTATTTTTTTGTATATGCACCCCTATAGTATAGGTGAGGTGTATATTGCATATCAAATGCATCCTATAGGCGTATGTGGTGTATGAGGTTTGTATTACAGTGTATGTAAGCTATAGCTCTTGTGTATGTGTGTGGGGGATAATACTTTTTATATGCACCCTATATGTGTGGTGTAATATCTATAGTCACCCTGTAACCATGTGTGTGTGTGCGGTGTGTTTATTGTATTTTACACTCACTGTATAGGTATGTTTGTATTCTGGATGCACCCTGTAGGTGTGTTAGGTGAATTGTATATTATAGTTTACCTGCACCCTATAGCTGTGCGTATGAGGTATGTATTCTATTTTACCAGTATGTTTGCATGCGAGTGTGGGGGTTAATATTACATTCTATATGCACCCTATAGGTGTGTGCAAATTACATTCTATATGCACCCTCTGTGCATGTGTGGGGTGAGGGGTGTATTATACTAAAATATATATGCATCCTATAGGCGTGTGTGTTCTCTGAATCTAATTCTATTTTGTGTCTTGTGTGCAATATATGTTATCTTTGTCCCACATCAGTATGCATTATAATACTGTATTAGTGTATATAATCTAATTGTGAGATTTTATACACTATATGTGTCACCTAGTTTTATATTAAATATTATTTTCTTTTATCTGTGTGTATTATATACTGGATTTCTATCCAGTAACTATTTGGAGGTGTGTATATTATATACCACATGCCATTGAAGTTTATGCTGTTTACTGTGTGTATCCTGTAGTTATATGGAGGCTAGTGTTATGTACTATGTGAATTCTGTTTGCTCTGAGAGTCTACTCTGAAGTATCCTATGGTGAGGTACGTATATTCATAAACTGTAGAAGTGATGTATTATTCTATATAGTATGTACGGTACCCTTTGTAGAAATGGTGTTACTGTTTGTAGGTTCTCAATTACTTTTAAGCTTGGATAGCAGAGAACTTTGTTAATGCCAACAACACTGTTTAAAATATTGAATTAAGACATAACAAAACTTGCTGACTATATGCGAGAACCATTATAGTCAAACGCAACTATCTCTATTATGTGTAGTAACCTGCAAAAGTCAATCAGTGTTCACTTAATTAAACTCTAATAGACTGTTGGGGGTATATTTACTAAAGTGCAGGTTGTTAGAAGTGGAGATGTTGCCCATAGCAACCAATGAGATTCTAGCTATTCTAGAACACAGGTTCTCAAACGGCCTTCAGGACCCCAAACAGTGCATGTTTTCCATGTCTCCTTACAGAATCACAAGTGAGATATTAGCTCCACCTGTGGATCTTTTAAAATAAAATGTGTCAGTGACTAATGAATGCACCTGCTAGGTGACCTGGAAAATGTGACCTGTGTGGGGTCCTGAGGACCACTGTTCTAGAAGGTGCTAGATAAATGATATGTAGAATCTGATTGGTTGCTATGGGCAACATCTCCACTTCTAAAAACCCGCATTTTAGTATATATACCCCTTAGAGTCTACTTGCCGATCACAAAGGGTAGCCTTAAGCTGCATACACACGCAACAATTTTGTTAGTGAACGATTTTCGTTCAACTTTTCCTTTGAAAAATTAACTATTTTTTTTTAACGATTTTTTTCAACGATGAATGAAAAATGTTCCTTCACTTAATGAAAATCGTTCAGTTGGTCTGTCAGAAATGAACGATAAACTACAAATGGGAACGCGCATGAACGATTATCGTTCATCATTATAACTCAGAAACTGAACGATTTTTTTTTGAACGATAACGACGTCGTTCAAAAAATCGTTACGTGTGTACGCACCTTTAGTCCTATTTGATGAACCAACACACAGATTTTAGTAGTCGGGCAAATGGAACATACACTGTTTAGTGGTAAGATGGTTGTTGGCAACCATTGGTCTGCTTGTTATTGTTCGCTGACCGCACAGTTTATTTGTGAAACATGACAAAAACAGAATAGTTCTAAAAATTAGAACGTGGAGCGTTGCCATCATGAAGGTAAGTTTCTTCATAGGGGTGTGGGCGGGGAGGGGGAGCTAGTACTGGGGGCACGACTACAGCAGGCATTGCAGAAGGGGCACAACTAATGGGGGCATTGCTTAATGGGCACAGCTACAGGGGCTTTGCATAAGGGCCACAACTGATGGGGGCCTTGCTTAATGGGCACAACTACAGGGGGCTTTGCAGAAGGGGCACAACTAGTGGGGGCATTGCATAATGGGCACAGCTAGAGGGGGCATTGCAGAAGGCACAACTACTGAGGCTTTCTCAATGTATTTTATGTGGTTCTGGATTTCAATATGTATTTTATTTGGATATGTATTTTTAATGTAATTTATGTGGATCTGGCTTGTTTCTGTGTATTTTATGTGAACGTGACTTTTTCAATGTTTCTTGTATATTGCTCTGGCTTTTTCTTTCACTTCAACAGTGAAAATTTTATATTAGGAAGATTATGTTAAATGTGTATTTTCAATGAGCTGGGCTCGCCCCCAGTGTGACTAAAAACGGGGGTGTGACACAAGGTCATGTTCATACGAATGTCATACCAAAGGCGTGCGCACAAAATGGGTGTGTCCTTGTGACAGGTAGGCAACGCCCCATTTTTGCGCACACTCCGCATGCTATCGGCTCTTTCACTTGACTACATATAGTTTTGGGCTCTTTGCCTCTGATTGGTTGGCCACCCCTGCACTAGACTATATGAAAGATATATTGTTGAACGTTATCGTTCACTTTTATCGTCTAGTGTGTATACGGCATTACAGAATCACAAGTGAAATAATTATCTCCACATGTGAATCTTTTAAAATATGTGAGTAATGAATACACCTGTGTACCTGCTGGGTGACCTGGAAAACGTGAACTGTATGGGGTCCTGAAGACAGAGTTTGAGAACCACTGCAAGATGTTGCTTGGGATAGCTGGTCCTTCTGGGACCACATATAATAATTTGTGACATGCTTGGTCTAAACCAGTGGTTTTCAGGACCACAAACAGTTCACATTTTTCCAGGTCACCTAGCAGGTGCACAGGTATATTTAATACTCATTGACACATTTGAAAAGTTCCACAGGTGGAGCAAATTATTTCACTTATGATTCTGTGAGGAGACCTGGAAAACATGATATGTTTGTGGTCCTGAGGACAGAGTTTGAGGACCTATGGTCTAAATCAGCGTTTTTCCAAGTCTAGTCCTCAGAAATACTTAACAGTGCATGTTTTTCAGATCTCCTAGCTGTGCACAGGTGTGTTAATTGCTGGCTAAAATATTTTAAAAGATCCACATGTGGTGGTAATTATTTTAACTGTGATTCTGCGATATATAAAACATGCGCTGTTAGGGGCAGCACCAGTGCAAGGTTTCTTGGCACCCTAGGCAAAATATAAGCCTACCCCTCCCCATCTCCACCAATACTCACTTTCCAGACTATCAGGTAATACTGTGGATGTGGCTTCTTAGAAGTTTTACAGCTGCCACTGTCAGAGAAATGTAATCCTGGTAAGAACAGAAAAGTGTGGACATTTCCAGGGTCAGAACATTACTAGCTAGTAGCTAGGCATATGAGCGGGATCGGTATGAATGATCTTTACATGAGCCCGGCGGTTGAAATGCCGACGCCGGCAGCCCGAACAGTGCAGATCCCGACAGGGAAGGTAAGTACGCTATACTCTACCCCTCTCCCCACCCCACCCCACCCCTAACCCTCCCTTAGCGGTGGCTAACCCTAACCTCCCCCTCTAGTGCCTAAACCTAATCCCTCCCCCCCCCCCCAGCACCCTAACCTTAACCCACCTGGGGGTGCCTAACCCTAAGTCCCCCCAGGAGCCCCTAAACCTAACCCTCCCTCCCCCGCGGCTGTCCACTCGTGACGCCCGGCTTACGTTCGTTCGGTATGCCGGGCGTCGGAATCTCGATGTGTGGATAATGATAGGCGTCGGGATTTCGAAGCCTATCATTACTTCCGTGCCGGGATTCCACAGTCGGTAAAAGCTGGAGGTCGGCATTCTTGGCTACATACCATATGAGCAGCTGATAACTATGTGACAGGGGTGATAGCATTGCATGGCCTCAGCAGTACCCTCCAGCAGGCCAGGCCCACCACACTGCTGGCTATAAGTGCTCCGTGTCACACCTTAGTCCATATGGCGCTACTGTTTGCGGGTCTCCTGCTGATGCCATCACTTCCCAGAGAGCTACTGGGACAGAGGAGCCCGGTGATCGCCTCAGAGTGCATGTTGAAGTTAAACCGCCACAAGTTTATCCACACGGTCATCTTAACGTGCAGGGGGTCCAAGTGAAAGCAGTTGTCCCTGGTGCAGAGGAGTAAAGGGGCGAGCCGCAGGTCAGGGTGTGTAGCACATGGGGGACCACCCAACCTACGCACACCGACCCACAGATGTCTCCTCCCCGGCCAATTGGAAATGAGAGGGGCAGGCACACTTGTCGACTCGGAGTAGGCGCAGTAGTTAATGGAGGAATGGATCTCAGGGATCCATTCCTGACGTCATCGGGTGCTACCCGAAATAGGCCCGTATGCCACAGGTTGCTGACCCCTGGTCTCTCAGAGACAGCCTTCATTTTTCTCCCAGGCAGCCTCAGCGGGACACCTCCTCAGGTCCCGGCACCATTACGCAGCTGCATAATGGAAGAGCCTGCACTGGTTGGGGGTTCCTGAGGACTGGAGTTGAGGAAACACAGGTTACACTGATAACATTGACCATCCAAATAACTACATGTGTGGTCACCATTGTTAATAGTGAAACATTCCAAAAGTGTCTACTGTGTTAACTGCAGGTAAATGTGCAAGTATTGGACCTATGACTGATGTAAAATGTACGTTGATTTTTGAAATGCAATCCGTGGTACTAAACATTTAAGGGTGTGGTATATTTTGATGAAATGTCGACAAAATGTCCCTGGTGGTCTAGAGGGGATTTACCGCGTACATCGGCTCCAGCAGTGTCTTCCTGGTCCTGCAGTCAGGTGATGATGACTTCCAGTGGATCCAGTTGCTATGCCTGCGGCGTATATCGCTAAGCCTAACCCTCCCTTTTCTGTACAGGCAGAATGTAGACATTGTGATCATGTCAACAATCGTCATATGCTGACATGTTCATTGTTGACACCATAACTGTAGACATTGTAATCACTACATCCCAACATTTACGATGATCTGTTACACAACAAAACTTATATACAGTATATGTGTGTGCGTGTGTGTATACAGGGCTATTTTTCTGGAAAAATAGGTTCAGGAACTGTGGGTGGAGCTACTGGGGGTGGGGCTATAGAAAAACGTGTGTGTGTGTGTGTGTGTATATATATATATATATATATATATATATATATTATATACACACACACCCCCACCCACCCCCCGTAACCAGACTTTTTGGTGCCCTGTGCCAGAAAGAGCATTTGCGCCCCCCTCATTTTTCAAAGGGACATAATGCACCCAAAAAGGGCCATGGCTTCACGGGGAAGGGCCAGGGAAGAGATGGGAGAGGCCAGGAGATGCTGGGGATAAAGTAAAAGGAAGCTGCAAGCAAGAATGATATTAAACAGAAATTTGACAGGCCCAAACAGCGCCCCCTGACCTGTGGTGCCCTGTGCGATCACACTGGCCGCACTACCCTAGCTACAGCCCTGTGTGTGTGTGTGTATGCACCAATGCTCTTTCTGGCACAGGGCACCAAAAAGTCTGGTTACGGCTCGCTGTGTGTGTGTGTCTAATATATGTATATCTCTCTCTCTCTCTCTCAATAGGGACTTTAAAGTAAAACTTATCTTATGGAAAATACATTTTACCAAGGACATTACGTCAGTGTTAATGAGAGGTACAGGAACCGTGTTCCTGATGAAAAATAGCACCGTGTATGTCAATACAAAAAGGCAGGGGCACTCCGAGGATTAGTTTCAGCTGGTTTATAAAGTAGTATACGTGCTCAAAATACAGCCAACGTTTCATAGCCTAACTGCCCCTTTTGTCAAGGTGAGCAGTACAGCAACCAAAGTACAATCCACACCATATATAACACACTGCTTACCTTAAACGCTGTTGGGTTACCACTGAGCTGGAGTATGCCAGGCCAGGGGGGACACCATGCCAGGCAGGTAGATAGAGACACTCGGGAGTATACTACTTCTTTATAAACCAGCCGAAACTAATCCTTGGAGTGCCGCTGCTTTTTTGTATTGACCATCTAGAATCCCACAGCACTTTACCACACACCCCCTTACTGGCCGCGCTTTAACTTGATGGTTCGAGGTGAAACAAAGTGCAGGTTATTTCCACTACAAAGTGATCAAAGTGATGCAGTTTTCATAAAAATCAGTTTAGAAGATTTTGCGCCAACTTGGAACAAACAGACCGTCACAACGTTCTTATTATATTAGTATAGATATATATTGTGTGTGTTTTTTTTTTTTTATATACACATATTGGCATAAAGATTGTTCATTGGATATCTGCAGAGAATCTTATATATAAAATGAATTGGTCTGTTAGTTTGTTTGTCTGTCTGGTTATGCATTCGTACACCCCTGCACCGATTGGGATGCAACAGAGACGAGGTGGTCCGGTTGGATCCTGGCCAGGTTTTAGGGAGGTTAAGGTCCCGTTCAGACCTTCCATTGGTGAATGCTGGGCAGATCTTTGACCCTGTTCTGAGCCTTCCACTGGATACATTTGGATAAAAACGGGTAACCTTCGATCCCAGAAGACATACTAGGGGGTTTGAGGTCCCAGTCGGACCTCCCGTTTCTGTACGCTGGGCAGAACTTTGACCTGGGGAGCCTGTTCTGGGCCTTCCACTGGATTGATTTGGATGAAAACTTCAGAGGGGTGGCAATTGGTCTGGTATGCCTAACGGAGTGGTTGAGGTGTTATGCCTAATGGAGTGGTTGAGGTCCCGGTCGGACCTTACGGCGGGGAGCACCGGGCAGAATTTGACCCCGGGAGCCAGTTCGGACCCGGGGAGCTTGGTCTGAGCCATTTACTGGATGGATTTGGACGAAAACGTCAAAGAGTGGTAACATTGGATGCCAGAAGACATACTCGGGGGTTTGAGGTCCCGGTCGGACCTCCCGTTGGTGTATGCTGGGCTGAACTTTGACCTGGGTAGCCTGTTCTGGGCCCTCCACTGGATGGATTTGGATGGAAACTTCACAGAGGGGTGGCAATTGATTTGGGATGCCTAATGGAGAGGTTGAGGTCCCGTTCGAACCTCACGGCGCAGGGAGCCTGTTGTAGGCCTTCCACTGGATGGATTTGGATGAAATCACATAATAAAACTTATTAACTTAAGATTTAAACCTGGGCAACGCCGGGTACTTCAGCTACATTAAATATTGTCCCTACCAACCAATCTTATTCTCAGTGTGTTTTGTTAGTGCTGTTTAATAAAATGAAAGTAAGCATTTGATTGGTTACCACCTTTTCTACACAGACTTTATTAATATCTTTCAGCATGTTTTGCTTTTGTCAAACTGTGTGGAGATGAGGTGATTTCTGCAATGTACCCTATGTACGGGTTGGGTATGGGATACCGGCCCTAGGGAATCTCCCCCTAGTGCCTAAATCTAACCGCCGTCCCCCGGCACCCTAAACCTAACCCTTTCCCACCCCTAGTGCCTAACCCTAACCCTCCCTTTAGTGCCTAACCCTAACCCTCCCCTTAACCTTACTACTTCCGTTTGGGATGCTGCCTCCGGGATTCTGTCTAGTGTCGGGATTCTGGCGCCGGCATCCTGACAGCTGGGATATCAACTACATCTCCTATGTACACGTATGTACCCTACAGTTTAATATACTATAAAATATTCACTTTGATGCGTTATGATCTATTCTATATGTACCCTATTGCTGTGTGGATTTGAGGTGTGCACTTATACACTAGTTATACTGTACGGATATGTAGAGGTGTGTACTTTAAAAAAAAATAGCAAAGTAGTGTACAAATGAAGTGTGTGTGCTTATATGTATCCATTAGTAGTGTGTAGCTGGGTTGTAGAACATATTCTAATTGTGTTTATTCATAATTTATACCCTATAACAATATGAGG
This sequence comes from Taudactylus pleione, assembly GCA_031769625.1. Lineage (NCBI taxonomy): Eukaryota > Metazoa > Chordata > Amphibia > Anura > Myobatrachidae > Taudactylus > Taudactylus pleione. The sequence goes on along the minus strand of JAUIMM010000012.1, from coordinate 12,205,367 downwards.
TGTTATATATATTCTAGTACCCTACAGTATAGCAAAGTAGTGTACAAATGAAGTGTGTGTGCTTATATGTATCTATTAGTAGTGTGTAGCTGGGTTGTAGAACATATTCTAATTGTGTTTATTCATAATTTATACCCTATAACAATATGAGGTGTTATATATATTCTAGTACCCTACAGTATAGCTACATACAGAGGTGAGTTGTATACTTAACATATCCACACAATCATGATATATAATTAGGTACTGTATGTACCCTAAAACTGTGTGTTATAAACTGCATGTATACTATGGTTATGTGGAGGGGATGCAGTCAGGAAGCCGACGGTCGAAATGCCGACCGCTGGTTTCCTGACTGTCTAATCCCGGCAGGGGTCTAATGATAGGTGTTGAAATCCCGATGCCTATCATTATGTCTATGCCGGGAGCCTGATGCCCGGCATACCGAACGAAGGTAAGCCGGGCGGCAGGTGTGGACAGCCGCTGGGGGAGGGTTAGGTTACGGGCTCGCGGGGGGCAGGGGGGGGGGTTAGGGTTAGTCACCCCCGGGGGGAGGTTAGGGTTAGGCTGCGTGAACGGTTACGTTTAGGCACTTAGGGGGAGGTCATACATACTGATTCCGTGTGGAGGTGAGCTATTAATCTATTTCCAGTTGTATATTTGTAATACATATACTAGGGGTGGCCAAACTTTTGAACTTTGTGATCTACTTGTAAAGCTAAAATCCTTTCGTGATTTACCGAGCCCGAAAAAGGGGACGTGGCCTTGCAGCAAGGGGAGTGGGGTTTGTCTTGCCAAAATCACACATAGCATCCCCAATTCAAATTACGCCACAGAGTAGCACAATCTTTTTCACATTACACTGCACATAGTGCCCCTGATTCACATCACACTTCATAGTATTGTCCCTTATTCACTTTACGATACACAGTAGGGCCCCTTATACACAATGCCCACAGTAGTAGTGCCCCTTATACAATATCCACTGTAGTAGTGCCCCTTATGTAATGCCCCCTCTAGTAGTGCCCCTGTTGCAGTGCCTCTAGTAGTGCCCCTTATGCAGTGCCCCCAGTAGTAGTCCCCCTTCCCAGTGCAGAACATGCCCCATACTCCTGTGCAGAACTTACCTGTCTTCATGCTGGGCAGGCTGCTTTACCGCTGTAGTCTGCTGCTGACTGGATCCGGCAGGAGCACAGGCATCTCTGATCGCTTCAGAGGCCAGCGTTCCCAGTGGTGTGCACTGAATCACTGGGAACGCTGGCCTCTGTGTCATGCTGTATGTGTGGAGGTGAGATATTATACTGTAGCCTATAACCTCGTAGAGGTGAGGTACATATAGTCAATAACTATGAAAGAAGTGTGTATTATAGTATTTGTAAAATATAGTGGGTATATAGGTTTGCAAAAGCTTTGAAGTGAGGGTGACAGAATATTTTGTTTAAACAACACTGTTTAAAATATTTAATATAGACATGACAAAAGTTGGTCCTATCCTATAACTGTGTATAGCTCCGTTGTGTTGTATACTGTATGTACCAAAAACAGGTGAATGTAATTTAACTACTGTGAATACCATGTTATTGTGTGGATGTATTTTTTTTTTTATTATATACTAGTTTGGGCAGGGCAGGGCGCCGGCCGTGAGCTTCTGCGTGTAGATTTGACGTGCTCCCGAAAAAAGGCATGGCCGATTGGGGAGGGGCATGCCCAACACTAATGGAGGTGCTGGGCTTCCCCCAAGCTCTACCCTCATGGTGAATAGATGTCTATTCCCCGGATGGTGATCGGTCGCCACAACTTTCCCCACCTGTGGGACACTGCAGCCTGTGGGTGGGAAAGGCACCAGGCAGGCTGTTTTTGCGGGGTGCCGCTAAAAGGGCAGGGTGCACTTTGCCCTTTCAAATCGGGCAGGGCATAAAACAGCCTAGCGGGAACACTATATACTTTATTTATCATATGGCTGTGTTAGAATATACATTAAATATTCTAGTCCATGTACCATTTAAATATATAAGGGGAGGTGTACATTTTACTGTATGTTACCTATAATAATTTAGAGGTGACCTTGTGCTTATATACCGTGTATTATGTGCCTTGACCCACATATATGGTTGTGGATCCTCTGTATATAGAACTAGAGGTGTGTATAACCATTTTCTGCTATAGCCATAATACAAGTAAGTTGTCATGCACGCATGTGGCCAGGAAAATCAAAACAATTATCTGGAATACATTGGGCCAATTCCTCGATCCCAGATACTGGGGTCGGGGTTTCAGTGAATGCAACGTGCTGGATTTCCCTGATTTGCCTATCCCGACCAAAGTATCGCGATAAGCAAATCTGTGATTTTAACATGAAGAATTTGACCGATTTCCCCAATGGATCGGCGATCATGAATGTTATTTCTGACCGGTGGGTGGCGGTTCCGGTCGGATTGGGGAATAGGTGAAACGGCTGGCTGATGTATGCGGCCCATTACTTAGTGACTAAGCCCTGTTGTGGTGGCTGCTCTTCTTGGATTGGACTGGAATCATATTAACAAATTTAATAGGGCTTCAACTCACTGTATCATTCATTTGTGCCTAAGGATTTAAATTAAGCACTGTCTGCTTTTAATTTCTGGCGTCTCAACTGTGTGTTGTTCTCCACAATTATATTTCAGTATTTTTTTTGGTGAAATTCGGTGTATAGTGTGTGTTTTTTTTTTTTTCTCCATTGGTGAATGCTAACTATCTGTGTGTTTTCTTTGCATCGCTGATGCACATTTTGTCTACATCCTTTGTGGTACTACTGTTGTGCTATCCCCAGTTCTTAGATTTTGTTTAGATCTTAATCTACCTTTCCCTGGTTTTCCAGCTTGCTTGGGTCCCTGGGTATGTGTCTCCCACCTACGTTGTCTCTGTGACTCTGGATCCAGCTTACCGCATAATGGGCTGACGGAGCCCCGTGACCCGTACACTCTCTCGGGGAGGAGAATGACCCACAGAGTTAGCCCAGTCAAAGCCTACGACTTCCTTCTGAAGTTTCTGCTTGTTGGGGATAGCGATGTTGGTAAAGGGGAGATTCTGGCCAGCCTGCAGGATGGATCCACTGAATCTCCATATGGTTACAACATGGGTGAGTTTTTTTTAGTTTTTTTATTTTTCTTGTATGTTTAATAAAGCCTTCTCCAAAATGCTTGAGGCTTTCTCAGTTTGGACATGCTGTTTTTAAGCCTATCGAATAACAAAGTGATCAGTCCTTGTTTTAGGATATAAAAACCTGTTTAACCTGTAAGAACACCAGTAGTTGAAGTTAACAATTTTTCCTCTCTAATATAGTTTTTCTTAAGGTTACTATTCTTGTGTTAAAGTACTGCGCTTTATTCTTTGATAGGCCAGCGTCTGAATGGCAGAACTGAGCCAGTTAAAAATAATTAAGTTGAATCAGGTTTATAAAAAAAATACTTTTTAAAACTGCCTTTGGGTAATAGATGCCATTTTGTGTTTTTGTTTTTGTGACTTGTATTGATGAAATCTGTTCCTTTTTTAAATTGTAACCTGAATGCACATGGTATTGTAAAATATGTTTATTATAAATTTTACAATGTGCCATCATATTAGTTACATATACAGGTTACGTATCTAAACAGTATGTACAGTTGTGTCTATACAAATGAATGTACAGATTTGTTACAGTTTTTTTCTTTTTGCCTTTTGTGAAGTACGAGATCATGAAAGGTTGGCAATTGGTGAAGTTTGATGTCGTTGTGAATCCTCACTGTCTCAACAGTCGGATGTGAGGAATCTGTGTTATACTCAACGATGTATTTCCATCCAAAACCCCTTTGAGCAGAATCTGTACTAATATATTATATATCCTGCAGATAAGCTTTTAAATATGCATTGTGTGATAGCACTTTTCTGACTGGTCATCTTAGAAGGTGCCAATATAGCATGGTAATGTAATAGGGCCTGTGACTTGTGGGTCAAGTTCAGAACTGCTTTTACTTAACAAAAGAATACCTGCCACAGAAGTAACAGGTCCATATTAAATGAACCCTCACTTTTTTGTTTTTACTGTTTCTGGATCAGTGCAACTAAATATGTACAGAATGTTTGTATTTAATTGACATATATATTTTTTAAGCCATTATACAAATACTTATTAGAAAATAGCAGATGTGCAAAGCAAAATGATCGTTAATAGGAGAAGCTAGACATATTTTGGGTGTGGTTATACAACTAGACTATCTGATAATGAAGAATGTCACATTTCCTATGGAGGAATTTGGATAACCTGTATATTGCGACACCTTGTAATTTGTTAGTTGTCAGGGTGTCACCCTCTGCTGGAACGCCTGTATGCATATAATTACAGCCTCTCTTGAGAGCAACAGGTGTATGGAAGTACTGCAGGTCAACCTGTTTACAGAAAACTAGATTTCAATGACAATAAAATGGCAAATTGTTTAGTATTGATTATTGCTACAGTGGGTCTGATTCTGAGTAGGACACCGACGATGTCTGACGCAGTGGAGCGATGCTTTTCATTTACGCAAGCGGCAGTACAGGTTTGGACGCACGGTAGCAGATATGTAAGGGACGTTCCTGGTCGGTGATTGGCAGGTAACAAGGGGGTGGCACAGAGATGTTGCGTCTTATGAGTGTCAGAGTTGTGTCGCTGAAAGTGGTTGTGTACAGAGACGCACAGCCACTCGCATAAGGGGGCAATGTGCAAGTTTTGATGGTGCGACACACACAGTGCTATTTCAGCAGCTATGCACAGTCGGATGCACAGATGTACAGGGAAGGGTTGTGTAGCAGCATTAGTAAAAAGTTGCAGTTGTGACTGAGGCAAAAGGAGCAAGGACACCGCCACATGCGTCTGCGCAGATTCAGCTCCAATGTGTCACTTCATTGAAAGTTGCATACCTCCATATCCAAAATAGCAGAAAGCAAAGATGTAACGAACCACCCTCTCACTGTGATTTCCAGATTTGGTGCCCCTTCCGGGAGGGAGCAGCCAGATCGGCATTACAAGGGAGGCGCGGCCATCATGAGCAGGCGGGGCCGGCCAGACGACGTGTATTTGTGGGTAGAGTGTGGGTGGGACCACACAATTGCGTCACCATGGCCCCGCCCCCGCTACACAATGCCGATATTACAGGCATTGTGAAGCAGGGGGCGGAGCCAAAATGACGCGATTCACAGTGAATTGCGTCACCGCCCCCCCCCCCTGCTGCGGGGCTTCTAAGGTAGTGCGGGGGGGATAGGAGGGGTGTGCTGCAGCCGGGAGGATTGACTGCCTTTCTGGGAGGTCGGGAACGGCACCCGATTTTCAGGAGGCTCCCGACCAAATCGGGAGGGTAGGCAAGTATGCGCTGACCCCAAAACTTAAATCACGGATGGACGGCACCAAAGTTAAACAAATAACTTTGTCTTGTTACAGTTTTTTGTGTTTCAAACAAAAGCACTTCTCAATATTTGGTGGGTTTGCCTGTCACCACCTCTGTGTGTTCACATCAGTGTATTCAGGAAAAAATTCAAGCTGGCTGTGTGTTATTCACCCGTCCCAATAGGCTATAGTTCTTAGATGCAGTGATTTAAGACAATAAAATATTTGCAGCTTCCCTTTCAGCCAATCTCCATGGGACATATTAAGTTCTCAAATACAGCAAAGACAGTAGTCTTTTTCATGGTATACAATTTCACATTTCATTTCATTTTGTAAAACTTAAAAGAAGCATGTACTAAAAATATATAATTAGTCTTCTCATACATGCATACATAGGCATCAACTCATCCAAAATTTGCTCCAAGCCATGTCAACAACATGTTTCATATTGTACGCCTGAGGAGGTCACATCGGCACACCATGAGCTGTAGACAAAACGGGTCGGGTATGGAAATCCATTAGCCTTATCCCAATTAGATTGGATTTAGATATTTCCTTTGTATGGTGTAATTATTCAGATAAGTTGTTATTGTTTTTTTTAATAATGTATGTTTGATACTTCTCATATAATAGAAATTATTTGTAGTCTTAAATTACTACATTTCGAAGGTATTATTATTGTTTTCCTGAACATGTTTGCTGAAAGGAATTGGCAGTATCCAGAAATACTATAAATATCTGTAATGGTTCTCGTGGTGTGGTCCTACATTGAAATTGTTTCAGATAAACCTGTATTTCTTATGTTTTTGGTATGATGACAGCCACACTTTTGGATTTGGTTCACAATTGGATCGATCGATCTATGGGGTGTATCTATGAGTTCAGGGGCACCTAGGTTCAGGGGGGTCCACACCGCACACCCTGCACCGATTTTTTCAATACTTACCTATGTAGAGTCCCATGTTGGCGGTAGCAGCGTTGTACAAATTGCCTGGAAAATGGCCACAGCGGCCATTTTCCTGGTGTTTTGCGCATGCATAGCCGGGAAATCGCTGGGACAATGACTGCTGTGACATTTCCCTGGTGACTTGCGCATGCGCAGAAGACTCTGACATAGCACTAGAGTCTACTCTAGTACCCGGAATCTGCTACACACAGTGTGCTGCCGACCATCAGGTAGAGAGGAAGGATCCCCGGCAGAGACTGCACATGGGCTTCCTCCTCTCTTAATATACCCCTTATCTGTCTGTCTGTCTATGAGATACAGGTTTAGGTTAATTTTTCAGTGATTTGCAGGTATTTTTCATCTAAAGATGGGATCTGCAAATCCTGAAAGTGCCCATGCATCTCAAAGGGTCGTTATGAACACTAGACAGAAGTCTCTGGATTGTTCTATCAGTGAAATAGAAACAAAGGGCCAGATTCAGACCCGCTCGCGAGCGCTATGTGCTCGCAAGCGGGTCGATGGTGGCCCAGTGCGCATGTGCGCGATGGAGCCTTAACCACCCCTGATGGGAGGCTATTCCACTTATCGACTACCCTTTCTGTGAAGTAATTTTTCCTCTAATTTCCTCTGAGCCTACCTCCCTCCAGTTTCAGTGCATGTCCTCGTGTTCCTTTACTTCTCTTCCTATGAAGAATGCTTCCCTCCTGTCCTTTGTTAAGCCCTTCATGTATTTGAAAGTTTCAAAGTTTCTGTCATGTCCCCCCTTTCCCTTCTCTGCTCCAAACTACACATATTAAGATCTTTTTTAGTCTTGGGTAAGTTCTGTGATGTAGGTAATGCACCATTTTAGTTGTCCTTCTTTGTACAGTCTCTAATGTATTTATATCCTTCTGGAGATATGGCCTCCAGAATTGAACATGGTATTCTAGATGAGGACATACCAAAGACATACACAGGGGCATTATTACTACTTTTTTTTTTTTTTTTTTTCTTGCTACTGATTCCTCTCCCTATGCAACCAAGCATCTGACTTGCCTTCCTCAATGCTTTGGTGCTTTGCTTGCCTGTCTTCAAGTCATCTGAAATGGTTACTCCTAAATCCCTTTCCTTCTCTGTATTTTCCAATATATTTAGCCTTTGGGTTATTGAGACCCAAATGCATAATTTTATTTTTTTTTACATTAAAATGTAGTTGCAATGTTTTTGCCCATTCCTCTAGTCTACCCAGATCCTCAGTAATTTGTTTTACCCCTCCTGGTGTGTCTACCCTGTTGCATATGTTTGTGTCATTTGCATAAAGGGCATACTTTCCCTTCTATACCATTTGTAATATCACCAACAAAGATATTTAAAAGCACTGTTCCAAGTACAAATCCAATGGTAAACTTTCCCTCCTGTGAATGCACTCCATTTACTACAACTCTCTGTTTCCTATCCTGCTACCAAGTTCTTATCCATTTAACTGTCTGAATCAAATCCAAAACTTTAAAGTATATTTGGCAGTCTGCAATGTGAGACCATGTCAAAAGCCTTACTAAAGTTTAGATAAGCTGGATCTACGGCCCCCCTTGATCTATTACTTTTGTCACCCAGTCAAAAAAGTCAATAACATTTGTTTGGCATGATCTCCCCCATTAATCCCTGCTGTTTGGGATCCTGCAAATAGTTGGATTTGAGATATTCCACAACTCTTTCTTTTAATAGTGTTTCCATTTCTTTTTCCCACTACTGATGTAAGGCTTACTGGTCTTACTTGCTTCTTGTTTGCTTTCACTTTTGTACAGTGGTATTACATTTACTCTTTTACAGTCCTCTGGAATCATTCCTGATACTAGCAACTGGTTGAATAATTCTGTTAATGGTGTTACCAGAACCCCTTTAAGCTCTTTTAATATCCTTGGAAGTATCCCATCCGGGCCCATTGATTTATCCACTTTCAGTTTTGAGAGTTCTGTTAGGACCCTTTTCCTCTGTACTTTCATGTGCCTCATATTTATGAATGCCTGTGGCCCCTCCTTCTGTAGTGAATACTGAACAAAAATAATTTAGGTTGTAACTGGTGCTGTGCTTGGGGTGCTTCAGGGGTGAGTGGGTAACTGGTGCTGTGCTTGGGGTGCTTCAGGGTGAGTGGGTAACTTGTGCTGTGCTTGGGGTGCTTCAGGGGTGAGTGGGTAACTGGTGCTGTGCTTGGGGTGCTTCAGTGGTGAGCGGGTAGCTGGTGCTGTGCTTGGGGTGCTTCAGGGGTGAACGGGTAACTGGTGCTGTTCCACGGGTGGGGGTGCTTCAGGGGTGAGTGTGTGACGCAGGGGGTGGGGTGTCTGAGTTACCTAGAAACCCCCCCTACCCAATGATCTTTCACCACAGGGGACCATTTTTAATTTTTTTTGTTAGAGGTGATCAGGGATCTGTACCAGTTACTCGGCTGCAGCTACCTGCCCCCTTATATCCACCACATCATAACTGAGAGGCTGACTGAATCTAGGGGGAGGTGCAGTGGCAGCGCGTAGCTCCTCCATTTCCATGGGGCTTTGAGGGACCTGGTAACGCACCGACTCACCACTTTTCACTCTGTTCCGATAGCCGCAGTTGTAATTCTGGTTGCGGGGTGGGGGAGTGGTGTGTTTATTTGCATGCATGTTTTTAATTGAAGTGTGTGTGTGTGTGTGTATGTGTGTGTCCCTTGAGGGGGTCTGGATTAGTGTAGTGATGTGGGATCTTGTAAAGGAAAGAGGAAGAGGTGTGAAGACAGGATAGAGGGGGGCATGATAATCAGGGTGTGATAATATTAAATGCAGAGGGGACTTTCAGGTTAGAGGGGGGCTGGGTGGTATGACAGACAGGGTTTGATATTACATGCAGAGGGGACTTTCAGGTTAGAGGGGGGTATGACAGACAGGGTGTGATATTACATGCAGAGGGGACTTTCAGGTTAGAAGGGGGTATGACAGACAGGGTATGATATTACTTGCAGAGGGGGCATTCAAGTTAGAGGGGGGGTGGGGGTATGACAGACAGGGTATGATATTATTTGCAGAGGGACTTTCAGGTTAGAGGGGGGTATGACAGACAGGATATGATATTACTTGCAGAGGGGGCATTCAGGTTAGAGGGGGGGTATGACAGACAGGGTATGATATTACTTGCAGAGGGGGTATTCAGGTTAGAGGGGGGGTGGGGGTATGACAGACAGGACATGATATTACTTGCAGAGGGGGCATTCAGGTTAGAGGGGGTGGTATGACAGACAGGGTATGATATTACTTGCAGAGGGGACTTTCAGGTTTGAGGGGGGGATGACAGACAAGGTGTGATATTACATGCAGAGGAGAATGTGCGTGGATAGAGGGTGTGCTGTTACACTGGGGGAGCTTTTAAGCTGTAATAAAGCTAATTAAACTAATTAGTAAAGCTTTATTAAACTAATTAGTGTTCATTATTTCTTTCTGTGTAGTTAGATATTCAAAAAACCTTAATTCAGATGGGACCCAGAAAAGTTCAGGTAGGACCCCAATTTTCTAAAGTAATGAGTCCCTGGCACCCACATTTTCTGTGGCTCAGCACGATCACTGCTTATATACTTAAAAAAAGATTTGCCCCCTTTATCTACTGACTGGGCCATTTTCTCCTCAGCTTCTGCCTTGGCACGCCTAATCACCTTCTTAGCCTCCTTCCTTCTGGCAAGATACACCTCTCTGTCGTTATTATTTTGAGTCTGCTTATATTTCCTAAAAGCCATATTTTTTGCTTTCACACTAGTTGATACCTCTTATGTAAACCACACTGGCTTCCCTTTCCTGGTGCTTTTCCTAACCATTTTTTAATACAAAGGTCTGTAACCTTTAGTATTGCATATTTTTATTTTTCCCCACCTTTCCTGCACTCCTTCCAAGTTCTTCTAATCGGCGCATTCCAACATGTTGGACAACCTGATTCTGAAAATGTTTTGGTCTGAATTGGCGATTGATGAACCCCCATATAGCCGAATATTATATATAACATTTTTTATAGAATCATCTGCAAAATGCATAATTGGCCCAATTGATTACTCATGTATGGGTCCCTTTAACTAGTTTTGTGTAATGTTTAAGTATTGTCAAAGCTAAACATTACTAGGGGGGATTTCAAATAGAGGCGAAAATCATGTTTTCACGGGTGTTAACTTACCACGCTTATCGTCTGATAATTTCGCTTCTGCCTGTATACAGGTGTTAACTTATTGTGTAATCCAATTAGGAAATTGGTGATAAGTGTTTCACCCGATTATTCTTGCTGGTTTTTACACTCGTTAAGTGGTGAAAATGGGGAAATCTGCCTGTACCCCAAAAAAAGACAACCAATATTGGATAACAGTATAGAGGTCTATTGGTAGCCATAATAAAAGTATGTGGGGTTCTTACATTGTGTCATATGGCTGTTATAAGCATTTTTCTCAAACAGTGAAATAATGATAGAAAGCAAGTGTTATTTGTCATTTTCAGTCACTTTTCAAAAAAAACAAAAACTTAGAGGTGTATTTTAACACCCGCCTGCAATCTTAAAAACACCTGTCCCATTCATACAGCAGCACCCCCATATACCTGTCCCAGATTAATTAACCCATTTTCCTTCACTTTGCACATTTTCACCCCAAAAATGGCATGTTATTATTGATCAAAGTAAACTAATTAAAAATTACATTTTGCCTAATTAGTCATGAAGGAGGGTGTCCCAGTGGTTCTGAACAAAGGCCCTCATTCAGAGCCGTACGCTCTGAGCAGAGCGCACACTCTGAATGAGGGCCGGGCTCCATTTTCATGGAGCGTCCTCCTGGACGCTCGTATAGCTGTGGGTCACCACCCACAGGCTATACGAGCGTGCATTGTGATGGTCGCGATGGTCGAGACCATCGCGACCATCGAATTTGCGAGCCGGAGCCTGCGGTTGAGGTTTTCAACTGCAAGCTCCGGAGTGATTTTGGCTCTATCAGAGCCAAAATCACTCCCACTGACATCACTAGTGATGTCAGTGGGCCGGCTTTTGACGGGAGGCGTTCCCGTGGGAACGCCCCCGTCAGGGAGGCACGCCCCCGGCACGCCCACCAAAGGGGGCGTGCTGTCAATCAACATTGACAGCACGCCCCCTTTGATCGGACACAACGAGCGAAGGACTTTCCTTCGCTCGTCGCGTCTGGCGCATGCGCACGACGGAGCTCCCTCCGTCGTGCGCATGCTCAGTCCATAACATCGACCCACTTGCGAGCGGACAGCCGCTCGCGAGTCGGTCTGAATCAGGCCCAAAGTCCTGACATTTTTACCTTTTTAAAATAGAGATTTTCCCCAACTTTTCACCTGCTCAGGAAGTGGTGAAATAAAATTTGTGTTTAAATCCAATGGAGAATTATCTGGTGCTAATTTCACCTGTAATTGTACTTGGCGATAACCACTTTTCACGAAAAGCCAAAACTTCACACGAAAACAGTTAATCGCCTCTAATTTAATTCCCCTTATTGCTGTTTATTTAACAGACTGATTACAATCTGCACAGAAATATCAGATCACAGTATTTTTTGGTAAACAGCTTATAGTAAGATACCTTGTGTCATTGGGATATAATCATAATGTCGATACTAAACATGTCGGCATCTGCAGAATATCAACAGGTTCACAATGTTGACAAATGTTGCGATTCTGCAGGAACCGGATGGTTAGGGTTAGGCTGTGGCAGCGTAGGGCCAGGGTTAAGCACTAGGGGGAGGATTAAGGATATCATAACCGCCGCAAAATTAGCCGAAAGTCATCAGGATGTTACCCCCAGACCCGAAAGACACACCTTTAGCTACTGCACCCACCATACCAGGTGAGTTATCACTAGAACACCAGGGACTTTTGTTCACATTCTAATCTTGTTGATGCTACATCAGTGTCGAAATTCTCATGTCAACATGATGGATGTCAACAAAATATACCACACCCGTATCATCACAGGCAAACCAAATGTTGTTAAGGAGTGATACAAAAATTGAGAGGAAGACTTCTTTACGTCTGTTGGTTGTCCCAGAAGAGAATAAAGCAGCATTGCCTAATTGTTTTTTATTAAGAAGTTTGGAGTGAAGCCTTTTATGGTGCTGTGGTTTTGTACATAATATATGTTCTGTAGATAGCTTATATACAGTATGTGTGGGGCCTTACTGAAGGTGTATTGTAGGCACCATATTCAACATGTTTTCTTGTAGAAATATACAACACGACAACCAGTGCTGAAACTAATGCAATCTGGGAGGGGGAAACCTGAGGGACCACGGCCATTTCAAGTGGTTTAAAGTTCAATACTGAAAATACTTCTCCTCCAATCCTTGTACCTGAATGTTGATGGTCCCCCAAAGTACTGTGGAGGCCCAATTTCACCGGGGCTGTCCCTGACCTAAGGGACCTCAATATTCAGGTATGGGTGGTTGGTCATTTTTGATAATTTGTACTAGTGGAAATGTAAACTACTAATTTCTTATGGTTTTTTAGGTGAAAGAGGGAGCAATCTAGAGGAAATGCTTCACTGAACTCTATACCCCCTAAATTAGTTACATTCTAATTTTTGCAAATACTTATTATTGGTGTTTTAATAAACAGCAGTGTACATCTGTTCATTATACTACCAGCATTTGTGGCGTCATTCATGTTAAAAATTATTGGAAGTTACTAGCGGGTTGATACTGATACCTAGTCCACTGAATTAACCTTATCAATGCAGTTTTACTGATGTTCTTGCTGTATTCTCTCTAGAGAACCTGCTATACAGGTTTCAGAGAATTGACATCGCTACATAGTATGATGTAACCATTGTCAGTCTCTCTATGGACTCTTATCTGCCCCAACATGCAGCTGCTATGCCAGGTAGTGTGGGAATAAAAGCTGTCACACTTATTCAATAAAATGGTTAACATGTCACAGTTGTTCTTTAAAAACATAGCAGCCAATCAGATATGGGTTTTCACAGCATTAATAGATTGTTCAGAAGATTTTTGATAGTCTCAGCTTGTGAGCAGTTTGAAACATTGGCATTGAAATACTTTTTTGTTACTTATTGTATTGTCTTATATTCTAGGCCCATCTAGGGGATTACTTAACCACATGCAAAAAGTTACTTTTACACCGAACTCCAGTATTACTCCAAACATGTTAATAGGAATACCTATATATACACAATTGCCGATGCCGGCAGCATCTGAACGATGGCGGGGGCCTTGCTGCATTCAGCAGCATGGCCCCCACTGACTATATCGCCCGTCGGACCTATATGTAGGTCCGTCAGACGAGGGCACTGATGACGCTTGGGAGCACGCATAGTCAGTGATATTGTCCGTACACACTGGACGACTTAACAAATTTGTCGTAATGATTGGTCGTTATCGCTATTCGGTTACAATGTTGTCTAGTGTGTACTCTGCATTAGACGCATTTTCGGCAAAAAAACACCCGACGCTAGTAGAGTTGCACGGACGGGGCAGCTCGCTCACGCCCGGTAAGTCTCCCTGAGTGACGTACGTATTGAGACTAGACTTATGAGAACACATCTGTATAATAACATATGTCAGAATTACTATGTGGTGGTGCACCCATGAGAGTAAAAATTGGGTATAGTAATAGTAGGGAAAGAGAGTACTCTTTTTGTGTTGTTGTTTTTTTTCTAATATTTTACATTTGTACAAATAAATGTTAAGTTTTATAATTGGGTGCCCCAACAAAAGAGGGTACAAACTCTGCACAGGTAGTACTCCGGTGACAATGATACTAACTATTATACCATCTGTGCTGCATTTAGATGTTAAACTCGAAAGGACCATGCATACAAATCCCGACGCCACTGTTATTCTGTACACAGAGGACTTGTGAAAGTATGCTAATGACTTAGCTGATGTCTTGTGCACAAGACTTCCATCTCCGGCCTCTCGCTTCCACTGCTTATTTACAAAAGAACAAGAACCATTATTAATCAAATAACAAGGAGCGCAGATAGATATCAAAGGTATCAAACAGTTTTTACAAAAGAGGAAACATCGGTCACACATTGACCCTCTGCACAACCTTTTCCAAACACCTGTGTTTTTCTAGCCACCCCCCTATGCTCTCCCCCATACGCTGACTACCTGTTACTCACTTTGCATTTAAATCTCTCTGTGTCCGCCATGGATAACCAATCGCTGTGTGTGCGGCTTTGGCACATGCGCAGTAGCAATACATATCTCTACTGTGTCATACATCTATATTGTGTCCACCTCTGAATCAAGCCCAAAGACTGATGTTAATGAGAAAAAGATGTTGGGCGGACATTAATAAGTTAAGCTTTTCTATGCATTTAATAGGGCTTTTCTAACTTTTATGGAAATCCCTGCGATAACTCATTATGATGCCACAAGGATTTCCCATCACGAAAGGAAAAGATGATCACAATTTGTAGTATAGCTTACAGCTGCTAATAGTTATCTGAAGGGCTTCGCCTTAATTCTACCTCAATTCCTACTTCTGGTACTCCTCAAAGGGTACTCTTTGTGGCACATTGGTTAGAATTGCTGTCTCACAACATTGCTGCTTGGGTACCGTTCAGGGAGCTATTTGTGTGGAGTTTATATGTGGTTTCTTTACAGTTCAAAAACTTGGTTGTAAATTATTTGATAGAGAATTTGACCATAATCTCCACTGAGAAAGGGACTAATGTGATTAGTTCCTGCCATAGTGCAGTTAACTTTTTGCAAAAACCTCTACGTACTATGTTGACTGCATGCATTAAAAAAAGAAAGCGAAGAGCATTTCCCGATCACTCATCACCCTGAAGGTAGGATAGCCTTGTCGGTTGGAAGTTGTGGTCAACAACATGAGTCTCCAACCCCCAGACGCCACCCCACCCCACCCCCTTCCCCACAATAGAAAAAATAGGGAGAGGATACTTTTTTTCTTTTCAAAAAAGCTGCAGACACCCAGAAAATCTTACATTGGCCCACACCATCATATTGCTATACATGACAGTGACTGCTTTTCATTAATGACCTTCGTGAGGCTTCCCAAGCTGGGATATTTTAGCCTTTTTTAAGATAACTTATTTTAGTTGATGTTAATATCTAAGTAAAACTACAGTAAGTATTTTTTTTCCAGAGGGTAAAACTTACAACATGCTAATGGTTTTTTCTCTCTCACCTGCTATTTACATGATAGGACATGTGTTTTTTTCCCCATGCCTTTCATGACTCAGCATCAGGTTTTTCCTGTATTGCTTATGGCTTGGCAGTAAACACTGCTTTACCTATATATTTACGTTTTTAATATATTTTGATCTTTATCCCCATAAATGTTCCTTGAGTTAGCAGAGAGCTATATTTCTCTGCTTCCAGCCCGAAGGGCAACTGTCAGCTTGTCTTCTAAAAGAAAAACACACCATACAATGTTCTACTCCATGTTATTAATGCTTTGTTATTTTGTAACCCCTTATTGCTGTGTTTGGTGAGAGATTTTATTCTAGGCTTAGGCAACCAAACTGTTGGAACTGCAAGTGCCAGCTTACAATGTCAGCTTAAGTATGTACTTTGTATCTCGGTAATGACACTGCATGAATCTCAGACTAAACATTGGTTCAGCCCACAAAATGTCTGCCTCTACTTTATGTATATGACTAGTCCAAGTTACGCAGCCACTGTTTGACATTACAGTATATACAATGGGGGTGTATTACTGAGCTGAATATTAAGCTGTCCCTAAAATAATTGAATATGTCCACTATGTTTTCCAATGCTCCTTTGCTGCATGCTGCCATATTAACAGTTATGTGCATCTCTAGCTAAACCGACATTGGCTCACAAGGGTGCATAAATGCACTATGTAGAGTGGTATATACAATATAAGGTGGTGGGGTCAATCTTGACACCGTAACCATTTAGACTGCATTTTCAGCTTTTTGTCTTGAATTAGAACCCATTATCACATTGTCCTAAAGATTTGGGATCTGAGATTTCATGGTCTCTAATGGTTTGGTCAGGAAGGCCCAGGGAGCTAATACAGAATCTTTGCCAGGTCCCCCTAATCCAAAACTAAGACTGTTGCACAGAGATCCATTCCCATTGCAGAGCCCCTGCCACTTTCACATAAACACTCCTTATACAAATTTCTCCATGCTCAAAGGCATTATCATTGCACAAAGACCAACATTTAAATGTTAAGCTGGGTACACACTTTTTCGAGTGCAGGCTGATCGGGTAAAACGGTCCCAATCAGCCTTGCAGTCTGTCCCCAGTGTGACCCCCTGTCAGGTGCCTGTGAACCGTGTACACACTGTGCAGACATAGCACAGTGTGTACAGGCTTCTATGGGATTAAACAGTACATAAGATGTGACCTCCCGATCCCGACCATTGCAGGAGAGTTAAAAGCTGTTTATCGGCTAACGCTGCTGCATCAGGACAGGGTACACACCTATACAATCCAACGGCCATTCTCTCGATATTGGATGAACGGCCCGATGATTTGTATAGGTGTGTACCCAGCTTTACTCACCACCTCTTTGCAGCATATAAACTATCCTTGAAGTACTGATCGTGTTCTCTGCAGCAGCCTTCTCCAAGCCCAGCCGAGCAGCTATAAGCCTCTCTGTTCGAAGATTCACATAGTGCTATCTGTCTTTATGAGCATAGGCCTTGATTCAGACCCGCTCGCAGCCGCTGGCCGCTCGCTGGGTTTGTGGACGTTTTTTTTTTTTTTCTCCGCTCGCAAAGCTGTGGAAGACCACCCACAGCTTGTGCGAGCGGCCAGGAGACCATCGCAATAATCGCGACCATCGACCTTGCGACGAGACCCTAGAGTAGGGTTTAGGGTGCCGCAAGGCCCAGTGGACGTCCTGCTCTAATACTAGTGATGTCAGTAAGACCTCCTAACAAACGCCAGGCGTTCCTAAGGGAACGCCTGCATTTGTCCAGCTACCCGCCCGCAAAATGGGGTGAGCTGTCGCTCACCATCGACAGCCGCCCCGTCTTGTTGCAAACCCTGTAGCAACTCAGTCGCCCAGCGGGGCTTGTGCACACCAGTTGCGGCGTATGCGCAGTGCAGAAACATCGGGCCGCTTGCGAGCGGCTCTGAATCAGGGCCATAGAGAGATGCTGAACATAGTAATGGAGCGCACCGCTTTGCTGGGAACAATTAAGGTAGGAGGAGAGCCAGCCCGGTGGCGCATTTGGTTAAAGGGGTGGATTGGTGCACAGAAGGTAATGGTTGGCTATGAATAAATGAAGAATAGAATCTTCCACTAAATAAAAGCATGTTTATAAGCATAAACAATATAAGTAACTAGTAACGCATGTTTAATAGCATACTGTATATAAGAGGATATTACAGGGTGTTTCTTACCACAGAGAGGAGAGAGTTGTCCGTAGCAACAAAAGGGACTAACCATGGCTGTGTGGCGAAAACAAACTATCACAAACTCTTACTTTTTGCAAACATTCAAAAAATGCTAACACTTTGTTTTGCTTTTTAATGGTGACTACTGTCATTAAGTTGTACATAAAACAGGAAAATAACCCTTTCCCAAATCAAAGGAACTGTAATTGGGAACTGCCAAATAAACAACAACAGGGTAATTGGTTGCCAACACACCCCTAAACCCTTACCATAAATGGCATTATGAAATGAGGTGATCTATCCTGATATGATCCAAACAAAGGAAGACATACTGGCATTGATAAATAGTCTCTGTGCAGATCAGGACTAAGTGCATGCACCACCACTTAGCGCATCACCAGCAATTGTAATCTTTTGCTTAAAATTGGGAACCATGGACCTCTGGCTTCAGTATCTTTTTTTCCATTTTTCTTGGATTCTAAGGAAACTCACAGGTGATGGCTTCACATACTAGGCCTCCGAGAGCTACCGCGCACTGTGTCCTTCCATCTCCCCATCTCCCGCTTTTCTTTATTTAAAATATAGAGATTAGCTGCAATGATGGAGAACACCTTTATATTTATTTGTTTAGCACAGTCCATTATGTCTGCTAAAATGTGTGGTATTTATTGGTTGTATGACGATTCTGTCCACCCTATGTGTTGTGTTTTATTTTTGATCTGTCAGTAAATAAAGCTTCTAAAAAGGAGGCATAATCCTGCCACATTGGGTGTATCGCTGTGTCACGTGGATAGTGTCATTTCACTTCTGGTGAGCAGGACATAGGTCCCAACATTCCCAACTATCAATTAAGGGCTGAAATTGGAGCACTTTGGGAGTATATAAATATATATTTTTAAAAAAGACAAACTGGTGTCTCTATGAAGATAATTTTGGGGGGAATTTATTACGGAATCGGTTCGATTCCCGGCAGCGCCTGGCCGACAAAAGCAGAGTTCCCGGCAGCAGAAGCCCGACAGCGCTGGAAATCCCTATCGTCGCTAAAGTAAGTGTAAACTAACCTAACCCCCTAACCCTCCTTAGGGGTGCCTAACCCTAACCTCCCCCCCCAAGTGCCTAACCCTAACCCCCCCTCCCCGCTGCCTAAACCTAAGTCTCCCGGGGGGGTGCCTAACCCTAACCCTCCCTCCCCCTAGCCTAACCCTAACCCTCCTGGGGGCGTGTCTAACACGAAGTCCCCAACGGGTGCCCTAAACCTAACCCTCGCCCCCGCAGCTGTCCGCTTGTGACGCCCGGCATCCCTTCCCCGGAGTCGGGGAAATGACAGGCGTCTAGATATAGACGCCCGGCATTTCACCCTCGCCGGGATATGACAGTCGTGAAGCCGGCTGTCGGTATTAAGGCAGCCGGTTTCCCGATTGTATACCTTTATTACATATAGTAAGACAGACAGTAAGCATCAAAAATATATTAAGTATGAAATTGTATGATCAACAAGAGCAGTACTGAAGATCTACTGTACAGTACCTTTAAGGTAAATCCTCTATTTATTTTTTCTTGGAATACTCCAGCACATAGATCTGCCAGTGCCTGCCACTCAAAAACATATGACCTAGAGGGAGATGTATGAAACCGTGGAGGGAGATAAAATGGAAAAGTTGCCCATAGCAACCAATAATCGTTTAACGGACAATTTTTTTAAACTGTGGAGCTCATTCAGACCCAGACGCTAAGCTGCGCTCTCACGCAGCTAAATGGGACCGGGTATGCAAATGCCGCGATCGCACTATGTTGTGTATTGACGCCCTCTATGTCTTAGAGAGCGACGGCAGAGCGATCGCACGCCGGAGTATAAAGCTGCCAACCATTCTCTCTTAGCACACGTCATCTCCAGGAAGTGTCTGCACAATCAAAACCATCGGGAGCCATCGGAGCTGCACGCAGCGTTGAGGTAGACCTTACCCTGCCGCAAGCACTGCGATCTCTGCAGGCTGCAATACAACCAAGTGACGTGTACAATGACACTTCTTTGCTAATTATGCACACCCATAAAATGCCGCTTAGACACCCAGACACACCTACGTTCCCACACCCACTCCCCCGTTCACAAGCACCTTCCCCTCTTACCACCCACAAACGGCGCTATCTGTCACTCAAAGTAGTGTCCAGTCTGTGTCCTACGAGCGCTTAATTCCTGACCGCAATGAGTGACTTGCGCAAGCGTATATTGCCGCATGCACATAGCGTGCGTACGCAGCTTAGCGAATGGGTTTGAATCAGGCCCTGTGCCTGATAAATGACAGCTAGAAGCTGATTGACTGTTATGGTCAACTTCTCCATTTTAGCTCTCTCGATGGTTTGATACATCTCTCCCCTCCCAGTTTACTACTTCCCCCTTTAAGAATTACCCAAATCTTTGGGCTTTGCAGTATGTATAAATAAATACAAAAATACAACCCAAGCTGTCAGCAGATAGAGTCCATGCTGCATACTTCTTACTTAGTTCACACACTATAGGGAAGATCCAATTAAGTGCTAGGTGCCTCTATGGCATGTTATGGTACTAAATCCTTATAGAGGTGCGAACAATAATAAGCTATTAACAGAACTATAAAATCTGCATAGATCGTTAATTGACTTTCCCACTGTATGAGGTTTAAAGGAAGACTGTTTACAATCTCTATGTCCTATAATGAATAAGTATTTAACTTGGTCCACCCATAACAAATGGAGATTGTTACCTATCTACATTTTACCTCGCTCATATACACACTCACACCATCACAATCTGTTCCATACACACACATGCATCGTACAAATGTGCTTCTTGCTGCCCATCCTGCACACACACACACACACACACTGCCTTGTACGCACACACATACATGCTTTCTTTCTTTCTCCATGCACTTCAATGCTTCCTCATTCTGCCTCCTAAATAAATGCAGTGCTCTTATGCTGTAGCTTTCCACATATGAGTGCATTGTACCATATACACACATGCATGACACATCCTTCCCAATACATACATATAAATTACATTACATACAACTGCACAAATGTATACATAGGTCACACACACGCATTAAGAGATCATGGCTGGAAAAATGAGAGCTGTGAGTGCCTCAGCCCTAGGACCAGCTGCACCGCTTACCCTCCAGGCATTAAGTGGTGACATCTCTTCATTTGTATAATTTCCTACATTAATGTTTCCTCTGATTGATTGGCTGTTGCTTATTTTTGTTAATTTCTCATTTGCAATATCATTCTTGCTTCTTACATCTTACGAATAGTAATAGCCTATAGATTACAAGAAAGAAATGCATTTAAGGCTAATCCTTCAACATTTTGGAAAGCGTGCATATTTTTTTCAGCCTTCACCATTATGTAGTGTTTGCCGTAGAGCGGTTTAGTCAGTGGCTAAAATCTCTCCACACAGCATAAAATAGAACTGTGTATTGACAATCTGTACAGTAATTTTAATTTAATTTTATAATGAAATGTATTTTATATCGCTGATTATCTTATTATTATTTATTATTATTATTATTATTATTATTATTATTATTGTGTCTTGCTGCATATATGTGAGGCTGGTCACAGATTACTGTAACAGCACTACATTTACACCTATGCAAAGCCTAGACATGTGTATTGTAGCTCTATATAGAAGGTTGTAAAATGTGGATAGGAAACGGAAGGAGAGAACGAGAATCCACAAGTAAACAGGAGACAGGAAATGTGTAATAATTAATGGAGAGGAAACTGGAATATCATCAGTGATGTGTGTTTTATAAATAATTTCTTCGGCCCTTTAAATCCTGTGCTCTTTTGCTTTTGTAACTTGCAGCCAGTAGGGTAATGTCAGTGATAGACATTAGAGAACCCTGTATCCCATGAACTAATGATTTTGCTCGTGGAAGGGTAATGCCTAATTCTTATTTTTAGAAAAAGAAAAAAATGCAGTCTCACCTACACAAGGGAGGCAGCAATCTTGCACGCTCCACCGATATATTCATGAAACTTGAGCCTATGAATACACCTACTGCCTTGGTGATCTCATCAGCTACTTTGGCCTCCAGTATAACTTGTATGTTCATGAAACCCAAATTTCTCTCTCCTTCCCTGACCTTTCTCCCTCCCTCCTGTCTCCTATTCCAGTTGTCTTTCAGGGATCTTATCCTGGATGTCACGATGCTTTCTGAAACTCGATGTGTAAAACTGAAATATGGTCCCCCCCCTCGCATCACTTTCTGTTGAAGGCAATATACTCTCCGAAGGCTGCTTCCTGGGGAATCCTCAATTACTCCCTCTACTTCATTCCCCTCCTTGAGTCCCTCTCCCATTCTGCTATATCCACCTCTGCAGCATCTCCAGGATCTTACTTTAATAGCAAACAAAACCTCTCATTCACACCCTTATTAGCTCTTCCCTGCTTACTGTGCTCTCCTTCTCTCTGGCCTTCCCAAATCCCACCTCGCCCCTCTTCAATATCCCTTCGCCTCTGTCTAGATTATTTTCCTTTCTCCGATCTACCTTAGCTGACCCTCTTTGCTATACTGGCTCCCTGCTTCCTACAGAAGTGGGAAGTTTCAAGTTGAAACTCTTTACCCTGGCCTACAAAGCCCTCAACTACTCCTCCCCCCTACATTTCCAGCCTTTCCTGTCACCTCCACTCTGCCAATGTCTGCCGCCTCAGTACCACACTGATTACTTCTTTGTACTCCCACCTCTAGGATTTTGCTTGTGCTGCTCCTGACTTGTGGAACATACTCCCACATCTTATTTAATTTGCAACTAGTCTCCAAAGGCTTCAAACATGTCTTCAAAATTCACCTCTTCAATCAAGCTTATCAACCCACCTAACTATTTTGCCTTTGCTAATATCTTTCCTCACTCCCTGTTTGTGTCTGCCCCTTCCCTCCACAATATATGATTTCATGGGCAGGGCCATCTTCCCTTGTGTTTTCCTTACTAACACTATACCCCAGTTTCTTGAGCCCATGCTCCTGAGCACTGACCTACCTCATGCGGGTACCACTTATTGCTGGTGATCATGGTCAAAAGCTGGCTCTGCAATTCTGTGTGCTGTTTATACTCTGTAAATTTGTTGACTGGTTGTTGTATAGTTTTATATTACACTAGCTGGAGTACCCGGTGTTGCCCGGGATTTTAAGAATTGTTTGTTTACACATCATCCTCCATCCAACCTGGCCTTAGGCAGGCCTCACGAAAAGTGTGACAAACTTCTCCAACAGTCCTAAGGTCTTCGAAGGAAGTAGGACCTGTAACGGTGTAAAGCAAACTTCGGAGATGGAAGCATTCAAAATTTGTAGGATGTACAGTGTAAACATGGCCAAGAGCTTCTGTTGCTCTGATACCAGGATGACCATCTACAGCGACTCCCTGTTTTCTGTGCAGAAAAACTTTGGGAGAAGCATTCCATGTGTAATATTTTGGCAGCTCACAGTACAGCAGGGTCCTTGCAAAGTCATCATTTTGACATAGTTGGAAGAAAGAAGTAAATGTTGTTGCGTAATTTGGTATAGTCAGAGAGCTGAGAATGCTGGCAAAGCCTGCTAAAGCTCTCCGATAATAAACCTTAAGATCCTGACAAAACATGACAACACAAAACGCTTGCTCCGAGGCCCTACCCATATGCCATGAGGCCCCACAATGAGCGTCCAGCAAAAATTGTAGTTTTAAATTAATTAAAAATTAACAGTAATTAATTTCGATTAAAATTTTTTTTTTAGTTGCCTCCGCCGTGTTTTAATATGCTTGTATGTAAAATCTCACGATCGTGGCTTATAAACTGTGGATTTGTACAGAAAGACAGAAGGACAAATTTTCGCTTTTATATAGTAGATATTATGTGTACTGTGTGCATTAATTCTGTTAAATCACTCATAAAACTATTACTGTACCTACCATAGTGGCCCATTTTGAGTACATATATGGTTATTTTGTAGAATTTGTCATTGCTAGGCGTAACTCTGTATCGTCAGATCTGGAATTCCTTTGAGGTGCAGCTGAGAGATTTTTTTTTTCTCTATCCTTTCCACTAATCTAAACTTCTCTACATACCAGACTAATATTATGTACACAGGGCGTGTTGACGCTGCAATTTCTTTATTTTGAGGTTATTATAAATACTGTATGTGGTTGGCAGGGAATTCTGGCCTTTTCAGTTTAATATTCTGCCTAACCATTTTCATGCCCCAAATTAAAGTAGAGACATTCTGTAACCCCATACCTCTAATAATATAATTCTACATGTTTCATGCTGCTATGTAAATGACCAGTTACTTCTAAACAGGCTACACTTGGTTTGTTCATGTATGCCCTGCAGGGACTTTATGGTGGCTATTACTGGTAACATAAAACAATAACTTTTGAAACAAGTGTTTGGAAATACCTCTAGGGTTCTGTCAGGGCATTGGAATTTGTACATACTGTATATTTCTTTGAATATTTTTTATTATTAAATTGATGTAGCCCTGTGGTGTTAGAGAACACTACTACTTTACTGTAAAACAAATGTACAGGAATATTTAGTAAAATGCAGATGATCTCCCTTTACTTGGCATGTTATGCTTTTTTCTCACTGTACACTAAACTGGCACCTTCTGAGCCCTTGGCACATTCAAATGCCTTTTTGGAAGATTGAGTTGACTTAAAATAATCCAGACCCTGACTAAAAGCTCAGTGTTTACATTTCAGTTTTGACTGCAAACACCACTGTCTGGCCCTGAATGATTCTCATCTCCAGTAAGTAGGTGATTAGTTAGCAAGTGCTTCATCTAAAGGCCTATTTATTAACATGGCAGTCTATAGAATAGTAGTGCTGTCTCCAACATAACAGCTATAAGCTTTCATTATTTTCACTAGTACAGATGTGTCCTTACACATATTTGCTGCAGGCGCGCCAAAAAGCCCCTCCCGGCACACCAGGTCCCGTGAGACTCGACAAAACCCACAGCCAGATGGCAGTGATGCTTGTTCAGTATGTATGAACAACCATCATCTGCTGATATATCTTTCCAGTGTGTACCCAGATTATACATTGCAAAGTAGCTGAATTGCTTCCTCTCTCCTTACATACATAAACCACCCAAATCAGTTTGTCCAAAACACAATCTAATTTACACCTTGCTAAGTACACACCTAAAGATACATCTGTCCAATCTGTCTGGTGTGATAGAAAATCTGGTAATGTATGGGAGCAAATAACAATAAGAATTTTCTCCCAAACACTGGCAGACTGACGAGATTTTCCTTGGCAGAACTTCCACAATGCACCAATACTTCCACAATGCACCAATACTTCCACAATACACCAATACTTCCACAATGCACCAATACTTCCACAATGCACCAATACTTCCACAATGCACCAATACTTCCACAATGCACCAATACTTCCACAATACACCAATACTTCCACAATACACCAATACTTCCACAATACACCAATACTTCCACAATGCACCAATACTTCCACAATGCACCAATACTTCCACAATGCACCAATACTTCCACAATGCACCAATACTTCCACAATGCACCAATACATTAGGCAGTTTGCTAGGTCAGGATAATTACCATCTCACTTCCGATGTGAGAATGTCCATGTACAATCTGTCAAATGTTAAAGGCTTCTAAAACAAAATGCCTTCCAATAAGTGCATAGTCCATGCATTCATTTAAACCTGTTTCCACAATTTTACAACTTCACACAGCGCATTAAATATAACATGTTAAAACACATTATTACATATACATTTACAATACATAGCACCTAGCGCCGATAGTTTTATATGAAAATGGCAAGGCAGCACAAGGGTTTAACCCCCTCAGTGCCGTGGCCGCCATCTTAAACATGTGGGCCGCTATCTATCTAATGTGTTTCTAGCAGAAAGAGAATGCTTTATATTGTTTAGGGTTTTGACCGCTAGTAAAGATAAGGGCTTGCAAGTCACACTGGAATCCTATCACACCTTTTTTGAAGTAAGTAAATACGAGCAAAGTAAGAAAGTGTATAAAGTTTATAATCTAGATTGAGCACACAGGCAGCTGTCGTTTGCATAGTGCAAGTCTCTTATATTTGGAGCCTTTCTCTTTTAATTGCAGAACATACAAGAAGAGTAATTTCTGAAATTGCTTGTTCTGTACCATTCGCCCACCTCCACTGTTCCACATTGGCACAAAGAGAGATTTCCTAAGAGAAGCACACATAGAATAATTAGATGGTCTTCTGTGACTACAAAGCTGTCACACAGTTTGAACGTTCCCTAGTTCTCCTTAACATGTGAATATTCCGCTCTCTGTTGAAATTATGTAGGAGGAACTTAAAGGGGCAGTTTAGCAAGTGCACAAAAGGATGTCCTGTTAAAGGGTTTTCATTAAAAGAGAACTGTTGCAGATGTGATGTTAGTTATAAATGGTAAATAGAGGTGTAGCCCTTGGGACTGCTTCTTTCCCCCTTTAAAGCTATGCATATCATAATGCTCTCCCATTATATTTGCACACAGTAAGGTTCATTTACTAAAGTGTAACACAAATTACATTTTGTGATGCCCTGTGCCTATTTTTGGTACAAGCTTTCATTTTGTATGCACCAGTGCATGGATTAGCTCGCCGAGATAGACATCTGTGTAGTAGCAGTATTTTCTGCTTTCTAATTGGAGGAGCAGGACAGATTTGGGGCTGATGCAAGGTTGAATGCAAGTCGGTCGTAATTACACCTGCAGTGTGTACACGGAACTATGTGTATATTCGCCCCTATCTGTACTCTGTTTCATAGCTATCATTATTATCAGTGCACACTTGCGCTAGCCTGTTTCCTGGGTGCAAAAGAACCATCTGAAAGCATATGGACAACTCTGCATAACTCCTCATTCCAATAACACGCTCTATGTAAACATAGCCTACGTGACAATGCCCAATTAAACCTATTCATCCACAAGTGGGCATGTGACTCTGCATCGCCTGCAGTTCCGTACACTTGGTTCTGGAGAATAAGCAGTGTGAAAACATGCAAGCTACACTCTGCAAACGGGCTTTCGTTCTACTTACAGCCGTTGTGATGTTAACCTGGTCGGGATGCCGTTGTCGGGGAATCTGACCGACGGGATCACGATAGTCGGCATCCCGTACCCAACCCCCTCTTACTTGGTATTTTTAAAATGTGTTCAAAATCGGTATGTTTGTTGGTTTTTAACTAAAAGAAAATAAAAGTATGGGGAGCATGCATCAAATGTACCTTAACGCATTGTCATGTATTTTTTTTTTCTCTGAAATGTATAAAATAGTCTTTATTTTTCCATTTACGAGAGTTGCCTTATTGCAAATTCAACTCCAACGCTAAAAGTGCTCATCAAGGAAATAGTATCGCACTACGCATAGTGTTACCAAACATTCATTTTACATAAGTGTATAGCAGAGTATTATAGGAGTATTGCTGTTAGCAATACCCATATAATGCCATGCAACACTGAAATGAAGGATACGTGTTGCTGTCATTGCTATGGAACACACACATTTTAATGGCATGTTGTAAATCAATGGCTTGTTTGGAAGTAGCAATACAGAACCAGCAGATACTAAATCAGAAACCCAGCATGTTTTTGTAGTGTTACATATTGGGCTTTCTAAGGCTGTTAAAATATTGCTTTATTTGGAGAACAGAGGGGATAAATGTAAACTGTTTATAGTTGTCCAGTGTGTGTATGAGACGGGATAGTATCTTTTCCAGAAGTTTGCCACATAAGGGATTCTGTGTTCCTGATTTAGAACAGCTATTACCTTTCCTTCTGTTGTACCAGACATTGGAAGGCACAAAATATAATCAGTTGTTGTTTTTTTTTTTTTAAATGTCTAAAATTACTTTGCGCTGGATAAGTTATGGAGACGGTGTTTCGTAAAGGCAGCACAGAGGCTAGTCATTTATTAAAAATATAGGGCACGATTCTTTTTTTTTTTTTTAAATCTTTTTATTAAACAGCAATAAAACAATTATACATTGCATAATCCAAGAATTAAATAAAATGAAATTATCAGATAAGCGACTAGTCTATTTCTTGGAACAAACAATATACAAATTACTGTTAATCTTTTCAAACTTTTTTAGAAAGTAGTACAAATATAGATTGAAATTATTTCGGAGTACAAAGAAACAAAGTACTTGAATATAGTATAGTATGGGAAATTACAAATACTGTATAAGAAATCGATATAATACACCGTATAGAGGTGCAGGATAATATACAATCAATGTCACTCAGACTGTACAATCTATAGAACCAGTATAAGTAGCGATTGAATTTTGAATTAACAATTTATCACATCAACATCGGTATATCAGTCCATCCAGTAATTAAGGATAAGTTGTTTAGCTACTGTAACCATGACTCTCAGAGCGGGTTTCCATGGGTCTAAGGAGGATTCAGTCTCCCATATTGAAAATTCCGCGAAAATAAGAGCTGCCGCATTTTTGGATAATTTAAGATGTATCGTATTGTTTAGATAGTACAAAATTTTATTCCAAAATCTATGGATTTTTCTGCAGTACCAGAGGTTATGCGAGAAAGAGGCATTAGAGCAGTTACATTTCACACAATTTCCCTCCTCCAATGGCACAAAATGTCTCCGTTGGGCAGGAGACATATATGTACGATTTAAAATTCTAAGGTGAATTTCTTGAAGTCTTGCCGACTTAAGGCAGGGTAAAACACAATAAAGATTCATAATAAATGGCTCCAAGTCGCACAATTCGGGTATCTCTGTGTGCCAAGCCTCCGCAACTGCTGCCCAAGCATGTATAGGAATTTCAATCAGGTATTTATATAGATGAGCTATTCTAAATTTGGTTGAGCGACATAAGAGTAGGATGCGACCCATTGTGTCTGTGTTAGCTGAAATCCATAGAGGGTTATCTAAGGATTGAATAAAATGACGTACTTGCAGAAACATAAAAAATTATCTTGTAATTGTACGAAGGAGGGCAAATTGCCACCTGGATCGAATACATCTTTGATGAACATGATACCTTTTTGATACCACATTTTAAAGAGAGGAATGTCAAGTGAAGGGAGAAAACATGGGTTACCCCATAAGGGGATGTACGGGGATGAAAAAGGATTCTTCCCCAAATGTGTGTTAACCTTCAGCCACGTAGTGTAAGTGTCCCAGAATAAAATATTAGAGCAAAACATCATAGGAATGTGTATTTTGGGGGTGTGTAACAAAGCTGCTGGGGTATATGGGTAAAATAACGCTTCCTCCAAGTCAGGGTTAGTATAGTGGTCGGTATGTAATAGCCAGTCAGTTATGTATCGGAATATAGCTGCCTTTGCAAAGGCAGAGATGTTTGGGGCGCTCAGCCCTCCATTTTTTTTTCGGTAAATAAGCTCGGGAACGTGGCATTCTCGGTTTCTTGTACTGCCAAATAAATTTAAAGAAGATCTGCGTAAACTTCAGTACATCCGCCTTCGTTAAAGTAATGGGTAAAGTTTGTAAAAGATAGGCTAGTTTCGGGAACACCATACTCTTTATCACAGTTACTCGTCCGAGTAAAGAGAGTTTAAGATCTTTCCAATTCTGGAGTTGGGAATTTAATTTATTTAGCAATGGAGAGAAATTAGAAGCATATAGAGAGGATAATTGGGCTGGTATAAATATACCTAAATATTTTAATTTATGTGTTGCAATTGTGAAAAGGGAGGCTATGTGGGGATATCTGGCTAGAAATGTAGATGCATTAATAGGGAGTAATTCAGATTTGCTCACATTGATGCGATAACCTGCAAATGAGCCAAATGTGGTAATTCGATCCAGAAGTGTAGGGATGGATCGTAGGGATCGGATACAAAAAGCATCATATCATCTGCAAATAAAGACAATTTACATGTTTGGTTTCTGATAGTAATACCCTTTATCTCCGTTTTTTGTCTTATTGCTATCGCCAGTGGCTCTAGCGCAATTGCAAACAGGAGTGGAGAGAGCGGGCCACCCTGTATCGTCCCTCTCTGTGTACAAAATACAGGTGATAAATATCTATTAGTGAGGATCTGAGTAAGGGGAGAGGCATATAAGGACCGTATGATCTCAACAAAAAGGGTGGGTATGCCAAACCGACATAGAGATTCAAACAGGTGATCCCAGGTTACCAGATCGAACGCTTTTTCTGCGTCCAGAGACAACAAGAACCTGGGATCACCCGTCTCACCCATCTGTAGAGATTGCAGCACCGAGAGGACTTTCCTAATATTTGTGACAGAGTTTCTGCCACAAATAAACCCGGTTTGATCCAGGTGTATGATGGACGTGAGAATCGACTTCAACCACTCTGCTAAAATTTTTGTCAATAATTTATAGTCTACGTTAACTAGAGAAATGGGTCTGTATGACGAAGGTAAAAGGGGGTCTCTACCCGACTTCGGCAAAACTTTTATAATGGCCAAATTAAAATAGTGAGGGATTAATTTATTATCCATTATGGAATTAAATACATTGGTTAAAGTCTCTGTGATTTGGGGACGTAATATTTTGAAAAATTCCCCACTAAGACCATCTGGGCCTGGGGCCTTGAACGTCTTGAGAGATCTAACAGCTTGATCTACCTCTTCATGTGTAATTTTGCCAATCAAACTATCAGCCTGTACAGATGAAATCTTTGGCAGAATATGTGATTCCCAAAAAGCTTCTTTTTTAGTGATATCTATTGGGTCTTGGGAGTAGAGGTTTGATAGTAACGGAAAAAGATATTCACAATAGCTTTGCCATTGAATTGTGTGGCAGAGCTTTCATCTTTGAGCGCTGCAATATTATTATGTGGCTTGGTTCCTCTCAGCATGTTTGATAGGAGTCGGCTAGGTTTATTGCCGTATCTAAAGAAATGTAATTTACCTGAATATACGTATTTATCATCCATTTCAGTGAGGATTTGGTGAAAGTGTAATTTACATTCATTATATGCAGTTCTAGTCAATGGTGAGGGTGAAGCCCTTAGAGCTTGAAATGCAGATGTTAAGGACGTCTGTGCAGATCTACAAGTGGCGTCTTGTCCAGCCTTATATTTTGTCATAAAGGAGATAATTTCCCCCCTTATCACCGCCTTAGCGGTTTGCCAATATAAACATGGGTTATCTTTATGTATTTGGTTATTCATTTCGTTATTGGCCCAAGCTGACTTTAGCATCGATTTTAAATTTGAGAGATGAGGCTAGTTTTGACGGAAATCGCCATTGGGAGTGTGATCCCAAAAGGAATTTCCCCTGTATATCCACCCACACTGGTGCATGGTCTGAAATAGCTATAGTTTCAAGTGATGTATCGATAATCATTGGGGATATTGAGTTAGATAAGTAAAAATAGTCAAGCCTAGAAAAGGCGTTATGGGTGGCTGAGTAGTACGTGTATTCTAGGTCAGTGGGGTGTCTCATTCTCCACACATCTAATAAATTCAATTCTGTAGCCATATAATTTAAACCTATTTTTGGTTGTTTGGGGGAGGAATGAGAGAAAGTTTTTCTATCTAAGGTTGGGGAAGCGACCAGATTGAAATCACCCCCTAATATAATCTTAGAATCTGCAAAAGAATATAATTTGTTAATCAATCCTAAGAAAAAAGATTTATCATATATATTGGGACCATAAACATTACACAAACAATATCTGGTGCCATCTAGCGTAACATCCATAAGAATGTATCGGCCCTCTTGATCCACATCAGAAGAATGAATATCAAACTGAATACCCTTATGTATTAGGATTACCACTCCACGTGACTCAGAACCATATGATGATGACGCCAATACCTGGTGATGTAGTGTGTTTAGCTTGGGCATGTTCTGTGGGAGTTAAATGAGTCTCCTGCAAATAAGTGATATCGGATTTAAGCTTATTAAGATATGTCAGTATGCGCTTTCTTTTCACTGGCGAGTGAATCCCCCTGACATTCCAGGTACAAAACCTAAGGTGGGAAGGCATCGCAAGGTGTGGAAATTAGATAATGCAAATGGTAAAAGAGTATAGTATAAATGTTAATGTACTCCCCATAATACCGGTTGGTATTAAGCGCTTTCATGATAATATGAATGTCGGCTCTAGTGTAAATTGTAAATAAGCTATAAAGGTCATGAGCTTTGTGATTCATACGATGTAAAGGAACAAATAGACAGATAGACATAGACGTAAAAAGAAAATAAAGATAAACACATATATGCAGAGATTGCAAGTCAAATGCAAACATATAACCAAAACTGTGGTCATTGATCTCAGCCAATTGAAAAAACAGTAATATTAATAATAACTGTAAAGCAACATCACAAGTATGTATGTAATTATAATCCTAAATCAGACCATAAACATATTTTGAAGGGTAGAGTAAAACCTGGGAAAAGCATCAAAATAAGTATGGGACATCTTCCCTGGATCAGTTATTATGATTCATCATGGAGGGATCTGAGGACTCTTTTTCTTCATTGAGGAAAGCCTGGGCGTCAGCAGCTTCTGTGAAATCTTTAGGGCCTTGAGAGGAGAAAATGCGAAGTCTAGCTGGGAATAAAAGAGCGAAGAGAGTCCCTGATTTGATGAGCTGAGAGCAGACAGGGGACATATTTCTGCGTGCTCTGGCAACCTCCGCGGAGTAGTCCTTATCTCCTGTATCTGCAAAATGGCGCCATCTTTAAGATGGCCTTGAAGGGCACCAGCGTCTGCCTTCTATAGCTGTGCTGTGGTGTGCGGTCGCGAGGACCCGTCCAGCGGCGTCCCCGTGTGTTCCCCTCACTGCTAGCGAACCACCGGCTGATGCTTTGGGAGCCGGCGTCGCGGGATTCGGCAGCGGGCCAGGCACGATGTAAGGGCTGGAGGTGAGGGTCTGAACTCGGCACTACGCACCGCGGCTCCAGTAGGCCGTGAGATCCGGCAGCCCGATTCCGGGAACCAGATTCCCGCTAGGCACCAGGAAGTAGAAGAGATGTTTTGCAGCGGTAAGGGAGCCGAGAAGCACCGCGCACGGCCAGAGGAACTGGTTCAACAGGCTCAGTCTTGACGGAGCCCCGACTCCATGCGGCTGTCCTCTTCGGCTTCCAAGCCACGCCCCCATAGTGCACGATTCTATAGTATTTTTATTGAATTGTTATTGTTATTGCAATACCAAATTTATTGCTAAATTGTCTATGTAGCAAATGTTGCCATTGTGATTGTGTTCAGCTGGCAGAAGCTAATGTACCCACCCAGTGTTCTGTACTGAGAGTTTTGCATACATCATCTCACACTTGTATACAGTCTTGGACTGGGGCATGAAGTACCCACTGGAGAAATGCAGTGGTAGGGGTTTGTTGAAGGTGGATTGGTGTGCCCAGCTGTCTGGTGGGGTATAGCCAGCCACCAGAGGCGCAGATGGAAATAAGAATGACTGCCCTGGACACCTCACTTGAGTGATTATTCTTTTTATTTCTGGTACAGTGCAAAGGGGAGGGCTGTCATTTTACAAAGTTCTAAGCCAGTCTACCAACCCCTTCCCATCCACTTCA
Source organism: Taudactylus pleione (assembly GCA_031769625.1). Taxonomy (NCBI): domain Eukaryota; kingdom Metazoa; phylum Chordata; class Amphibia; order Anura; family Myobatrachidae; genus Taudactylus; species Taudactylus pleione. The sequence continues at coordinate 12,172,152 of JAUIMM010000012.1, read as the reverse complement.
AATACACTGGCAATACTGCAGACACTATTGTTAGGTGCACGCATCATCCCCTTCACTAGCGAGTAGAGTTGGAAGGATTTTCCGTTCCCTCCAATCTGTTCTTATAGCATTCTTATACCTGTTGGTGCTACTTGTGTCTTAAGGTCAGTTGCTGCTTGTCTGCAATCTGGACAAATGATAGAAACCATGAAATAAGCAAAGTCTAACAATAAGTGGATCATCTAGGCCTCTCTCCCCCAAACCAGCTAAAGTGTTAAAGCTATACACATATAATACATAGGTATCCCAACCTGCAACCCACTTTTTCATTTAAACTCACACTTAATAAATAAACCACCTTCCCCCAAACAGCCAACATGGATTTAAGAGCACTCACATTTATAAACAAACCAATTCCCACCCCAAACTGCCCCAACATTAGTTAGTATTATATATAATAAATAGCTCTCTTTCTCCCCAAATTCAGTAACATTCTTTTATTTGCCCCCAGACCTAAATAAACAGAACCATTACCCTACCTTACATTAATAGGTCCCACCTATATTATTAAATAGTACCTACCATCAAATAAACTGCCCCTTCCATCATTTATTTCAATACATCAATATCTGCTTATTGTTAAATGACACATTACATAAGGAGCCCACTTTCTCCCCTCACATTTATATTTTTCCATTCTCTTAGCATAGGAAGGTTAGTTCATTCCACAAAGTCCAGAACACATGCATGGTATAGTCAAAATGCTAAGTGGATCAAAATATGCACGCACCGTGGAACAAATGTACACATCTACACAAACTATTGTATGAAAACCTATGCACTTCTCAATGGAACACACCTTTTTCATTATGACTACACAGCATGTCCTACCGAACCAGGAGACAACTGTGAGATCATCAATCACTGCTTTACAACAAGAACACTTATTTAGACCGAACACCCGGCACCGCTGGCAGCACATACAGATTGAATAAATTACATTGTTCTGACCAATTAAACTTATAAGCAGTAAGACTGCACAGAATGTTTAGATCTCAATATAATTGACTACATTTATGTTCATTTGACAGCCTGTTTTGAGATTATTACAGCGTCTGTCACCACAGCTATATAATTGTATAATAATTATATATAAATTGGCTTTCACATTATCACGGTTTCATTAATACCATCTTACGTGAATGCACTATAGCACCTGTGAAGCTGGGACAAACGCATCATAATACAACACGCAAAGTTCCAGCCTATACACAACTACAAGTGAGATTGGCTATCAAAATCAAGGGAGCCGTATGTTCAATATATTAACCAAATATTTTCAAGTTCCTGATATTGCTGCTATATTCAGACACATTTTACATTAGCGGATGTGTTTAAGAATATTCAAGAATATTCCTTAAGGAACGCCTCCGTTTGTGAAACCACCCCCCCGCCACGCCTACAAAAACGGATCGAGCTGTCGATCAACATCGACAGCTGGCCCTTTTGTAGTGAGCTCCGGAGCAAGAGAATTTCTCTCTCGCTCTGGGGCTTGTGAACGCACAGTGCGGCCGCTGCGCGTGCGCAGGGCCTAAACATCGACCCAGTTGCGAGCGCTCAGCGCTTGCGACCGGGTCTGAATGAGGTCCCCTGTCCCCACTCACAAGTTCCCAAAGTGCCGGGTGGTAGGCTGTTTCTTGCTGGGTGGTACACCCACAAAAAACAGCCTGGGGAGCACACTGACCACTCATTAATACAGTGTCTCTGTGTCTGTGTGTGTGTCTCTCTCTCTCTGTCTCTGTCTGTCTCTCTGTGTTCTGTAAGGATTTTTGCTTACATATTCTCGAACATGTATACAGTGTTGGAGTGGCAGTATTGAACAAATAAGAGTGTGAGATATAATTGAACAGGACTTTAATCATTCTTGGACACACCAGGTGGTTATGTTGTGTTTAAATTTATGTCCCACATGTTGCAGGCTCCTGTGAAAGCTGTATGTGACCGTGTGGCTTGGATAAAAGCAGGTTAATAGATCTTATTTATGCCTCCTTTAAGTGATGTTACAATATCAGGGAATGCAGAGACTTCTAAGATTGCTCTTTGCAAAGTTCTTTGATCGTTTTATAATTTTCTCAGCCTTTAAATAAATTAATACTCTACCCCATATCAGTATGAATTTTGATGGTGTTGTTTACATGGAAATATTTCCCTAAGATTGAATCTGGTCCCATGCCAAGATGGATAAAACAATTTTGCAGGCCGAGTTATGGCTCCATGCAGTAACTATTAAGAGTTTTTATTATCATAACTTATTAATGGGTTGATTCAATTAGCCACAGGGATGGGTAAGTTGACATTGCAACGATGTAGAAACGCTGGCAACGTCACCTCCTCTCGCCTCACTCGTAGGCCGATCCTGCACCGATTGCCCAGAGTTTTGTATGTAGCTTTATGGGGCTGCAAACAAAAATCAGCGAGTTCAGGGCTACCATAACCATGCGGCGAGTCAACTTGCATTTAATTGAACCCCCACCCCCAGGGTTGTTATTAGAATATCAGCGTATTGATATTCTATTCTCTTATATCCTATGTAATCATTACTCATAAGAGTGATGATTATTACCTACCTACTCATGACATAATACCCGGAAACTAGAGGTGAATGAAGGTATGTTAAGACCGCATTTCACAGATCATAAGCTCTGGTAGTAGTAACTTTTATTCCAGGTTTTGAATTGGTACGCTGAGTAATAGGTTTTCGGGTGTGGTCGGAAATAATGCAGATTTCCTTCTGTATTCAGAGTTCGTCGCTACTCGCTACCCACCCAGTGGCAAATGAGATGCGGCTGAAATCCATACCCCTCTAAATTGCCCGTATATACTCAAAGTTGCGTATACTTGACTACGGAGCACGCAGAGTGCAAACAATCGCAAGATTCATCTGCAGAGCGATTGCATGCAACTTAAACTTTCCCTATATTTATAAATTCTTCATTTAGTTTAATTTATAGTCTAGGACTAAGGCTGGGTTGATGATGGTTTCAGTTAATTTTGCTCTATGTCTAATATCAACAGTACATGATAACGCAGGAGAATTTGGTTTTGCCTATAAGAGAACATTCAGCCTATAACTACAAATAGGGCGTACACGAGTCATAATAAAGTCCCAGTTTCCCTGGAGAAACCTGCACCATTCCACAGCCAAATAGTTTGCTTATCTATACTGACATTCTGCATTATCTCTCCCCACTGGTGCGCACTACCTATACATTATTGTTGATATTCTCTATGGAATATGTGGGCAATATATGCAAATTATTCTAGATTGCACCTCTATGGTATGCTTGCAAAAACAAGCAAGTCTTTCCTGACAGGGTAACCCTTGTACTATGAGAATGTGAGGTGCCGAGGCAATCTTGCAGCTAATTGAATCTGCCTTTTAAAGTAATATGTTGCTTTTCCCTGCTACTTTCTGAACAATGCAGGCACCTCTTCAGGCCTACATGCTAGATATATTAAAGATACTTTGGGAGGAATTCAATTAGACGTGATAAAGCAAAAACTTAATGCACGTTTGTGACCGGTCGCCTTTCGCCTAGGCCGTCCCTGGTCACGGGTTAGCGCTTTTGGACTCCCACTCACCGTCAGTGACCTCCTGTCACTGACTCCGCCCACTGCGCCGTGGGCGTTTAACGATGCTGCCACCACCAAACTCTACCATCGGCGTTTGGAACCGCTTATTAGGTACCCTTAGGCTCCTACGTCGGCACCTGGAACCGCTTCTGCTGTGTATGCGTTTGACTAACTGCGGACACACCTCCTGTTTGGTGTCGGCTGTTCCCACCTGATCCCTCACAATGGACCAGGTCTGCCCGGTAGCTGGCAGAGGGCTTGAACTTGGAGACACGGAGCTCTTACCCAGAACAGCAGGAGAACGGAATAGCGTTTTGGCGCAACTCTGTTGGTCGCAAGATTGAGGCAATTGAAGTAAAGGCAAACGGTGTTTATTTGCTCAATGTCTTAGAGAAGACCTTCCCTTCCGTCTGAAGGGGAATATCACACGGAAATCAAACAGCAATTCTCCACAAAGGATTTTCAAAGATGTACCACATACAGGAATCTTATCAGCAGTTCTTCTCCTCACAGAAGTTACAGGGTTGTACACATACAGGGCTCACAGTCCCTCTTTTTATGTCATTCTTACACACAACATCACAGGGGGGCAAATCCACCCGGTGTTCCTTCTAGCCAATCAGGCTCTCACAAAACATAAATAAATATGTCTTACATTTCACAGAAATGAAATCAATTTCCTTGATACCACCCAAAAACATTTGGTTTCCTAAGCACAAACTGAGTTAGCATATACTGTTTCTGAAAAGGTAAATATAATGCAAATTCCTATTACATTCATCTCTTCACACGTCTATGACTAAACCAATTTGGGCTTTCTGAGTCTTACACCTTCTAAGTTCTTACACAACATAGAAGCTTCCTAAACACAAACAACTTGTCTTTTACAACTTTGCTTGGTATACAGACACACAGGAGTCTCCCTAGCCCGCATTTCAAAGGAAAGGCTTCTTCAGTCACCACCTAACTCTCCACTGCCAGGCTAGGGTAATTACCATATCCATCCTTGGGTGAGGCTGCCAGGCTAGGGTAATTACCATATCCATCCCTAGGTGAGGATGTCTAACCAGCAGTTTGTCTCCAAAGGTCATGACATTTTACATTTCTATAAGTGCATTTAAACCCATATTACATACAAAAATATATTCACACATGTCATAGACTATACTACTTTACTTTATACACCAATGCATTGCAGATGCAGTGCTCTACCGCAAAATGTGTATATTAATACAGTTTACTATGAACCATGTACATCTGTGCTTTTAAACTGTCCACTTTAACTGTGTCAGCGCTGGTCGCAGTGGGAGCTGGCTCTCCCTGTCCCTCAGCGGCCATGACACACTCTACCTACACCCCCAGTGCAGCGAGTGCAGGCCGCTGCATATAAAACATTAAAAACACACTTAACACTCAGCGCATAGCGCAGAGTATACATTTACAATGGGCGCCTGGCGCCTTTTTATCCTTTTAAAAATGACGGCACAGCACGGGGGTTAACCCCTTCACTGCTGTGGCAGCCATTAACCCCGTGTGGCCTGCCTCCGGCCACAACGTTTTTCGCACTTTATTACAAAAGATGCAAAAACACATTTGCGCGAAAAACTGTTTGTGTATTAACATGTAAAAAGTACAACTGAATTTGGGGAAATCTGTCTGTACCTCATTAAAAGGCTGTGACATTGGAAATCAATGTAGAAGTGTATTAGTGGCCCTAATATAAGTATTTGGGGTTCTATTGTGTCAAATGGGTGTTATATACATAGTTGTATAAGTGTGGAAAAAAAATTTTTTGGGGAGAAAATAATTGCTGCAGTTAAATTGGGGGTACATTAAAATGGTTGCAACTATATTTCTGAATCAAAAAATCCTTTAGAAGTTCACACACAGCTGATTTATGTTTGTATGTATGAATGATAAGAGCACATAGCCTTGTTTTTAATATTTTGTTTATTTACAAAAATGTTTTCTTTTTCTTCTCATCACTTTATTTCTTGATACTGTTTTGGTTTTATACTTCGCTTTGAACATTCCCTATTATAGGGAATACAATATGAGAATATATTTAAAAAATTGGAAAATATAAGTGATGATACTTTGTGTAATAAATACAGAATGAAATAAATATGTAGTTTGGATACCTGTTTTTAAAGCATATCTAATAAAAATTGTTTTTACAATTTTGGTTTAATACTAGGCGTCTAGAATAATCTAATCAGGTCAACATTTCCTCAGTGTCGACATGATGAATGTTAAAAAAATATTCCACACTCAAGAAAACCTATATGAACAGAGCAAATAAAAATAATGTTTTCCGTAACTATTAAGTTGTTGCTGCTGAATGCCAGTGGGATTGGATGATGTGAAGGGGAGACTATGTGCTTGTACGTACAGATGGGTTCTTAACATGGATGCAAGTAGATAAACAGCATGTGCACTTAAATTAATCTAGAGGTCGACCAAAGTGGCAACTACAGCAAACACTATGCTCAGAATTCTGGGAGACCTACCCAAAGTGCAGGCTTGATATTAAGGTGGTGGCAAGAACTGGTAATATGTAGAAGTATGGCTTGTTTTCCTGCGTTATCCGCTTACCCGTTTCTCCTCGAAGAGCAAGGCTTCATCAGATGACAAGGTGTAAGGTGACCGGTGTCTTCTGATGTGAAGTCCTTGGTTATAGGCATATCCTTCTTATGTGCCTGTTTATGACCGGAGAATGCAGGAGAAACAGGTATTCACATAGAAGTAATTGATTTCTGTGTAGAGACACCAGTGGCATGCACACAGCCAGTTTACCTAAAGAGTAGGTCAGGACTACTGTACAACTGTAGCAGGAACATGATGCCTTTTTAAAACCTTGCAATGATTTCTAGTATAAATAACTATTAATTGTATAATTTAATTTATTCTTCATTCACATATTTGTACAGGAAGTGAAACCATAATTATAGTGGAGGAACAATAGATCAGCTGCTGGGAACATTATTCCTTATGGTAAACTCTCCTGCTACTGAAAAGATGTATTTTATACTGCCTCTCCCTTCTGCTACCGCTATAACGTCACTTGGGCCACTTACCGCACTCCCTTACGGCTAAATGCACTCCCAACACTGCTATGGGAGTGGTTTCTTCAAGTGGGGAATTATTTCTGTGTGTTGCATGAAATTTTAGATACAATTTCCACGATTGTAAAATGGAAAGCATTGTAAACTACTTTAAAAAAATAACTTTATGCAGAAACTGGATTATAAACATTTGTTTTACAAAATCATAATAAAAAAAGTTCTGTGACTATAAAATAATGCTAGGCCACAGGCAGAGGGGTATTTCACAGACGCCAGACCACAGAGGTGCTAATAAATTTATAATCTGGAGCTGGAGATGTGTTGTTCCTTTTATAATAGCATTTTATAGATGAAGGCCTACTTAAGAAGTACTCTCATAACCCTACCGATTTCCAGATCTTGGGCAGATTAATCAGATTAAATTAATACTATCCGTAAAGGATAATAGGGCCAGGTAATTATTTTCCTTAATTTAATGTAATGTGGTTTATGCTTAACTACTCATGAGACAATCGCAACTAAAGTTCCTTATTGGAATTTTAGACTGAGGGGCTCTTCTCAATACCTTATTACTCCTATATATGTTCATTATCCTCTAATGCCCTATGTATGCAGAAGTTATTAGACTGGAATTCTGTTAGATTGTAAGCTCACGAGCCAGACATTCCTCCCGTGGTTTTCTCATTTCTCACCTCTTCTTGTATCATGCCTCTTGCATGTTCTGTACTATGCTTTGGGGCATATTCAATTAGCCTTGGGACTTAATAAATGGGTTTTAGCTCCTGGGTTAAGTGTTTGGAGCTACTCAATTACTTCCCGTGACTTGGCACCATGGTACACTTAACGCGGATTTCTGCTCGCAACGACTTGAGGTGTGAACAGAAATCCTTGTTAACTAGTGCTTCCGGGCTAGTCACGAGTGGTAATTGCATAGTTCCAGGCGCTTAACCTGGCAGCTATGGCTTTTCAAGGGAAATAATTTGAATACCTCTGGGAGCTAAAACCCAGCAGTAAGTCCCATGGCTATTTGAATTTGGCCCAAATGTTAATTCTGTACCTTGCCTATTATGTTTCATATTTTGTTTATTTTCTTGGTAATATTACATTTTATTCTTCTTGAATGTTCTATTTTTTACTTGTTGGATGTCTACATTTTGTGTATGATACCCTACTATATGGTGCTGCAGAATGTTGTGGTCTTTTAGAAATAAACAATAATAAACTACAATCCTTCCTTAATTACATTATTTACTGTACAGTTTTAATTATTTATCATGTGTAGACCTTTTACATACTAGAATAAACTGTTTACTACAATAAACCACTGTACTAATCTGTTTTTGCCTTCTATTATGTTACATTTCAGCAGGTGTGTTTTTTTTTTTTTTCTCTTTTTAATTTTTACCTACCGGTAATTTTTCTCTTTCCTGGAACTTTTGGGTTCTTGAAAACATTCTTGAACATGTGAGCTTTACTGTAATATAAAACTGAGCATTTAAGAGCTGTGTATCTGTGAGTAGGAGGCTTCTAATTTCAGCCACTGCACATAAATAATTCCAAGCTGGTGTGTGCAGGCTCTGAGAGTGCCTGCAATACAAGTGGCTTGATTTCTGCAGAATGTAACAAATGTAACAAATGTGAATCAAAATGCTGCTGCTGGTGTATATTTCTTGACCTGGGACCAGTTAAATCATAGCTGTGTCCTATTCCAGGGTTATAACCAGCCAAAAATGGTCTCAAAATTACTATTGAGAAACTGGGGGCTTGATTCAGAGATGCAAGAAGATGTGGCAAAAGAGGCAGCCGTATCTGCATCATTATGCTAATGGTGTGACAGATTCTGTTCCTACTGAGACACCCACAGGCAGCGATTCAAATACGAGCTCTATGGCAGGTGCAATGTCTCTGTCTGGACATGGCGTTCTGTACTACGCTGTCAGCAACAAGCCCATATCTGGCTAGCCATGCCCCCCAGGAATAACCATAAAAATCCTCGGTTCTTGCGCCCATATTCCTTCTGTGTCTTCCGCCGGTAACAATTGGGAAGCATGCGCAGTACTTCCAACATCGGCCAACTGTGTGCATAGGTGCATTGCGTGCAGATGGGGTGTACCTTTGAATCAGGCCCTTGTATGTATTTCAGCATTGCTCCTGAAGCCTGCTTAATGCTGTGAAATAGCGCAGGGAAGTGGGATCAGCAATTCGTTTTGAGTTTAATCGTTTTAAACAAGTTTTTTCATGATTCTTTCGACTTGTCATAATGAGTTAGTCTCCATTAAAAATTCTACTTTACGTCCTTTTTGGTTATCTAGTATACTTAGAAGTTTAAGCAAAGTTTGTGAGATGAGAAAATAATATATAATACTCCTTGAGATCATTTAGGAGAATAACCAATTGAAAGCAAAAGTATATATTAAATTTTTTTTTCTGCATTGCAAAGTTGAATAATATACATTAATAAATGGCGTCTTTTATACACGGCTTAATATATCTGCTATGTTGGCTTTCACCCTTCTGCATCAGGGTGCTAGGTTAGAAGGGAGGTGTCTCTAAACAGATATACAGTTACATAGAGACTTGCAGACTTACATTGCATGAATGCACTGTGTGAATCAGTCAATTTATACAAACGGGCAGGTACAGCCAAGGTGGCTCAAATTACTTCAGTCTCATTATTTTTTTAATTTAATTTTTTTTTTTACCTACCGTATATAAGATCCAAAACTGTTTTAAAGATGTGGGAGGGGTGTAGAGAATATAGAGATTATGCTATTGTGAATTATGTTTTTCTTTTGATGGTAGGTAAATTTGCCCCACACTCATCTATAGAATGTTAATTCCACTATGACTCACAGGAACTGTATATAGATTAATTGAATTCTGTGTACACAGTTTGATAGGAAGTTTCATTAGCATGTTCATTCTCTCAGGACACACTGAGGTGTGCCTGGGTGGTCAGTAGAATGTATATATTCTGAAGACCTCTTGAAACCAGGATGCCCAATTTAAATGTCCGTGCATTTAGGGTAACTTTGTCACCAGGACACTCCACTTACCTGACAGGACATGTAGATTGCCTTTGGTCTGTTTTTGCTGCTATAGGAAGCAAAGCCAGCAGGAGGTAATCAAACCGCCAGGTGTGTTCAGACATAAACAGAGATTACAAAGCCTATCATCTGGTTTACGACGTGAAATGAATATTTCCATAATAGATGGAAACATGGAAAACCATATAAGAATGTATGAAATTTATACGCAGGTGCGGTGTGATTTGGAAATCCTGCAGATATATGGTTTTAGAGATATGAGTTAACCTTTCACACATCACAAACGCATCATTTTTACACTTGTATTGCAGCTATTTAAATAAGCCGGGCAGCAAACAGATGTATTCTGGAATACTTCTGTTTGCTGCTAGGCTTATTAAATCAGGGAGCCGCTTAGCGCACCATATACTGCGTTTTCATGATCTGGAATCATACCAGTAGTCTGCTCACCTAGGGCGACATTCAGACACACTCGCGAGCGGCAGTACGCTCGCAAGTGGGTCGATGTTCCCCACTGCGCATGCGCACGACGGAGGGAGCTCCGTCGTGCGCATGCGCGAGACCCGGCGAGCGACGGGCTTTCCATCGCTCGGGGTCTCGCACCAAAGGGGGCGTGCTGTCGATGTTGATTGACAGCATGCCCCCTTTGGTGGGCGTGCCTGCCAGACGGAGGCGTTCCCATGGGAACGCCTACCGTCTGAAGCCGGCCCCACTGACATCACTAGTGGTGTCAGTGGGAGTGATTTTGGCTCTGATCGAGCCAAAATCACTCCAGGCCTTGTGGCTGGGAAACCCGACCGCAGGGTTTCCCTCGCAAGTCCGATGATCGCGATGGTCAAGACCATCGCGACCATCTTTTTGCACGCTCGTATATGCTGTGGGTGGTGACCCACAGCTATACGAGCGTCCAGGAGGACGCTCCATTTTAATGGAGGAGGGCCCTGATTCAGAGCGAGCGCTCTGGTCAGAGCGTCCGGCTCTGAATCAGGCCCCTAGTGTCTCACCATCTACATGTGGGTGAGTTCTCCTATCCACGGACCATAGGGTTCTTTAATATCGGGATTGGAACTTTGATTTTACCATATTTGACTACTTTATGGAGCTCTGCCACATTGTATTATTGTCACAATACAATATACTGTGAAGTATTGCACCTTCAAGTCTAAGGGCGGTATTCAATTGTTTCGCCCTTTACGCTCCCGACAGGAGCTATTCAATTGTTGCTCCTGTCTGTCGCGATCAGCTGCCAGTGCGCCATTTCAGCTTGCAGCCCCAGGGTGGTGTGAGCTGACATGGGCGAAAGTGACCTGTTCGGGCACCCAAACAGCACTTTTTGCAATCGTGTCCATCATTTTGGTCGGGGGTAGCCATTTTACTCTGTTAAACCTGACCACTTTGGGCGCAATCAGCGCGACAAAAAAGGCAGTAATTGAATAGGTCCCCGTGATCTCCCATCACTTTAGAGGGGAGAACCAGACGATTGGTGACGTTATTTCTATTTCATACCATTGGATTGGATACAGTTACACAATCCAAATTGATATAATATCTAACACGTAGATAATATCTGTGCAGTTATTAACCCTCTGGTGATGAGGACGGTTAAGTCATTGTCTGTGAATTAGAAGTTTCGTATTTGTATTGTTATTAGACTGTGTATTTATGACTAAAGTCTACTTTTATCAAGTGCAGTATTTAGATTTGAATCGAAGTACACTTTTAAATTGTCTATTAATAAATTTACTGAATTCTAAGCAAAGCTCCACACTTTTTTTTTTTTTCTTTGTTAATTACAATTATTTGGATTTAAGTTAAAAGTGACTTGGGCAGTTCTGGGAGGGTACCAGATTTATTTAGCTGATTAGCCAGCCAGCAGAGAATTGGTTATGACATCAAGATGGGGGAAGTAAGGGCCTGATTCAGAGACGCTCGGTTCGCTCCGAGCGATGTTCGCACATCTGCGCATGCATATGGGTCGTAATGCGCATGCGCCAACCAGTCAGTGCGGTCGGAAATCGAGCGCTCGCAAAATAGCGAGTGCCTGCTAATTTGAGTGACAGGATGAGGCGTTTGTGGGTGGTAACAGGGGAAGGTGCTTGAAAACGGGAAGTGGAGATCCGAACGCAGGCGTGCCAAACTGTCAAAACGGGCGTTTTAAGGGTGTGCATAATTAACAAAGCAGCGTCATCGACCACGTCACTTGGTTGTTTCTTAGCCTGAACTGTTCGCATGATTGCGGTAGGAAAATCCTACCACAAGCACTGCGAGTAGTTCAGACGCCTTTCGATGTACTCGATTACTCAAATAAATAGCGGAGATGACGTAGGATGCGAGCGGCCAGAGGGCGTCTTTACAGAATAGCGAGCACATGTTTTGTTCACTCGCTCAGACATAGAGGCGTCAACAGACCGCAAAGAGTGAGCGCTCAATTTAAATATCCGGCCCCTTTTTCTGAACGAGCGCAAATAGCGTCCGGCTCTGAATCAGGCCCTAAGTTCATAAAAGGTATGAGCGCTCTTTGATCTGGTTCAGACGGGGAGATCAATGCCTGCATTTGCTCTCGTTCTTCCCAGACATATTAGCTCTAAGTTACATCTGTACGATTATTTCCTTTTATATTTGAAATTGCAACACAGGTACGTAACCTTGTAACGTTTTTTTTTTTTTACATTTTCTATAACTAAGCATTATACGCATTTTTGTCATTAAAGTATTCTTTATTAGTTGAATTCATATTTGCTACAAAACCCAGTCTTTGAGGAGTCTATTAAACCACTAGGGTTACGCTATAAACTGTTCTTAATTGCTAGAAAGCAAAGGGTAGACCAGCTAACTGAGTGGTGGTCTGTGTCAATGAGCCTGCACAATTGTGCGAGTGAGGGGACCTGTGGCTTCTGTAATTATCATAGGTGGCGGCAGTGTGGTACCATTTAGGTATTCAAGTTGCCGTGCTCTTACCATAGGCTGAGTGCAACCCATCAGGTATACTTACTGAGGTCCCTGACAAGGGGCATGAGTTAACTGTAATAAATTGGGAAGGTAATACTTTACTTTTTTTCCAGAGCTATAGTGGAAAATAAGGCTAATGCTGAAAAGTGTATTTTACATACATAGTTCAAATTTAAAGCTGTAGCAGGCTATAAGAAGAAACTTGGTAATTATAATTTTTCCTTCCTTTGTTGTGTTTTTGTTCTGTTGATTGTAAATGATTTATAATTCTGTACAGTTATGTGACTGCCATAGCAGTCACATAACTGTACAGTGAGTAGTGAGCAGAGAGGCATTGGAACTTCCCTATAAGTTCTGTCTACTCTGTGCATGGCCTCTTCCTTCATCTCTTTCTCTTTTGGTGTATGTATGTGAGAATTAAGGTGGCCATACACTGCACGATATACGACAGACCGTCACGATTATAGATATCGTGCTGAGCGCTCCCCAGATCTTCACGCTGGTTCATATGATCTGGGATGCGATGTACGATCCCATTCAGATGGTGGAGGGGGGAGCTGGCATATCGTGTGGTCAGCGGGGACCACGCGATTGTTGGCGGGGACAGCACGAGCTGTCTGCCGGCGGATCGGCAGTCGCCCTACACGGTGCATCGCCACCATAAGCCATACAGGGTGCCCCTTCAGAGATTTTTAAAAGTTGATAATTTGTAGGACCAAAGCATAAGAAAACATTATTGCATACTTAAAATATGCTCAACTTGCTATAAAAAGAAAGAAAGAAAGAAAGAAAGGTTTGTGTGATTATTGCCTTGGGTTTAGGGGTGCTGAAAGTGTACCCATCAGTAATGAACAATGGAGAGAGTCTCCCCCTGTGGGCTGGATCAAAATATGAGACTGCAGCCTATCGAATCACTAGGATATGGTTATATTACTGAGGCATGAGACACTACTTGCCAGTGAATTAATATGCTTCATTTTACTTAAGTCACCAAATGGCTCCACTCCACTAACATAACTTTAGGTATATTGATATTAACATTTATGATTGTTACCCTTTAATTTGCAATGTAATATTTTGATTGACATAACGTCTGCCTGACGGAAGTATCCAATATCTGTTTTACTAATTCATTCTGCTTTTTCTTATGGTTGTGTTCTATAAAAAAGAAATATCAAGTCTTTTATTCATTTATGTATTTTGTTTACTTGTTTCAACTGTAATAGTTTGCAGCTGCTTTCAATATGCCATGGTCTTTGGGACGATTATCCACTTTGCACTTGGACAGGGGCTGGTCTCTGGAGGCTACAAAGAGCCCATATTTTGCAGATGCTGAAAAAATGGTTTGTTGAACTATGATGCAAAACAGCAGAGAGCTTGCTTGCTTTAATGCACTGGTTTTGTTTGAGTTGAAGAAAAACTGAATACACTATAAAAACATAATTTAGTTTAGCCCATTCTCTATAGCTGCTTAGTTAGAAAATAGTTTAGGTTTGCCTACAGAATGAATGTAATATCTTTATGCCTTTTTATTTAAAACTAGCTGGGATACCCAGCGTTGCCTTGGTTGGAGACTGGACTCTGAAGTACACCTGCAGCCTTTATTTGTTTACATGTTCCTCGCCTATAACCCCATTCCATTGATCCTGAAAAGGACCCCTATGTTTGCTAACATGCATGCAAACAGTGGTGTAACTACAGTGGGTGCAAGGGGTGCGGTTGCCATGCTGCCCGAGCTGCCTCTGTGGCTCGCTGCACCCAGTCACGCACACAAGGTGTGCTGGTCCAGTCAGGGCTGCCGAGGGTGGCCTGGGTGTCAGCGGTGTTGATTTGGTGCCATCCCGTCAGCTGATTACAGCTGGCGCACTGACAGGCAGACATGGAGAGACAGCGCTGCCAGTCGTGAGGCAATCCGAGCTCGCGGACAGGCAGCCAATCAGCAGTGCAGCTCCTGAGGTGGCTAACGGTCCGCGAGATCCAAATGGCTTGCGACCGGTGCCAGATTCAAAATGCACCAGTGCTGTCTGTTCATGTCTGCTGCTGCCTGTCAGTGCGCCAACTGTAATTTAGCTGGTGGGCCGACACCAAATCCACAACTACTGGCTGCTGATGGCACAAAGGAGGAGGTGAGAGGCTGCTGGAGGGACACGGGGAGGTAAGTTGCTGGGGTACATAATGTGTAAGGTGCATTACTGTGTGTTATAATGTTATAAAGTGCATTACCATGTGGCATAATGTGTAAGGGGCACTACAATTGTGTGGAATAATGTGTTATATTGGGCACTACTACTTTGTGGCATAATCTGTAACGTGCATTACCGTGTGGTATAATGTGTAAGGGGCATTACTGTGTAGTGTAAGGGGCATTACTGTGTGGCATAATGTATAAGGGGCTCCACTACAGAGTGGCATGTGTATAAGGTATACTACTGCGTGGCATAACCTGAGTGGGCTCTGTGTGGGGGCAAATGTATGTGATTATTTTGTTATTTTATTTCTACCTCTGGGGGCCCTTTTAAGATCTTGCTATGTGGCCCACAAAGTTCTAGTGACGCCCTTGCATGCAAACACAGAGGGTTGACTAATATATATGGTCACTTTAAATAGGACTAACTCTGGATTTAATATGAACTTGCATGAGTTAACACTTGCTCAGACTGTGAGACTAAAAGGATACATTTGTAGCTTTCACACAGGATTTTGGCAGACTGACAATTTCCACTTGAGCCAGCCCCGAAACCTGTGTAATTTAAGTGTCCCCATGTTTAGGGATTGTGTGACAGTGTGTGGCCCTGACTAAGTTCAAACCTAGGAAAAAAATAACATTTTGGTCAAACTACATCACCTAGCCAAATTTGATGGAGATAGGTCTAACACTCTGGCCGTGCATAAAGGACAGACAGACAGACACACTTTCTCGCTTATTATATTGATTAGTTATCATTCATATTGGTAATTCTGCTGAGATGTAGACCTCAATGGAACAATGCCCCTAAGTGTCAGTTTATGAAAAAAAATGTACAATACCCACATGACATTTCCAAGAAATAACTTTCTGATTAAAACATCTGAACATATAAGTTCACTTTTCTTCTGTGCAAGAAATATTGTTTTTGAGAAGAGCATTTTTTTAGTGTAATGTCCATGAATCTGTCGGTCCCTTAAAGGTAGCCATTTTGTGGGATGTGACAATATTGCATTTATTTGATAACTTCACAAAGAACTTGGGGCACCACTGAAGAATCACTGTGCAAAGCTGTCATCCAAGCAAAAGGGGGCTACTTTAAGGAATCTAAAATATAAAACATATATTGATTTGTTTAAAACTTCTTTGTTTTCAACATTATTCCATATGTGTTCTTTCATAGTTTTGATGTCTTCAGTATTAATCTACTATGTTGAAAATTATTTAAATAAATAAAAACCATTGAATGAGAAGGTGTGTCCAAACTTTTGACTGGTATTATAGTTCAAAATCACTAAAATCAAGCTTTAAAGTGCACCAAAAAACGCACCTTCAGCAAGCATCTGCAATAAAAAAAAACCTCCCCCATACTTGCAGACCCCCCCCCCTCCCAAAGGCTGTTTCATTAGTTTTTGAAGTTGTACCCCCACTTTAAGATTTTTCGCCCACTTTTTCAAAGTGCTTTTTTGGGGTATCCTTTGTGGGGGTTTTTTTAGCATTTTTTTACGCAGTTAGCGTCAAGGGAGGTGTACAAAGGGTGCAGAGTGGTTTCTCTACCTCTGCACCCCAAATCCCCAATTCTGCACTTTTTTGATTAAAGGGTGCTCTGCAGCGCATGGAGGTGCCCAGCAATTAGGGACAAGGCCTGCAAGGTGTACGTTGGGGCTAGCATTGCCAGGAGCGCTTGCATGGATGAAAGGGCTGGCTGGGACCTGTAGTTCCACAGTTGAAAATAGCGTTGGGGTATGCGCTATTAGCGGGCAGCGTGTAGGATATGTATACCTTTTTGTATTGTCTAAAAGTAACGTGTCAATCTATCAACTGTTGACCTAGTTGCCATCGATCTTGGACTAGTCGATCTATTATCTGTCGATCTATTAGCTGTCGATCTATTTGATTTCGATCTGTTATTATGTCTATTAGTGTGGTGTCGATCTATTATTTGTCTACCTATTTGGTTTCGAACTTGGAACATTGTCTATTAGTTGTCGATCTACGTTGTGTTGCCGTTATACCTTTCGATCTTACATCTACTATATAAAAGCAAAAATTTGTCCTTCTGTCTCTCTGTAAAAATCCACAGTTTACAAGCTACGATCGTGAAATTTTACATACGAGCGTATTCAAACATGGTGGAGGCAACTAAAAAAATGTAAAATCGAAATTAATTACTGTTAATTTTTAATTAATGAAAAACCACAATTTTTGCATAGCATTCGCCCTCTACAGGTCAGGTACGGAATTACAAAAGGATTTAGCTTATCTACTATATATTTTTTTCTGTCTTCTCTACTATATCAAAGCGAAAATTTGTCCTTCTGTCTTTCTATACAAATCCACAGTTTACAAGCGAAGATCGTGACATTTTACATACGAGCATATTAAAACACGGCGGAGGCAACTAAAAAATGTTTAAATCAAAATTAATTACTGTTAATTTTTAATTAATTTAAAACCACAATTTTGCTGGAAGCCCATTGTGGGGCTTCACGGCATATGGGTAGGGCCTCGGAACAAGCATTTTGTGTTGTCATGATCTTAATGTTTATTATCGAAGAGAGCTTTAGCAGGCTTTGCCAGCATTCTCAGCTTTCTGACTATATCAAATTACGCAACAACATTTACTACTTTCTTCCAACTGTGTCAAAATGATGACTTTGCAAGGACCCTGCTGTACTGTGAGCTGCCAAAATATTACACATGGAATGCTTCTCCCAAAGTTTTTCTGCGCAGAAAACGGAGTCGCTGTAGATGGTCATCCTGGTATCAGAGCAACAGAAGCTCTTGGCTGTGTTTACACTGTACATCCTACAAATTTTGAATGCTTCTATCTCCGAAGTTTGCTTTACACCGTTGCAGGTCCTATTTCCTTCGAAGACCTTAGGACTGTTGATGGGGAAGTTTGTCACACTTTTCGTGAGTCCTGCCTAATGATAGGTTTGTTGGAGGATGATGTGTAAACAAACATTCTTAAAATCCCGGGCAACGCCGGGTACTCCAGCTAGTATGTAATATATCGAATATCTATCTAATGTCCCATTCGACTATTTTACTTACTGACTATTGTTACTGTCGATTTAATTTAATGGTCGAACAAGTTGTGTCTGATCTAATAATCCACATCCTGCGTCGAGACCCCCTTTCACATTACCCCGGAGACCCGGGAAATTCCCGGGTCGACCCCTTTCAAACCATACTGTAAGCAGGATTTTTCATTGTTTTACACTGTTTTTCACAGTTTTATCATTTAAAGTGGACCCTTTGCTAGCACACAATAATGAGGTCATGCATAGGTGGGGGCTTGCAGTTGAGACTCCCATAATGCATTGCTGCATTCATGGCTGACAAACATCTGTGTAGCGTGGAGAGCTTGTTTTGTTTGGATTTGCTGTACTACACAGCAACTGATGCATGGTTGAAGCGGCTCACGCTTTTCTTCATTGTACAGTGCTGAAATCATTAGAAGCACCATAGTTAAAAAAAAAAAAAAAAAAAAAAAGGAGTTTATTAAAATAAAACTTGAATCTGCAAGTGTCTTGCCATTATTATTTATGAGCCATATTCAATTTGGAGCGAAAAGTCCATTTCGGCGATAATTCCGATGACGTTATTTTCGTTTATCCCCATATTCAATTTCAAAGACTTTTCACAGGTGCGAAACATCTTTTTAAAAAAATGTGGGTTTTGGGGTGCAGAATAAAAAAAATAACCTGCAGCCTTTGGAATTTGCCTTTAATGTAATCTGTTTAAAAAAATTCCTTAGGACACCCCAAAAAAGGTACTTTCATTTTGGGGTCGGAAAAAAAAATGTTAGGGAACAAACTTTAAATACTAGCGAAATTGACTCAGGGGGGATCCCCTAATATGTGGCAGGTGTTTTCTAGAATGCGGGTAGTTGCGGCATTTTAGGGTCTTAAAAATATGCTTGCACTCATATTCATGTACCCCAAATTTGTTGGGAGTAGTTGTTTAAAAAAAAAAAGAAAAGATAAATGCTATTCTTCACCCCTTCTTCACCGGCGCATTTATGCACCTGCCGCCGCTATTTAAAAACCCTGATTACCTTCAGCAGGCCAAACCGGGGTACCCATAGTGATCCCCCATGTCAGACCATCTTTTGGGGGGTGACAGGCTGATTTTCTCTAAAGTGACAGGACTTTACGATACTTACCTTTCCACCGGGTCCCGTTTTCGCCGGATCCTAATTGAATACGGGGATAAGCATGCACGCGCCCGATACTTTATCCCAGGAAAAAAAGCGATGATGAAATAGAATATGGCCCTAAGACTGACACCATTGAATTTATATTTTTAAGTTCAAAAACGTGTGAAAGCCTTACTTCTATATTTGTTCCATAGGAAAGAATGACAAACAAAATATACCACAAGCAATGGTTAATAATAATAACTCACTTATATTTCTTCATAAAATTGACACCATATTTTGGGATGTCCTTTGATCACGTAGCTTATATTATGATCGGATACAATTAACACACTTTTTTTTTTAATTATTTAACAGATGAGGCATTAGACACCTCATTAAAATAAGAAGGTAAAGTGCACATTTACTTCTGAAAACAATTTTCTCCATATTTATGTATGGATATAACAAGTAACTATGCACCTTGGTAAAATTATGCTGCACAGTAAGTGGGGGCAGATGTAAAATGTGCAGAGCGATTTAGATTTGGGAGGGATGTGTCCAAACTGGCATCTGCAACATGGTTTGTCCAGGTTTACAGTTACTTGCTATATCTTACAGATGTGTCCACATACATCTATCCTCAAGTCACGCCACACAATGCGGTAGGTCTGTGTGACTTGGTAGCGTCACGTGTCTTTTGTACGACCTTTTACCTTCAAATGTGTCTTATTCGCACAGCGATGTGAATAGATATCACATGCAGCTTCTGCTGATTAAAATGATATGCAGCATGCCTATGTTCTGTGTGTGACTGCAGGTGTATCTGCATGCGAAACACTACGTTATAGTGTTACAGCCGCTGACACTGTAACGTAGTGTTTCGCATGCAGATACACCCGCACTCGATCACTGAACATAGGCGTACTGCGTATCATGCAGAGGACCCATCTGTACTCTATTCCCAACTATGAATCGGGCCCTTAGATCGAAGTAACTCATATTATGCCCCCAGTAGTTGTCGCCCCTAGTAGTGGTCCCCCCCAATGCAATGCCCCTTATATAGTGCCCCCAGTAGTAGCCCCCCCACCTATGCAGTGCCCTCAGTAGTAGCCCCCCCCTATGCAGTACCCTCAGTAGTAGTCCCCCCTATGTATTGCCCCTTATATAGTGCGCCCAGTAGTAGTCTACCCTATGCAGTGCCCCCAGTAGTGGCCCCCCCTTTGTAGTGCCCACACCGCCACCGGGTAACTGACTTGAAACCAGTGTTCTGGACCACGGCTAGCGGTGCATGTGCCCTGCTCGACCCCCCCTGATACACCCTTGACTGGGATGTAGACCAAAATGAGGTGTGAGACTTTGCTTGTTGCGCATACTGGGAAATAGGCCCAAATGAGGTTGGAGAATGAGCTTGCCTCGCATACTGGGATGTAGACCCAAATGAGGTTGGGGAGTGACCTTGCTTCGCATACTGGGATGTAGGCCCAAATGAGGTTGGACAATGCGCTTGCCTCGCATACTGGGATGCAGGCCCAAATGAGGTTGGAGAATGAGCTTGTCTCGCATACTGGGATGTAGGCCCAAATGAGGTTGGAGAATGAGCTTGCTTCGCATACTGGGATGTAGGCCCAAATGAGGTTGGAGAATGCGCTTTCCTCGCATACGGGGATGTAGGTCCAAATGAGGCTGGAGAATGAGCTTACCTCGCATACGGGGATGTAGGTCCAAATGAGGTTGGAGAATGAGCTAATAACGATAATTACTGTGCTGGTACTAATAAATTGGTCTTTATAAGATATTAATAGATCTGTTTTTAGTGAGAAAGTTTTGCTCTCTATGAATGGAATTGGAGGATTATTTAATTTTTACTAAATATAGGTTTTATTTAAGCATTAATATGTAGCCAATCTTAAAAGATAGAAGCAATAATCTCACGAGACAATAAAATCAAATTAACATAAAACTGTATAAAAAATATCATATATATATTATATATATATATATATATTTATATATATGAAGAAGCTTGAAAAAGCTATAAATATGGCTTGTTGCATTTTCAAGAGTCCTATATCACATCCAGTTATTAAAGTAGCAACTCTGCAGTGTACTTGTAATTCTGTCTCATTAGACACCATATTGCAATATGTTGCTAATTTCAAAAGCAGTCCGGCAGGTCAATTAAATAGTTGGCAGCTGTACGGAACAAAGTCTGTGTAGTACTGGCATCCCAGTACATATATTGTAATTTCAGCTAGTCAGAGGATTGTATATCATCTAGTTTGTTACCTCTTATTGTATGCAGCCCAATAGGTTCTACAGTGACTGCCTATTGTATCCACTCGCATTACTACAATGAACTGCGGGTTGTCACATACCCAATAGTGTGGCTGACTAAAATCTTCATCCTAAAAGCATCAAAGAATTTAACTACAAGTCTGTTTGATATAGATCAAATCTTTCTCAGAATGTATTCTATTTATATGTTTAGAGATTTAAATATTTTGCATATAGCTAGACCTTGTCAGTATTATCACTCTCGGGCTTGTATTTGTTAATTTAACAGTTTTTAGCTGATTAGTATTACCATGCTATTATAGGAATATGGGGCCAAATGTAATAGGGTGAGAGTTTAGAAAAGTGAGAGTTTGACACTTTTTAAACTTTGCCAATGTAATTGAGTCCAAAAACAAAGTAATACCCCTTTTACACCAGAGCAAAAACCTGGGTTTTTGCTGGGTCTACCCGGGTCGCAGCTCAGTGTAAAAGGGTCCCTGAAAAATAACCTGGGTCAAGTGACCCTGCAATCCAACCCAGGTAGCTACCAGGGTTGGACCCAGGATGGACCCAGGTAATGGTGCAGTGTAAACGGTGCAACCCGGGTTATCTGACCTGGATCATGCCTAAAATGAGCGGATTGGTGGTTGTGGAGCATTCACCTCCCACTTTTTATGACCTCACAGGTTTAGCAGGGCAGACCTGAGTTCAGTGTGAACAGGGCTGACCTGGGAGTAACCCAGAACAAAGGTGCAGTGTAAATGGGTCTGACCAGGGTTGGAACCATGTCCAAAAACCCAGGTCGGACCTGGGTTTTTGGTGGAAAAGAGGTATATCAGAGCAAACTTGCATGTTTTTTTAGACTTAAAGAACTCTCACGATTTAAAATCTCATTCAGATGTTTTCCCATTTTGAAGATAAAACTCAACCAATGTGAGAGATTACTGCTAAACTCTCACATTTTCTAAACTCTCACCCTATTACATTTGGCCCATAGTGTATTAACTGTACAATAGATAATTTTTACTGACTTCTATACGGCTCGCCACTCTTTATTTTTTCCATACTCAACTGTGCCTATAATTTGAGCTTTTATTTCCTCCTCTCCCCTCACATGTAATAGCTCGCGGACCACCTCCTCCTTCCAATGAGACATGATCTCAAACAAAATGCCACTGGCACTGCTCTCTTAAAACTACTGGCATTCTTCTCCTCCGCCCTCTGGCACTCTTCTCCTCTGCACACTCTGACCAATGAAACT
This sequence comes from Taudactylus pleione, assembly GCA_031769625.1. Taxonomy (NCBI): domain Eukaryota; kingdom Metazoa; phylum Chordata; class Amphibia; order Anura; family Myobatrachidae; genus Taudactylus; species Taudactylus pleione. The sequence goes on along the minus strand of JAUIMM010000012.1, from coordinate 12,149,612 downwards.
GGCACTCTTCTCCTCCACCCTCTGGCACTCTTCTCCTCTGCTTACTGACACTCTTGACCTTTGCCCACTGACACTCTTCTTCTATGCCCTCTGTCACTCCTCTCCAGTGAAGTGGCACTGATTTGTCCCAACAGCACGTAAACACGTGCAACGTCTCTCTCCTCCGGCTGCCACTGATGATGTCATCAGCATGCATCAGGCAGTCCTAACCGGCCAATCAGAAACTTCTAGGTGCAGCCCGGGAGTAAATTCCGTGTTCCTTGGTTGGTGCGTTTCAGACCTACGCGAGACCCGAGTATTTTGACCAAAAACCCGGGAATCTCAGTATGTCTGAAAAAGGTATTAGTGATGGCACCAATGGCTAGTGAGTTTATAGTCCAAATATTGGTTCAGCCCTTAAAATGGCTGCCATCACAGGGTTCATTCAAAAGGTAATGACGTGTTTATTAATTTGATATGTTTAGCATAGTACTACAAAGTATATGTAAATTATTTTTTACCACAAAGGGAATCCTCTGGGAGGTTGTACTGTACTTACTCATGTACCTAATTTTTATTTTATTTTTTTATTTTTTTTAATTTCTGTTTACTTATTGCTAGATTATCTGTTGCTCATCATTTGGCTCTTGTTTCCTGACAATAGGGTTGTGAATATAAATGTTTTAGCTAAAAATGTGAATTCCTGATATTAGAATTGCGCTAAACACACTGTACATAGATTAATGGCTTGTGCACAAGCCATTAATCTAAGTGATTAATCTAAGTGATTATGACTTTTTTTTCTGAAGTCTATTTAAATGCACTTTGATACTGATAGTACAAAAAATAATGTAAGGAAAAGCACTAGTTTTCTGGGGAGTGTTTCCATGCTGCCAGAAGCGTTAACGATTTGTAGCATACAATGGAGTTCTATAGGCATTTCATAGAGGCTTTGTGACCTGCTACTATGCTCAGTTAAAGTGAGGACAACATACTGTACAAGGCTTTGTTTGTGCTTTTAACTAGAATTGTTTTTTCATAACCCTGGTTTTCAAAACTACATTGATGAGGACAGGCACTACACAAGGTACTGCTTTAACCATCTGGACTTAGTCTAGAATTCTAAATTGTAACTATACAATCACAGTGTGTAGCTTTATGAAGCAGTGTCCGGGTCTTGCTAGCTGTACATCACACTACACCATAACATTGCTTTGTTTGCAAAGCAGTGATTTTCATGTTGCGTTTACAATATTGATATTTTTGCATTATCTCATTTACACTTAAGGGACCCATACATCAGCAATCTCCAAAAAAAACAATTCTCAGATTCCCCCCCCCCCCCCCTATTTAAAGATTCCCAAATCCACCAATCTGCGCCCATGCATTACAGATAGTTTTCAGTGATTGCGGATCATTTTCAACAACTCTCAGATCTGCCAATCTTGAAAGCCTCATCATTTAAACGCCCCCATACATCAGCAATCAGAAAACCACAATTGAACGATTTGATGATTTGTTGCCTGATTTAACGATGCCCCAATCTGACAATCTGGACCCATACATTACAGATCTTGGTCAGTGATTTGCAGATAATTTTCAGTAAATACAGATCTGCCAATCTTGACAGGGCCATCGTTTTACTAGTAATGGTCTGCAAATCAGCTGATTGTTACCATACACTAGCAATCTAAAGCCCCGAATGATCAGTGAAATGTAAAATGTTGGACAACTTAATTTACCGATACCGATCACTTTTTGGTTGAAATCTGCGATCCCCATACACTGAAGATTTTGTTTTACACAATCATCTGCAAAAAGCTAAATCGCCCCAATTGACTGCTCATGTATGGGGACCTTTACTAGTAACAGTTGGCAAATAGGCTGATCGTCTCCATACACTACCAATCTATAGCCCAGATTTAACACTGAAATTGGACAACCTGATTTACAGATTCCAATCACTTTTTGATCAGACTCCGCAATCTGTGAACCCCATACATTACCGTTTTTTGGGGGACAATCCTCTGCAAAATGCAAAATTTCCCTAATTAATTGCAGCTGTATGGGAGCCTTTATTTGAAGAGGTGCACAGAGGCAAGCTTACAACTCAACATTTCTATCAGTCACACACTAACCCACAGTTTACCAAACTCCTCTATTATGCTCCAGGTTTTAAGGATATCCATGCTTGAGCACAGGTGACTTAATTTTTACCTCAGTCAATATATTTAACCATCTGGACTCAAGCATGGATATACTTAAAGCCGAAACTATGATGGTGGAGTTTGGGAAATTTACCGTTATTGGTAAATAAAAAAACCAAAAAAAAACCAGTTAATTAAAAAAATCTTATTTCCTTTTTTCTTTCCCGTTTATTTTTCCTTTCTCCCCTCTTCCCTTTCCATTGCCCTCCATCTGTTCCCTTCCCCATCTTTCATTTCTCCACTTTTGCTGCCTTTATTCTCTCCTACCTCTCTTTACTTTTTTCATCCTCCCCTCTCTTCTTCTCCTTCCTATCAGTGGCGTATCTATAATGGGTGCAGTGTATATTAATTTAGACTTACTTGTCCGTGGTCCCACGTCGGGAGTCTACGCTGCTCAGAACACCGGAAAATGGCAGCTGCGGCCATTTTTCCGGTGTTCTGCGCATGCGCAGTAGACTCCGGGCACACTCTACTGCCCGGAGTCTACGAAGGCTCCTGTGGCTGGCTAGCCGCGTCAGTCGGCTGCCGGCCATCTGGGAGAGAGGAGGGGGCCCCGCACAGGGAGTGCACACTGGCCCCCTCCTCTCTTAAGACACCCCTGCTTCCTATGTTTTCTTTTCCCTCCTTACCCTCCGTTGCCCCCTCTCTCCCTAAGATCTTTCCCTTCCCCAAGCCTCTCACTATTACTACCCTTCATTCCTTTCTTCTTATCCCTCCATCCTCAGCCTTCTTTCTTTCTCTCCTCACACTACCTCTCCATACTGTTTCCTGTTTTTCCTACTGCCACGTGCTCCCCTAGCCATTACACGCTCTTTTAGCTCCTACATAACAGGATTACATTTTCTTGCCGTTTATTGGCCAGGGTGTTAATTATTTCCCCTGAACTCCCAGACAAACGATATAGTGCATGCACGATGTGCAATCTTACAAAAGACAGAACGATATATCGTACATCATTTGGTGGTTAGATCGTTATTTATAGAATGTTAACATATCGCCTGGTCGTTCGATAGAGCCTATACACTGCACGATGTGGTAAAAATCGTTAACGACATCCTCAGATTGAGCAGCATATAGGGCCGACCAAATTTTGTTAGTCATTGATGGCAGTGGGAGCTGTGTACGGGGAGCTCTCACAGCACATGTTATAGATGGACAATTGAGCAGGATTACATAGCGTTTGTGTGTGTTTTATTATATATATATATATATATATATATTATATATTATACATTCATACATACTGTGTGTAATATTATAATATATATAGCTTATTACTGTAGATATCTGACACGTATTCCTAGGGATGTGTCCTGATTTGAAGAGGCCCTGTTTGTTAACTGGAGTGGGAGCTGATGATTGTCACCCACTGGAATGGAAATTGTGGGCTGCTGATTCCTGTCACTGCCTGTGCCAGTGGGTGGGAGAGGTGCTAAGAGTTATTATTAATTCAAAGGCTCCTTGCAGAGATGAGTTGTAGCATTGAATGTGTTGCATGTCACCCTCTATTCCTTGCTTCTCTATTAACAGCCTGCCCACACTGCCAATCTCTATAGGCTGCGCATTTATATTGATTTATATTGACAATTTTTTTAAATGCTACTGTAGTTATATGTTTATTTGTATGAAACGACACAATTTGCACAGCACCTTTGAACAGAAACGCACTACACCTGTACAAATTGGAAGTAAAGTACAGCAAGAATACACTGGGTTCCTGTTCCAGAGGAGCTTGCAGTCTAAACAGGAGCTGGGAGAATTACAGTGACTAAAAAAATGCCTCAGTTATGTCACTTCTTTTTATTGAAGTTATTGGCTGTATTCAGGGATGTCCTTGGTTTTTAGTGTAATGATATGCTGCATGCTCATAGCTGTTTATCTGCTGCTGTATACAGATCGCAACAGGCCTTGTCAAGGGCTGGAATATATTCATGTTTCTCTTTTTTTTTTTTATCCATTGCGCACAGAGGCCGCATATCATCCTACCCATTTGCATTTAGTAATCGAAGTTCAATGTTCAATTCTGAGATAACCCCTGGCGACCATCAATGTGTAATTTCTGGGGTTTGTGCTTCATTAGAATAGAGAAAACATTTGAATGATAAATAACAAACGGTAACTTTGCACAAGTCATAGTCCCAGGCTCAGTGTGGCCACTCCCCTGTCTGGAGTACTTCATTTAACATGTACATGATAAAAAAAAATGGGATAAAATTGCCCTACCCCCAAATGCACACATGCTACAACTTATTCCTGTATACTGTAGCTATACTAAGGAGTCCTGTGCCCCTTTCACATCACAGTGAATTGTTACCATCCCACTAAAAAAAGGCCTAGATCGGGGAGGGAGTATGTTACATGAAATGCATCTCGCCACAAAACTCACTTTTATGTAAATAGTTTTTGTTTCTGCAGACTGCTAGTTGGATTGGGTAATACTCTTTTCACATTGCCAGCAATAACCCGGATTATTGCACATGAATGCGCAGCAACCCGGGTCACTGTACAGTGTGAAAGGGCCCAGCTGAAATAACCCGGATCAAGTGACCCAAAATTTCAACCTGGGTAACAAGCAGGGTTGAACACGTGTTCAACATGGCTCGTGGTGCAGTGTGAATGGGTAACTCTGGTCCCGCTCACTGCATAGGAAACGCCGGCTCACCACGTAATGGCATTAGTGCCAGGTCAGGCTGCCAGTCTGATCGGCGTCTCAGCCGGGTCACACCCGGGATGGACCCGTGTCGAAAATCCCTGGTGCAACCCGGCATTGTGATGTGAAATCTGTATTAGAGAAGTGAGGAAAATTGTCTAATAAACCTATGGATTACTAATCTCAAACAAATCTGATATCTTCTAGAATGATACTGTCTGTATTTACACATAAAGACCCCAAGACATGTTACAAATGAGTATTTTCGTAGTCTGTAAGGGAGATAGTAAGGAGAGGAGGGGTCCTCAGATGAGCGGTATAAGGCCATATGTACTCCATGGACATCTAGCTAGATAGCACTTTTGTAGAAAATCATCTGTTTTCTCTTTAATACACAAAACCGTATAATTGACTGCTATGTGATTGCTATTAATTTACAACATTATATATATATATATATATATATATATATGTCACAGGGAGGCATTGAGAAGACGCTTCAAACACTGTTTTTGTCCACACTTTTTATAGGCGTTTGTTTCCACTTCCCGTGTGCACGAGTTAATATTATGATATAGCTGCAGACTTTCCTGAACAGGAAAAATTTTGATCACTTAGCCGTCCTTACTAATAACGTATTGGGGGTTCTGCATATTAGGACAGTTGTCAATGTGCTAATATTCTAAGTAGCAACTAGTTATTGTATGTTGAATATATGTAGGAATTACAGTCTTCGTCTTGGTGACCTCACTGAGATCCAGCACAGTATCTTGCAAAGTTCTCTTGTCTATTGTTGGTCATTCTAGGGTTCCTGTATGTACTTTATTAGTATGCTGTCAAACACTGTATATGGCAGCATAATGGCAAATAGCTGCTGGGTTGGCGGCCAGTGCTGGAACGCATTCATAAGTGGAGAAAAACGGATAATATAGTATAGATGGTAACTTATGTTATCAAAGTACTCATTCAACAAAGGGGTAGTATAAGGGAAAACAAATGTAGGGTACAGCTCCTCCTTACTTATTTACAAATTTCAGTGATGTGCGTATAGTAACAGAACTGCTTGGTATAGATTGCTACCCTTATAGTTACTGATTGCTGTAAAGGCCCCATACACTGCGCGATATGCACCTTGCGATGCAACGGACAACATATCGGGCGGTCCCCACACTCGTAGCGATCCGGTGGCCGTCCGCCCGATATTCCGGCACCCCCCTCCCCCACCCATGGGATCGTTCGTACATCCCCCCAGATTAATTGAACAAGCAGAAAGATCTGGAGGAGCGACTGACAACCCCACGGGAGCGCGAAGCAGACGATATCATGCCCACACACGGAACGTTATAGCGGCGATATCGTTCAAAACAGTCGGATTGGCCACTATATCACTGTGTGTGGGGCCGATATCTGAGGGCAGCACAGATGGTGTAATGCAGGGGTTCCCAACCACGGTCTTCAAGGCACACTAACAGCCCAGGTTTTAAGGATAGCCATACTTGAACACAGGTGACTTAATTAGTGCCTCAGTAATTTTGATTAAACCATCTGTGCACAATCATGGATATCACTAAAACCAGGACTGTTAGTGTGCCTTGTGGACCGAGGTTGGGAATCACTGGTGTAATGGTTAGTGTTAGCACTGAGGTCGTGGGTTCGATTCCCACCACGGCCCTAACTGTGTGGAGTTTGTATGTTCTCCCTGTGCTTGCGTGGGTTTCCTCCCACACTCCAAAAATATACTGGTAGGTTAATTGGCTCCAAACATAAATTAATCCTAGGGTGTATGTGTGTGAGCGTAGGGAACATAGATTGTAAGCTCCACTGAGGCAGGGACTGATGTGAATGGCCAAATATTCTCTCTGTAAAGCGCTGCGGAATATGTGTGCGCTATATAAATAACTGGTAATAATAATAATATCTATCACTTACTGTGTGTGGTCTAAGGGAAGCAAATAATGTTATCAAAATATACATTTTACTTTCTTCAGATATATTGCATATAAGGTCAAATATTGCAGTTTATATTTTTATCAAGGTATCTGGGATTTATTCCACAAATTGCAGTCTGTCCAGCACTATAGGACTTGACCAGATGTATTGCAGAAGCACACTCAGAATAAAGTCAGAAGAGTTGTCAGGTGCCCAACTAGGAATGAGGAATTGAGAATTCCCAGCAAATTGAAAATAAACTCTGTGTTCTTACAGATGGCTCTGAAGCCCGTACAGTAATTACATTTGACAGCAGCGGAGGCAGGTCGAGGGATGATAATTAGCATTCAGAAGAATGCTGTAGGACTTCATTGCTGCCTAGTTGTTGTATGATAATACATGTTTAAACACTTGCTAACTGTAACACCACACAAAGGCAAAATTGAGAGATTGTGCTCCTCCCCTGTCAGTGTAAATTGGGTGCACGATGCCCGTTATTATAGTTCAACATGACACTATTAAGCTGTATTGTTCTCTCTTAATGCTTCGTTTATAGCTTATTTTCCGGTCCATAAATAATTTTTCTTACTACATTTGATGAGCTAAGGAACCTGGCTGCCTAATGCAGACCTGACGCCTACACACAGCGTAGGCAGCCATTAAGTGGGCTGAAACATATTTCAACCCATCTATTGACAAATCACTGATGCACTCTGCTCCTCATGCATTGGTGATACAGGTTGAGTCTCCCATATCCAAAATGCTTGGGACCAGGGGTATTTTGGAAAACTGAATATTTTGGAATAATTGCATATCATAATGAAATAACTTGGGAATGGGACCCAAATATACACACAATGTATTTATGTGTTATATACACCTTATACACACAGCCTGCAGGTATTTTTATACAATATTTTCAATAATTTTATGGCTCAAACAAAGTTTGTGTACATACATGAAATTCATTTGTTTCATATACAGCCTATACACACAGCCTGTAGGTCATTTTATACATTATTTTTAATAATTTGTGCCTTAGACAAAGTTTGTGTACATTGAACCATCAACAATCGAAGGTTTCACTATCTCAGTCATGCCAAAATAATTCCGTATATAGGAATACTTCAGAATATTTGGATATGGGAGACTCAACCTGTACCACTATTCCCTTATGAACTGAATTGATGAATCTCAGCACAGTGATTGCTGTGAGACTTTCTATAGATTTCTTCCTTATGTTACCTTTGTCTTTTTTTCCTGCAGTGTCAAGATGTGTCCTATTTCTATAAATCCTCTTATTGGAAAAAAATTAAATTGTTTTTAAAGACTTTAACTTTTATGTATCCCACATACCATTTTAGTAGCCCTTCTCTGACTATTTTCTATCTTACCATGGTACAGGGATGGAAAATCTACAGTGTGATAGACAATCAATAGGTTGACACCAGATGGTCAGCAGTGCCAAATGGTTGACTGGGTCAAAAGGTCAACATTGACAAAAGGTCGGCACTTGGTTTTTCATGTGTTTTAGGTATTTGGCAGAGGGTTAGGGTTAGGCTGCGGTAGGATTAGGCACAAGGAGGAGCGTTAGGGTTAGAAATAAAAAAATAAAATTTAAAATGTGTCTATCTTTTCCGTGCCCTCCATTTGTGTGTTGACCACTTGACCATGTCAACCTTGGTCCATGTCGACCTTTTGACCCTGTCAACCTATTGCCTGTCAACCATTTGGTGTCGACCTATTGATTGTCTCTCTGAATCAGGGCTCGACAAATCCCGGGGGCCAGGGTGCCATGGCGATCTGATTTTGCTACCTGGCGACAAGATTATTCGGGGTGGGAGGAGCAGATCCTCGTCAGCCCCAGCAGAGATTCGTGGGTGTGACTGTAATGTGGAGGACAAACACTTGTAGAGTGCATGCCGATTCTGCTGAGCTGACACTGGCTGTGCTGACTTTTCCTTCTCCAAACTCCGGCTGTATAGAGCTCTCTGGTAAGAGGGTCTGTGCATGGCCAGGGTGGGGGCTTCAGAAGGGGTAGCCGATCAGTGACATGGGCATGCAGGAGGGTTTCCCCCCCCCGGGGTAGCGCAGCTTAGCTGAGGAGTGGCGTGACTGCGGGGGGTTGTTTGCCTAGAGGTAGCCAAGCAGTGGTGTGACTGCGGGGTGTGGTTTGTCCGAGGGTAGCCGATCAGTGGTGTGACCATGGAGGGTGGTTTGTCTGGAGGTAGCAGAGCAGTGGTGTGTTTGTGGGAGGTGATTTGTTTGGGTGTAGCAGAGCAGTGTTATGGCTGTAGGGTGTGGTTTGCCCAGGGGTAACCGAGCTGTGGTGTGGCCGTGGGGGGTGGTTTGTCCGGGGGGTGGAGCTGTGCAGAGCGGTGGTGTGGCTAGGTGAGGGGACCCAAACATACAGCTGTGGCCATTTTGTGGACTATTGTGTGTAGCTGCAGCAGCTGAGTAGCACACAAAGAGAAGCACTCCGCACTCCACTGTAATTTAATTAATAAGACTCCTGCACCTTTCTCCTGGGTCATATATTATTGTCCAAATGCTATTTTTTTTATTATTATATTAATTTGCAATTGGGTCCTACTGTGGAATAATGAGAATGTGGTTGCTAGTGTGTGGCATAATATGTATTTGCTCCTAGTGTGTGGCATAATGTACATTTGGGTCCTAGTGTGTGGTATAATGTGCATTTGGGTCCTAGTGTGTGGCATAATGTACATTTGGGTCCTAGTGTGTGGTATAATGTGCATTTGGGTCCTAGTGTGTGGCATAATGTACATTTGGGTCCTAGTGTGTGGCATAATGTACATTTGGGTCCTAGTGTGTGGCATAATGTGCATTTGGGTCCTAGTGTGTGGTATAATGTGCATTTGGGTCCTAGTGTGTGGCATAATGTACATTTGGGTCCTAGTGTGTGGTATAATGTGCATTTGGGTCCTAGTGTGTGGCGTAATGTAAATTTGGGTCCTAGTGTGTGGCATAATGTACATTTGGGTCCTAGTGTGTGGCATAATGTACATTTGGGTCCTAGTGTGTGGCATAATGTACATTTGGGTCCTAGTGTGTGGCATAATGTACATTTGGGTCCTAGTGTGTGGCATAATGTACATTTGGGTCCTAGTGTGTGACATAATGTGCATTTGGGTCCTAGTGTGTGGCATAATGTACATTTGGGTCCTAGTGTGTGGTATAATGTGCATTTGGGTCCTAGTGTGTGGCATAATGTGCATTTGGGTCCTAGTGTGTGGCATAATGTACATTTGGGTCCTAGTGTGTGGCATAATGTACATTTGGGTCCTAGTGTGTGGCATAATGTGCATTTGGGTACTAGAGTGTGGCAGAAGGTGGATTTGGGCCCTACTGTGTGACATAATGTACATTTGGGCCGTACTGTGTGGCATGTGTGCTTTTGGGTCCTACTGTAGCATAATGTGATTTTGGACGCCACTGCATAGCATATTTTTAATTGGGGGCTGGCAATGTGGGCCCAAATACATATTTTATGCGGCCCAGACCCTGCCGCGATCAGAGCTCAGCTCTGACCGGGCAGTGTTTACTGTATTTTAAATCTGGGAACGCTGGTCTCTGAAGCGATCAGAGACTAAAGAAGCCTCTGATCACTTTAGAGGCTAGCGTTCCCAGTGATGCAGTGCGCGGGTGACGTCATGACATCACCCGCAACCCGTTAGATCCAGTGAGCCGCAGCGTCTACTTGGGAGCGCTGACGGTGTGGACTGGAGTGTGCCCAGCGGCCAGCGTGAAGAGAGGTAAGTACTGCACAGGGGAGTAGGGCCTGTTCTACACTGGGAGGGGGCACTAATAGGGGCATTACTGGAGGCACAACATAAGGGGCACTGCATAAGGGGCAATACTGGAGGCACTGCATAATGGGCACTACTAGGGGCATTACTGGGGGCACTACTAGGGGTGTTACTGGGTGCACTGCATAATTGGCTCTTATACAGGGGGCATTGCATAATCTGCTCTAATACATGGGGCACTGCATAATGGGCACAACTTCAGGGAACATTGCATAAGGGGCTGTAATACAGGGGGGCATTGCATAAGGGGCACTGCATTGGTGTTTATTAATAATAAACCTTTAAAAATTGCATATAAGACTTTTTTTTTTTTCTTCTTCGGGTTCCATAGGGTCCACAGGAATTACCTTGGGATATATAGTTGGACGGCGTCCATTGCACCAAACAGCAAAGCTTTGGAGCTCCCAGCATGCACTGTTCCTCCCCCCTATATTCTCCGCCCCCAGCCACAGGCATTCAGTTTTTTGTTTGGTGCGCGGCAAGTCGCACCTGTTATACAGTGGGACTCCTAAGCTTTTTTTAATGTTTTCTTACCTTAAAGTTATAGGACATCATGAGTTTAGCGATAACGGCGCCAGGTTAGACGCTATACTGCAACTCCATCTACCTCCGCCGACGGCCGATACACGAGTTCGCTGTATTGTCCTGAGTGTTTTCGGCCGGCCTCAGCATGGCTTAGCTGGCGGCCGGAAGATGCTGAGGTCCGGGACTGCGGTCGGGCAAACGAAGATGTCAGGTAAGGATTCCATTCGGGGAATCATGCGCGAGCAGTCCCCAGCCTCTGGTGTTGAGACGCATCACAGGCTGCTGCGTGTGAGAGTTGTACTCGTAACAGACGATTCCTCACCACAGCGGTTGGGGCCTTATTGACTTGCCGGGGATGGGTGGCAGGGGGGCGGTCGGCATCTTGCCACTTTGTAGTGCAGCGTACCCGGCCGACGCAGCTTAGGGGAGATTGGCGCTCCCCTGGCTGATTGATTGAGTACACATTGCAGATGCAGTTGCGCGTCTTTATGCATTGAATGTGACGGTGTGCCAGCTGCTGTATGTACACTGACTGTGTTTCACAAACTGTCAGGTATTACTATTCCTGTGTTTCCCCTTGCCCTTTTGAAGGTAGGGTGCGTCACTGATAGTAAGAAGCCACATTACGTTGTATTGCATTGTTCTTTCAAATTATGTCAGTTGATAAAGAACTAAGGGCCTGTTTCAGACCCGCTCGTAAGCGAGTTGATGGTGGCCCAGTGCGAACGCGCGGCGTGCGAGCCCCGTAGTGAGTAAGACCTTCACTCGCTCCGGAGCTCGCAGCAAAACGGGGCGTCTGTCGATGTTGATCGACAACTCGCCCCGTTTTGTAGAGGGGATGGCTGAACAAACGGAGGCATTCCCGAAGGAACACCTGCCGTTTGTGAGCGTCCCTACTGACAACACTCGTGATATCAGTAGTGGACTTTCGGCTCTATTAGAGCTGGAAGTCCACTCGGCATTGCGAGTGATGAGACCCTACCTTAGGGTCTCCTCGCAATGCCGAGACCATCTCCTTCCCGCTCGCACTAGCTGTGGGTGGGCACAAAAATACTCCCCGCCCTGATTCAGAGCGTGCGCTCGCAAATAGCGAGCGGCTCTGAATCAGGCTACAAGTGCTTCAGTGCTGGTGTTTTGTAAGTCCTGTGCTACAAGCATATGAGAACAGGATGTGAATCCGGAAGGGTTCTGTAAAAATTGCAGTAAACAGGTGCCCGGTGGGTCTGTTACTACTGCGAATCCTGTAGCAGCTACGGAACCTTCTTGGGTGGCTGTCACTCCAGAGGTACTTTCGTTCTTAATAAACAAGGTCGCAGAGGGGCAGACTCCAGCTATGGAGTTACCTCAGGCTATGGGATTCCCACAACGGGCTCTCCCTATGGGGAATACCCCCTATGAATGTTGGTTGGTCTGGAGTGGGCGGCCCCAGTCAAGGGGTTTGGTCCTCCCCTCAACGGCCTAGGATATGAGTCGTCATGTGTCTCCTCCAGAATCAGACCCGGTTGATTCATCAGAAGAGGAGTCTCAGGTTTCTGAGTGAGGCTCATTGAATGATAATTACCAATCCCTGGTGGATGTTCCTGCCTTGGTGAGGGCAGTCAGGTCTGTTCTCAATATACAGGAGGAGGAGGTCCTACCAGCATCTAAAGAGGTGGTCTTTAGACGTCAAACTGTGGCAAAAGATTATTTTCCACACTCAGGGCAGCTAACAATTTTTTTTTCGGAGGCATAGGAGACCCCTTGCAAGTCTTTTTCATCTACTAAAAAGATTGCTGCTTGGTACCCATTTGCGCCGGGAGCGTGTAGCAAATGGGAGGTTTCCCCCACAATAGACGCTCCTATTACTAGAGTGGTTAGGAGCGCTACACTGCCTATCCCTACGGCATCTTTCCTAAAGGATGGTGTGGATTGGAGGTTGGATAATTAATCTGAAGACAATTTTGTTCCCTGTCAGGGGCAATTACCAGACCAGCCATGGCGATAGCCTGGGTGGCTAAAGCAATGGAAGATTGGACCAAATCTTTGGCTGAAACTATTGTAGACCCAACAAGAGAACAGAGGTTTTTGCTGGGTCAGATACAGGAGGCTTCTGTATACTTGGGGGAAGCAGGCATCGATGCGGGTATAAAGGCATCGAGAGTGTCGGCTAACTCAGTGACAGCCCGTAGGACCATATGGTTGAAACCCTGGAGAGCGGATCCACCAAGGTCGGCAGAATTACAGACTACCTCTACGACCAGAAGACAGTGGCCGTCTCGGTCCTTTCGGGTGCAAGAGACTAAGAAACAGTACTCAGCTAAGAGACTGCAGTCTCAGAGAAAGGGGCCACCAAGGAAGTCCTGGGCAAACAAGCGTCCAACAGCTAAACCAGACGGTAAGCCTGCTGGATGATGGGGCGGGCCTCCCTCTGGGAGGATGTCCGGGTCGGAGGCCGACTGCTACAGTTCTCCCGGTCCTGGCATCAGACGACCACAGATGCCTGGGTACAAGGGTTGGTAGTTCGCGGCTATGCCATTTCTTTCCGAAGCCGCCATCCCTTGGAGGTTCGTGGTTACGGATTTGCCAGGGGACCCAGTCAGAGTTCGGGCCTACCAGGATTCGGTGGAGGCCCTTCTAAAAGCAGGGGTGGTCGTCCCAGTCCTTGTGACGGAACAGGGAAGGGGTTACTACTCAACCTTATTTTTAATCCGATAGCCCAATGGATCGTACAGACCCATTCTAAATCTGAAAACTTTCAACAAGTTTGTCAGGACACCAAAATTTTGCATTTAGAATTTATGGTCAGTCATGTTGGCAATGGAACCAGGGGACTTCATGGTTTCACTCGATATTCAGGATGCATACCTGCATATCCAATCACAAAGCAGGCTGATCATTTACTCAGGAAACTGATTTCAATTCAGGACAATCTGAGATAAACTAAATGGTTAAATCTTATGTATGTTACAATATTTTAGATATAGATGTCTTGCTGAAAAATAACAATGTCTTTAAGAATAGTAATGTCTGTTGTTTAGATGGATACTAGTCCTCTCCTATAGACACATGTCGCACTATGGAGAAATGTACTAAGCTGCATGTTTTCATGCAATTGATGTGCTTTTGTGGTTTAGAGACCTGACCTGGGATACAGAGGACCCCATTTCTCAAGCAGCAGCGTGCCAAACTGCATGGCAAAAAGACCCGATTCTTGTATGCAAGATGGCTGAAACGACAAGCTGTTTGATCTATCAGAAAGCAAAAAACAAGAGTGACTGTAAAAAAGTTCCCTTTCAGCTCTGTCTGCTTGCACTGCCCCCTCCGCCTCCCCACACATCTTGCTATTTGGCCTAAACTGCAGGCATTTTGGATCACATTGGATGCGATTTGAGTTTCACCCTCCAAACTGCAGGATGCTAATTCTTGTGGTTTGGATTTAAAAATTGCATCTGATCGAAGGTAGTTTGCAAACCCTTAAAACACATGCAGTTTAGTTCATACAGCACAATAAACCAACCTTAGTAAATTTCTGTCACACCTAAATCTTGTCCTTCCGTGTTGAGCACTGCCCAAAATCACAAATCCACAATGTCAGTGCTACTGGATGATTTAGCTTTCATTGGCATTTCTGTGATTTCCTATACCTATCAGTACCCCCTCTTGGTATGCATTCAGCATCCTGGCAGTCTGGATGCCAACGCTTACCTTACCAGCGACAGAATACAAAGCCGGTCAGAATCCTGGCGCTGGCATCCCGACCGCCGGGATGCCAAACGTAAGTAGTGGGGTGGGTACAGGGTTGGAATTAGGGTTAGGGGTTAGGGTTAGGCACTAGGGGGAGGGTTAAGCACTAAGGGGGGAGGGTTAGGTTTAGGGTGCGGGGAGGTTAGGTTTAGGCACTGGGGGGGGAGATTAGGTTACTTAGGTTTAGGCACTAGGGTGGGGAGGCTAGGTTCAGGATCAAGTGTCGATATGTTAACTCTGTCGGGATCCAGGCATCGGGATTCTGACTGCCTGGATTTCGCCTGTCGGTATTACATAGTGATTCCCTCCTCTTGCCCTATCGGGGTCTATAATATAGACTATAGATTGCTACTATTATTGGTACAACCTCTCTCATCAATTTCAAGTCACAAATGTCTGTGTGTCATGTAGTTTATCTCCCTGTAAACACAGGATATCCAGCCCTTTAACGCTTGAAATGATTAGCACCTTAAAAGAGCATTGATTTTCATTTAGAAGTGGTTTC
Organism: Taudactylus pleione; assembly: GCA_031769625.1. Taxonomy (NCBI): domain Eukaryota; kingdom Metazoa; phylum Chordata; class Amphibia; order Anura; family Myobatrachidae; genus Taudactylus; species Taudactylus pleione. The sequence continues at coordinate 12,134,264 of JAUIMM010000012.1, read as the reverse complement.
AAAATGGGTCTAATAACTCCCACATTAAAGTTTAAAGTACATTAAAAATCATTAGCATGCATTTTAAAATCTTCAACACAGCGGGTATGCAGTCGGTAAGCCGGCGAACCTAATCCCGACAGCTGGCTTCCCGACTGCTTAAATGACAGGTGTCTAAATGTAGACGCCGGGAGACCGGCGCCCGGCATTCCTATCAAAGGGACGCCGAGCTTAGATAGCCGCTGGGGGGGGGGGCGAGGGAGGGGAGAGGGTTAGGTTTAGGGTTCCCGGCGGGGAATTAGGGTTAGGCACCCACCCCGGGAGGTTAGGTTTAGGCTAGGGGAAGGGGGGTTAGGGTTAGGTACCCCCGGGGGGGACTTATGGTAAGCCACCCCCCCAGGGGACTTAGGTTTAGGCGGCGGGGAAGGGGGGGGTTAGGTTTAGGCACTTAGAGGAGGGATTAGGGTAGGTACCCCTAAGGGAGGGTTAGGGGAGGGAATTAGGTTAGTCAATACTTACCTTAGGGACGATCGGGATTTTCACCCATGTCGGGCAGCCGCTGTCGGGATTTCGCGTCCGGCGGTAAATCATACAGATTCCACACAGAGATGAGATTTTAAAACACATTGATGTAAAATACTATAGATTTGACTGTTTTTAATGTAATTTTAGGCAGAATGGCAGTCAAAACGTGAAGCAGTGTGTTCAATCTCTGGACCTCTCCCTGCAGTTATGATGATCTGAAATGCTAACGTTGCCAGGATTTTCCCAGTAGGGAGTTATATCTCTGGGTTACTTCAGAAATTTCATAATGTCTGTAAATAATATACTGTACTTATTTGGCATGAAAATAGCAAGCAAAGTTTTACTCCATTGGAAAAACCTACAAATCAGACAAACCTGCCCAAATAAACCAGTGGGAGAAATGAAAAATCTACAGCTATTAATATTTCAAACAGCCAATTCAGTGGGTGCAACTAAATACAACAGGAAGTGCCGCAGGGCATCGTTGCAATGCCTAGCTGTGCACATGTCAGGTACTTAGAATCGTGCCAACATTGTAGGTTTTCTCTAGCACCTATACGGGGTGCTAAGAAAAACTTTCAGTGCCAGGAGGACGCGATGTGTTGTTCTGGATGCCGGCAGTTGAAATATCCCCAATATTTCTGACCTGGAAGGGACTGTTCGGTGAAACAATCCCTGTCTGGTGAATAGATGCCGTGCGCATAGCATCTGTTCACGCTGCAGAAAGTGCTTTGGGGCTGCCCAGCTTCTCTGGCTACATCCCCGACACTGATAAAAAAGTGACTGGTCTTGAGGACACGCCTCCTTTTTAAGTGACCATGCCCCCTTTTTGGATGGTCACTGTCCCCAACATTATTAGCTAACACGTCTCCTGAAATACCCTGTACTGTGAGCATTATGATGATCTGATTGATGCTACAGGTTGTCCTATCCCCTCTTATCTCAACACTTCCAGAAGAAGGAGGGATTGAGGCTTGAATGAAAGGAGGTGCTCAGGTCATAATCAAAAACAGTGTGAGGACCAATAAAGAATCTGCAAGCTCGGTTTTTGCTGCTTCATATTGGTTTACATCAGGGGTTCCCAACCATGGTCCTCAAGGCATACTAAGAGTCCAGGTTTTAAGGATAGCCATAGTTAAGCACAAGTGATTTATTTAGTACCTCAGTTACTTTGATTTAACCATCTGTGCTTAAGCATGGATATATCTCAAACTAGGACTGTTAGTGTGCCTTGAGGACCAAGGTTGGGAATCACTGGTTTACGTGGCCAAAGCTTGTACAGCATCACACAGACCTGACTTTTTTGTTCAGACTCCAGACCAATAAAACGAATGGCTAAGCTCCAGCACTCCTCTGTTAATGCAGTTGGTACTTTTTTTTTTTGCTTTCTGTGTTCGCTTGTTTTTTTTTTCCACTCTACATTGTGATTCATTTTCTAAAAGACTTTAATTTATAGTGCTGATTATAGAAGTATTGTATATTTTGACATGTATATTTTATGATTCAAACTTCTCGACAATACATTAATTTGTAGCTTTAATGTTGTTTAGTCTTCATAGCTAGCACCCTACACCTGTCACAACCCATGCAGTTCCTCTTTCTTGCCTGGGGTGTTGCTCTCTGCTCCTGTGCTATTAGCACACAATGGTCTGTATATCAGAAGTTTGTTGCATCAGCTGAGTGTGCTAGAAGCACCGGAGCAGAAAGCAACACCCCAGACAGGAAAGAGGAACTGCACAGGTTGTGACAGGTGCAGGGTGCTAGAATGAACACTATGTTGTTTTTCTTTTTCCCCAAATGCCAAATCTGAAATATTAAATTCATTGGTCTGTTTGTTTGTCTGTCCGGTTATGCATTCGGACACCCCTGCACCGATTGGGAAGAAACCAATGCAAAGTGGTCCAGTTGTATCCTGGGAAGGTTTTAGGGGGATTAGGTCCTGGTCAGACCTCCTGTTGGTGTATGCTGGTCAGAACTTTGACCCAGGGAGCCTGTTCTGAGTCTTCGACTGGATGGATTTGGACGAAAACTTCAGAGTGGTAACATTGGATCCCTGAAGACATACTAGAGGGTTGAGGTCCTGGTCAGACCTACTGTTGCTGTACGCTGGGCAGAATTTTGACCCGGGGAGCCTGTTCTGAGACTTCCACTGGATGGATTTTGCTAAAAAGTTCACAGATGGGTGACAATTGGTCTGGGATGCCTAATGGAGTGGTTGGGGGGTCCCAGTCGGACCTCACGGCGGAGTGCACCGGTCAGAACTTTCCACATGGGTGTTTTGGAAGAGCAGTTAATTATATTTACAATGTTGACCGTTACATCAAAATCATTGACAACTTAATAACTTGAAGATTTAAATCCGGGCAATGTCAGGTACTTCAGCAAAATCTATAAATAGCATACTATACAGATGTTTTGGTGTTTATCCTTGAGTCTCTCTGTCCTGCTTTATTACCCACAGTCCCTTTTCTTTCAGTTAAGTGCAACCTCTGTTTTACGTTAGATTTTGAGGTCCTTGAAATGCATATATCCGTATAATTGTAGTGTAAAGTACAGTAAACTCAAGAGAGGGGTAAAGGTATTAAAGTGCCTCTGTCGTGGAGACAGCCATTTTGTTGGCCTAGCCAATAGTCAATAATGCAACATCAGTCCATTAGCCTTATGGTGCATACACACGGTCAGATTTCTTGGTTGATTTAAACGATAATGATATAGTTTATTGTTTGATCGTTTAAATCAACCTTTTCTTGCCCCCCTCAAACAGCGAAACGATCAAACGATGCACAGGCACGTGTGGTCGATATCGATATCGACCATCACCCGTGCATGCAGACCAACCTGGTCAATATCAACCAGGTTAGCCTGGTTACTATAGGGATCCACGATCGTTAATCGAGGGTCGTTATGGTAGTTGGGGGAATGGAGCATGTGCTGGATGTTCGATAACGATCATCCAGCACATGCTGGTCGATCAGACAACGATGTCTGATCGTTGTCTGATCTGGCCGTGTGTACGGTCCATTAGTGGTATTACTGGGTGCTGTAAAGAAAAACAAAATTAATAATTTTAAAAATAAATAATAATTTTAAAAAAATAAAATAAAATATATATATATATATATATATATATATATATATATATTTTTATATATGTTTTTTAAATGTATTTCTCTTTGGTGGATATATTACAAAGAAAAATATAATGGTGACATTATGGTCAGGGTGACAGTGCTGCCAAATTCCAAATGTCACGTTTGATGGACAGAAGACTGAGTAAAGTTATTTTTTTAATCATTCCTAACCACCAATCAAGGTCTAGGGCTCAAATTTGCCGGAATGTTTGGGAGATATCTGTGAGTGTTTTTCTTGTGCTGGGCAGGAATGAGAATAATTCTAAATGTGTTATTACTAGACAGGAATGTGTGGCAGACCTGCACCTGTAACTACACAGTGTGTGTTCTTCCACATTGACTGAGAGATGGGAGGATTTAATCTGGCTAAAATAATATCACAAATACTTTACATTTCTGCAGTGTTTATTATTGTTATTTCTAAGTGTCATTTGTTTGGCAGATATTGAATCTAATTAAACTATATGACCTGTTTGTAAAATGAAACTTTAAATCATATTAATTCATAAAGAAAAGTTGCAAATTCAAGATTTTGGTCAGTTGTTAAAAAAAACTATGCCCCTCTTCTGACTCTAAATCTATCCATACATTTTAAATTTTAACCCCTGCAGTGCAACATGGTTTTGACAAGACGCAAAATTGCAACTTTTAAAGGTGCCCATCCACTAGCAGACATTAAAACGACTGCACGATTACGACATTGTAATCGTGCAGTCGTTTGTCAGTCTGTGATGAGCCTGGACTGAACAAGCAGTCGTTTAGTACAGGCTCGTCCATCATCTGCAAACATGCTCAACCTGACGTTATCAGGTTGATCAGCATGTTTGCAAGATGATAGATGTCTAAACGCCCAGCGTGCACGCACATCGCTGGTCGTTTTAGACACTTGCAAACGATTTATGAACGATAACGATATCATTATCCTTCAATCGCTCGTTTAAATCGTCTAGTGGATAGGGGCCTTAAGCTTATGTAACTGTGCCGTCCCACTGCGTCCCCCGGCTTTTAAGGGGGACGCAGTGCTCTGCACATGTGCAAGATGGATTTCCTCCCACTCGTCTGCCCTTCCTGTAATTCTATAATTGCCAGCATCGCTCCTGTAATCGCGACCCAGAAAGCAGTGATGATGATTAGTCACCCCTGAACCACACTCCACTGCGCTCTGTAAGATGGTAATTTGGGAGGTGGGTGGGTTAATGTCAAAGGGGGGATGGTTTTGCCCCACATTATACTTATTGAGGGGTGTGTGTTTGTGTATGTATATGTGTGTGTGTGTGTGTATATATATATATATATATATATATATATATATATCTATCTATATCTATATCCATGGTTGACTATGGACATGGTTGATGAGTTTGGTGAGGAAGAACTTGACTGGCCTGTGCAGAGCCCTGACCTCAGCCCCATCGAGCACCTTTGGGATGAACTGGAACGGAGATTGCGAGCTACGCCTTCTCGTCCAACATCAGTGCCTGACCTCATAAATGCTCTACAGAATGAGCACAAATTCCCACAGAAATGCTCAAAAATCTTGTGGAAAGCCTTTCAAGAAAATTGGAAGCTGTTATAGCTGCAAAAGGGGTACCAACTCCATATTAAAGTATATGTATTTGAATACAATGTCATTACAGTACCTGTTGGTATAATGGTCAGGTGTCCGAATACTTTTGTCCATATAGTGTATATGTAGTGATTCATAAGTGTGGAAACCCCCCCATAAAAATATTAATCCAGTGTCTACACAAATGACATGGGAGTCGGGGAAAACTTTTTAGGGTATGTCACCAGTATGGCGGCCATCTAGGATGCAACTCTAATTCTTATAATTTGGAAGGTAGTCATGTGACATATCAAACCGATGCAGAATTGAATTTCATAAGAAAAACAATGCTGTCCTTCGTTATAATGTCTCTTTATTCATTCTCGAGTTTTATCTGAGTTTTCTTTTGCAGGTAGTGATATTAATGACAATGGCACTAACACAAACAGAACGTGTTGAGATTGTCTTGATATCTGGAGAATGCAGCACACATGCTATTGCAAATCATTTCAACCAACATCACCCAAATAGACCACACATTACTCACAGTGCAGTTACTAAACTTCTTGCCAAATTTAAACAAACCGGATGCGCTGTGGCCGGGCCCCAGCCAGCTGCAGGGCAGCAACAGGGAGGGTTGTGATGACACTGGTGAGAAGCAGGGGTTTGTGGTCAGATGCAGCAGTCTATGGTAAGAAGCAGGAGTGAGAAGCGGGGGCCTGTGGAGAGATGCAATGGGCTGTGGTGAAAAATATGCTGTGGTGAAATGTAGGGGGCAGTAATAGGAGGCTGTTGTGAGATGCAAGAGTTAGAAGCAGGGGGCTGTGGCGAGATAAAATTGCTCCTGTGCGAAGCAGGGACAGGTCGCTAGTGATATATATATATTATATATTGTCTGGGGTGGGGGTACTTATGGACAGGGCCGGATTAACAATGGGGCGGGTGGAGCTGCAGCTCCAGGCCCACCCATGAAAATAGGCCCACACTATCAAGGAGAATCTGCTGGAGACAGGAACAACTTTTTTTCCTGTCAGATCTAATGGCCGTCCGAACTCCTGCCCTTTTGGAACTGCACTCCCAAGAGCAACTTCCTGTCCACCCCCCCTCCCCCTCCTGCCCACCCTGGAGAACCTCCTGGCCACCTTACCTAAATAAACTGAAAGAGCGGCGCAGTGGAAGGCTTCGCTTCACAAGCCCTCCCTGCGCCGCGTAGTGTGCCTTAGCTCCTCCTCTATGCCATGTGACATCACGCCACGTGATGTCACATAGCCGCCGCTGCGCCGGGGCTCTTATAGTGGCTGCCGCCATTGACATAATTGTGGACTAAGGAGGAGACGCACCTGATACCAACAGCACCTGACCTGATCTTCCTATCAGTTCCAGTGGGGAGAAGATCCATGGAAGATGTACGCCTGGAGGAGGAGCCGAGGCAGAAGAACAGACAAGAGAGAAGAAGGTAAGTGAACTATAGGGGAATGGGGGGGTGGAGAGAGGGGTGAAGAGGAAGAACACCATAATGGATACAGAGAGGGGGCATAATAAAGTACACAGAATGGGATGGCATATACTAATGGACACAGGGGGGGGGGAGGACAAAATAGTGCACACAGATGGGGCGACAATAATGGACACAGGGGGGGACATAATTATGGACACAGGGGGATGGCATTTACTAATGGACACAGAGGGGGCATAATAATGGAAGCAGGGAGGGGAGACACAATAATGGACACAGAGGGGGAGACATAATAATGGACACAGGGGGCATAATAATGGACACAGGGGAGACATACTAAGGGACAGATATGGGGTAGGACATAATAATAGACACAGATGGATGGACATAATAATAGACACAGAGGGGGGGGGCATAAAAATAGATACAGAAGGGGGATGGCACCTTCTAATAGACACAGAGTGGGAGCATAATAAAGAACACAGAGGGAGGGGGGAATAATAATGGACACAGGGTTGGGAAAATAATAATGGACACAGTGGGGGGGGGACACAATAATGGTCACAGAGGGGGACATAATAATGGACACAAAGAGGGGGACATAATAATAGACACAGAGGAGGGGGAGAGAACATAATAATGGACACACAGGAGGGGAAGGGGTATGCGATGCAGAACAAACAAATGAGGGGGTAGCACAACACAGAACATACAGATGAGGGGGGGTAGCACAACACAGAACATACAGATGAGGGGGGGTAGCACAACACAAAACATACAGATGAGGGGGGTAGCACAACACAAAACATACAGATGAGGGGGGTAGCACAACACAGAACATACAGATGAGGGGGGTAGCACAACACAGAACATACAGATGAGGGGGGTAGCACAACACAGAACATACAGATGAGGGGGGTAGCACAACACAGAACATACAGATGAGGGGGGTAGCACAACACAGAACATACAGATGAGGGGGGTAGCACAACACAGAACATACAGATGAGGGGGGTAGCACAACACAGAACATACAGATGAGGGGGGTAGCACAACACAGAACCTACAGATGAGGGGGGTAGCACAACACAGAACATACAGATGAGGGGGGTAGCACAACACAGAACATACAGATGAGGGGGGTAGCACAACACAGAACATACAGATGAGGGGGGTAGCACAACACAGAACATACAGATGAGGGGGGTAGCACAACACAGAACATACAGATGAGGGGGGTAGCACAACACAGGACATACAGATGAGGGGGGTAGCACAACACAGGACATACAGATGAGGGGGTAGCACAACACAGGACATACAGATGAAGGGGGTAAACAACACAGAACATACAGATGAGGGGGGCAAACAATGCAGGACATACAGACCTAGAGTGGTACAATCAGACATATCAAAGGATGGAGGACAACGCAAAGAAAAAAATGTAAGATGGATAGAATAATCTAAATATAATGTATATTTTGACTGCAATAGTAATATTAGAATAAAGGCTAATATATTTAGCTAGGTAGCCTTAACACTAACATTATTATTATTACAATCATAATATATATTCTGTTTACCTGTGTATATACAGTATGTATATACTGTATTTGTGCCATTTTTTCCTTTGCATTTTGTGTACCCCCTCTAAAACTGGCTACCCCTGTGTCCCAGGCCAGTGATAGAAAGACAGCAACAGAGAAGCTTCTGCGTAATGCATCCAGCAGGAGTAGAAGCGAATAACAACGGGCCCATTGAGAGGTAGACAATTTCATTTAAGAAATTAAAAATGTTATGACCTTTTCTATTGGTGTTTTTCTTTTTATGTCAGATTTTGAAAACTGTATTTGTTTCTCTATGTGGTCAGGCCATGATGTGAGTGAGGGGTATTTGTGTGTCTGTTATGTGGTCAGGCCATGATGTGAGTGAGGGGTATTTGTGTGTCTATGTGGTCAGGGAATGATGTGAGTGAGGGGTATTTGTGTGTCTGTAATGTGGTCACGGCATGATGTGAGTGAGAGGTATTTGTGTGTCTGTAATGTGGTCAGGGCATGATGTGAGTGAGAGGTATTTGTGCATCTATTATGTGGTCAGGGCATGATGGTGAGTGAGGGGTATTTGTGTGTCTGTTACGTGGTCAGGGCATGATGTGAGTGAGGGGTATTTGTGTGTCTGTTATGTGGTCAGGGCATGATGTGAGTGAGGGGTATTTGTGCATCTATTATGTGGTCAGGGCATGATGGTGAGTGAGGGGTATTTGTGTGTCTGTTATGTGGTCAGGGCATGATGTGAGTGAGAGGTATTTGTTTGTCTGTAATGTAGTCAGGGCATGATGGTGAGTGAGGGGTATTTGTGTGTCTATTATGTGGTCAGGGCATGATGTGAGTGAGGGGCATTTGTGCATCTATTACGTGGTCAGGGCATGATGTGAGTGAGAGGTATTTGTGTGTCTGTAATGTGGTCAGGGCATGATGTAAGTGAGGGGTATTTGTGTGTCTGTAATGTGGTCAGGGCATGATGTGAGTGAGAGGTATTTGTGCATCTATTATGTGGTCAGGGCATGATGTGAGTGAGGGGTATTTGTGTGTCTGTAATGTGGTCAGGGCATGCAGGGCCGCCATCAGGGGGGTACTGCCGGGACTAGAGTCCCGGGCCCGGACAGAAAGGGGGCCCGGCCGGCTGCAGAGCAGACAAGCTCCGAGGGCATTTTGAAAGCTGTGCCGGCCGCAAGCCAGTGATAGCTTGCGGACCGGCAGCCAATTAGGAGTGGCCACAGCGGTGGCTCCTGATTGGTTGCCGGTTCGCACACTCCGATTAACTTGCAGCCGGCACTAAATTTAAAATGCATCTGCCTTCCGGCCCCCGGGCCCTGTCTCTGTCCGGGTATGATCGTGAGCGGCAGCCAGTCCGGCAAACGCCAGCCAGCGGGGAGAAGCTGGGCCGGGAGCAGAGCAGCCGGGGGAGAGGAAGGGACAGCAGCAGCAGCGGGGGAGGGAGCAGAAGTGGCAAGGGGGAGAAGCTACCTGCTACAGCCGCTGGGAAGAGGAAGAAGTGCTCAGATGGGCAGGAGAGACTGCGGGGGATCCCACTTCTCATCCAGGTACAGAGACTCCTGCTCTCCCACCCTGACCCTGCTTTCCCTCCCTCACCCTGCTCTCCCACCCTGACCCTGCTTTCCCTCCCTCACCCTGCTCTCCCACCCAGACCCTGCTCTCCCACCCTGACCCTGCTCTCCCTCATTGACCCTGCTCTCCCTCATTGACCCTGCTCTCCCTCATTGACCCTGCTCTCCCTCATTGACCCTGCTCTCCCTCATTGACCCTGCTCTCCCTCATTGACCCTGCTCTCCCACCCTGACGCTGCTCTCCCACCATGACCCTGCTCTCCCACCCTGACCCTGCTCTCCCACCATGACCCTGCTTTCCCTCCCTCACCCTGCTCTCCCTCCCTGACCCTGCTCTCCCTCCCTGACCCTGCTCTCCCACCCTGACCCTATTCTCCCACTTTTACCTTGCCTTCCCACCCTCATCTTGCTCTCCCACTTTTACCTTACCCCCCCACGCTCTCTCACCCTCCCCCTGCTCTCTCCCCCTCCATGCTTTCTCACCCTCCCCATGCTCTCCCACCCTGACCTTGCTCTCACACACTCATCCCGCTGTCACACCCTCACCTCTATATTATAGATTAACATGTTATAATACCGACCCCCACAGCCCAAACTTTGATATTTTTTTTTTAAATGGTTTATGTACCAATTAATGCCACACCTTTGCTATAGCTCCACCCACATTCACAGCAACGCCCACCTCTGACAAACTGCCCCCCCATCCCAAGGGGAGGGGCCCTGACTATTTTGACAGTCCCGGACCCCACAATCTCTGATGGCAGCCCTGACGGCATGATGTGTGAGGGGTATTTGTGTGTCTGTTATGTGTTCAGGGCATGATGTGAGTGAGAGGTATTTGTGCATCTATTATGTGGTCAGGGTATGATGTGAGTGAGAGGTATTTGTGCATCTATTATGTGGTCATGGCATGATGGTGAGTGAGGGGTATTTGTGTCTGTTATGTGGTCAGGGTATGATGTGAGTGAGGGGTATTTGTGTGTCTGTAATGTGGTCAGGGCATGATGTGAGTGAGAGGTATTTGTGTGTCTGTTATGTGGTCAGGGCATGATGTGAGTGAGAGGTATTTGTGCATCTATTATGTGGTCATGGCGTGATGGTGAGTGAGGGGTATTTGTGTGTCTGTTATGTGGTCAGGGCATGATGTGAGTGAGGGGTATTTGTGTGTCTGTAATGTGGTCAGGGCATGATGTGAGTGAGGGGTATTTGTGTATCTGTTATGCGGTCATGGCATGATGTGAGTGAGGGGTATTTGTGTATCTGTTATGTGGTCATGGCATGATGTGAGTGAGGGGTATTTGTGTGTCTGTAATGTGGTCAGGGCATGATGTGAGTGAGGGGTATTTGTGTGTCTGTAATGTGGTCAGGGCATGATGTGAGTGAGGGGTATTTGTGTGTCTGTAATGTGGTCAGGGCATGATGTGAGTGAGGGGTATTTGTGTGTCTGTAATGTGGTCAGGGCATGATGTGAGTGAGGGGTATTTGTGTGTCTGTTATGTGGTCATGGTATGATGTGAGTGAGGGGTATTTGTGTGTCTGTTATGTGGTCATGGCATAATGTGAGTGAGGGGTATTTGTGTGTCTGTTATGTGGTCAGGGCATGATGTGAGTGAGGGGTATTTGTGCATCTATTATGTGGTCAGGGCATGATGGTGAGTGAGGGGTATATCAGTGTTTCAGCATTAGGGTCAGGGAGTGGTGGCGAGAGGAATTAAAGTTGGTGAAATATGGGGTCAGTGAGTGATAGTGAATGACAGGTATTTCAGTGTTCGAGGGATGGTCTCTGAGTGGTAGTGGGTAAAAGTTTCTGTATACAGCATTGATTGATGGGTGAAAGATATTTCAGTGGGTGGTGGGTAAGGTAGTGTAGTACAAGCAGCAATACTTACACCTGTGCCTTAAAGGAGGTTGTGCGATAGGTGACTACTATCAGCCTACCAAAATATGTGTGTGTGTGTGGGGGGTACACACTAATATATATGTGAAGAGGGGAGGGTTATTGGGGTGGTTGAAGGTAGGCGCTAACTATGCCCAACATGGTGCTAGCCACATCCCCTGTACAGACCATCCCCAACACACTGGTTACACCCCCACATCATCAGTCACACCCCTGCGGCCGCATACAATAGGCCCTTCATAAATTTCAGCTCCAGGCCCATTTGGGCCTTAATCTGGCACTGCTTATGGACACTGGCTCTACCACTGGTGAGATATTACCACTAGGGGGTAAGAAAGATGCTATTGGAGTTCTATTGCTCTTGGGGGATCTGTTAACATTGGTGGAAGTCACCCTCAGGAATATAATTTTTTCAATAAAATGTTTGAATACATTTTTAAAATAACATTCTAAATATTCAAATATTAGCCAGTTAAGTAGGAACACAAAGAATATTTATTTCAGTTTTTTACCGTTGTTCCTGCCTACAGATTTCTAGCTCCTAGATTACACATGCACTGTTTGTCAAACTAAAATTGACAGATTACATTATTAATTTGTACATATCATACTGTATATTGAGTTTGCACAGGAGCCCACAAATTCCCGCAAACTCACACTGCAGAATGCATGTTTTCGCTGCTTTAGAATATTCTTCATGCACACAGAAAACATAGGAGAGCTCTACAGTATATAATCATCTGGCATTCTCAGTACAACACTACCCTACCTGAAATATCCCTCCTTAAAATGGAATAATTTATAGCTCATGATTATTTTAGTTCTGCACGTAAAGTGCACCAATGACCAAACTAATGCACAAAAAGTGAAGGTTGGAAAATTATAAACAAAAGGCAACTTAAAATATCCTAAATACATGAAAAGAGAAAATCCATGTTACATAAAAAAAATAAAATAAAAATCTTAAGAAAAGTTAAAATCCCACTGTCATGCATATCAATTCGCATGACAGTGTAATGTGCCAAAATCTCGGGTTTGTCCATGGCCATGATTTAGTGTTTCAGATAATGACGATAACTAAAAGGAAAACATGAACATATGTGAACACTGTTTTCTTTCTAAATAATAGATAACTGGAAGAGGCAGCAATTTAATATTTTATGTTCTTGCAAGTCTGCTGGTTGAAGGAGAGAGATACCTTTCTGCTGTAATCCATGGCTGCAGCTAGGTCACACAGTTTGTCTGCAATAGCACATTGGATATTGGGTCAACACAGCTTCCCCATTATATCTGTAACGTTCGTTTACCTGAAAGTTAATTAATAGAAAGTTCATAGGAAGAGTTTTGCTACATACAGGAGGGAGGGAATAGTCAGTCAAAAAGCATGATGTGAATTAAGTTGATAAAGGTCATTTATGAAAATGAAACCATACTGCTTGGCAGGGAAAATTACATTGGGACACGTTTTGAAGAAGGAGGGGCAATGTTTTGTATTTTCTGATAAAAATAGCTGGGTGGAAAAGGGCCTGCTGTTGCCTGACTGCACCTGTAGTTGTGAGTTGGGAAGTTCTAACATAGGTTAAGTATACAGTAAAGATGTGCTTACATAAATGTGACACACACACATATACGCATGTTAGGAAGCATATCATTGATGACTTGTAAACCAGACACCTATACTGACTCTGCGGAAAAACATGTATCATGATCCCGAGATGTATATGGTTATGCATATGGGGCCTGATTCATTACGGATCGCTATTGCGATTACGCACGCAGTCGGACGATTGTTGCGTACTGCGTTTGGGGTGGGGGGGTGTGACTGAGTGGTCGGTGCCTGTCCATTTGAACACTGTTACTTGGGCGTGCATAAATTAGCCACTGTAATGGCATATGCAGCTTGAGTGCTCAGTGCGTGCGACAAGGTTAGCAATTTCTGAGTAAGGTCAGACCTGTTGTAATTGTGCGTGAGGGGCCGATGTTACTCGATGTTCCTGATGTCTACCCCATCTGTGTCTCACCTGTTTGTCTGCCCCTCCCCTTTAGAATGTAAGCTCTTACAAACAGGGAGCTCTACCCTCTTGTGCTTCTCCTTACTTTACTTTCATCTACTTCTTACTCCCCACTAGGGCAACTACACTTATTATAATGCTCTGTTGCTTATTTGGATGTTATGGTCGCTAATGTAGCAATGTATATTATCCATGTTCTTGTCCTGCATTGTATTGTATTGCATTGTACTGTTAGTCGCTGGTCCCCTATTTGTTATGTACTTTGTAAGGCGCTGCGGAACATAATGTATATGTGTGAGATAGTGGTAGTGAGCGTCTCTATGCTGGCTGTGCGACGGCATTGCGTTAGCATTCATTAGCATATTTTCGCAGAGGGTTTGCGTGCGTAATTGTAGTTGCAATAGCGATCCGTAGTGAATCAGGCCTATGGTCAGAAATACGCTATTTTTCAGTGGTTTTTGTTTGGGTTTTTTTTTTTTAAAGTTTCATTCATGCTTTCTTTTTTTTTTTGCCAGCAACTCCGTATCAGCGTCAGTATTTCATGCCCCCCAATAACAGAAGCACTCAATCTGTAATGAATCCTTTCCCAAAAGATTTGTCAAACCCTTAACACCATTATTTGGTAGAAAACCTAATAAGTTTTCTTCAAGTACATTTCTTGGCAGTTTTTGTTATGTACGAATAGTTTATTTAGTGCCACCTTTGTAAGCAGCTTGTTGTAAGATTGCTGCTCGGCCTGAGAATCAAGTGACAGAACCACTGCTCAGGTTTGCTGTATACCTAGAAGGCCATGTTATAAAAGATTGGGTTATTTGGGACAAAAAATTGCCTCATTGCAGTTTGTAAGTGTGGTTAGAAAGTGACTGTGTACAGAGGTCTGTAGCGTTTGTGCCATGCTCAGTGATGACTTTCTTGATTTGAATAGGAGCATGAATCATACATGCCTACTCTCCCGGAAGTCGCAGGAGGCTTCTGATTTTTTGGGTATGCCCCCACACACCCGGTAGTGTAGGCCCTTCTCCCGCATTCCTGCCCACTTCCTAGTGAAGTGGGCAGAAACGGGAGAATCTCCACGGCGATCAGGGTCTCCGAGTACAAGAATAACGTCATTTAGCCCTGCCTCCTATTTAAATATGGGTTAATCTCGGCAATTTATTGTGAGGGGCGGGGCTTAATTACACAACACGTCAGGCCCCTTCCCCCATCGGCACCCACCTGTTTCTCCTCCCCGGGAAAGCATAGCATGAATAGGTATCGGAGTCCTTTCTGGCTCACGTGCTGCATTATCAGCCCTATTGCCTGATATCTGTACTGTTCTGATAGCATAAAAAGAGGAAGTTGGTAACCTAATGGGTAATGCATATCAGACCATCAGGAGACCTCACAATAGATTCTGGGAGTCCAATTTAGGGTCTCACTGGCTTCACATCTCAGAATTAACAGTCTAAAATGATTTAGATGTCTGTGAATGGGATGTAGTTATGAGAAGGTCTCAATCCCGACAGCGGAATCCTGGCAAGGGATTTAACATAGGCTGTGAAATACAGATGCCTATGTTAATCCCGATGCCGAAACGTTGAGGACGCCAGCCCGAACGAAGGTAATTCCGGGGCGCCCTTAGCGTTAGCTGCCAGGGGGGCGGGTTAGGATTAGGCACTCTAGCAGGGTTAGATTTGGGGGGGAAGGGGAGGGGGAATTAGGATTAGGCACCCCTGGGGGGGGTTAGGGGAGGGTTAGAATACTTACCTGCCTCAGTCGGGATCTCCTCCTGTTGGGCATCCGCTGTCGGGCTAAACAGCCACAGGCATTTCAATCCCATTCCCTGTGAAGTACAGCTAGCTTACTGAGTGCTGAAGGGGGTTTATTGGAGTTAGTGGCTTTCTTCTATGCTACAGAAAGGTTTCCAGAACTATATTTCGTATTGTCCTGGGGAACATCCCTACTGAGAGGGCCTTTCCTGGGTCATGCTGTTTTAGAGCTCATATACTCTTTAGGAACCAACCTGACCATGACACAAACAGACAGAGCACACTAAGGGGGGGATTATCAAACCTTCTAAAAAGGACAATTGGAGGTGTTGTGCATTCTAAAAAATGATAGGTACAAACTGATGGTTACTATGGGTAACAACTCCACTTATTGTCTTAGAAGGTTTGATTAATCTCTTCTTGAAGCAACATTTATTTCCTGCACAGAAAGTAGATCTGCATTCATGTGTAAAAGAATATTTCAGGAAGAGATCAATACTGTCGCAGCAGTCACCTATGCCTGTGGGGGGGGAGCAATCAAACTGACCACGCCTGCCCCCTGGCTTTGCGCCGGGCTGAGGGGCTCACATCAATGTTTTTTTTTTTTTCAATCCTAAAGTGGACGTGGCCACGCCTCGTACGAATAAGCCACAACCACTTTCCCCGGGCCAGGCTCTCAACGCCTGTATGCTTACCCAGCCCTTGCCTGCCCTTTAGTCTAGCCAGCCTTCTCTACACTGTCCGCCCCCCAGTCCAGCCAGCCTTTACTGTGCCCGACACTAGTCCAGCCAGCCTGTCTTCCCCTGCCCGCAACCCCCCAGTCCAGCCAGCCTGTCTTCCCCTGCCCGCAACCCCCCAGTCCAGCCAGACTGCCTTCCCTGCCCCTCCCCCAGTCCAGACAGCCTTCCCTAACAACTGCCCCCACAGCGCAAACTTTGAGAATTTTTAAACTGGTTTATGCACCAATTGATGCCCCAACCCACAAAGTAGCTTCACCCTGTATATAATTACAGAATGATGTGTTTGGCATACACTGGCAATTAGTCAGAAAATACTGAGAAATATCACTAACATTAACAGACTGTTATTTTGTTATATGTATTGACGTGCTCAATTGTTTTTCCGTTCTTGGAATTGATTTGGAAATTGTGCTTTTAAAATGAATCCTAAAGACTCTGACCCCCCTTTTTTCCCTCTTTGCACTCCTGGTTATATATAAATACAGTATATCACATCCCCCCTTTGTGTATGATGTCAGTTGCCTTCACAGTTTTTCCTTTATTCTTCTGCACCTCTCATTATAACATCTGAATCTGTTTCATTCCTTCCACCTCCCACTCACTGCCAACATGTCATAGCCGCACACTCCCACGTGTGCAATTACTAATAAAATAATAATATTTGAGTAGTTAGTGGATGTGTTATTTGCTGCTGACAAAGAGCGAATATAGAACCATCCCAAAGGTTTCTCGTTGGTCTGAGGTGCAGGGAAAAGTTTTATTGGGAAAAGAAACCTTTTTATAGTATATTCTGTAAAAGTTGTTTACCAACTCTGATAAAGTGTATGTACAGTATCCTGCAAGTTCTATAATGACATCATGAAAGTTTGCTTGCACCCTAATGCGGCCCATACACGGTGCGATTGTTTTGCCAATGAACGCTCAGTGATGGGGTTTCCATGGTGAAATCCTGCCACTAAGCTCTCAGTCAGGAAGTACCGTTCTTATAGGACGGTACTTAAGTACGTGGATCCCGCTTTCCGTATTTTTATTTTGCCAAGTCCCTTGATGCCTACTTTAGACCGAAGAGGACCTGAACTTCCCATAGGTGGAGTATGGATATTTTTTCACAGGTACCGTATGGATATTCTACTGGAGAAGGGGACAGATTGCTACAGGGATACATAGGTGAGTATGTGTACATGTATGTTTTAATAAACTTATACTTTTGTACGGTGTGTGTGTCCTGTGTTTTTTTTTTTTTTAATATTGCTTTTGCAGTGGAACTACAGGTACCAGTGGGCCGTAATGCCCTGAATTCTGGTACTTGTCGTTCTCCAAGTACCAGCATGCGGGGAGGCTTGTTGGGACCTGCAGTTTCACAGCAAAAAACAATATTTTTAACTATTTGAAATGCACTACATAATCAACCCAGTGCTTATTGTAGCCACGACTGTATCTTTATGATAATGGTATTCGTACAGAAACACGACTGTGGTGCTTATCCACCACTGTATGTTTTAAGAGGCATCATAGGATGTATAATTTGCACCATCAAATCGTCAGCCGCATGGAGGTGCAAATTATCCATTTGAACATGGCCACCTGTGTCAGTGCAGCTGTGACACACCCACCCAGAAACGCCCACCAAAATTGCATCTGTCTGCGCCCAAATTCGTTCTGCGGTTCTGGCAGTAACCATCGGGACACATGTGCAGACTGAAAACATCGGTCGCTTGTTTGCGGCATCGACACTGCGTGCACCTCTGAATCCGTCCCTTAATCTTGAAAGTGATATAAGGACATTACAATCGTTCAAGATTGCAAGTGAGATCTCTTCTGTGCTTGCTCTGCAGGAGGCATACTGACAGCCCAGCTACAGGGGAGGAGGTGATGCATATATTGTATGGGGGAGGAATACAGGGGGGGTAAATGTAATAGCCTGCTTAGTTAATGTTCTAAAACATCGGCCAGACTCTCCGGGATCTCGCCGATGCCTGCAGGCTTATACATTTCCCCAGGATGTCAGATAAGTGGGAGTATCAAATCATTACAGACCAGATATGGAAGGCAATCGATGCAAGGGCTGACACATATGATCGAGCATCAGTACATTGGGGTCTTAATTTAGGCAATGTCGGTACAAGGGTTGTGACATGATTTGGGGAGAATCTCTATACAAGTGATATGAGAGAGCCATTATAGATAGAGCATGATATGGGGAAAGTCAGCCTGGGGGTAGTGACATGATTTAGGGAGAATGAATACAGGTGGTGCCATGATACCAGGGTAATCAATAAGAGGACCATGATCTGGGAGAGAATCAATATGGGGGAAATGGGGTCATGATATGGTACAATGTGACACAAGAGGACACTTGGACCACTTCTTCATGCAGAACTTGTTACATGTTAACTGAAATCTCCAGATCAAAAGAAGGTTGTTTAGGATCACTGTGATATAATTCGTTCTTCTCTCAGAAGGCATGGGACAATTGAATAAAGTAATAATAAATAGCAAATCATCCTCTCACTCACGCCCATAATATGATGCAATGAGGCTCTATAGATACAGTTGTATCCAATGCAGATAGCAGAGAGGTGTCCTATTTCAGGACAATGGGAATGAACAACTCTGCTTGGTATAAACTATAAATACACATCTTAGTAGCACAGAAGGAAGTTGAGAATGTAAAGGAATATGTTTACTTCAGTTGCTGGAGGCTATATACACAAGTCCAGTAAGTTTAAACTTTCTCAGTATAGAAAGCTCCCCTTTACGGCTGTATTTTCGGTAGATTTATATTTGTATCTGATCTGTTTAATAAATTTCATGGTTCTTTTGTGACAATAACAAAGAAAAGTAAATGTGTAGTCATCTGATCTTTGGTACGTATGCATGTACAGCGTTTGTGTTCCAACACTGTGGCATTTGTTCTCTGAAATCCTAGCACTGAAGTATTCTGGTCATGTCCGGCTTTTAGATGTTGTTTGTTGAATAACTAACACAGCCCTTGGGAAACAAAATGTGACACTGACACAAACCTGGAGTGAATATTAAATCTCCAGCCTTTATATTCCTGGCTTAAGTAGAACACTGCCAAAATGTATTCAATTTCCCAGGGAATTAAGTTGCATAAAATGGAAAATGTATCTATGAAAAATCGGTTATCGCTGTAGGAAAAGCGATCCTGCATAGAGAACTTTTTTTCCCTACAGATTTGCAATTGCGGTTATCATATATTTTGCATTCCTACTGACGTAACATATACTGTACATTGAAATAACTGGTGCCACCTGGTGGTTGAATTGAATTAAGCTTCGCTCAGCCTTACAGTACGAGTAACCATTTTTTTCTTCTGAGGATTATTAGGAATATTGGTCTACTAATGTAATAATAGATTTCACAAGCAAATTGTTATAGAATATTTTAAATACTTTTTATTGCTTGTGAATTCATTGTTAATGAGAAAAAAAATCATATTTAAATTATTTACATTGAAAATAAACATTTTATTTTGTTAAAATTGCTTCATTAAATCCTGTAATATGTTTGTGCTGTTTGCTACTCCTAGTAAAATTTATATAAACAAAAGAATATTCTCTTTTTTTATTTGTTTAATTTACAAACAACTTCAGATTGGTAAAATAACTATTTTTTTAATATTGCAGTGGTATTGTAATATATATTGTATATGTAAAAGTTACCAATAATTCAATGTTAATATAAAGATTTTCAAGCTCCATTGCAGCCTATTGTAAAATGTCACTAATGTACTCCTCCCCTTATCCGAAGCCCTGATGGCTGGGCCATGCAGTCCTTTAGTCTTGGAGTTCCGCTGGTTCCGTAATCCATAGCTGGCAAATTAATTCCATTAGCAGCTTTTACGTTAAATGTTTTGTGAGGAAGCTGGAGGGCGAGTCAGATGCCATAGTCGTCGGATTGCGATTTGTGATTGGTCCTCTCTCTCATCCCTCCTCCTTGCACGTGTCTCATGTCTCTGGATTTTGGTCATGGCTATTAGAAAAATGGAGTGCCAGCTAGGGAAAGGAGCACATTTTGTAACATTTCATAGTACGTGATAATGCACCTTTTTAAGATGATTTTTTCCTTAGAATGCTGTAGGCAAATGCCACTTACTCAATGTATAACATGAAAAGCATACATATTTGACTATATTTTGCATGTGTTATTTTTGTAATAAATCCTGTCTAGTAGTTAGACACATTTTTAGAAAATGTATTTATTTCTGTCTAGTATGATAAAGTCCAGGGACAATTTGTATTTATTCTTAACTCACACCTCCACTGGGACAATCTTTACTAGTCCGTGTAGTGTCACATGATCAGTCTGAGCTAATCAGGGCCAGTTGAAAGTGACATACGGAAATTTTATAGGGCTAAAAGTAGAGTGTACTGTAAGTGCGCTGATAGATATGGGTTCCCCTTGGATGTACTGGGAGCAGCTATAGAAGGGATGAAACTCTGCGCTCACCTTTTTGGTGTGGGTATTCATATGAAATTGACTGTGTAATGATCAATATACTGCGGTATATTTGATATGTAGATTGTATTCAGTGTGGTGTGTAGGTGGAGCAAAAATGTTATTAATATAAAATGCAGCGATATGACAAAGGAGAACTAAAATAGTGTGTTCATTAAATATATAACAATTTTTTGAGCCTGCATTTGTGATCGAACTCTTCAGTAAATTACCAGCAATAAGTATATAGGAGACTTACATCCTATAACAGTACTAGTGTGGCAATCAAAATATGATAACCATGGAGGGATAGCGTTACATTAGGGATGATGTGGGATACAATCTATCCACACTTTTGAGATTGCAATAGAGGATAATATTATAGAGATACATGTAAACACAAACCAGCATAAAATAGGTGGCGTAAGTGGGGGAACGATACAGTTGGAGAGGTGGTGGGAAGGTAGAAGAACTTGTGGATGGGATGATGGGTATGGCAGTGAAACAAAGCCCTGGTAAGGTGCAGCAGAGTATACCTTCAGTACCTACCAGTTCTTCTTCATGTCCAGAGGATGTGTTTAGATGGGTGATTGTAATCATTGCACCGCGTCTGGCTCTGCAGTAGCGGACGGGGGCCCTGCTGTACATAAATGCAGCCATGGTGACAATAATGCGGCGGCTGCCACTGGATCTTCATAGCTTCCCCTTAAGTATCCAGTCATCGCTCATAAGTTGGGGGCGCATGCGCACTTGTCAGAATGACCTCTAGCACAGGGAAGGTCAGTGGAGGTGGGTGCGTGGTCCAACACATTTCGGCTGTATCGGCACCATTAATTTCATATAAAAACCCATACCATAAAGGTGAGCACAGAGTTTCATTCCATCAATTGACTTATAGTAATTCGGCCACAGTTTGGCAGTTCATATGGTGCCACTTTGTGGTATGGCAAACCAGTCACTACACATATATTCTGTTATGGTCCTCAACAGATTCCATTTATGAACATGCTCATAAACAAAACTATTGATTCAGAATTGCAGGGATATTGTAATTCACTCACACTTGGGTTTTGGTGAGAAATATTAAAATTGAATAAATAGCCATGTCTGTGGTTACCATTACACTTTGTACAGTGTGAGGGACACATAATGAATGCTCCTGCCAGAACATGTGACGTGGACACACTCATTAATACTCATGAATATTTTTAGCTGTCCAGTATTTTGGACGTGTAACAAGGTGGTTATAGAAGAAGTTACACAATGGTAACACACAATAACTGTAATATCTTAAGGTGGATTTGTTACCTTCACACTAAGATCCAATTTATGCAAAAATATATAAGTATAATTCTGTCTTTGCTGTAGAATTAACATTTCAGGAGCATGGTAAATTCTGTGTAGAATTTTGAGGACAAAAATGAATTTGTTCCATTTTGAAATATGGCTGTAACACATCAAAATGTGGAAAAAGTGAAGCGCTGTAAATACTTTCCGGATGCACTGTAAGTGAACGGCAGGACCAAAGGTTTCCTAGCAGCATTGCTTAGAGCATCACACTGCCTCCCCCAGCTTGTCTTCTCTCCGTAGTTCATCCTGGTGCCATCTCTTTCCCAGGTAAATGAAGCACACGCACCCGGCATTTCCAAATCATGTAAAAGAAAATGTTTTAATAAGAGCAGGCCACCTTCTTCCATTACTCTATGGTCCATTTCTGATGCTCACGTGCCCATTGTAGGTGATTTCATTGATGGACAGGGGTCAACATGGGCACTCAGACCGGTCAGCAGCTACTGAGCCCCAATACGCAGCAAGTTCTGATGCACTGTGTGTTCTGACAGCTTTCTATCATAGCCAGGACTAACTTAACAGTAGCTCTTCTGTGTGACAGGACCAGACAGGCTAGCCTTAGCTCCCCATGCGCATCATGAGGGGCGTCCATGACTCTGTCGCCGGTTCACTGGTTGTACTTCCTAGGACCACTTTTGATAAGTACTAACCACTGTATACCAGGAACACCCCACAAGACCTGCTGTTTTGGAGATGCTCCGACCCAGTCCTCTAGCCATCACAATTTGACCTTATCCTGAACTGAACTTGCTGGCTAATATATCTCATCCCTTGAAAAGTGATATTGTGATGAGATAATCAATGTTTTTCACTTCACCTGAAAGTGGTTTTAATGTTATAGATGAATGGTGTATTTGCTGCCCCCACTCCTTACTAAATGAACTTCTGTAAAATATGAAATGCAGTAATATAAGTAAAGCTGAGTACAGCAGATTTCTCTGGACTCTGACCAGGTGGTATGTTGTCAGCCGACAACATGCTTCCATTAGGAGCGAGTGGGCAGGAGGCGGCACAATCAAGACTTTTGTTAACCCGCTGTATAGCCAAAGCTCTGGACTTTAGGTAAGTAATCTTTTGGGACCATGTTTATTTGTAGAATTATTCTTTAACAAAAGCAGATGATAAATCATGATCTTTGCTTTTTAGCTTGTATTTCCAGTAAAACATATTTCATTGACTTGCTTGAGGCTGATGTTGCTGTACATGTAAACATGTTACCACTTCTGTGACCCTGTATGGAAAATCTTGCTGGAGATGGCCACTTAGAACAAAGCTAGTGTGTTTTATCTAAGTTCCGTCATCTGAAATATTCACAGGATTGTTCAAAGCCGGTGAAGTGTATCTTATCGAAGTCATTACTTTAACCAAGTCAGTGGCTAAAAGTGTCCAGTTTTCTGTGGATATTCGATAGGGAAGTAAAGCATCCAACAGAAGTCCCAGTAGTCAGAAAGGTTCACTGCCCTTCCTTGCTTCATTAGAGATCATCCCTAAAGGATAAAGAAGAGATCTCACGCAGTCGAGTTCCCTGACTCTGCCTCTTCATTTTCTCATGGTTAGTCAAAGAGTTAGAAAATCCACTATTGCACAATCGCGTATATATATTAGTATGTGAGTGTATGTACACTGTATGTGTGTGTGTGTGTATATATGTGTATGTGTATATATATATATATATATATATATATATATGTGTGTGTATGTAAATATATGTAAGCTCTTACAAGCAGGGCCCTCTACCCTCTTGTGTTTCTCCCTACTGCATTTTCATTCATCTCTTACTCCCCACTAGGGCAACTAATGGTGCGTACAAACGGCCAGATGAGGAGTCAGACTTGTATGATAACTATCCTATCGTTATCATTGAAATCTGACAGCTTCTGGCCCCTGCAAACGACCAAACGATGGTCGATGCGCGGCCATGTATGGTCGTTATCGACCATCGTCGGTAGTCCGTGCAAGCAGGCATACCTGGTCGATATTGACCAGGTTAGCCTGTCTACTATAGGGACCTGCGATCGTTAATCGCGGGTCGTTATAGTTGTAAGGGGCTTGCAGCATGTGTTGGATGTTCGATAATGATCATCCAACACATGCAGGACGATCAGACAACGATAGTTACCGTTATCTGATACCCCCCCCCCCCGTGTTACCGTGTGTATGCACCACAACACTTGCCTGCTTATGTCAGTGTAAAGGTCGCTAATATAGCTATGTTTATTAGCCATGTCCGGTGTTCTCCCCAGAAAAGTTTTCCAGCCGGGTGGCATCAAAAAGTAGCCAGTTTCTTGTCAGGTAGTGCACCCGCAAAAAACAGCCTGGGTAGAACACGGTTATGCATTATATATGAATAAACACATATTTACACCCCCTCACAGCAGCAGGGGGGGGGGGGGATGTTCATGAAGATCACCACCACTTCTGCAGCTGCCTAGTAGAATAGAGTGTGACACTGGGCTGGCAGAGGTGTGGCAGGGAGCTCAGACTGTGATCAGCGCTGATCAGTCTGTCAGTGTGCCTGAGCAGCCGGGAAGCCATGGGGAAGGGACACTGGGCTAGGGGAGGTGCGGCTGTGGCAGGGAGCACAGACCAAGATCAACGCTGATCAGCCTGTCAGTGTGACTGGCCGAACGCTAGATTTTCAGCAGCCACCAGGATCAGGAGACCATGCCTGCCCCTCTGCTTCCTCCACAGCCACAGTATAAGACAGCCATGGCTGCCCGGCCAGATACACTGACTGATTGCCCTTACACTACGGCTGAGGAGGAAGCAGAGGAAACTGCCAGATGACTTTAGGCAGAGAAACGATACGGACACTTTGCCACACAAGATAACTCAGATATCCACGAGTTGTCTCCTCATCGACTACACTGGTTCCCGTAACAGCGGGACCAGAGAGCGAGCGGATTGACCTCCCTATCTCCGTCATACCACGCACAGGTATCAGACAGGGGAGAACCTCTCCAGTACAGACTGACTAATGGATCCCCTCCACATGGCCACCTTCAGAGCGGCATTCCAGACACTGCCCTCTACACGCACTAGGACAGGACCAGGAAGACTACTGATCAAATGTGTACAGACTGGTCACAAACACTGTAAATCAGCTAAGTACCATTTGATTATACATTAGTGACTGTCACCACGCTCATCTGGGTTAACCCTTGATATCAATCAGCTCATTTTGGACATATTTATAACAACCTAAATGTAGGGATATCAATAATGCTGGCCATACACGCTACAATTATCAGGGCGATCCGCAGATATAATTGTAGCGTTTGTGCGGGCGACCGAGGGTTAAATATTGCTCGGTCGGGCATGCAGGATTGTCCAGCATGCCGTCCGATGCGATATTTACCCGGTAACTGTCGGCCGCATCGGGCAGTGGTATGCCCAGCGTGGCCGACAGACAGACATTTCCTGTGTTCCTTCCTACGGAAGGAACAGGCAAATGTCTCCTCCCCGGGGGCGGAGCGCGGATGTCGGGCTATACACTGTGAGATTTCTCTCTCAGTGTATGCCGGCGACATCTGCGGCTGGCAGCCGGCCAGATAAAATGTATGTCGGTCTGACAGACATATTATCTGGCTGTGTATGCCCAGCATAAGGAAAGCACTTGTCTATGGACCGAACTTTCTAAATCTGGCTGATTTAATACATTTGGAAACCGAACTATCTCTATATTTATGTGATTGACACCATCATGAATCATTGCTACTTAATTTTCAGCACTAATCATTAACATGTCTCTGATCTAATTGACCCTAATCATTTGGGGTTAAGGTGAGATCGGTTTCAATATAACTGTGTATTATATATCTATCTAACAGGTTCTCAAACTCGGTCCTAAGGACCCCAAACAGTGCACATTTTCCAGGTCTCCTCACAGAATCACAGGTGAAATATTAGCTGCACCTGTGGATCTTTTAAAATGTGTCAGTAAGTAGTGACTACACCTATGCACCTGCTAGGTTACCTGCAAAGCATGACCTGTGTGTGGTCCTGAGGACCGAGTTTGAGAACCTCTGGTCTATGTTATGTTCATTCCACCTATTTATTTAATTAACTTTTAATTTTTATATTAAATGTTTATGAATCTATTTGCCCTCTCTTCTTTTGTATTTTTCCTTTTCTTATCAGGGGTTAGCTACCCCTTTAGGTGAGCTGTATCTAGATATCAACATTTATACCACAGCGCCCTCTAAATTACCCATTCAGGGTAGAGGCTGCTGGCGGCGATGGGCGGGGGAGATGCAGTTGACAGCAATTGGCTGGGGAGTCACAGCAAGTCCCAGATGGGATATGAACTTTGTAAGGCGTTGCGGAACACGTGTGGCGCCATATAAATAAATGATGAGAATAATATATATATATATATATATATATATATATATATATATAATAATAAACTGCAATGCTGTATTTTTTACTTATTGACCTGCATTTGTTGACTTTCATACATTAAGCAGTATCTGAGTTAGATTTATGTAAACTTGAATAGAGGTGACTATAGGAATACAATTGCTGTGTATTAATCAGGTTGCCTACTCTCCCGATTCGGCCGGGAGCCTCCCGAAAATGGCGCTTCCCGCCCTCCGCAAGAGCAGGTAACTGTCCCTGTTTGGCTGCTGCCCTCCGCTCTCTGCGAAAGTGGGTGGTGGGCGTGGCGCTGCGAATTGCATCATTGTAGCCCCGCCCCCTGCTTTAAAATGCCTTGTAAAGCGGGGGCGAAGGCTGTGATGACGCGATCGCGCTTCCACACCGCCCACTTATGTCGCCGCCACGCCTCCTGCAGCACCGACCTGGCTGCCAGAAAGTCGGTAAGTATGGTATTAATACATGGCATAGTACTGGCCACCTGTGCACAGCAGAACATTCAACAGATCTCTGAAAAATATAACACAACCAATTTGGAATTAATCATTTGGAAGAATATATTTAGTTTCTATTAACTCAATTTTAAAATTGCCATCATGAGATCTATTGAGTGCCTTAAAAATGGCAGCACTTACACTTTCATTTTTATGTAGAGCAAGTCTAATGGAGAATGGAGGGTACACACAGTCAGACTTGGAGACGATAAGATAACGATAAGATAACGATCGTCATCTGATTGTCTTGCATGTGTTGGATGTTCAATATCAAACATCCAACCCCTCAACTACTATAACGAAGCGGGTTCCTATAGCATGTGTTGGATGTTCAATATCAAACATCAACCCCTCAACTACTATAACGAAGCGGGTTCCTATAGTAAACAGGCTAACCTGGTCGATATCGACCAGGTTGGCCTGCTTCCATGGGCGATGATCGATATTGACTATCCAGGTCTGCGCATCGACCGTCGTTTGAAGGGGCCAGAAACTGGTCGATTTGAACGATAACGATAAATCGATATTGTTATCGTTCAAAGCAACCAGGGAAATCTGACCGTGTGTATGCACCATTAGTAATATGGCAACTTCTCCCCAAATCTTCTGTCCCCTACATGTGCTCCCATTAATACTAACTAAAATGACTGAAAAGACAATTGCTAAAACATTTAGGGGCCTATGTATCGAGCTGTTTGTTTTTTTTTTTGCATAAAATGATGTTGAATTTTATGTATTGTTCCTATGTACTAATGGCACAATGCAGGAGATTTCACAGAAATCTCCGGCAAAGCTCTATAGCACTTCAGATCGCAGTCCTCATTATTACCAATGGGGACTACGATCTGACCCCTATGTACTGAACTGCAAAACACAAAGCTTAACGTAGTTTAGCCAGGTAGATTACACCATCTGAAGATGCTGTAAGCCTATGGAGGCTCCAGGTGCAGGAGTGAGATCTTTCGATCTCTCCCCCCACAGCCCCCTGCCGGCTCTGGAAACTGACACTATGCGCATGGGGAAAAGTTGCATAGTGACACTTCCTACCTCTACTACACTACATATAAAATCAATTTGGATGTGAATACCCTCAAATTCAAGCTGCTAATCTGCACTTTAAAACCATAGTCACTATATACACTCAGGTGCATTAATGTTCATTTTTATAAAGATGTTTTTAATTTACAATAATAAAAATAAAACAATATAAATATATTTTGCTGTTTTCAATTTTAGGGATTCAATTAAATAAAAGTTAAGTTTTATTAAACCTACATTCAAGGATATACAGTCAGGTGCATAAATATTGGGACATTGACAGAATTTTCATATTTTGGCCTCTATTCACCACCACAATGGCTTTGAAATGAAACAAACAAGATGTGCTTTAACTGCAGACTTTCAGATTTAATTTGAGGGTAATTACATCCAAATCAGGTGAACGGTGTAGGAATTACAACGGTTTCTATATGTGCCTCCCACTTTTTAAGGGGCCAAAAGTAATGGAACAAACTAAACAATCCTAAATCTAACTTTCACTTTTTAATACTTTGTTGCAAATCCTTGGCAGGCAATTACAGCCTGAAGTCTGGAACGCATAGACATCACCAGACGCTGGGTTTCATCCCTGGTGATGCTCTGCCAGGCCTCTACTGCAAATGTCTTCAGTTCCTGCTTGTTCTTGGGGCATTTTCCCTTCAGTTTTGTCTTCATCAAGTGAAATGCATGCTCAATCGGATTCAGGTCAGGGGATTGACTTGGCCATTGCATAACATTCCACTTTTTAGCCTTAAAAAACTCTTTGGTTGCTTTTGCAGTATGCTTCGGGTCATTGTCCATCTGCACTGTGAAGCGCCGTCCAAAAAATCGACCTTCTGCGTACGTCTTGGCACTTGCGATCCTTGCTGAATTAGGCCCAATTTTTGTCTATACAAAATACATTGTGTTTTGAAAAATGAGGATTACAAAGCTATTTAGTGCTTGCTTGTGCTTTAGGCTAATGAGTGTTTATATCGAACTGCTTTGTTCCACTGTAAAATAATACAGTAAGGACGTGTATACAGGAAAGAATATTAGACATTGCAAATTCCAGTGTTCACTTGTGTGATCCAGTGTGACATCCCAGCATATCCCGCACTTTCCTGTTACAGTGCTCTAGATGTTGATCTCAGGGCCCGATTCGGAGGTACATGCAGTTGCAACAGCTGGTGCGTATGTTTGTGAAGCTGCAGCAGCGATAATATGCAAATGCTACTTTCAGCCCTCCCCTCATGTACTAGCATGCACCTTAATTTGCATGCACTGAAACACCCATTTTCAACATCTCTGGATGCTTTAACCGCACCAGTAATTCATGATACTCCACCATCGGCGCACCATCAACACTTGCATCTGCCATATGGTAGGTGCAATGTATCTATTTGAACATGGCCGCTGTGGCTCAGCCAATGAGAATGCAGCCACTTTCACTGACATGCCTGAGACACTCCAATAACACGCCCATGGACTTTTTAGTGTTCACTTCAGGCCACCTCCCAGTCACCACTCAGAAACTCCCATAGGTTTCCCTTGCCATTTGTGATGCCATCGGTGCTGTACGCAACAGCGCATTTGGTCACACACTCAGGGTAACACATGCGTCGTAGGGGAGAGAAATCGGTGACATATAGTTGGGGAAGTAGGAAGACGGAGAGACAAGGATTCTGGTGGTGTCACACAGGCAACTGGCATTAGTATGGTGCATAGCTACAGTATGTTTTTGCACATGTTCTCTGAAATTATTTTTCAATAGTTGACAAGTATGATATTCTTTGAGGCAGGATTACACCTCATTTTATTTATTATTTATTATTATTTATATTACTTGTACAATTTCTTGTCCATACAGAATCTATCAGACTGCGAAACTGTAACGTACTGTAGATTTGTTTTTCTCTCCAAATTTAAATACATTTGTGGATATTGTGTCAAAAAACTTTTCATATTTTCTTTTCTTTCTTTTTTTTTCAAAAATGTTTTTATTTGGGTTTTCAAACATTTTAGTTACACATATAATAACATTTGGATATTGATACGGTAGTACATTCGTTGACATGTAAAATATATAACTTATGTCGTATTTGAGAAAAAATCACGTATTTATATTGTTTTTTTATAAAAAAAATTTCAACAATGAAATTAAATAAAAAGGAATAGAGGAAGGGGAGGGGTCGTCTGCAGCTTCCCGCCACAAATCGCAATTGGTTATTTTAATTAAGTTGAATAGGAGGATCTAATTGAAACTCTCTAGTTTCATACCATAGAGTTGTTCGGATTTTCAAATGATAACCAGAGTTGCTGATGGACCAGTGTCCTGTCCTGTGCTTTAAAGGTAATAATATGGCTTACTATATATACAGTAAAGTGTGACAATTGCCTCTTTCATTCTAAAGTGCCTGGCAAAAAACTGTGGTCATGAAAAGCTGATTATTACTAGTTATCCAATGATCCATATCTGCATCCCACAATATAGCAGCAGTGTTCGGGGACGCCTCTGAAAGATGTCTCCCTGGCATCCAGTATAAATAACTTGTGTTTTCACATTGTACTTGTCAGCGAATGTAATGAGTCACATATCTCTGTGACACACAACTTTTGCATATTTTTATATACTGCAATATAATTAATACCACTAGTCTAGACTACTGTTAAGAGTGTATTTATTGATTTATATTACACATTATATTTGACCTATCTCAGATTTTTACTCTGGTCAGTAATCGCCTACTGCAAAGGAATTTGTAATCTATTAGTGCAGGGGTCAGGGAACTTTTTTACCTATTAACCCCAAATATATTTAGATACGCCGACGTTACCCCCTTGATTTGAAAGGAAAGAAATCATATAGTAGTGCCCCCATAGTTATGCCCCTGTAGTAGTGCCCCCATATAATGCCCCTGTAGTAGTGTAGTAGTGCCCCCATATAATGCCCCTGTAGTGCCGCTTGTACAAAAAAAAACATCCGCCGCCGTCCTGTCCGCCCGGCTGCTCCTCGGAACTATGGGAGAGACGTCATGACGTCTCTCCCATAGTGCGCATGGAGAGAGGCGGAAGCTTGAGTTCAGAAGAGAACTCCAGCCTCCGGCTAACGCGGCGCAGCAGGAAAGGAGCCGGGCGCCCGCTGGTAACAACATCTCAGCGGGGCGTCCGGCTTAGAGCCTCCCTGCGGCACAGTCGGGCATGCATATGAATCATTCTATATTATAGACTGATTCATATGCATGTCCGGCTGTCCATCCATTACCCCCAGGACTTTCATTTTTACCCCATGTGGGGTAATTTACCCCTGTTCCCCGACCACTGTATTAGTGCAATGGTTTTGGCCTTCTTCTTGCCCCAGATCTTAACAAGGCTCTCCTCTTTGCCCCAGGTGATATCAAGGCTCAGATTTATTGCCCCAAGTATTAGTGAGGCTCTCTTGATGTATGTTGCCCCAGGTGGTAGGGAATCTCTCCCTTTTTCCCCAGCTGCTGGGGAGGCTCTCCCTTTTATCCCTTCTTTCAGGTCTGTAGCCACTTGTCTTCACTTTTCCTTATTGGCCATGTAAAAAATTTGGAAGAATGCTCTGTTTCCGAATTTTAGAAAACCTTTCATATTTATGTAATTGTCAGTTCCTGCAATAGACTTTTCATTTGTCCACCATTCTATTCATCCCATTCCCTCCCTCTAACTTCAACAATATAATGACCTGCATTACTGTGAGCACAGGACTGCATAAAAGAAAGCAGAGTGCTGGAAATTGCTTAGTACCTTTCCGAAGAGTTTAAAATTAGCTACAGCATGAGCACAAAACAATCAGCGTACAGAGTGTTCCTTAGCGTGACACCACGCACACACCTACACTACTCCCACGAGCCAAAGCAAGGGGTGAAAAACACATTTCTCCTGCATACAAAGATATTGCATGACTGCAAGGACACAGCACAGCTGCATGTAGGAGAATAAAACATATATATATAATATTAGTACCAGGCAAAAGTTTGGACACACCTTCTCATTCAATGATTTTTGTTTATTTAAATTATTTTAAACATAGTAGATTAATACTATGAAAGAACACATATGGAATTGTGTTGTAAACAAAAAAGTGTTAAACAAATCAAAATATGGTTTATATTTTAGATTTCTCAAAGTAGCCCCCTTTTGCTTTGATGACTGCTTTGCACACACTTGGCATTCTCTCAATCAGCTTCATGAGGTAGTCTCCTGGAATGGTGTCCAACAGTCTTGAAGGAGTTCCCAGAGGTGCTGAGCACTTGTTGGCTGCTTTTCCTTCACTCTGAGGTCCAACTCATCCCAAACCAGCTAAATTGGGTTTAGGTAACTGACGCAGCACTCCATCACTTTCCTTTTTGGTCAAGTAGCCCTTACATAGCCTGGAGATGTGTTTGGGGTCATTGTTTTGTTGAAAAACAAACGATGGTCCCAGTAAGCCCAAACCAAATGGGATGGCATGGTGCTGCAGAATGCTGTGGTAGCCATGCTGGTTAAGTGTGCCTTGAATTTTGAATAAATTACCAACAGTGTCACCAGCAAAGCACCCCCACACCATCACACCTCCTCCTCCATGCTTAACAGTGGGAACCACACATGCAGAAACCATCCGCTTACCTTCTCTGCGTCTCACAAAGACACGGTGGTTGGAACCAAAAATCTCAACTTTGGACTCATCAGACCAAAGTACAGATTTCCACTGGTCTAATGTCCATTCCTTGTGTTTCTTGGTCCAAGCAATTCTCTCCCTCTTGTTGTTCATCCTCAGTAGTGGCTTCTTCGCAGAAATACGACCATGAAGGCCTGATTCACGCAGTCTCCTCTGAACAGTTGTTGTTGAGATTTGTCTGCTACTAGAACTCTGTGAAGACTTTATGTGGTCTCTAATCTGAGGTGCTAAGTAGCAGTTTCTGAGGCTGGTAACTCTAATGAACTTCTCCTCTGCAGCATAGGTAACTCTTGGTCTTCCTTTCCTGGGGCGGTCCTCATGAGAGCCAGTTTCATCATAGCATTTGATGGTTTTTGCAACTGCACTTGAGGATACATTCAAAGTTCTTGAAGTTTTCCGTATCGATTGACCTTCATGTCTTCAAGTAATGAAGGACTGTCGTTTCTCTTTACTGAGTTGAGTGGTTGGTGCCATAATATGGATTACAACAGTAGTCAAATAGTGGTGTCCACTGTGTACTAGCCCTACCTCTGCACAACACAACTGATGGTCTCAAACACATTAAGAAGGCAAGTAATTCCACAGATTGACTCTTGACAAGGCACACGTGTTAATTCAAAACCATTCCAGGAGACTACCTCATGAAGCTGATTGAGAGAATGCCAAGTGTGTGCAAAGCGGTCATCAAAGCAAAAGGGGGCTACTTTGAGGAATCTAAAATCTAAAACCTATTTTGATTTGTTTAATGATTTTTTGTTTACAACACAATTCCATATGTGTTCTTTCAAGTTTTGATGTCTTCAGTATTAATTTACTATGTTGAAAATAATTTAAATAATCAAAAACCATTGAATGAGAAGGTGTGTCCAAACTTTTGACTGGTACTGTGTGTGTGTGTGTATGTATGTATGTATATATATATATATATATATATATATATATATATATATATATGTGTGTGTGTATGTATATATATATATATATATATATATATATATATATATATATGAGAAAATAAATAAATAAATAAAATATGGCTAATCAAAGCCAGACAGAGGGCACTCACCGCTAATATTAGGAGAAATCACAAAATTTTAATAATCCAACATCACCAAAAGATCAGTGTAGGTTAACATTTCGGCCCCGTAGGGTCTTTAACAAGACAGGTCACAAAAGGACAAGCTTTCAGCATGCAAGCTCTGGTTGTCCTTTTGTGATTTCTTCTAATATTAGCGATGAGTCCCTTCTGTCTGGCCTTGATTAGCCATATTCTCTATTATTTTGGAATGCCTGTGGTTTTTTCTATAGAGGAGCACCCTGCGTGATTGTACACACATGCGATGTGAGTGCGGACTTCCTACACAAAATAAATAAATATATATATATATATATATATATATATATATACACACACACATTGTATTAATGTGCAATATTCCCATTACACTAAATAATGTTGCTGATTGTTTGTCCAAGAATTGTTAACAAGTTATGACCTGTTTTTATCTCCTTTGTTGCCAGTAGTTCCAGTTTCCTTTGGGCTACATGATGCCAAAATGGTCAGCATTGCTACCTCACACAAATGAGGTTCTGGTTTAATTTCAAGTAAGGTCTTATCTGTGTGGAGTTTGTATAGTCCACCGAAGTTTGGGTGGGTTTTCTCTGGAGACTGGTTTTCTCCCATAGTCCAAAAACATACTGGTAGGTTAATGGGTTACTTTTTTATTTGGTTAGAAACCAGTGTTTCCGTCGGTCCATGTTATAGGTATTATAGATTGTAAGCTTCTTTGGGGCAAGGACTGATGTGAATGACTGAGTAATATATGTGTGCTATATAAATGAATATAAATAATGTCAGTGGTGTTTTGTGGAAAAGAGCACTAGGAGACAGACTGATCAGTTTTCCTAGTATTTTTATCTGGCTCATCCAACTCCCAACATATACATGCTGTAACTTTTTGGGGTTTTTTCTTTGGTTTTTGCCTTTTCATATTCTTTTCAGTATTATGGAAATTGGATGTAATCAATGAAGTAAAATTTCTGGTTACCATACATGAAGCATTTAAGCCATGTTAGTTCTCTGTTCTGTAAATACCACATGTAATTACTGCTAGACAATTGTACTTAATATGTTCTAACCAAACTTGTTTTTGTTTGTATTTTTTCAGGCATCGATTACAAGACCACAACCATATTGCTGGATGGCCGGCGGATAAAATTACAGCTCTGGTGAGTGTGTGGAGTGTTGTCAGTCACTTTTTTCTCTTCTTTCTTTTTTAATCATTATGTTTTTTGTGTCTGTCATCCACATTCATTTTGGGGTGCCAAAAATCTGATCCACTCATGTCTGCCTATTTATTTACCCTAGATACATTAGGAAAGAGCTATACATAAAATGAAATGAAGATACAGGCACCACATTAAATACAAGCAGGGTGCAATCAATTTCCTCCATGGTCCTAGATGTATGAAGCAGTGATAAGAGTGGAGTAGTGTGCCGGTGGTAAAGTTACCCATGGCAACAAATCAGCTTCTAACTAACATTTCATACACACCTCCCAACTTTTGAAAAGACTGTGAATAGGGGTGTGGTCTCATGATGAAGGGGTGTGGCCTCACAACACTCCCCCTTTCATCACTCCAGGGGCGAGACCAGCATCCACGGCTGCCCCCAGGGCTCTTCCCAAATAGTAAATTCAGTGTTCTCCCCAGGCTGTTTTCTGCGGGCGCATCGCCCGGCAGAAACAGCCTGCTGCCCGGCACTTTTTCCCCGCCGACCCCGCTGTGGAACGCTGGCCTCTGAAGTGACCGGAGGCTAAAGAAGCGTCCGATCGCTTCAGAGGCCAGCGTTCCCAGTGATGCACTGCACGGGTGACGTCATGACGTCACCCGCGGCGCGAGGAGCCTGCCCCGTGCGCTTGCTAGATCTAGTTAGATCCAGTCAGCGCGAGGCAGCGGGAGCGGCCAGCAAGTAAAGGTAAGTGCTGGGCTGTGGCTGGGTCAGGACCAGTCTGGGGGCATTATTTAAGTCTGCGGGCACTGCATAAGGGACACTATTAAACCTGGGGGCACTGCATAAGGGGCCAGCCTGGGGGCACTGCATAAGGGACACTATTTAAGCCTGGGGGCACTGCATAAGGTGCCAGTCTGGGGGCACTATATAAGCTTGGGGGCACTACATGAGGGACCAGTCTGGGGGCACTACTTCAGCCAGGGGGCAATGCATAAGGGCAAAGTTAAACTACAGGGGGCAATGCATAAAGGGGAAAACTACAGGGGGGCACTGAATAATGGGCACTTTTGACTGAGAGCCAGTGGGGGAGCAGCCTGAGACCTGTCGGGCTGGATTGGTAAGGGAGATACTCCTTTTCCCGGCGCGCGCATAATTGCGAGGGCCCCCACCCGGCTACTTTTGGATGCCACCCGGCTGGAAAAAATTTCTGGAGAGAACACAGGAATTGATGCCGTGCGCATGCATCTCCCCCAACTCCCCCCCCCCCCCCCCCCCATCCACTGCGGGACACTGCGACCCGCAGGTGGGACAGTGTGAGGTATGTTTCATAGAATGTGCTTGATAAATGCAAACTCATAGCTGATTGGTTGCCATTGGCAACTTCTCCTCTGGCACACTTCTCCACTCTCTTCACTGCTCCATACATCTACCCCCCTATTAGGTATCTATAGAATTCATAAATCTATAGTTTGCTGATCTGGCTGCAAACATTCTTCATATAGTACATGTTACACAGTCTTTTTTAGTGCAATCATACAAACTCACACAAATGTTTTTACGGATAGATTGTTTTTTTTTCCCTATATTAACAGTGACTGCCTACATTAGAAGCTCTGATAAATGCCGTGTGACATAGAATAAAAGCATACACTGGCCAAAACTAATAAATTAAATATATTAAAAATGTAAATACCTGACTGAAGACAGTGTGATGTGCTAAGCTCAGTCTGGGTCAGAGACTGGCAGCAGCAAACCAGGATGGGACCCAATATGCTGTGATCTCCTCCAACTATAGCCACACTCAATCATCCGTGCAAATAGGAGGGAACAGACAGCCATCCCGAATTTAATGAGATGGAGGCAAAGTGACACAACCTGGCAACACCTCTCCAAATATAAAATGGTCATGTAATGCCTCTGCGTCGTAGGACCTAATACCTTACAGAGACAGCAGCCTTTACCTTCAATCAGCCATCCTACGATCTCCTGGGTTGGCCAATGAGATCCCTGAGGATTGTATATTCATGTCCCTCTCCCTGGTCAATTCACTCCCACGCTCTGTTAATTCATGCCCTAAAGTTAATGTGTGCCCTAGGTCAATTTCTGTACTCTGTTCAGTCAACTAATGCCCCCGTGTAATTTTCTCAAATTAATTTCTCCCCATCAATTAATTTCCATCTTGCACCTCAATTAATTTATTCCCTACTACCATCCACAACAATTCATTTCACGGTACACACTCCCGCATTATTCATTTCTACTTCAGCTCAGACTAAAGTAAAGGAAATTCATATTAGAAAATCAGTATGTGGAGCAAACTGATATATATGAAAAATGTAAGGAAGAATGAAAATGAATAGGCATATAAGGGTAAATGTAAAAGCCTGCATCAGCGACATCAATGAATTCTACTTTAAAACATTGTCCAGGCTTGCCAGGATCTTGCCAATGCCTACATCTGGCAGGCTGTTATAGTTACCCCATAGTGTTGCTGACAGAATAATCCTTTAGGAGAGAGCCAACCAGTACAGATCTGCTGAAGATTGAGGAACTCTGATAAAGTCCCTCCTGTATGTTTTCTTCGTTGTCAAGCAATTAACGTGTCTGCCAGAGTATTCTGACAACTATGGCAGAGCACGTATGTTCTGGCTTATATTGTGCCTGGGGTGACTAAACACTGCTTGCAATTGTGGGCTATTGATTGCTATTTGAGGCTATGGAAAAAAATCTTAGTAGTCATGTAATTTATTAACTAGCATTGACCACAAATAGTTGGAACAGTGAGGTATATGGGAGGGAAACTCAGGGCCAGGGGTTGTAGATGTTGTGTATCACAGGGTCTACACCACTGCAGTCCATCTAGCCCATGTGCAGTGGTGCACCCTGGCGATAGACCCTTCCAAAGCCAGTTGCACCCCACGCTCAGACCCCACAGTGAGCATCCCTGCGAGTTGCACACCACACCGAAAGAGAAGGTTCATACAGCACAGTGAAATGACAGAGTCATAGGGGTATATTTACTAAAGTGTGGGTTTTAGAATTGGAGATGTTGCTCATAGCAACCAATCAGATTCTAGCTATTGTCTTCTAGAAGGTGCTAGATAAATGTTACGTAGAATCTGATTGGTTGCTATGGGCAACATCTCCAATTCTAAAAACCCGCACCTTAGTAAATATACCCCATAGAGTGAAGGATAAACATCAAAACATGAGAAGAGAGAAGGAAATGCAACACCAACATACCACACTAACATACATCTCTTCACTCATCTCAAAATATCTCTCAACTCGACCTCTCCGCTCAGCACAAGATCTGCGTCACTCATCCCCACGCATTACTTGCTCACATTCACGGTTACAGGACTTTTTTCGGGCTGAATCCACTCTATGGAATGCCTTACCATACACAATAAGAATATCCTCTAATCTCCAATCTGTCAAGCGTTCCCTGAAAACTCATCTCTTCAGGCAAGCTTATCAGATTCCAGAACCGCCCACATACTCTTCATATCTTCCATATGTAATTACATCCCCT
This sequence comes from Taudactylus pleione, assembly GCA_031769625.1. Classification (NCBI taxonomy): domain Eukaryota; kingdom Metazoa; phylum Chordata; class Amphibia; order Anura; family Myobatrachidae; genus Taudactylus; species Taudactylus pleione. The sequence continues at coordinate 12,095,952 of JAUIMM010000012.1, read as the reverse complement.
CTCACAGTCCACACATAACCTCACACATTGCCTCTCTTTCACATCCTCCTGATATTTGGCCGACATTCCTGTGTGACCGGATCATGCAGCCCACCAAGAAACTCTGCATTCTGGCTAGACCAAAATGCAATATATAGCACCTATCCTTATGTATCAATGCCTATTTCCCTATATATTGTAAGCTTGTGAGCAGGGTCCTCCTACCCAGGGCCGCCATCAGGGGGGGGACCGCCGGGCCTCGAGTCCCGGGCCCGGAGGGAGGGGATAGAGAGGGGGGCCCGGGTAGCAGCGCAGCAGCAGCAGGTGAAGCAAGCAGGGCGGCCGCAAGCAAGCCTGAGTGAGATCGCGGAACGGCAGCCAATCAGGAACGGCAGTAACGTCCGCTCCTGATTGGCTGCCGTTCTGCGAGCTGTGATTGGCTCGCGGCCGGCGCAATAAGCTGCAAAACGTCAGCATCCTATTCTATCTCTGCTGTCCTGGCTGCCGCTGCAGCACCGCTACCACCCGGGGTCCCATCTCTCTCCATTCTTCAAAAGCAGCCAGCGTGGATTCTAACTGGCTGGCTGCACCAGCGCAGCCATCTGAACACACCACTAACCAGGTACTCCCAGACCTTGACATGTGCTACCCCCCTAGTTCAGCCAGCCTGTCCACTCCCCTGTTCTAGCCAGCCTTCTCTGCACTGCCCCCCCCCTGTTACAGCCTTCTTTGCCCTGTACCTCCCCACATAGATCAGCCAGCCTTCCCTGTCCACCCACCTGTTCCAGCCAGCCTTCAATGTCCTGTGCCTCCCCCCTTGTCCAGTCATCCTTCTCTGCACTGCCCCCCCCTGTTACAGCCTTCTCTGCCCTGTACCTCCCCCCCATAGTTCAGCCAGCCTTCCCTGCCCCCCCCATAGTTAAGCCAGCCTTCCCTGCCCCCCCCCCAAGTCCAGCTAGCCTTCCCTGCCCAGTCCCCCCCAATCCAGCCAGCCTACCCTGTCATCGTCGTCCTTTTCCCCCCCTCGCCCTCTCTCTTGCCCAGCTTGCCTTTCTCTGCCCTGTGTCCTACACTTACCCTTCCTTTTGGCTTTGTATGTGGATCTGGCTTTTACAGTGTACTTTTATGTCCAATTGTAAAGCGCAACTGAATATGCTGCGCTATATAAGAAACTGTTAATATATAAAAAAAAATATAAGGAAAATGGAGGAGTAGACGGGGAATCGGTATGATTTGCGTCCGGCAGCTGGAATCCCGACAGCGGCTGCCTGACATGCGTGAAAATCCCGATCGTCCCTAAGGTAAGTATAGACTAATGTATTTCCCTCCCCTAACCCTTACCCTAACCTTCCCCCTAGCGCCTAACCCTAATCCCCCCTTCCCCGCCACCTTTACCTAAGTCCCCCGGTGGGGGTGCCTAACCCCAAGTCCCCCGGGGGTGCCGAACCCTAACCCTAAGTCCCCCCCGGGAGCGCTAAACCTAACTCTTCCCTCCCCCCCCCCCCCCCGGCTGTTCACGCCCGGCATCTTTTGGATCGGGATGCCCGGGCACCGGTCTCCCGGCGTCGGTAAAATGACAGGCGTCTAGATTTAGATGCCTGTCATTTAACTCTCGCCGGGATAAAGCAGCCGGGAAGCTGGCTGTCGGGATTAGGTCCCCCGGCTTCCCGACTGCATACCTTAGACGGAGAGAGCTGGGAAGATGAGGGGGGAGAGAGAAGCAAAAAACCCTGCACTATAGCTAATGACCTGATGAATGACAGAATGACAGCCGGATCCAAGATACCAGTTGGGTTCTTAAACGAGAGAATAATAATGGATAATGAGAAATGTGTCCAGTATACAAAAGTAACCGGTTATGTGCTGTGCAGAATGTCCATATTGAAAATTAAAGACAAATGTTTAGAATTTCTGTCTGTTCCTGCAAATTGGGATTAGGTGGCAGCTATTCTTTCTACCCTCTGCAGGTTGCATATTACATAGAGACCCTGGTTCTCAGTTACCTATACAATAACATAATACTACATAAAAGAAATTCCAAATGTAAATTCCAGTAATCCTATTGCTGTCAACCTGGCAGCGAAGGGGTTGAAGTTATTAATTGTAACCAATAGCTTATGCTTGAAGAGAAAAAAAAACTGTATTGAATAACCTAGTGTCTATAATTACACTGGTTAGGGTGTAATTACCGAGCCTGCAGTAGCTTCTATATCACGTGCTCCGCACACGCATAAAATTGCTGATAAAGTGCTGGTGTAAATTGCTGCTCTGGAAGAAGGTGAAATCAGTGCTGGAAATAAGAATTTGTTTTTACGAACCTCAATCTGAAAGACATAAGCAGCCAGTTTAGTATAATTTTCAAGTCACTGATGATTATATTCCCTCACATGCTTTTACTATGTCATGGGGACCAGCGATTCCTTTACAAATACAATGGAATAAATAATTTTTACATAATATACACATCAAAGGTCCAAATATAATGCATATAAAGTTGTCACATTCACACTTTATACAGGTAATGTATCCCAGCCCCACATCATATGGTACACTTTTACTGTCATTCCTCATAAAAGCACAACATTTAAGGGCTCATAGTGCAGAAAATGTGCCTGAAATTAAGATGCTGTGTGTGATGCGTACAGCTCTGCACCAGCTTAAACAAAACTGTCTGTCTGTGTTACTTTGGACAGTGTAAAATATAAGTACATCCAGGAAAAAATACTAATTAAAAGCACTTATTTGTTTAATTTAAATACAAATATCCATTGTCTTTCTGTTTAAAAAAAATCAAACCTGAATCTCTCTTCCTGCCACAGACTGAATGCAAATGTAGCAATCAAGTAATGTGAATAGACCACAGCAGTCCCACTGATAAATGTATATAATGCAGAACTTGGATCAAGATACACTAAGCCAATTAGAAGCGGCTTCCAATTGTCAACATCATAACACACTCTCTACACAAATTAAAGCAGCTATTTATAGTAGTGACCTTTTGTCACTGGTATATGTACCATCATGTAATCTGTAAAATTAATGATCTGTCTGTTTGCAACACTGAATTTCTTCATGGGAGTGCCCCTTTTTCAATGCAGAACCTCATTGTGGTATCTCCTGCTATTCATACCTATTATCATTAAAATAAATCTGAAAGGAGCAGATATGTTGCATTGAGACACCAGATGCTGCAGTTTAATTGGGGCCTGTTCCAGAGATGGATACTATAGCTACAGCCAATGCGTCTTTGCATGCAGCAGCTGCGATAAAATATGCAAAAGTCGTAAGAGCGTCTTATGTAAAAAGACGCCCACTGCCAGCTTCTGTGATCCGCTGCTGCGTCCAAAGACACAGTATCGGAACATCTGCACTCAGGATGTTCAGTGATTTCATACTGCCTGTGCCAGGGGTCGCAGACCTTGGCCTTGGCACACCTATAAAATGGGGCTGACACGTCCCCATTTTGTAGAACGTTCCCCGTCGCTGTCCCTGCCCAGCCCCCATACGGCTGCAGACTATCATTCACCTGATGTCTGCAGCTGCACTGCATGCGCAGTTAAACATCAAAGATGAAAATAAATCATTGGGCTTGCGTACATCTGTAAATTAGGCCCTGGATCAGGTATGTCCCACCAAGTAACAGCCTGGCGCTAATAAACTACAATTGAATAATAGACCACAGCTGCAAACATCTATGGGTCTGTGTAAACCCAATAAAAGATAACCTGCTGATGATCCCAAACAAAGATAATAGACGGATGGTGTTACGCTAATTGGATTTGTAATTACAAATAAATACTTAACGTGACAGACATGAATTCAAGACACCAAATAAATCTACCATGAATTTAATAAATACACAATAAGCATATCAGTAATGGTATACAAAAGACATATATCAATCACCTTAATATTGTAAAAGTCTGTACAGACTATCATATATTACCATGGAACCTCTTGATTCCTAATAGAAACCTGCATAACTGACAGGTTTACTAAAGAAAACATAAAAATATAAAAAAATTGTATATTGCATGTAAACTGTGACCAATCTTAATCTGACAGTTCTCACCCGATCAAAGTCCACATATGAGAGTCCTAATAACCCCTTTGATTTTACCTCCGGGTTTTGACAAGGGGTAGCGCTGGAATGTTTTCAAAAGGTGTAAACAATACAATGTTATTTAGGAAACACGGACTGGAGACTAAATGACCTACTACCATAAATGGATATAAATATAATTGTAACTGTTCTTATCACTGTTATATATGTGACTAAACAGAAAATATATATATAATTTTATAATTTATTATGAGATCATATGGCTCAGTTTGGACATTGTAACAAGGTATCCATAATTGTGTTCAAAATAATTTAGTATGCACTTATGTTATTTGTGTGTCTAAAACTGTAATAAAGGGATGCTGCTAACAAACAATACCGCTGAAGCCGGCTACACTTGATCATCTGCAGTTTGGTCTAATTTTGTAATAATACCGACTCCGGCACAAGCCAGTTAGGAATTTCATGTGCGGGAACGATTTATCAGTCAGGCAGTTTGAATCTATATGAGATTCATGCTTGATATAAGTAGATTCTAATTATATGATATAAGTTTTAATTATTATCTGTTAAATTGTCCCAAGCCAATCTACATTTACTGGAGTAGTGTATGTATGCAGGATAATCTGTTAATGACTACTGCCCTATTGATTACATGTGTATCATAAGTGATGAACGCTAGATACATAAATGATACATATATGCTAAAGAGCAACATATTATACCAATTACAAAGAACAGCTGGAGATGCTGTTTGTTAGCAGCATCCCTTTATTACAGTAAGAACAGTAACAATTATATTGATATCCATTTATGGTAGTAGGTCATTTAGTCTCCAGACACCTAATAATATTGACTATTAAGGACACATTAAAATATAGCACAAGATATACAATAATATACAGAAGACAATTTTATTAGAGGTGGTATCAATTTATTAATGTTCATTTTTATAAAGATGTTTTTAATGTACAATAATAAAAATAAAACAATATAAATATATTTTGCTGTTTTCAATTTTAGGGATTCAATTAAATAAAAGTTAAGTTTTATTAAACCTACATTCAAGGATATACAGTCAGGTGCATAAATATTGGGACATTGACAGAATTTTCATATTTTGGCCTCTATTCACCACCACAATGGCTTTGAAATGAAACAAACAAGATGTGCTTTAACTGCAGACTTTCAGATTTAATTTGAGGGTAATTACATCCAAATCAGGTGAACGGTGTAGGAATTACAACGGTTTCTATATGTGCCTCCCACTTTTTAAGGGGCCAAAAGTAATGGGACAAACTAAACAATCCTAAATCTAACTTTCACTTTTTAATACTTTGTTGCAAATCCTTGTAAGGCAACTACAGCCTGAAGTCTGGAACGCATAGACATCACCAGACGCTGGGTTTCATCCCTGGTGATGCTCTGCCAGGCCTCTACTGCAATTTTCTTCAGTTCCTGCTTCTTCTTGGGGCATTTTCCCTTCAGTTTTGTCTTCATCAAGTGAAATGCATGCTCAATCAGATTCAGGTCAGGGGATTGACTTGGCCATTGCATAACATTCCACTTTTTAGCCTTAAAAAACTCTTTGGTTGCTTTTGCAGTATGCTTCGGGTCATTGTCCATCTGCACTGTGAAGCGCCATCCAATGAGTTCTGAAGCATTTGACTGAATATGAGCATATAATATTGCCCGAAACACTTCAGAATTAATTCTGCTACTTTAGTCAGCAGTGACATCATCAATAAATACAAGGGAACCAGTTCCATTGGCAGCCATACATGCCCGCGCCATGACACTACCACCACCATGCTTCACTGATGAGGTGGTATGTTTTGAATCATGAGCAGTTCCTTTCCTTCTTCATACTCTTCCCTTCCCATCACTCTGGTACAAGTTGACCTTTGTCTCATCTGTCCATAGGATGTTGTTCCAGAACTGTAATGGCTTTTTTAGATGTTGTTTGGCAAACTCTAATCTGGTCTTCTTGTTTTTGTGGCTCACCAATGGTTTACATCTTGTGGTAAACCCTCTATATTTACTCTTGTGAAGTCTTCTCTTGATTGTTGACTTTGACACATATACACATACCTCCTGGAGAGTGTTCTTGATTTGGCCAACTGTTGTGAAGGGGTTTTTCTTCACCAGGGAAATATTTCTTCTGTCATCCACCACAGTTGTTTTCTGTGGTCTTCCAGGTCTTTTGGTGTTGCTGATCTCTCCGGTGCATTCTTTCTTTTTAAGAATGTTACAAACAGTTGATTTGGCCACACCTAATGTTTTTGCTATCTCTCTGATGGGTTTGTTTTGATTTTTCAGCCTAATGATGGCTTGCTTCACTGATAGTGACAGCTCTTTGGATCTCATATTGAGAGTCTGCAGTTAAAGCACATCTTGTTTGTTTTATTTCAAGCCATTGTGGTGGTGAATAAGCCCAAAATTTGAAAATTCTGTCAATGTCCCAATATTTATGCACCTGACTGTAGTTACATCCAATTACCTATATTTCATAATAGTGATAATTTTCATCTCAAGTCATCCCTAGGACCTATAGGTATTTTTACCCTTATTCCTTGATTCCTTCAGTAAGTGGTAGTCACAAAATAATACACTAATAAGACATCAAGATATATACACATATATATATTTTTCTTCTGTGTGTGCATCTTTATAGGAATTATTTTCTTCTTCTTTGTTTTTGGTGATCCTCCTAAGTCAGAAATTCATAGGATTCATTTGGAATAAGGGATGACCATCAGTGAGTTAACTATCGATGGTATCATTGGTGGTTACCCTCAATAGTACACGATAAAACCATCGGTGGGGGAACCATCGATGGTCTTCACCCACCGATGGTCATCCCTGCTCTTACACACTGGCCAGCGGACTAATTAGAGTTGGGACTGGGCTTTGCATGTCGAGGGGTCAAGCTAAGATCTGTGACGTGGTGCCAAGGACAAAACAAAAACAAAACATTGTTTTGTTTTGTACCATGGTTGGTGGAGAACCATTGAGTCTCCACCATTGATGGCAAAACCATCGGCGTTTAACCATCAATGATGAGGGCACACTTGTAGTTGAATAATGACATATTAAAAAATAACTTTTAATATATATGTTATATGCAGTTGGTCTGTTAGTCGGCATCCATCCTCTCCTTATATTACCATCTGATGGGTTATTGGCAGATCATTTCAGTAAACATACCAAAATTGGTAATTGTGCAGTACTTGTGTTCATGCCAGTGTATTCAACGCCACCTGTTCTACTATGGTACACGGCAAGAATAGATGGTTGATAAGGATAAAGTAGATCTTTTTTATAGAGAGAATATACAGAGAAAAGCTTTTAAATAAAAAAACACAGCACCCAAAACTGCACTGCTGATGGCACATACACACTGCTGCTTGTTAAAGGCCATAAATTAGTCTAGAGAGCTGGGCCTAATTCAGAGCTGCACGCAGAGGGTCTGTGACTGCGATTCGAGACGCACATACACAGATCTGCGAGCTTTTAGAGTCGCACGCAACTGAGCTGCAGCTCCACTTGCAGTTAAATTGCTTTTAACTGGACGGCAAAGGAGACTTTGCACATTCACATAGAGATGCAATTGTGGGCTATTCAGAAGTGAGCATATGCAGAGATCTGTCTGATTTCAGACAGATCATTTGCACCAAGGACAGGGCTAGGACAAATGCATGGTGATAACAGCAACATTTACAAACGGATGGATGGGGCACAGATGTAGCAGAACTGTGTATGACTCTGAATCAACCATGTCAGGATCTTGGCTCCGACTTTCTCTACATAGTGACTGTAGACTTGCTAACTGCATTCCATTACACTAATGTATAACAAAGTGATGTCACAGTTTCTGGTGAACTTGTAGACTGCACTCTAAAATATAGTGGTTGATGTCACACAGTGTCCGTTGTGTACAGGCAACAGCGACTGAATCAGTTGTGTTTGCTTCTTTGCCTATTTAGGTCCTGAAGAATAAACACAGGCATATTTTTACAAAGATTGTTGTGTGTTGATTATAATTTCGTTCTCTTCTTCTTTCTTCTAGGGACACATCAGGACAAGGAAGATTTTGCACTATTTTTCGTTCATATTCCAGGGGAGCTCAGGTAAGTCAGAGGCAGAAACTGGTTTACGTGTCAGTGGGGAAGTATTCCGAAAGTACAAAAATGCGTCCTGTCAGCACATGTCATTTTAGGTCGATGTGCACCAATTTGTCAGCAGAAGGTTGTACGCGCTAAGATGCCGCATTTACGGCTTGGGAGCGAATTCAATTAGCCCCATTAATTTCACTGGGGTGAAAAATGGTGGTAGCCTCAGGCTTTAACGCCTGAGGCTCTTTAATTCCAGCCCCTTTTTTACCTGAGCCCATTTTTGACGCCGGTTAAATAAACGTGTTAACAGACGTAAACACACAGAATCTGTGATAAGTTCTCTGAACTATGCCTTGCCAGGGTCGCAGCACCCGTTAACACGCTCTTTAACAGGGATTTCTTTTTGTCTCTGATTAGACCTGAAAAGATCCCCGTTAAGTGCAGCCTGCGTGCTGCCTTCGGGGCTAATTGAATAGCCCTGAGGGATCAATTAACCCTTGGTAAATTGAATTCCACCCAAAGTCTGCATTTTCCTCTTGTATAGGTCCTGAGAGAATTCAGGTTCTCCCTCATATTTTGTCCAGAAGTGATATTTCAATTTGCAGGATGAGATCTAATGAGTGGAGAGCATGGATTTAGTAGGGTGTTCTGGTCAGAGCATTTATCTTTCTGCACAAGACCCTTTTTGGTATATTTTTTTGGGTTGCCAGGAATCACAGCTCGGCTTATACTTTTAATTTGATGGCTTTTATATCATCTCAATAAATTTGGTGCAGGTAAGTGTATGTATATGTGCACAGTAACCAATGATGATGCTAACATACATTGACAATTTTCATCATGCTCACTTACATGTACAACCAGAACCCAGCAAAAGGTGGTGCAATCTATTCTCCTGAGCTTTTTACAAAAATGTCACATACCTATGATTGTGCAAGGCGGTCAAATATGCATTATGTATTTATGTACTTTTGTGACAGACTATTAATCCTCTCAGAATGTGCCTTGCAGCTGTTTATACTTACTTTACTAATGACTGACATTTTGCATCTCAACTTGGCACAATTGGTTAAATGCATTTGTTTATGCACGTGCTTAGTACAGTGACTATTACAAGTATTTGAGAAAAACTTTAGAAGGGGTTTTTATTTGACATTAAAGTTTATTTTGTTGTAATTAGTGGTGAAATATTCCAGAATAAATGTAATTTTATGATTTAAATAAATGGCAAAAATGTATATATGTTTGATTTATCATAGATTTTATAAAGGCCAAATCAAGACATAAGACATTTGGTAAAATGTGCATGAGTGTGTAGATATTATAATGTATCATAAACCATGATAAAGAATGAAAGTTTTGGTTCTATGTACTGATAGCATGCATAGTCGATTTATAAAGTGTAGGATAACAAGGCGTAAAATTGTTAAAGAGAGAAAGTGTAAGACTGGAGAAGGAGACAATATGAGATGATGGGGAAGGGATAGAATAGGAGGGGATTGGGAAGGGGTGAATGAGAGGGTGGGCAAGGGGAGAATGAGAGGGTGGTGAAGGAGTCAATATGAGTGGATGGTAAAGGGGAGATTATCCCCTTCCTCATCCTCTCGTATTCTAATCTTCCTCAGCCAATCATATTTTCCTCTTCCCCATCCTCTAATTCTCCCCTCCTCCATCCTCTCATTCTCCCTTTCCTAATCCTGTCATATTCTCCCCTTCCCCTCATATTTTCCCCTTCCCCTCATTTTCTCCCCTTCCCTAACTTCTCATTATAATTCTCCCCATGGTCTCATTCTGCCTTTCCCAATCCTGTCATATTCTTCTTCCCCATCCCCTCATATTATCCCTGCCCATTCTCTTTCTCCCCTTCCCCATCCTCTCATTCTCCCCTTCCCTTCATATTCTAAACTTCCCCATCTTCACATTCTACCTTTCCCAATTCTGTTATATTCTCCCCATCCCCTCATATTCTTCCTTCATCTTCTCCCCTTCCCCTCATCTTCTCCCCTTCCCTATCTTCTCATTATACCTTTCCCCATCTTCTCATTCTTCCTTCTCAATCCTGTCATATTCTCCCCTTCCCCATCCCCTCATATTCTCCCCTTCCCCATCCTCTCAATCTACCTTTCCCAATCCTGTCATATTCTCCACTTTCCTATCCCCTCATATTCTCCCTACCCATTCTCTTTCTCCCCTTCCTCATCCTCTCATATTCTAACCTTCCCCATTCCCTTATATTCTCCCCTTCTGTCTCTAGTATTGATCGTGCTGGATTTGGTGAGATGTGTAGAGTGTTGGCAAAATAGACTAATTGGATAACATTCAGAATCCTGGAGATTGACCTTGGTTCTCATTTCCTGAGGAGTGTACATTTTATTGAGGTTATATAAATGTATTCTGTAGAGTGCTTTATCAATTCACTTGCAGAATATAGTTGGTTTAAATTTTTAATGTTTTGAAGAGAGTACAGTAGTTTACCCATTGTATTTTTTAGCATGACTCAGAATATATACCTACAGACAGCCTGGTCCATAAGTGCAGGGCAATGTATTTGGGTCAGCTTATGAAGTGTTAAGAGTCAACCTAAGCTAAATAACTTTTAGCAATACCTTTTAGGCCAGTGATTCCCAACCACGGTCCTCAAGGCACACTAACAGTCCTGGTTTTAGTGATATTCATGCTTAAGCACAGATAGTTAAATCAAAATAACTGAGGTACTAATTAAGTCACCTGTGCCCAGCAATGGCTAACCTTAAAACCTGGACTGTTAGTGTGCCTTGAGGACCGTGGTTGGGAACCCCTGTTTTAGGCAGTCTAGAATGTAATGTGTGACTAAGGCCTCCATAATTGGCCAAATAGACTTCTGAATAATGGCACTTATGGCAGCCAATTATTCTATCCTGCCCAGGTGGTTGCTGCATGACTATGGCCTTGGCTGATGCAGAATATCTACCTGCGGACAACCTGTTTCAGCTTTGTTAGGACTCCTCTGACCAGGAGAACTTTGTAATGCTTGCAGATATTACCAAACAATAGTATCTGAATACAACACCTTAGATATACACAACCATGACCATATTATTGCCAAACTTGCATGTAGCTCTCTGTTAGCATGCTAATCATTGCCACTAATCATTGCCACAGCTAAGTTATTATTATTATTATTATTATCATGTATTTATATGGTGCCACAAATGTTCCGCAGCACCTTACAAAGTACATAAACAAGTTGTAGACAAGCGACTTACAGAACAATACACTACAGGACCAGGACATGGGTAATATATATTGCTACATTAGTGACCATAACACCCAGATAAGCAACAGAACATAAGCAACCAAGTGTTAGGTGCCCTAGTGGTGAGTAAGAAGTAGATGAAACTAAAGCAGGGAGAAGCACAAGAGGGTAAAGGGCCCTGCTCGTAAGAGTTTACATTCTAAAAGGGAGTGGAAGACAAACAGGGGTGACACATATGTTGTCCCTTTATAGTTTTCCAAGTATTCTTTGATTGTCCCTTTAAAATGTAAATATCTCTAACCAATTAGCAAGTGGGTGACTCCGACTTGGCAACAATATTTTAATAACAGGTCTGGTATTAAGAGGATTATTTTGGTATACTGATTAGTTTAGTCCAATGGTTGTTTGGGGAGGTAATAGGACCATTCCCTCAACTGCCTGTACTATGCTGATAAGCTCTGGACAGGAGACACATGACCATGATTTATAGACCCTGTACAGGCAGTTTCCTTTCTCCATTCCAACTAAATAGAGGAATTTGGCATGGAAAATTAGCAAGACTGACTCACTAATGCAATATATATTTCTGCAGCGTAAATCTCTAGCACAAAAAAAAAAACAATAAATCCATATTGTTAATGCTCATAGAGGACACCATAAGAACATTAGCCTAAAAGCTGCTTATTTGGAAAGCATTATCGTTTCTGTATGAATATTTGGGAGTTCTTCTATAAAAAAATGGTGTAGAGAAAAATGGAGTACAGAAGTAGTAAAACCGTTCTGTTTCGTATTAACTCTATCAAAGTAGTGGAAATATAATGTGTAAATTAGGTTAGGGTCATACATTATGTAATACTAGCACCATATCTATAAAGTAACTTTAAAAAAAGAAAAACCTGTAAGCATTTTAATAAATACTGTAGACCAATGTGACTTTATTCCGTTTTTTTTTTTCTTAGCAGTTTTCTGTGAGTTGGTATTTTTAAGTTTAACGCACTTGTATAAAAGAGGTCACTTCACAGTATCTTCTTTTTTTTTTTATAACTTGTTCTTGTTGGTTTGCAATATTTAAACAGGGTTTGTAATAGTAAAAAGGGGGGGCATACAAGGAGGGAAAATACATAATCTTACAGAAAAGCCTCAAATTCACATACATTCGACCAAATGGATGCAAAACTTTCAGTATACTTAGGGTTGGAGATAATTGCGGCCCTGCCAAATACTCATGAGCAACTAACAACATGGATTGGGCTAATGCGATATTACTCATGTTCTAGTGTGTATAACAATTCAGGGGCGTGAAGGACCTGCCATCTGTGATGTATTCATGCTAACTAAACCACTTTCAAAGGGGGAGATGTACTAAGCTCTGGAAAGTGGTTGGTATTTAATCACTCGACTCCTAACTGTCATGTTACAAGCTGTGTTTGAAACATGATAGTTAGGAGTTGATTGATAAAATGGAGAGTGATAAACTACCAAACACTATGCAGAGCTTAGTGCAGTGAGCAGAGCAGAAGAATGTGCCTAATAGGGGCACCACAATGTTTCCTTTTGGAATCTACCCTGGACCTTTACAATAACCATGGACAGAGAAGGGTCCGGGTTTGTGAGCCCAGAACTGATTAGTTATTTTGCTCTCGTTCAGGAGAGACAAATTACAGGAATGTTTGTGTATTGGCATATGCTATTATGAGCAGAGAACTGTACATTGCAACTACAGAAGCCGAAGAAGAAAAGTTATATTTTAAGCTCTGATTTATTGTGATGAAATTGTGATAGATCTATAATGGGCCCCTACTAACAGTTATATAAGTTGTCCTTAAACACCTCTATAAACATGGTATAGCAAAGTACATGGCCTAGTACATCTGCTTGCAAAGCTCCCCACAAAAGTACAGGCAAAAAGGAGGGACCACTGCTAGTGCATAAATGGCACAGAGAGGTCACACAGGTATGGCTAGTATACAGTCAGGTGCATAAATATTGGGACATTGACAGATATTTTCATATTTTGGCCTCTGTTCACCACCACAATGGCTTTGAAATGAAACAAACAAGATGTGATTTAACTGCAGACTTTCAGATTTAATTTGAGGGTAATTACATCCAAATCAGGTGAACGGTGTAAGAATTACAACGGTTTCTATATGTGCCTCCCACTTTTTAAGGGGCGTAAAGTAATGGGACTATGAACTCAAAAGCTATTTCATGGACAGGTGTGGGCTATTCCCTCGTTATTTCATTATCAATTAAGCAGGTAAAAGGTCTGGAGTTGATTCTAGGTGTGACATTTGCTTTTGGAATCAGTTGCTGTCAACTCTCAATATGAGATCCAAAGAGCTGTCTCTATCAGTGAAGCAAGCCATCATTAGGCTGAAAAATCAAAACAAACCCATCAGAGAGATAGCAAAAACATTAGGTGTGGCCAAATCAACTGTTTGGAACATTCTTAAAAAGAAAGAACGCATCGGAGAGCTCAGAAACACCCGGAAGACCACGGAAAACAACTGTGGTGGATGACAGGAGAATTATTTCCCTGGTGAAGAAAAACCCCTTCACAACAGTTGGCCGAATCAAGAACACTCTCCAGGAGGTAGGTGTATATGTGTCAAAGTCAACAATCAAGAGAAGACTTCACAAGAGTGAATATAGAGGTTTCAGCACAAGATGTAAACCATTGGTGAGCCACAAAAACAGGAAGACCAGATTAGAATTTGCCAAACAACATCTAAAAAAGCCATTACAGTTCTGGAACAACATCCTATGGACAGATGAGACAAAGATCAACTTGTACCAGAGTGATGGGAAGAGAAGAGTATGAAGACGGAAAGGAACTGCTCATGATCCAAAACATACCACCTCATCAGTGAAGCATGGTTTTGGTAGTGTCATGGCGTGGGCATGTATGGCTGCCAATGGAACTGGTTCCCTTGTATTTATTGATGATGTGACTGCTGAATAAAGTAGCAGAATTAATTCTGAAGTGTTTCGGGCAATATTATATACTCCTATTCAGTCAAATGCTTCAGAACTCATTGAACGGCGCTTCACAGTGCAGATGGACAATGACCCGAAGCATACTGCAAAAGCAACCAAAGAGTTTTTTAAGGCTAAAAGGTGGAATGTTATGCAATGGCCAAGTCAATCCCCTGACCTGAATCCGATTGAGCATGCATTTCACTTGATGAAGACAAAACTGAAGGGAAAATGCCCCAAGAACAAGCAGGAACTGAAGACATTTGCAGTAGAGGCCTGGCAGAGCATCACCAGGGATGAAACCCAGTGTCTGGTGATGTCTATGCGTTCCAGACTTCAGGCTGTAATTGCCTGCCAAGGATTTACAACAAAGTATTACAAAGTGAAAGTTAGATTTAGGATTTTTTAGTTTGTCCCATTACTTTTGGCCCCTTAAAAGTGGGAGGCACATATGGAAACCGTTGTAATTCCTACACCGTTCACCTGATTTGGATGTAATTGCCCTCAAATTAAATCTGAAAGTTTTCAGTTAAAGCACATCTTGTTTGTTTCATTTCAAAGTGTGGTGGTGAATAGAGGCCAAAATATGACAATTCTGTCAATGTCCCAATATTTATGCACCTGATTGTATATACTACCCTGTGTAATGCACAGAGAGGTCACACAGGTATGGCTAGTATATATACTACCCTGTGTAATGCACAATTAGGCACAGAGAGGTCACACAGAGGTATGGCTAGCATATATACTACCCTATGTAATGCACAATTAGACACAGAGATCACACAGAGGTATGGCTAGCATATATACTACCCTATGTAATGCACAATTAGACACAGAGATCACACAGAGGTATGGCTAGCATATATACTACCCTGTGTAATGCACAATTAGGCACAGCATATATACTACCCTTTGTAATGCACAATTAGGCACAGCATATATACTACCCTGTGTAATGCACAATTTGGCACAGAGAGGTCACACAGAAGTCTGGCTAGTATATATACTACCCTGTGTAATGCAAAATTAGGCACAGAAAGATGTTGAGGTTAGTGCTTGTTTAAATAACTTGTAATATACAGTATTATCCACTGATCGTTCCTGTTAAATGCCATATATTTACATGTACCTGAGTGGAATTATTTGTGCTATTTGGTATTATACATGGTGGATATTTGTACTGTTTACTGTAAACAGTGATTGTTTTTGGTATATATTTTTGTATAGTATATAAAGTAGCTGGACATTCCTGCTTGTCATCAGATTCGTGTTGATAAATATACTTTCAGTTAAACCTCAAGCTGCGTAATTTCACAGAAAGATAAAGCCTGCCAAGAACGTGACCGTCTATGAGAATCCCAGTGACGCACCACACTCACTTTCAGGCTAGTATAAGAGAGACTGGGCTCTTAGTCAACACTGCTGTGAGGAAATGTTACACAATCCTTACAGTCTGTTATTACAGAGACATGTTTATGGGCTCGGCTCATTGTATGTGACCCAAGACTCTCCGGCCAGCCGTGCACTCTGCATATTTCTGTGGTTTGCGGATTGCGAAACTCTTGTATTTAATTGTTAACATCTTTAGTTGTAGCAATACTGATTACTGAACTGTTGTGTTCAGTACATGCTACAGAGCAGTGCCATTATTTACAGGCAAATAGGACATAAAATACACAATGATCTATTATGACTGTGGCAGAAGTAAGTGTTTCCCACAGAGGGACATTTCTGTCCATGATGTGCTTTCCTATGTTCTCCAGTGTAACAATAGGGGGTCCATCCAGTCCTATTCAACAGGGCTGAAGTGAAGCTCTTTATTCAGCTCTACTGGACAAGACTGGTATTGCGTTCTTCTGCACTGTAAGCTAATGACGACGTATCTACTGTATATTATTATTATTATCCTTTATATGGTGCTACAAAGGATCCGCAGCGCCTTACAAAGTACATAAACAAATGAGCACACAAGAAAAATCGTTATTAACCATACAAAACGATATGGAACAAGGACATGGTTTATAAACAGCGCTGCATAACACTTAGATAAGCAGCAGGGCGTCAGCAACCAAGTGTTAGGTGCCGTTTGGGGAGTTAAGAGTAAATGATAGTATAAGTAGGGGAACGAGAAGCACATGAGGGAAAAGGGCCCTGCTCGTGATAGCTTACATTCTACATAGATTTTGTAAATGTTAAAAGTCTATACATGCATTAGGGTAATGTCTGTATGCATGTTGTATGCAATGACCTCACTGTGTAATCACTAGTGTACAAAGTGCGGTCTTGCGTCACCTATAAGATTGTGAGAATTTTGACTCAAGTGGCAGACGTTTTGGGTCAGCATACGCTGTTCACATCTCGAACCTGGCACTTGGCACAAACCTGCAGTACCATCCAGTACCTCTATTACTGGAGTCATCATCTTATATGGGCACATACGGACCAGTCATTAGGTACAAATGTAGCCATGCTCATCGTTGCCGCGGTGCGTAAGCATCGCAACATTCGCAGCCGCCGTTCACTCCATAGAAGTCTGGTTGTGCCATCCATGCTGCGATGCGTACAACATGCATACTGACTGGGATGAGCGTGGCTACATCTGTACAGGCAGTCACTATATGAGCAATACAAAATCCTATTTCTAATGTACACCTGTGAGGACAAGTTATTGGTCTGTGCCTCACTGTGTACTCCATCCTATATAATCCCTGTCAGAGGAACGCAGTGACTGGTACCAGGTATAGATGTAGAGGATTGTGTTAATTTGTAGCAATGTATTAAGCCCCCAGACCTTGGTGTCCCACCAACAATGTAGTAATACTGCTGTGTGACAAGCTATATAGCAAGGCTTTAGGAAATGTAGTAACTTGGCAGCAATCTCCCATTTTGTTCTCCAGTGATGTGGTTGCTCTTTATTGGTTTGTTTTGGCGTCAGCAGCAGGCACTTATCCTCTTACACATTAAACAGATGTTAAACCATCTGTAACCTACGGAGACTGTACAATTAGAAAAGAATGAGACATACTTGATTAACTTGAGAGATTTTCTTCAATTAAGTAATTTGTCTTGTTCCCACAGGGTGTGATTCTTGTCTATGATATCGCCAACCGCTGGTCTTTTGATGGCATTGATCGGTGGATAAAGGAGATCGATGAGGTATGATATTTTATTTGTATTTTTATTATAGTGACTTGTATCTTGAGGATCTGTGGCTACCATAACTTTTACCAACCTATCGACCAATAAAGGAAGTCTATACAGCACCAAGATCAGACTTACCAGACAAGTAAGTATTGTAGCATTTTCAATGTGGTCAGTATAGGCACGGGTCCTTTTACAGGTATTTATTTACAGTTATTTATATAGCGTACACATATTCCCACCCGTATTCCCGTCACATTGATAAAGTGCTCATGCTGTACGTAAGAATAATGGGTTTCAATAAGGTTATTAAGAAAAGCTCTACTCCCTAGAAAGCAGAATTTGCCTCAAACTTGCTCATTAATCCAGTTACACATTTATCACACAGGTCTGCATCTGAGACATCACACAAAGAACCCCCAGATTTAAAATGTCACCTATTCTACATATGTTTTTTATGCACATTTGTTAATGAAATTGTTCCGAATAAGAATTAAATATCTATTATTACTATTTACATATTTTGGTCATTTAAAAAAGTCAAAAAAATAAATAAAATATATATATATATATATATATATATATATATATATATATATATATATAAATCCACACAGGCGGCACTCTGTCTCAATGACTGCAACACAGTAAATGTGAAAAAAATCACCGACGTTTCAGAGCTTTTATTGCCCCTTCATCAAGGTAAAACATTAGTCAAGCAAATAACAGATCTTATGTACTCACATATCCCCACGTGAGGTCTGTGCTGTGCAGCGTCCGTGGCCGGGTCACCTGCTCATGACGTCACCTCACACCAGCACCTGCCATCAGTCCTAGGACAGTGGAGCCGCCCCCAGCCTGCATCTCCGTCACCCCACCGGTTCTAATTAGCATAGAATTGCATGACAGATACATACACAATACATCGCCCAAACAATTTACAAAAGACAAAACCTTGAAAATTGTTAGCTAAATCACTAACAACAAGTGAATCCACAAATCAGATATCATAGACACAAGTATAATACACTCATCTCATCACATTTCCCTACACAGGGACATCATAAGAAAAATTACACAGATCTTCATAAATAAATTAAATAACTACCTAAAAATGGTTATTAACAATAGATCATCAGTTAATCCCATCTTAATGCTATCAAGAATAAGTTTAAAAAAGACATATACATTAAAACTGACGGTTTAGAAAGAACATGTAAACTACACACCGTTGCTGTCACAGTTTTTACTGTTGACTACATGGAAAATAGATCACTGGTGTCATACCTTAATAGGGACAACACAAAAGGAACACTAGAGAAAGCAATGTAGTCCTAGATTTTCCTTCAGGCCATGCGGTGCTAATGCATCTAATCTAAAGATCCATTGTGACTCACATTGTAATAATGTGTGAGATCTATCACCCCCACGTGGAGATTTTGGTATCATGTACCGTAGATATGTAAGATTGTGGCCATTGGTTAAAAAATGTCAAGCCACCAGTTGGTCACTGCCACCAGAGGAAATCGCGGCCCGAATGGCCGACCGGTGCAACGCCATTCTCTCTCTTAATGTTCTATTAGTCTTGCCGATATATATAAGTCCACAGGGACATGTAATAACATACACAATGTTTCCTGTGTTGTAGTCATTGAGACATATATATATATATATATATATATATATATATTTAATTTATTTAGCAATAGCATGAAAACCACTGACAGGTGAAGTGAATAACACTGATTATTGTGTTACAATCAGAGCCGTACCTAAACTTTTTGGTGCCCTGTGCCAGAAAGAGCATTGGCGCCCCCCTCATTTTTCAAAGGGACATAATGCACCCAAAAAAAGGTCATGGCTTCATGGGTAAGGGCCAGGGAAGAGATAGGGGAGGCCAGGAGATGCTGGGGATGAAATAAGAGGAAACTACAAGCAAGAATGATAATAAACAGAAATTTGATTGGCCCAAACACCGCCCCCTGACCTGTGGTGCCCTGTGCGATGGCACCTGCCGCACTACCCTAGCTACGACCCTAGTTACAATGGTACCTGCTGTGAAGGGTTAGGATATATAAGACTATAAGTGAACACTCACTTCCTGACATTCATTTGTTGGAAACAGGAAAAATGGGTAAGTGTAAGCGACTCTGGCCAGAGCCAAATTGTAATGGCTAGATGACTGGGTCAGAGCATCTTCAAACCGCAGGTTTTGTGGGGTGTTCCTGGTATGTAGTGGTTAAAAAAAGTGGTCCAAGGAAGGACAACCAGTGAACCGGAGACAGGGTAATTGGCTCCCAAGGCTCATTGATACACGTGGGGAGTGAAGGCTAGCCTGTCTGGTCCAATCCTACAGGAGAGCTACTGTAGTACAAATTGCCAAAAGCCGTTATGATATTTTGTGGGTAAAATGGTTTAACAAAAAAAGTCTACTTTTTTTTTTTTTTTTTTTAAAGCCATGTTTTTCTGACTCTTTTTACATTTTCTTGCATTTTGTGTATTTCTGCTTTGTGCTTTTATTCATTCTAATAATCCTTCCCAGCATGCACCAGGGGTACCCAAGATTCTAGTGGGGAACCGGCTACACTTGGCATTCAAGAGGCAGGTGTCCACAGAACAAGCTCAGTGCTACGCCGAGCGCCTTGGAATGACTTTCTTTGAAGTCAGCCCTCTGTGTAACTTCAATATCACAGAGTCCTTCACTGAGCTGGCACGGATAGTGTTAATGCGTCACGGGATGGACCGTCTCTGGAAGCCGAACAAAGGTGCGTTCCAACTCACTCGTGCTCATGTAAAATCCATTCAAAATGCTTGTCACTCTATAGGCAATGAGAGTGTATATTCTTGCATGTAAGAATTGGCTTTTGCTTTACATTTTAAAATCAACAAAAAAACAGTTTTCTTAGCCAAAGGTGGGAACACACTTTTTAAAACACATATTTTATTGCAGGGGGTGGGGGAGTAACATTTTCTTCATTCTAGGATGATAGAGTGCACAAATTGCCTACACAGACCGGAGGCAGCCATTTTATGATTTTAACCCATTCCAATTGCAGCCTTATTGGTTCTTACTGGAGGGTCATCTTTTAATGTTTCTTCTTCTCCTACTGTGATGTGTTTTTCTATAATGCAGATGACTTTGTTCTGTTTTACCTGGTGAGCAATTGTCTGATTACTGACTATATATGGTTATGAACATCAGGGAATGATAACTGCAGCTCTGCTCTGCCACCTTTAGGTCATATTCTATAATAGCATCACTCTATAAATACATACATTATTCTATTTCCCTGGTGAGAAAAAAAATACTCGCATGTTTTGGGATGGGTTGGGTACGGGATGCTGGCGCTAGGGATCCCGGCGGTCACAATCCCAATGCCGGCATCCCGACAGTGTTAGGATACCGACACTTGTCGGGTAAGTATCCTAACCCTGCCACCGATACTCCCTCCCCGCACCCTAAACCTAACTCTCCCCCCTTAGTGCCTAAACCTAACTCTTCCCCCTTAGTGCCTAAATCTAACTCTTCCCCCTTAGTGCCTAAATCTAACTCTCCCCCCTTAGTGCCTAAGCCTAACTCTCCCCCCCCTTAGTGCCTAACCCTAAGCCCCCCCAGTGCCTAAACCTAACTCTCCCCCCTTTAGTGCCTAAACCTGACTCTCCCCCCTTTAGTGCCTAAACCTGACTCTCCCCCCTTAGTGCCTAAAACTAACTCTCCCCCCTTAGTGCCTAAACCTGACTCTCCCCCCTTAGTGCCTAAAACTAACTCTCCCCCCTTAGTGCCTAAATCTAACTCTCCCCCCTTAGTGCCTAAACCTAACTCTCCCCCCCTTAGTGCCTAACCCTAAGCCCCCCCCAGTGCCTAAACCTAACTCTCCCTCCTTAGTGCCTAACCCCTTAGCCTAACCCTCCCCCTGATCTCACTACTTACTGTCTGGTTGCCGGCACCGGGATTCTGACTGGTGTCAGGATTTTACCGGCAACATTCTGAGCGCCGGTATTTCAACTACCTCCAGTTTAGGATCACCAGCTGCCTGGACAGAGAAATCTGTTGATGCCTTTAAAATCCTGTCTACACCTATTGATGAGAATACCAGAAGTGCTTCTCAAAGATCAAATAAGGACAGGTGAAATAACAGGGATGTTCCGTTTTTAAATTTGGTTCTATAAAATCGCACATTAAGTGGATGATTGCACGTTACTGACTGCAGTGATTACAGAAGTTTCATAAACTATCACAATATAGACTGTAAGGAATCGGTTATATGAGCTCTGACACCTTCTGGCCAATTTGTAGAAAATCACAAGAACAAATACACTGATATACAAGGATCACACACAAGTTACATTTGTATATGTGGGACACATCATCACTATTTTTCATAAAATAACATGTTCTTGTATACTTACATTTTGCTGCTTCATTTTTGTTGTTTTTAATTTATTTTTATCAATCTCCATCCTCTCTTTTCTGGAAACAGTCCTCCCATAGGCACGTTAGAGAGAGGAGACGGCTTTAGTGAGTAGTTTAGGAAAGTAAAAATACTGTAAAGCTGGCCCCTTTCGTTGCTATAGGGAGAGGTTATAAATTAAAATTTTAATAGGGGGTACTAGTTATTTTATGATTAACGAACAACAATTCTATATATTTTTCCTGATTGTTAAATGCAATTCACTAGGTACCTCTACAGAGTTTGTCAGCGGTGTATATCCCAGGTTTATAGACATTATTCACCTTTGTTCTATCTTCCTGCTTGAGAAAAGGGAGATTATTAATATTTTATAATGTAATTACCCTAACATGGGGAAGGGAGCTGTCTGTAATATTGACACTGAAACTGTTGATCGATCACAGCTCTATTTCATGAAAGGATTATATATAGTTGTTGCCATGATATTGGTGAGAATGACAGCTTAATAAAATAGTGAGAGCTTCCACCTGTGCTTCCTTGTACTGATGACTTCATATATGAAATTTCTATATTCTCTCTACATACTGAAAAACCATAGAAGGAGAAGAGAACATATATTGTGTGCACCACATGGTAAAATAAACCTACACTGTAGATATAAATATATGACCTCACCTGTATGGCTTTTCATGAGTTTACTTGTGTATTCTAATCTAACCGAAGAGCCGCAAATAATTAGCCATGACAACATAGTGCTTACCGTGTTTCCAGACCAGATAGATCAAATGAAAAATAAGAAGTATTATTTCATGTGTCTCTATTCCACTGCTTCACTTTATTAGAAATAAATCGCTCATGATTGTATCATTGCCTATCCCAAGCGGCACTTGTTATCCCTTTTCTGATTTGAAGTGATTTTATTTTTTATTCTCGTTTATATATTAAATGATGCCAGACAGTGTCTGTGGTGCCATCTAGGCAAAATACAGTAGAACGCACAAAGAAAACAATATGTTAAAAGAGACAGTACATGTAAACAAAGCAACCATTGAGATCTCTATTCAGCTGAATGACGGGTAGTAATAGCAGTCATGACTCAGTGCCCTGGTAGAGTAGACTGACAAGATCAGGGTTGCTGATTGATTGGGGGCACAATGGAAACATGGAAAGTGGATGGCCCTGCTCGTAAGAGCTTATAGTCAGAGGGAATAAGGCTAAACTGGAAAGTGAACTGGAAAGAGATAAGGACGTAGGACAGAGGGCTGATAGGTCTTGATAAACAGGTGCAGTTTCAGAGCACGTTTGAAGGACTTCGGGCTGGTAGAAGTGAGTTCCAGAGGAGGGGAGCAGCAAGGGAAAAGTCTAGGATGCAGGAGTGGGAAGGGGTAATAAGCACGGAGGAAAGGCGACAGTCCGAGGAAGAGCGTTGAGGGTGAGTGGGAGTGTGGGATAAGATGCTGTCTGACATGTAGGAAGGGAAAGAGTGGTTAAAATGATGGTGAGCAGCTTAGACTGGAATGAAGGGGTGCAAATGAAGGAGCTGAAAAAGAGGAGAGGTTGAGTCAGATCCACAAGATAGAAAGATGAAATAAGGAGCAGCACTGAGGATACGAGAAACGGGATAGAGGAAGACCAAAGAGTAAAAGGCTGCAGTAAACAAGGCGGGAAATTAAAACAACATGAATAAGAGATTTGGATGACAACAAAACACATGATACTGCTGTTAATACAGGAATGTATACATATATTCACATGGCAGGTGACTTGTAATATCCTTCTAATTTAAAGATGTGAGCACCTAATTTGGTAAAACATGTGAAATAAGTTTATTTACAGTAATCCTATTAATTTTAACATGATCTTGTCTGGATCCTTTGACAGTACTGAGCCTGCAAGACCTCTGCTGCCGTGCCATCGTATCCTGCACCCCTGTACACCTGGTGGACAAACTTCCCCTCCCAGTTGCCTTACGAAGCCATCTAAAGTCCTTCTCTATGGCCAATGGACTGAACGCAAGGATGATGCACGGCCGATCTTACTCGCTCACTGCCAACAACTTAAACAAGAGACACAGCCTCAAAAAAGCCAAGATTATCCGTCCACCACAAAGCCCCCCCAAAAACTGTACCAGGAACAGCTGCAAGATCACCTAGACCAGGCCATGAAGAATGCATTTGCTAAAATTTGCTCAGAGTTGCAGGGCACTGTATACACCACCAGGGGTAGCTAAACTTGCCATGGAAGAGAAGACTCAACATATAAGATAACATTCCTTACATCATGTGCGATATAGGGAAATATAAGGAGAATTCAGTATCCTAAGAATAATGCTGCTTTTGAAGTGTATTTAGGAAGTTTTCCTACAGAGATCAGATAGACCATGTAAAATATTGCTGTGCAGGTATTGCGATGTTAAAATGCATGGCCCTATTTTATGACTCTCTATTTTATTGTTTGTGTGCTTACACCGGGACTATTTTTCACCATTCTGAGCTTATCATTTTGTCAGTATTTGGCAATCCAGTTTACTGTGTGATTTGTGCTCCCTTTTATTGAAGGTAATTGAACTTCAGAGTAATTTTGTTAGTAGCAAACAGAACGTTTTGTAACGTGTAATGCGGTATGCACACTGATCAGCACCAAGAGGTATTAGAACTTCAGCTTGTACCCTCCTCTGCCACATCAAAGGCTATAGAGATGTACTTAAAATGCACTCATCACTTGTCAGGTCTGTGTGTGAGGAAAGAATCTTTGATAATGATTTTTTTGTTTTTATAATTATTGTTATTTAATAAATTTTTGAGCATAATCAGTGGATATATATATATATATATATATATATAAAATATTATATATATATATATATATATATATATATACATATATAATGTATGCTTCTATTTCTGTAAACCTAAATATTTTGTACCATATGTAATAACAGATGCTGAGTTTTAAAGAGTCCCAAATGCCAAAGATGTGTTTGGAGTGTGAGACTGTTTATTTGCATTGGTGACTGGAATGTGATTTGAAGAAATGTTTTATAAAGAGAGAGAACACTATTTAAGGAAAAAAATAAATGTTTTAATAGCCATATTTCTGTCTGCTCAGTATTTCCCTGTGTTATATAATATCTTGAGTTTGTTTAGTGCAGATTTACAATATCTTAAGTGTCTGTCTTTTTCTCCTGATTAAATTAAGGTTATTCTTGTTGCTTCAGACAAAGGCTATTGTTAGTTACCTGCAAAGAGATGTAGTTATTTTGTGGTTTGAATCAAAGCCTATTAAAAACTACTGACGTCACTGAGACATAAAGGACAAAGGGCCTGATTCAGAGACGGACGCAAAGGTGATTACGCACGCAATCGAGCAATCGTTTTCCATCGCGCATGCGTATAAGCCGCACTGTGCATGCGCAGTGATCACACTGCGATCACGGACGCACATAAGAATCCATCACAGAGTGAGTGACAGGTTGTCAGCATTTGGGGGTGGTGACGGGGGAGTAGTTGGAGAAACGCAGGCGTGTCTGTCCATTTAAACGCCGTTCCATGGGCGTGCATAAATTAGCCACACGAGTGCATATGCAGCTCTGCGTGTCTGAAGAGCTCCCAAGGCTGTGGCAGGTCAGACCTGCTACAAGGCCAAGATGGCCGCCGATGTGCTGCGATGGTACTGATATTTATGCAGGTATGCGTCGTCGTATGCACGTAAGAAGACAGCATTGGGCATCTTTATGTTCGGGTGATGTTTGCAGACATTACTATATTTTCGCAGCTGCGTGCATTCTCTGAATCAGGCCCAAAGTACCTCCACGCCACTGGGAAGTCAGTGTGTCACGACCAGGGTATCCCGGCATAGGGGACGATGGGTATTACCTGTGAGGGTGCTGTGGCGTGGTCCTTCCGGCGGAGGGGCTGGTGTCTGGCGGTGGGCATTGGCTGTGCGAAGTGTTCCGTGGGCACTGTGTCATTCTGGCCGGGGTAGGTCTGGTGGTGTTTCCATTCCACTCTGGTATGGGCACCTCCATCTTGCCTCTGGTCATGTGACTTAGCTGCTCCAGTCCTGGCGTGTCACATGCTCTCTCTGACCTATCACGATTCTGCACTGGGTACTTAAGGGAGTTCAGAGCTTCCCATAGTTGCCAGTGGAACGTGTTTCACAGCGTATGCTGTGAGAGAGTTCCTGTGCTCCAGTAAACCTGTCTGTTTGAGTGCTCACCTGTGCTCCTGCTGGATCCCAGCTTCCAAGTAGCCTGCACCACTCTGCCTGCTCCCAGTCTCCTGCTGGAACCATCCTGCACCTTCTACTTACCCTTTCCTTGCCAAAGGACTTTTGTGTACAATTAACCCTGAACCTACACTGCCTCCATTACCTAGCTCTCTGATTCTCCACTGAGCCATCTCAGTTCAATTCATCAGCTGCTGCTAATCCAATTACTCTATACCTCTCTGGATTTCATCTCACCAGTATCAATCAGTAACTGTTTTCCTATCTGCAGCTTTGCAGTAACCCTTTTGGATTACAAAGACTTTTTATTAGTTCTGCCACTAACCGGACATTGTTTATTATTACTTCACTACAGTTTCTAATCATCACCATATTCTTAATATTCTGGACTTTATTTTATCTGTGTACATGTCTGCAAGTTCACCCATTAAAAAAACCCACTTTTCAATTTAAATCTGTTCAGGTGTCTGCTCCTATTACCACTCCACAACAAACCAGATCCACAGGTCCACAACAAACCCAGATCCTAACACAGTGGTTTTAAGTAAATTTTATAGACTGCCTTGTCATAAGCATTGGTTGCACCCAGAAAGTGGTCTAACTTGATTGTGTGTACGTGACAGGTACAATGCGACCAGATGCGTAGTGAGGGCAGAGCCTGTTGGAGACGCTAGCCGGGCTGCACATTAGTAATGCCCCCCTCCATTCTCCCACTGCTGTTAACCACTTGCCTGGGATGCAAACACATGGAGATGGGCTTTCTCTGCTCTGCTCCTTTGCCACCTATTAATGCTCCCGGCAGGCCTGGACTCCCTGCTGTGTATGAGGAAATCCTTTCCCCTTCTGAGAGGGGCCCGACTGTCATGTCAGCAGTTTGTGACCACCGACATCACATGTGGTTTCTGCGCCCCAGAAATGAGGGGCAAATAGAGGGATCTGTAATGAATGAGGGGGAGGAGGTGTGGCCTAGGGAGCTATAGTCACTGGGGTGGGGGAGGAGTTATACTACTGGGTATTACCAGAATATGCCATAGGGGTGGGGAGATAATATCTGGGGGTAGCCACAATGCTCGGCACTCCCAATGAATAAGAAGCAGCTTCGCCCGGTGCCCTTCCTAAAAAGTAAATGTACAGCCCGATGTTCACAGCAGTAAAGAAGGATACGCTCACTCCAATTTAGATGTCAACGTTTCATATAACTAACTCTTATTATATATATGTGTGTGTTTGTGTGTGTTCCAGATTTCTGACATTTCTACTCGTAGCCCCTCAATCAGAAATGACCGAAAAGTTACCCCTTTCAGCACTCAAAGTGGACTATTTCGCTTGCGCGACAGAGTCCCGTCATTTTGACTGGCTGCTAACTAGTAAAAAGTATAACTCCTCAGATCTATGATAAATCATCCTATTCATGTCAAGTGGATAAGGGCCTACTAGTAAAATGGAATAATATAAAGATGTATTATATAAAGCATGCTAAGCCTAAATTATCATAAAGACCACACAGAGTGAGAACATCCAAATGTTGTATCCAATGTGCCTTACATTGCAATAATAGTTTGGCACGGTCCCTGCCTTGCTGTAATGGTGGAATATGGTCTCTTATCCCATACCTAAGATATGAAAGCTTGTGACTGGCTATAAAATGACGTGCTACTGGTTGTTTGCTAGAGACCGTATTAAACGCTCCATGTATGGCCAAGAGATGCAGGGACATACGCTCAGTTTTTAAAATATAAGACAACCCACAAGAGCACATAATTTGGTTTATTACATTATTACTATTGATTGATACGAGACATCTGGCCCATATATGGGTTACAAAATGTGCTACCAGTTATAAGATACGACAAGTTGTACAGGAGCACTTGAAATAACCATTTCTACTAACCAAAAAATGTTTGGACACAATATTGCCACACCCGATATATATGCTTGAACTAAAATATCACGTAGATTATGACCCCTAGAATAATATGGTAAGAGATGTAAGGGCCTGGTTCAAGGTGTCGCAATGCTTATGTTTTTGATTTTTCTACTGCATGCTGGGGAAGTATCTCCAAATATCCTCAGACAACAGAACAGTTATAGTCTTCATAAATCACCAGGGAGGTACCAAAAGCAGAGCAATGATGTTGGAAGTATCAAAACTGATGTGCTTGGCGAAAAAACACCTACATTTACTTTCACTATTCCATGTTGCAGGTGAAGAGAATTCGGTTGTAGTTTACCCAAACTGGAGGCAACAAAACAAAATGCAAAGTTACCAAGTTTCTTCTCTGGGCACAAAGTTACAGGGACAGATGCAGGGCTGGCCCGAGCCGAAGTTTTGTGGTAATATAGATTTTGGCACCCCATAGTGGAATGAACAATATTATACACATGTAAGGCAAGGCCTAGGTGGTTTTTTATAAAATTATGAAGAAACTATAGTTTCTACATAATTTTATGTATCACCACTATGTACTAACAGCCTAATACAGGAGAATTCACAGAAATCTCTTGCAATGGGCTATCAATGCAGGTCGCATGATGGATTTACCGCTAGGCAACCCAGGCATCCGCCTAGGGCCCGGTGGATCCCAGGGGCCCGCGGCACCCAGGAATCCGGCCCTGAATAAGGCAGGCATCTTTCATCACAGACTGAGGCTCCACGGTGCTTAGCGCAGTAATAACACGAATACCGCACTGGGCGGCTAGGCTCTGTTAGCCTTTGCAAAATATCTCCCAGCAGAGCACCGCGCAATGTCATGACGTCACGCGGACCCGCCCCACACTCCCGCACTGTCTCAGTAACTCTGCAGTCTGCACTACAGTCAAGCAGCAGGCAGCCTGACACCAGCCTCAGCTCTACGTTTGCCCAGCCCCAGCACACGAGAGGGAGGAACGGAGGGAGACTGTGCTGTGTGAGGCCAGGTTAGGGATAGAGATTTTCTCATTATAATGGACCATATTTAAGAAAGGAGTGTGTGTATGTATGTGTATATATATATATATATATATATAAATAAAATGTGCATGTAGTATTGTTTGAGGCACCGGGGCCCTGAACCGGTATCTTGCCTAGGGCCCCATGAGGTCTAAATCCGGCTCCGCCTCTATGTACCAAAGTTTGGCCCAAATAGTTTAGGTCATCCTCAGATGGTGTAAACCGCTTTTTGCTTATGGAGAAATTTTCTCAGGAGAGGTATTTTATGATCCCTCTCCGCAGTCTCCGGCAGGCTCCGGAAGCTAATGTTGTGTGCATGCGCAGTGTCAGATTCCCCGGAGATGTCTTTCACTAATGTCAAAGACTCCTGCAATTTACAGGGCATGTAACTTGCAAGGTCAGCAGTTATCGCTATTGCTATGTCTGTGAGTTAACTATAGTACATACCGGAGTTATTTTAAAATATCCCTCATGATTCGGACTGTTAATAAGTGCTATGATTATTAATACATCCTCTTAAAATACCAGAATTAAGTGATTATAATAACAAATACAGATTTTGGCATACAAGTATGCAACAACCAACAGTACATACAGTAAACAAAGCTGAGACCTGTCTTACCAGCACTTTCCGCCTTGACTACTTTCTGCAGCTGGTGTTCTAATTCCGTTGGTGCTTGTCTCAATTTTGGAAAGTTTCGGACCTAACTGGAAAGCATTTAAAGTGTCAGTCCATTCCATATCACACTGACCCCCTCCCAGCACACTGACCTCCATCCCAGCTCACTCATTGCCCCCCCCCACAGCACACTGAGCACCTCACAGCATACACAGTGACCCAGTTACTGCCCATCTCACAGCACTCACTGACCCTCCTCACAGCACTACAAACTGCGCATCTCACAAAACACAGCACCCCTCTTCCCGCCAGCTTCACCATACTCACCTGTTGGGGACATTGGTGTTTTTGTGCCTCGAACCTGCCAACGCTTCTTAAGTGGCTCGCCTCCCAATCCGTATGATTGCGACATGACATCTCATTGCCCTTACATGCCTCCAGGTGGCGGAGCAGTGGCAAGTCTCCTGTGAACAGTGACGCAGCAGGAGGAATGAGTGAATAACACTCACTGAGTAAGTGAATCACGGAGCACTACTCAGCTGTGTACCCTGCCTTATGGTAGGGCCAGTCATAGAAATCCCTGGGGGGGTCTAGTCCCTGAGGGTCACCCACTTTTCTAGGGGTCAGGTTCCAGATTGTGCACTTGAGTTATACATTGTTACTCTATTAGAGGGTCAGTTACCTGGTGGAGAATGACCACTGATAAACATGGGTGCTTGGCACTAAAGGCCAGTACACACTAGACGATGTCTAGTATGCCCGACCTCGTCAGTGACTGGACCTGGTGGGGGAGCCGGCATAGGCAAGTGCCGAATGCAGCATGGCTCCTGCTAACGATATCACCCCTCGGACCTGCATGCAGGGCTGACGGAGGATGTCACTGACGATGCGCGTCAGCGACATAGTGGGTACATACTAGACAATGTGCCCGATATGTTGATCTGATCCGCAGTTTCGAACGACATATCGTCAAGTGCAGGGGTGGGCAATAAGCGGCCCCCAGCTGTTGTAGAACTACACATCCCAGCATGCCCTGCTACAGTTTTGCTATTTGGCCATGCTAAAACTGTTGCAGGGCATGCTGGGATGTGTAGTCCAACAGTAGCTGGAGGGCCGCTTATTGCACACCCCTGGTCTAGTGTGTACTATTTTCCTACTAAACATGAACATACAACCAGAACTGCGAAAGACCTTCATTATTAAGAGATCATCCCTATTACTAAACTCAGTCGCCATTGGACACTCAATCAATTAATATCCTCTATTTGGACTGTGCCAATTACAGACACCGTTACTACCTGAGGGCCTCAACTTGCGTCTGGAAAAGTAAGGATTTGGTAATTATTTGCCTATTGGACAGTCCTACTATTGATTTAAATTTTTTGGCTCTTTCTGTTATTGCTTACAGGGGCAATTTCTAGGAGTAGGCTTATATTGAATTTTTCTGCATGTATGGATTTAAAGTGGGTGTTCCCGGTGGAACGAGATAAGGTTCTTGGATACTGAAGGTTAATTAAGCCACACAAAGCAGTATCTTGAAAACACAGATAATTTATTACAACAGATAACAAGATATGGAAGAATAAAGGTTACTTAGCTTCGGAATATAAGATGGTTACACGATCCAGGAGCCTCCTCTCAGAATAGAGCTGGAACTAACAATTTCCTGGCCACCAGCTGCAGTCTAGTCCAGGCATAGGGCAGGCCACTGGAATCTCCTTTGTTCTTCGTTTATATAGTATCCTACTGGCATACCCATCTAACTCTTACTAATGTGAGCATAAACCTACTTCAAACTACTTTATTGGTTAACTACTGATAAGGACTTTCTAAAACTTAACGCAAGCGTACATCGCAGTAGACAACGACTTGTGGATTTATGGCCTGTCTGCTTTCCACATTCCTATACCATTTCATGCCTGATACACCACTTCATGTCTGATACACACATAAGAACCATGAATAGAAATGGCTCAGTAGCCATTTTCCTATCCCAATACAGTGGGTGAGGCCACTTTCTAGTTTATATGAAGACACATTTTATTGTGCCATTTATTATATATTAAAGTTTACTGTTCTTTTATTCCATCCATAGTTATATGATTGTTTTTAAATTTGCCACATGCACTTTATTTAGAATAGCGCTGCTATCTCTATTGTTTAATTTTGTATAATATTATAGGAAATCTTTTTTTAAAGTAGCTGATTGGTTCAACAGAACATACCCGTGCCCGTACAGAACCTTTACTGGTATCTACACTTTGTCCCCTATAACATGTACAGTGCACTAATGTATTTTATTTAGAAAGGATCACATTATACTGCATTCCCAGGACTGTGATGTATTCACTACAGTGCATTGCTGTTATTAATCTGGTACATTATCATGTATGCACTATCAGCATTTACCATATATATTTATAAAGGGGCCAGACAATGGTTAGCCAAGTCTCTGTGGCGGTTGGCCACATCCCTTAAGCATTGGTCCCTACTACTGCATTCCAGTGACTCAGTGGCGGTACTAGAGAGTGGTGGGCCCAGGTGCAAGAATATGCTTTGGGCCCCCCTATGCAGTGCCCCCAGTAGTAGTCCCCCCTATGCATTGCCCCCAGTAGTAGTCCCCCTATACAGTGCCCCTAGTAGCAGCCACCCCCTCTATACAGTGCCCCCAGTAGCAGCCCCCTCCATACAGTGCCCCTAGTAGCGGCCACCCCCCCTATTCAGGGCCCGTGCCCCTTACACACACACAAAAAAAGAAACACAACTTCCATGAACCCCGCTCCTGCTGTGACCGCTGCTGTGCGCTCCTCCCGGGCCCGCTCTGCACTATGGGAGAGACATCATGACGTCTCTCCCATCACCCGCTGTGGGGGGAGTCTGAAGGCGGAGCTCATGAGTGAGCTCCAGCTGGCTCCATCCATGGAATCAGCTGCCAATAAGAGTCTGTCTGACTCTCATTGGCTGCTATAACAAACACACCTGCCAAGAAGCATCTCCTGCAAGATGACAATATTTTGTAAGAAGGGGGTTTGTCCCTCATCATTGTAGGACTGGTATACTTATGCACCAGCCTATGCTCTCAAACCACAACAAATAAGATTTTGAGATCAGATTTTTTTTGTACTGATCATGATTTGGTAAAGATCATATGTAAAGGTGGTTCTAGTTTTGTGCAGAGACACAAGGATCTTTAGCGACATAAGTCAGATCTTCAAACTATACCACCTTAGAGGTGGAGGAATAAAGTACTTTTCATTAGTAAAAGTAAAGTACAATAAGTAATGCAAGATATGGGGAGATCCACTTCCTGAGCTGCAGGACAGGCGCTGTGGATATCCACCTTCTAAACAGCAAGAAATGTGCTGTGGAGTCCCTCCTTCTAACCTGCACGACATGCGCAGTGGAGGACCTCTCCCTAAACAGAACAATGTACACTGTGGAGTCCCTCTCCTTAAATGGAATGACACGTGCTGTGGAGTCTCACTCCCTAAACAGAACGACATGCGCTGTGGAGTGTCTCTCTTCCTAAACAAAATGGCATTAGCTGTGGAGTCCCTCTCCCTAATCTGAATGACAAGCGCCATGGAGTCTCTCTACCTAAACAGAACGACATGTACTGTGGAGTACCTCTCCCTAAACTGAATGACATGTACTGTGGAGTTCCTCTCCCTAAACTGAATGACATGCGCCGTGGAGTCCCTCTCCCTAAACTGAATGACATGCGCCGTGGAGTCCCTCTCCCTAAACTGAATGACATGCGCCGTGGAGTCCCTCTCCCTAAACTGAATGACATGCGCTATGGAGTCCCTCTCCCTAAACTGAATGACATGCGCCGTGGAGTCCCTCTCCCTAAACTGAATGACATGCGCCGTGGAGTCCCTCTCCCTAAACTGAATGACATGCGCCGTGGAGTCCCTCTACCTAAACAGAACGGCATGTGCTGTGGAGTACCTCTCCCTAAACTGAATGACATGCGCCGTGGAGTCCCTCTCCCTAAACTGAATGACATGCGCTGTGGAGTCCCTCTCCCTAAACAGAACGACATGCGCTGTGGAGTCCCTCTCCCTAAACAGAACGACATAAGCTGGGAAGTCCCTCTCCCTAATCAGAACAACATGTGTCATTTCACATTATTACACATAACTTAATTTATGGACATCTATGGTTTGATGTCTTTGCATGTGTGGATTGCATGGGTTGTTGCTGACATTTGGTGAACATTTCATTACAATAGCCCCAACACAAATATATTTACTGAGAAAAATGTTGATGTGTTCAATACTTATATTACCCGCTGTATATATTGTTCCTGCTCAGAGCATGTATATTGGCCTGTATGAAAGATGTGTGTATATGTGTAATACAATCAGGAAAAGTAATGTAGGGCTACATGTATATTGGTACTATTCTAAAAGGACAGGCTCCAATATAGCACATAGTTAGAATAAAACTGATAACGTGTTATGATGAGTATGGTGATGGTCTTTTTCAACAAATGTACAGTAACGTAATATAGGCCCATGTGGTAGGCCTCATACATCTGATCTGTGGGATGTCCGGAAAAAAAACAAGTCGGAGCCATGGAGGCTCCATATTGGAACCGTACCGTCGGACATTTTTGTAACACTGGTGGTATGTATCTACTAAATTGCTGGATTTTTTATATTGCTGGAAATGGAAATGGTGAGTGCCCACTACTTCATAATAGATAGATAGATCAATAGATACAGTAGATAGATAGCTAACCCACACATATAAGGCACTCGTCAGGATTATGAAGTAGACAATGCAATTCCTGCTAATCCAATGTTTTCAATTTTATTCTATCATCAGGGGTATACAGCAACATTAAACTCTGAAATGCTGAATTAGCAGGAATTGCATTGTTGTCTTCTACATACATGATAAACAGTAAATATACATATGGTAAGACTCTACTGTCATAGCAGTACACTAAGGTGCTGATGGTCACAACTTTGGCCATTAAATCAGCATAAATTACTTTAAAATAAAAAGTGTGTACAAAAATAGCACCACATACAGAGTTCAAGATGCGTTGTGTTCATTATATGCATCTGGTTTTCGTCCCACACATGTCACATATCCTTATGTCCTACTCGTGTTGTAAGGTATTTATTTTATGTACAATAAATCAGCTATTTGTAAGTAGGTATCATTTAAACTAAACTTCATATCGGCTGACGACAGCCTACATTTCTACACAAGGTGAATAGAGGAAAAACATATCTACAATAAAGACACAGAAACATATTGGCGGGGAAAAGGGACACTTTATTTCTAGAGCCAAGTGAAAAGGTATGGTGGCAAAGAAGAACAACCCTACATACCAGTGGCGTAACTTCATCCCAGTCGCCCGGAGGCAAGATAGATGTTGGCTCCCCTCCCCCCCATGCCAACTCTTCAACTTCATAAAACAAATGACACGCCCTTCACATCTCTATGAAAATAAATTGTATAATGTGACTCAGTACTCACCATCCAATTACAGCCCATTTCCCGCTAACCAGTTATTGCTCGCGGTTCACAGATTGATGCAGTTCCATGTGAGTTTGGACTGCTAATCTGACGCATGTGCAGAGCGGGATCTCAGAAAATCACGCATGTGCGGTAGTGTAAAAATCACTTATTCCTCCTGCAATCTTTGTGACTGCCAGACAATATGGAGAGCATTTTAGTGATGCTAGACAATACAGAGCATTTTAGTGACCGCCAGACAATACTCAGAGAATTTTTAATGAGTACCATACAATACTATACATACAACGCCACTGAAAGCATTTTTGTGACCGCCAGACAATACAGAGAGCATTTTAGTGATCACCATATAATGCAGTGTCCATCACAGCAACCACCATATAATGCAGAGGACGTAGCAGTGCCTGCCATATAATACAGAGACCATCAGTGCCCACCATAGGCAGAAAGCATTGCATTGCCCATGTAATTTAGAAAGCATTGCAGTACCCACCATATAATACAGTGTCATAGTGCCCACCATTTAATGCAGAGTATTGCACTGCTTCCATGTAAAGAAGGGAGTGCTGCAGTGACCCTTATTTAATGCAGAGTGTCGCAGTGCCCCCCATACAATGCAGAGATTGTTGCAGTGGTCACCATATAATGAGTGTTGCAGTGCCCGTCATATAATGTAGAGTGTCACAGTGCCCACCATATAATGTATTGAGTGTCGCAGTGCCCACCAGATAATGCAGAGTGTTGAAGTGCCTTCCATGTAATGCAGCAAGTGTCACAGTGCCTGCCATATAATGCAGAGTGTTGCACGGCTTCCATGTAAAGAAGGGAGTGTCACAGTGACCCCCATATAATGCAGAGTGTTGCAGTGCCCGGCATGTAATGTAGAGTGTATCACAGTGCCCACCATGTAATGTAGAGAGTGTCTCAGTGACCCCCATATAATGCAGAAAACATCACAGCAACCACCATACAATGCAGAGGACGTCAGTGACCGCCATATAATACAGAGAGCATCGCAGTGCCTGCCATATAATACAGCCACCATCAGTGCCCACCATATGATGCAGAGTGTTGCAGTGGTCACCATATAATGCAGAGTGTCACAGTGCCATATACTGCAGTGTGTCACAGAGTCTTCCATGTAATGCAGGGAGTGTTGCAGTGCCTGCCATATAATGCAGAGAGGTGCAGTGCCTTCCATGTAATGCAGGGAGTGTCACAGTGACCCCCATATAATGCAGGGTGTCGCAGTGCCCGTCATAGAATGCAGAGTGTTGTAGTGCCAGGCATGTAATACAGAGAGTATCGCAGTGCCCGCTATATAATGCAAATTGTTGCAGTGCCTTCCATGTAATGCAGAGAGTGTCGCATTGCCCGCCATATAATGCAGAGTGTCGCAGTGCCCACCATATAATTCAGTGTTGCAGTGCCCACCGTATAATGTAATGAGCATCACAGTGCCTGCCATATAATGCAGAGTGTCACAGTGCCTTCCATGCAATGCAGGGAGTGTTGCAGTGACCCCCCATATAATGCAGAGTGTCGCTGTACCCAACATATATTGCAGAGTGTCGCAGTGCCCGCCATATAAGGCAGATAGTGTTGCAGTGCCTTCCATTTAATGCAGGGAGTGTCACATTTAGCGTAGGTAGATGAATGTCTCACCTGAGCACAGTATGGACCCGTCTACATTTAGTAATTCCGAAACACAAATTGTGGGGCGTTCAGCTTGCGCCAGATGCGACAGTAAGTTGACAGTCTTAGCTGCCTGCATATAAAATCTGTGCAATTGAACCAATAATCTATGGCTTGCTTTATCTGTTAGATGAGCACAGCATGCCTCCTGAACTAACAATTATTGGCTATGAGTAGAATCTAGTTTGTCCCCAAGATATTGCATCTCTAGATTATTACTAATAGTTTCCAAGTCAACTTCCATTTTCCTATATTGCACTTTAATTTCAGACACTCGCTGTATTAAGCACCCTCGAAGAAAAGCCTTAAAGGCATGCGATACAACTGACATAAGGGCACTACCAACATTTACTGCAAAATATCCTTCCCACATCTCTTCCAGCTCTAAACCCACCCCCATTTGTAGTAACCATGAGGGATGTCATTTCCATAATCGTAATCCTCTGAGACTGCCCGAATCCACTTTTATTACCAATGGTGAATGGTCTGATGCACTTCTTACTTTATACTGTTGATCTTCTATCTGGATACCGTTCAGGGTTGTTGCATTACAGAACAGTTGTTAGTGATTCCAGCAATGAAAGGTTATGCCCCTTCCAAACAAAGTTTTTCTAGATAGATCATAGAGTTAATTATACAGACATATAAGAAAGTTGGGTATAAAGTGACAGTAATGGGCAACTATTCACACCTTCTCTAGCCACTTTCTGTTAGATATATTATCCTCTATTGATAGTTTGAGAGACATTTTCTCTACATAAACATTTAAATCAGAGTTTGAATATGCAGCATATCATATGTGGTGCTCCCTATTATATGGCATGGGTGCATCCCATTGTAAGGGCTGCTAAGGAGTATTGAAAGACAAAACAGTGAATCTGCGTTACACAGATAATGAATAGCCCTGAAACATAATTGTTATTTTTCAACTTGTTTTGCAGAAATGAAGGGATGATAAATAGATCCCTTAACATGCTGGGGTAAACTGTACCCATTTGTCTGACTTTAGAGAAAGCAAGGCTTGGGATGCCCAGCTATTACTTTCTCCCAGCGTACTGCATTGTAAAGCAGTGCCATGCTCAGGTCATCTCCTGGATAATACAGGCTACACATACATCACTATGGGGCATATAAATCCCGCGGCTAATAATTGCGCTGGTTGGGATTAAATTAGCGGGGAGTCCCGCTGTCAGGCTTTACCTCGCACCTCCTGCAGGTGCGAGGTCAAATCAACGTGAAGCCACCCTGTTTGGCCTCGCGTGAGAGAGTATAACCCCCAAGGATCCTACCACCCCACTGGTAATCTTTCCTCCCTTACTTATCTCCCTGTCACTTCGCCCCACTTTCATTCACGTCTCCTTAACGTCCCTCCCTGCCCACTTTCTACAGAGTCCCCTCCTAGCACAGGAGCACGCATGATCCCTACACTCTATTCATCTCGGTCTCCCAAAGTATTCTCATCTCCACGCTATTGCAGCCCTGATAATCTCATTCACATCTCTCCTATCAACTCTGTCACTCTATCCTGTGCCCTCTGGAATGCCAGATCAGTCTGTAACAAACTGGCCCCCACCCATGACCTTTTCATCTCCAACTTCCTGAATCTCCTGGCCATTACTGAAACCTGGATTTTACCCTCTGACACCACTTCTCCTGCAGCTCTCTCTTATGGGGGCCTCACCTTCTCCCACACCCCCAGGCCTGGGGGTCGCCATGGTGGTGGTGTTGGGGTCCTTCTATCCCCTGGTTACTCATACCAACATATACCATCAGAACCATCCCTTACATTCTCCACATTTGAAGTTCATGCTATACGCCTCTTCCAACCAGTACACCTCAGAGTAGCTGTCATCTACCGTCCCCCTGGCCCTCCCTCCAAGTTCCTTGACAACTTTGCTTCCTGGCTCACTCACTTTCTCTCCTCAGACCTTCCCTCTATTATCCTCGGTGACTTCAATATTCCTATTGATATCCCCACAGAATCTGCTGCCTCCAAACTACTCACCCTCACTTCCTCATTTGGACTCTCCCAATGGACCTCCTCACCCTCCCATGCGAGTGGGCATTTGCTTGATCTGGTATTCACTCACCGTTGTGATATTTCTGCTTACTCCAATTCCCCATTTCCCCTCTCTGACCATCACCTCCTCTCTTTTAACCTATCCCTCTCTCCTTCCCCTCCACTACCTCCGAAAGCCACCATCACTAAGCGTAACATTGAAGCCATCGACACTGCTTTCTTTTCTTCCCTACTTGACTCACTTCTCTCCCCTATCCTCTCTTTCTCCTGCGCTGAACAAGCTGCTTCCCTATACAATGCCTCCCTTACTTCTGCTCTTGACTCTGTTGCTCCGGCGATCACTACTCACCCTCGCAAATTCACACCTCAACCCTGGCATTCGAAATGCACCAGATACCTGCAAAAATGTTCACGAACCGCCGAGCGACAGTGGAGAAGATCACGCTCTCAGGCAGAGTTTCTCGATTTCAAATTCATGCTGTCATCCTATAGTGCTGCCCTTTCCCTCTCTAAAC
This sequence comes from Taudactylus pleione, assembly GCA_031769625.1. Lineage (NCBI taxonomy): Eukaryota > Metazoa > Chordata > Amphibia > Anura > Myobatrachidae > Taudactylus > Taudactylus pleione. The sequence goes on along the minus strand of JAUIMM010000012.1, from coordinate 12,056,524 downwards.
AGTCATATTTCAAGAATCTCATCTCCTCCCTATCCTCAAATCCCCAGCGTCTCTTTTCCACCTTCAACTCCCTCCTCTGTCCACTCCCTCCTCGTCTCCCCTCCTTGCTCTCTGCCACTGACTTTGCTACCTATTTCACATCTAAAATTGATTCCATACGTCAGGACATCATATCCAACCAGTCCCCCAGCTCTCCACCTCCTCCTTTCCAGGATCACCCCTCCCCATCCATTTTACAGACTCTGACATCCTTCTCCCCTGTGACTGGAGAGGAAGTTAAGGCCCTTATCCAGTCCTCCCCCCCCTTCCACCTCTCCCCTCGACCCTATCCCCTCCCACCTACTCCGCTACCTCTCTCCTTCTGCCTGCTCCCATCTGGCCCACCTCCTTAATCTCTCCCTCTCATCTGGCACTGTTCCTTCTGCATTCAAGCATACCCGTGTTTCCCCCATTCTTAAAAAACCTAACCTTGATCCTAACATTCTCTCTAACTACCGTCCAATCTCTCTCCTCCCTTTTGCCTCCAAACTCCTTGAGCGTATTGTTTACAACCGCCTCACCACATTTCTTTCCTCCCACTCCCTCCTTGACCCTTTTCAGTCTGGCTTCCGTTCTCTCCACTCCACTGAAACTGCCCTCACAAAAGTCAGCAACGACCTCCTTGCTGCCAAATCCAAGGGCCACTACTCACTGCTCATTCTCCTTGATCTCTCTGCTGCTTTTGACACTGTGGACCACCCTCTACTGCTGCATATACTTCACTCCCTTGGTCTACGTGACACTGCTCTCTCCTGGCTGTCCTCCTACCTCTCTGACCGTTCCTTCTCTGTTTCCTCTCATGGCGACTCCTCCCCCCCACAGCCTCTTACAGTAGGTGTTCCACAAGGTTCTGTTCTTGGACCTCTCCTATTCTCTCTCTATACATCTTCTCTAGGTAAACTCATCAGCTCTTTTGACCTCCATTATCATCTCTATGCTGATGATACTCAGATCTACCTTTCCTCACCTGATCTTTCCCCCTCTATACTGACTCGTATCTCCAACTGTCTCTCTGCTATCTCTTCCTGGATGTCCCAGCGATTTCTCAAACTTAATATGTCTAAGACTGAGTTGATAGTCTTCCCACCCTCCCACATATCATCATGTCCCACTATTTCTCTATTAATAGATGGCATTACTATCTCATCTAGCCCCAAAGTGCGTTGTCTTGGAGTCATCCTGGACTCTTCCCTCTCCTTTAAACCACACATTCAGAACCTCTCACAGTCCTGTCGTTTCCATCTCAAGAATGTTTCCAAGATCAGACCCTTTCTCACCCAGGATGCTACCAAAACCCTTGTACATTCACTGGTCATGTCCAGACTGGACTACTGTAACCTTCTCCTAGCTGGCCTCCCCAAATCCCATCTCTCTCCTCTCCAGTCTGTGCTCAATGCTGCTGCTCGGCTCATCTTCCTCTCCAAACGCTCTACATCTGCCTCCCCTCTTTTGCAAGCCCTCCACTGGCTCCCATTCCCTTTCAGAACCCAATTCAAGGCTCTTACACTCACTTACAAAGCCCTCACCCATTCCTCTCCCATTTACATCTCTGATCTCATCTCCCTTCACTCTTCTGTCCGCCCTCTTCGTTCACTTAATACACGCCGCCTTTCATGCCAATTGATTACTTCCTCCCACTCCCGCCTCCAAGACTTTGCCTGTGCTGCTCCTCACCTTTGGAACTCCCTCCCTCTCCCTATCAGACTCTGCACCTCTCTACCATCTTTCAAACGAGCTCTTAAGACCCACTACTTCAATAAAGCCTTCCAGCTCTCATCCTAACTTGCTGCTACATCTTCCTTTCTCCTGGCCCACCCCATTCTGTGTCACTCCTGTTTGTCTTCCCCTCCCTTAGAGAATGTAAGCTCTTTCGAGCAGGGCCCTCTACCCTCTTGTGCTTCTCCCTACTGTAATTTAATTTATCTCTTGCTAGCCACTAGGGCAACCAACACTTGGCTGCTTATGCGGGCGTTAATGTCACTAATATAGCAATGTTTATCCATGTCCTGTATTGTATTGTATTGTAAGTCAATGGTTACTTTTTTGTCTAGGTACTTTGTAAGGCGCTGCGGAACACTTGTGGTGCCATATAAATAACTTATGATAATAATAATAATACTAATAATAATATAACACACTGATTCTGCAGTTCTCGCGGAATCAGTGTGTTCTCGCGCAAGAGTCCTGTTCTATTGAAAAAGCTATTTAGTTGAATAGCTAATCCCCGCGTCGCGGGTCTTTTGCACGAGAATTAGCCGTGGGTGAAACCCCGCGGCTAATTGAATATGCCCCTATATATCTGCTAATATTTGCCGGTTGACTTGATGATGCACATAGGTATCTCCAAAACTAACCTGCTACCAAAGGATATTTTTCAGATATAAATGTGGCATTCCCATAAATTTGGTCATAAGAATTTTGCTGTAGAATTTAATCTGCAACCATCTTCCTCCAGAACTGTGAAATGTTGTCCAGTATGACCACTCCCAGGGGCGGCCAAATTGTACGATGATCTAATTACTTGGGGATCAGGCAAAGTTTGTGGCCAGCTGAAGTATAATGAAATGATGGCTTTATTATACCATGGCAGATCTCACATCGTTATTTGCTCCTTCCAATATTGATCACACAGTAAACAGTACCATGGGGCGGTACATCTGTCAAACCGTAACGCAGGGTCCTAAGGCGAGCTCAGGGAGGACAGAAACCTCCCGTGGAGCAGAAGGTACCTGGAAAGGAAACCCTGTTACAGACAGTTCTTGTTCTGTCCAAATATGTGCATGCAAACATTTCACATACATACAGTGATAATATCAGTGGGATCTATAGTTTGAAATAAATGTAAGGCTGGTGACTGTGAGAGTTTTGCAGCAGCTGTTACACACAAACACAAACAGTAATGTGGGGAGTGAGTGGAAAGAGCCAGCATCAGTGAAATATCCATGGAAACAGCTGTGAAAAGAAAATTGGACTGCACTGAATTATAATGTCTCTTTGGCAGAGCAGCATGGGAACAGACTACATCCCAATCAAAATATTAGCTCAAGGACTGGGTTTTAGCTGAGGAAACAAATGAACTGATCCAGCAAGTGGAGAGGAGGGAATAGTGACAATGGAGAAACAAGACAGAAGCTAGGGAATGAATTAGGAAATAGGAGCAAAGGATAAATCTCAGAAGAAAAGCTGGGAGGATGCTGAAAAAAGTAGCTCCAGCTTCAGTATTTCCAATAGTGGAAATGGAGCCTTCATTATTATTATTATTATTATCATTTATTTATATGGCGCCACAAGTGTTCCGCAGCGCCTTACAGAGTACATAAACAAATAGGCTGACCAGTGACTTACAGTACAATACAACATAGGACAAGGACATGGATAATATACTTTGTTACATTAGCGACCATAACACCCAGATAAGCAACAAAGCAAAGTAACCAAGTGTCAGGTGCCCTAGTGGGGAGTAAGAAGTAGATGAATGTAGAGAATGGAGAAGCACAAGAGGGTAGAGGGCCCTGCTCGTAAGAGCTTACATTCTAAAGGGGACGGGCAGACAACAGGTGTGACACAAATGGGATAGGCAGGGAGGAAGGAATATGTAGCAACAAGTTAAGATGAGAGCTGGAAGGCTTTGATGAAGTAGTCGGTCTTCATTTTGGGATGTATTTGGGAGAGGCAAGCATGGAGCTTAGAGACAGGAACTGATGGTGGAACTATATCATTCACCATATCGGCACTGCCACAATGTCGACATGTTCAGCATTGTTGCATACGTGTGCCCATCTGTTCTTCGTTCCTGGCTAAGTACCACTTCAAGTCCATGCTGTGATGCATCAGTTTCCACAATAAAATCATTGCTATAATTTGGTGCAATTTAGCATAATAAAGCCTCTTTCAATGACAATCAGATCCCACTGGCGGCACTGGTGGATGCACAGGGTTCCTTATGAGGAGATGCATTGGGTCTGGTTAGTAACTTTATAGACAGAGCTTTATCCATCTGTCTGGTGTGGCCATCTGCCGGGGGCTGCTTTTAGATAATATTAGAGGAACACCAGTGCACTGTCCCTACAGCTATATCCACAGGGTGGTGTTTGGACTAACCCGGTGCTAACTGCAATATCAGCAAGGCAGAACCCACGGATCTCCTCACCATCATCTTTAAGGACATATCAGCTGATTACCTATATAGGTTTTTAGAATTGAACTGAGGTTTTTCACCAGTGGTGAGTGCACTCCCATATTAAATTTTTTATATGATATGACTTACATCTACTAGATTTTTTTTATAAATTTTTTCCAGCTGTATTCATTGGGATCCTGGGCTGTTGTTTACATCTGATTCATTGAGCATCCTGTTGTAATTTACAGATACATTGTGGTATGAGTTGAAAATTGCTACATTTTCTTTTTGCATAACAACTTTCAACTTCTGAGTAGCTGCTATATAAGTAACAATTAATTTTCTTAATATTTCTGTTCCAACCAATGGTTTTTAGTAACTCATGTTAGTGATATATATTTGTTTTTATTTTTGTGTTTCCATTTACACTTGTAATAAATGTATTGATCATTGTCAATCTTCTAGCGCAGTTTCTAGATCTCCTCTACCGTTGCATGGTCTGGCCTAATACAATGCCCCGGGTACTGTACCTCTGAACGAATTTTCCATAGAACCAGCCCTATGTGCCCAAGTCTTACTGAAAATGGCAATGCCATCTAGGTAAACCTGAGCAAAAGCTTTGAAACTCTTACAGTATGTTATTGACAAGGCACTGGAAGGAGGCTGGAGTGTTTTTCATCCCAAACTGCATGTTTTTGAATTTGAACAGGCCGAATGGGGTGGCTAACAACAACCTTTTTTGAGCCTCTATGTCAGCTGTATCTGCCAATACCCATTCAACACCTAGAGCAGAAATACATTTGTCTCTGGCCACATGCAGTCTATGCAAAACTGCATCATCTTATTCTTCTTTAGACTACCCACTGACTGGGTGCTTGATGGCTAGATCACACCTAGACCATGTAATAAGCATGGTGGATCACTAAGAAAGTGGGGATGGCCATCCTACTGCACTGGGAACTACAGCACTGACGGCAGCTGTTCCCTTATATGGGAAGGCCAGTGCTCACTCTAGCACATTTCCTGTCAGGATGCAGCCTGGGATCGGCCGCTACTCACCTCTGCGCCGGCGTCCTTGGGCTTATGTGTTCAGTCGCTGGGAGTGGTGTATTCTCCCCGGGGTCTGTTGGGCTTCCGTGCATGCATCCTGCTTTCTGGGGTGCCGGGCATGGGCGCAGCCATGTTAGTCCATATCACCTGACTAGTCTCTCCCAATGATAGTCCTATGGTCACTCAGCTGATTCTCTGATCCAATGACCAGCTACCCAGGGGTATTTAAGTCTGACTCCAGGAACAGGAAACTGCTGTTCAACTTCACTGTTCCAGTGATTGTTATGCTCTCCGGTGTTTTCCATGAAGTATCTACAGTGTGTTGTTTCAGCCCTCATGCTGACCACCAGTGTTACTTGTATTAGCTCCCATGCTAATTCCCAGCATGTTACTTCAGCTCTCACAGAACTCCAGTGTTTCTTGTAAATCCCTGTATTGTCTTTTAGTGTAATGCTCAGCTCTCTAACTGCCTCCCTGTGTACCTGTGGTGTCAGCTTTCATGCTAATTACTAGTTAGCTCTCAGCTGGGTCTCTAGTAATTCCCAGTACATGCCTGTATCCACATTTCTCTGTGTTTCTCTGTGCAAGTCAGCACCTGGATCTCCTGTGCTCAAGTATTCAGTTCATGGCTGATCTCCTGTATTCAAGTATTCAGTTAATTCCCTGATCTCCTGTGCTCCAGTATTCAATTAATTTGCCGATCTCCTGTGTTCAAGTATTCAGTTCATTTGCTGATCTCCTGTATTCAAGTATGTAGTTCATACCCTGATCTCCTGTGCTCAAGTATTCAGTTCACGCTGATCTCCTGTGTTCAAGTATTCAGTTTATACGCCGGTCTCCTGTGTCCTAGCTATTTAGTTTTCACGCTGGCCTCTAGTGTTATTACATTCTTAGGGTTCCCAGTGCTAATTCAGTCTAATATAGTTCCAGTCTTCCTACCTCTCCCAGGTACCTGTTCAGGGGGCCGTGACCTGCTCATTTGGTGCAGCAAAACCCATATCCCAACTGGAAGGGTCACTGGTGAAGACCACCAAGTGAGTTAGACTCCGCGCCTCTGAGCAGGTCGAGCCAAACCTGGGTTTGGCCGCAATAGGGAGACCTAGCACTGTCACTCATCTGCTTGTTCTCTAGCCACCCTAACCCCCTGGCTTTTTCCCATACAGTTCCTGACATTTCCTCTACACCATCTTCAACTTTGGCATTCAGGAGGTCAGGTAGTGGATCGCTGCCAGGTTCCTCCATTGGTAAGCAGCCATAGTTCCCGACTCCACACACTGGTGGTATGCCTTCAACATGTTATAGACTACTGTTTACCATCACTATTAAATGATACCACATAGAATATGTTGTTCAGGAGATATGAGAGCATGTATGGTCCGAGAACTAGGACTGACATGTGAGCATAAAAGTATCTGCTGCCCAACCTCAAAAACTTCTGGCACACATGCTCTGATCACATTCAGTTTGGTCTGAGCCTCTGCAAGGTTAGTTTGTGTAAGATCCATGAGGTTCTCTAATTGATTTCTGAGCCTTATATTAAATCAAAACAAGTCCTATACAAGGCATACTTGCCTTCCCTTACGGAACGGGGCGAAAGGCTCCCGAAAATCGACTGGTGCTCCCAGCCGACCGGAAAAGCGGGCATTTATCCCAGCCCCGTACCTCCCTACACCCCCACCCCCCCAGCAGCAGGACAGGGTGGGGTGCATGAATTACGTCATCATGGCACCGATCCCTGCTTCACAATGCGGTAATCTCAAATTGTGTAGTGGGGGCGGAGCCACAATGATGCGATCACATTGTCAAGCCCCTGCTCCACCCCTAATGTCGGGTAATGTCACTAGCCACGCCCCCATGCAGTGCCACACCCCCCGCTATGCCAACCTGGCTGTCCCCTACAAGTATGATACAAGGTAAAATAAAACATGAAATTTAACACGATCAGAATAGCAGAAAATGGGATTATTTTCGAAAAAGCAAACATAACCATTAATTATTGTTTGATAAAAGATGTTGGTAATAAGTGTCTCCCCATACTGTTTCCACCATCTATCTACTTTTCTGCATATTATAGCCTGCTCACCATGCACTCTTTTTCATCTTTTCTCCATCCTGCTCCCACTCCCTTACTTCTCCATGCTGTTCTCATTATGCACAGGGCCTGAGTCAGACCCGCTTGCTAGCAAGTGGCCGCTCGTTGCAGACGATGCTCGCTAATGTGCGCATGTGTGCAGTTTGCAGTGCGCGTGCGCAAACTAGTACAAGCGATCGGATTTTGCTCGCTCACCCTGCAAAGGCAGTCCAGTGGAATGAGTGACAGGAGAGGCCATTTGTGGGTGGTAACAGGGGCAGGGCAGTAGTAACAGGGGAGTGGAGTTGCGGATGCAGGCGTGCCAGAGTGTTTTCACACCGTTTCTGGGGAGTGCATAATTAACAGGCAGCGTCATAGTACACGTCACCTGGTTGAATAATACACTGAAGTGCTTGCGGTAGGGTACAGTCAACCGCAAGCGCTGTGGTCAGATCCGATGGAACCCGATGTACCGATGGTTGTATATACTTTCTTTAGATGACGTACGCTAGTGGGCGGATAAAGACAGGCTGGTGGGCTTCTATAAACACAAAGTGATCGCTCGCCAAAACATAGTGGGAGTGCTTATGCCTTGCTGAGCGAGCAGCTGCCTTGACGTCACTTTGCAAAATTTACATACGCTGGGAGCGAGTGGCCGCATCTAGCAAATGGGTCTGAATCAGGCCCACAGTTCCTCTTCCTCTATTCTCTATACAGCTCCCACTCCCTTACTTCTCCATGCTGTTCTCATTATGCACAGTTCCTATTCCTCTATTCTCCATCCTGCTCCCACTCCCTTACTTCTCCATGCTGTTCTCATTATGCACAGTTCCTCTTCCTCTATTCTCCATCCTGCTCCCACTCCCTTACTTCTCCCTGCTACTTCCACCATGCACTGCTCCTCTTCCTTAATTCTCCCACTCCCTTCATGCTTGTCCATCTTGCTCCCAGTCTCTCACTTTTCCATGCTGCTCCCACCATGCACTACTCTACTTCCTCCATTCTCCATCCCAATCCTGCTACCTTACCTCTGCTTGCTGCTCCCACCATGCACTGCCCTTCTTCTTCCATTCTCCATCCCGCTCTCACTCCCTTACCTCTGCTTGCTGCTCCCACTCATCAGTGTGAAACTTATACTAGGGTTGAAGCATCTGCAAGTCAGACGTTTGTGACTTTTTGCCAGCCATTTTAGTTGCAATTCGCAACTGCATGCCACACCACACAGTATTTTCCCTGTGTTTGCAAGCACTGCCCGTGTCTACACACCCATTCCAGCCCCTAGTCGTACACAGTCGCAAGTCCAGCGCACAACTGAAAAAAGACGCACAGAACTAACAGATGCTCATGCGGATTAGAAAAGAATGCAAATTTCAGCAGAAAAATACGCAACTTCCATTTACATCTGACACTGAACCTGATTCAGAGTCGGACGCTCTGAAAGAGCGCTCGCTCTGAATCAGTGCGTTTTTTTTGTGTGTGGGGCCTCCTGGCCGTTCGCATAGCTGTGGGTGACCACCCACAGCTATTGCGAGCGGCCAGGTGATGGTCGCGATGGTCAAGACCATCGGGCTTGCGACGAGACCCTACCGTAAGCCCCAGTGGACTTCCTGCTCTAGGGCCGCACACAAACGGCAGGCGTTCCTGCAGGAACGCCTCTGTTTGCCCAGCCACCCCCCCTCCTCGCCTTCCAAACGGGGTGAGCTGTCGATCACCATCGACAGCTGTCCCTTTTGGATGCGAGCTCCGGAGCGAGTGCTTTTTGCGCTCGCTCCGGGGCACGCACACGCGCACTGGCCCACCAGCGACCCGCTTGCGAGAGGGTCTGAATCAGGCCCACTGAGTAAAGCCATATCTGTGGCTAACTGAGCACTGTTTTGATTCTATATGTATGCACAACTACTAAGTATCACTTTTGTATGGTGGGTAAAATTCACTTTATCTATTACTTGTATGTATTTACACCTGTCTAATATCTCTTTTTTTTCAGGATGCAGTCACCATTTCATACTTGCCGACTTTTAATCTGCCCAACCTGAGGAGAGGCAACAGTCAGGCAGTGACGGGGGCGGGACCAGACCATTTACGTCATTAGGCTCCTCCCCCTCGCAGTGAAACCGTGAATTGCACATATTTTAATAGGAGAGGGGCCAAAATGACATGATTAACATAGAACATGTCATTAAGCTCCGCCCCCTAACGACAGACCGTGGATTTCAGGTAAGTTTCCCCCCATTTTGCCCCCTTACTAGGAAGTGGACCCGCATGCAGGAGAAGTGCCTATACTTCTGGGAACGTGGGGGGGCTACCTGAGAAATCGGGAGCCCCACGCGACTTCCGGGAGTTTAGGCAAGTATGCACCAGAAGATGTCAACAACCATTATGTCGACACTTATGGATGAAATGTCGACATGGAACATATCTACAATGACATGTGAAATGTCAATATTCTGCAGGAAGCAGAAGGTTAGGGTTAAGCTGGGTACATACCTAATAGATATATCTGCAGATTATGGTTGTTCATACACAGTGAACAACCATCATCTGTCATCTGGCCCGGGGGTCGCGTTGCGCCCCCCTCCCCTCCCCTCCCTGCGGCCTCTGCAGCAAGTGTACAGGTGGTCAGCTGACCACTCGTACACACAGCACAATGTCATTGGGCTGTGCAGCACAGCCAACGCAATATGACTGTTAACGACGTAGTTCACAGACATATCGCTGGTGGCTGACACACATAAGATATATTGGCCGATCAATTGATCGGCCAATATATCTGCCAGTGTGTACCCAGCATTAAGATGCGGGAGGGTTAGGGATTAGGATTAAGGTTACAGATTAGCGTTACTCAACACCGGAACCGCTGGATGACAGGCAGAATTTTGACTCCCGGACTCCAAAGACTCTGCTGGAGATCTGTTACCAGGTAAGTAACCATTGCACCGGAATATACTGTTTTGTCTACATTCTAATCATGTTGACATTTAATCAGTGTCGACTTGCTAAATGTCGACATTACAACCGTGTCGATATTCTTATGTCGACATTATGAATGTCCACAAAATATACCCAACCCTCTTTTTTCTGTATGCTACATTTAATTGATTTTTTGTATAATGTATCTAGATACAACTGTCAATTATTATATTACGGATAATAATTGAGTAGTTAAACTTTGGAACCATCAATGATTTAGTTCCGATGTTCGATGGTTTTACCATTGATGGTGATTTTGCAATGTAATTTCACCGTCAATGGCTTGTGTGGATGCTGATTGGTTCACCCTACCCCTTCTTGCCGGCTGCTTTCCCCTGCATATACATTCCTCTGCCATATGCTCTCCAGTGTTCATCTGCCCACCCTCTGCTGGCACACTGCTCACATCCTATACAATCTACTTAATTAGCCAGTGGGAAGCTTTCAGTTAAGTTGCGGTATTGGTTCGACAAAAAGACCCCTCCTAAATGGCATAGGTAGCCAGTGCTTGGGTATTGGGAGGTATTCAGACAATTCATGTGGTGCCTGTCTACTTAATCTTCGGTGAACTCGGTGGGGTGTGACATACCCCAGCAACATTTTTTAAACTACTATAACTTTTTTAAAATATCGCGCAAAGTTGCCATTTTGTGTTGCAACGTTGACAGTTTGTGTAATAATGGCAGTTTAGTGTGGCGAGCACTAGCGCAGCGAGTACAAGTACGTAAAGTGCGTGTACTCATCACACCAGCTAGTTCACTGAAGGTTAAAAAGAGCTATTTCTCCACTAGGTCTGTATTATTAAATGACACAATGGGCCTGATTCAGAGCCGTTCGCTATTTGCGGTCGTTCGTTCAAAAACAAGGGGTGGCTATTCAAATGATCCGTTCGCAAATTGCAGTCTGTTCACACCTCTAAGTCTGAACGAGCGAGCAAAACATACGCTCGTTTTTTTGCTAAAAACGCCCCCTGGCCGCACGCACCATACGTCATGTCCGCTATTTATTAGATTAATCGAGTACATCGTACAGCGTATGAACTGCTCGCTATTCTTGTGGTTGGTGTTTTCAACCGCTATTTTGCGAGCAGTTCTGAGTTAAAAAAAACCAAGTGACGTGGTCAATGACGCTGCTGTATTAATTATGCACTCCCTTAAAACGCCCGTTTTGACCTTTAAGCACGCCTGCGATCGGATCTCCACTCCCCGTTTTCAAGCACCTTCCCCTGTTACCACCCACATACGCCTCATTCTGTCACTCAAAATAGCAGGCCCTCGCTATATTGCGTACCAACGATTTTCGGCCGCACTGACTGGTTCGCGCATGCGCACTAAAAACCGTACGCATGCGCAGATGTGCGAACATCGCCCGGAACGAGCGTACTGCCGCTAGCGAGTGGCTCTGAATGAGGGCCAATGTTGCCAATGTTTAAAACAGCAATATTTCTCTACAATTCAGTGCCATCGATGTTAATGAGCTGATGTTTAAAATATCGGTAACACTGAAGTAGCCTTTGCCTAAATCATATCAATTAACTAAAATGCTATGTGACTTCCAAAGTCACTTTACATTCCACTTTTATGATGCATAACAAAAACTATTTTTTTTTTTTACAGTTTAAACAGCATTTTGATGTTTAGTGAAACATTGAATTATAGACTGTATAATATACCCTATAATTACCGGTATATTCTGACATCCACTGTAAGTGCTTCCTATGTTTTTCAGTAAATGTTCAGTAAAATGTTTATGTTATTTAGATTGTAGGCTCCATTGGGGTGCAAAAAGTATTATCCTTTATTTATATGATGCAAGGGGTCTGCAGCGCCGTACAAAGTACATAAACAGTAACGGCATGAACAAAACATTACAGTACATTGCAGGACATGGACAAGGTTTACATACACTGCTTCAGCCACAGTCATAATACCAAATGAGCAGGGGGGAAGGGGGAAGATCGCGAATGGTTGAGGGTGAGAGCCCACATGTGCAGTCACGCTGTCAGGGTATTTTTTTTAAAAATACACTGAATAGTGGAGCTCATTCAGACCCGGATGCAACGCAGCGCACTTTCGCAGCCGTCAGGGGCCGAGTATGCAAATTCCGCGATCGCACGGCCAGACTTAAGGACGCCCTCTATGTCTTAGAGAGAGACGGCTGAGTGAGCGCACTTTACTTTCTTAGCACACATCATCTCCACGAAGTGTATGATTATTCAGTAACATCGAGAGCAGCCCTTGAGGATGACCCTACCCCGCTGCAAGCACTGTGATCACTGCAGGCTGAAATACAACCAGGTGACGTGTGCAATGTTGCTTCCATGCTAATTATGCACGTCCATGAAACGTCGTTAGAACACACAGGCACGCCTGTATTCACACCCTCGTTTTCATAGATCATCCCGACACCCAGTGCCGCCATCAGGGGGGGACTGCCGGGACTGGAATCCCGGGCCCGGACCCTGGCAGTACAGGAGGGGGCCCGTGCCCACTACTACCCCTGATGCACAGCCCACACTTCCCCTTCCCATGAGCCTGCCCAATTCCCCTCTCTACAGCCTGTGAATGCATGTGTTAATGTGTATATGTGTGTTATATATAATATATGCATGTTTGCTATATACTGTATAATGTGTGTGTGTGTGTATATATATATATATATATATACACACGTTTGCTATACACTGTATATATTATGTGTATATATATATATATATATATATGTAGATAGGGACTGCCCCCCTCCCCCACAGAAAATCCTGCGTTTGCCCCTGCCCATGTTCAGTACAATTTTTTTTTTCCTTTGGAGTTGGTGCGCGTGACTTCATGACACACCGCTGGAATGAAGAGGTCAGAGGAACCGCGGCGTGTGAGAAGCAGCGCCAGACAGACCTGGAGGAGAAGGCAGAAGGAAGGCTCATTCTTAAAGGCGATAAGGTAAATTATGACTCATGAAACTTAGCGGAAGTGGGGAAGCGGGGGTGGAGGGCCCAGGGGCCCTGCCTATTTTGTCAGACCCGGGCCCCACAATTTCTAATGGCAGCCCTGCCGACACCACTGACAAACGGCACTATCTGTCACTCAAATTAGCACTCAGTCTGTGTACTACGAGCGCCCGATTCCCGATCGCTAAGACTGGCTTGCGCACTGTGGCTTAAACGCATGCACTGAATGTGAAAATCATCCAGCTACGAGCGAACGCCGCGTTGCCTCTGGGTCTGAATCAGGCCCAGTGTGTGAAGAGGATTTGCAGGGACAGAGCCTTCTCGAAGCTGTCCCTGCATGTGATATTTGATACATCCTGGCATTTTATCACGTCACATCTGAGATGCGGATTGTGATAAAGAGGGCCCTAAGTATTCTTTGTAAAGTGTAGAATTCTATGGGCCTAATTCAGAGCTGAACGCTATTCCGATGTTCGTGCAGTTGAGTGATTATCGGTGGTCTGTGCAAGAGTCCCAGCCGCATTGCGCATGCGCTGAGAATGAATCACTGTGAGGATTCACTCGAAATGTATTGACAGGAAGAGAAAGTTATGTGGGTGGTTATGGGGAGTTCCAGCGAAACAAAGGCGTGTTGGGGCTGATTCCTGGGCATGTACCAGCCAGCATCTGCAATCGCGCACGCACAGAATGAACCTCCAGCGTCTCATTTACCACAGCTATTCTGAGTGACCATAGACTACTCGAGCTGTCGATGTTTTAAAGATCTGCATCCGATGCTGCGTTTGTGTACGCAGCTGCAGCCAACTATGTGGGCTCTGGTGGGCGTCTCAATACAAAATCAACTCAATAAAAAAGCATATTTTAACTACTGCGATCCGTGAGAGTATGCAGTGCGTATACATTACTGTCCACCTCTGTATCAGGCCCTATGTACTATACTGTGTACATTGTAGTCGGAATATAACGTTAACAAATATGCTAGAAGTGCATCACTAACATCTGGCTGGCAGCACCTTTAGATGTCTGTAGATAGGGAAGTACATATGCATATAAAATTACATTATATATAGTGAAGGGCTTGAACGTTTAAACATCGACTATCACCCTACTAGTAGTGTAGTGTCTACTTGTCTTCATGTCTCTTGTACTTGAGAAGTGAGAACTGAAGCGACTGCTCTGTGCTCAGGTTGGAAGATCACGTGATTTGGGTGCGTTGCCTACTCGGCGCTCGACTGGGTAGGCTGCGGATGCCGGAAGTAGCTGAGTGTATCAGGAGAAGCGTCACGGGCTCCCGGTGATGATGTAACCGGCTCAGCCGGGGCTCTGATACCGAGACCGGCACCGGAATTGGAACCATGAACCTGCTGCCCTCCAACCCGCACGGCAACGGCTTGCTGTACGCTGGCTTCAACCAGGACCATGGTGGGTGGAGTAGACTCATAACAGGGCAATGAAAGGGGGTGTGTGGGGTCCTGTCATGTACTGGGGCTCCGTACTCAGAGGTACGGAGGTGGGTCACCTGAGGGCTTGTGGTGGACCGAACGAGTAATAACTGATGTGGTGGGGCTGGAGAATGTGTAGGGCTGGGTGTCTGGCATAGACTGGGGACTAGAACAAGTGGCACTCGGGTCTGGAGTCTATAACCAGTGGGGCTGGGTGTCTGGCATAGACTGGGGGCTTGTCATGTACTTTGAACCCAATAATTGAGCCTTTTTGGGGCTGGGGGTCTTACATGGCTGGGATTTCTCATGTAGAGCAGGGATGTGGAAAGGACATTCAGGCTGGTAATGATCTGCAAATGATTAGTACATTACTATCACTGTGTGATCTGTGTAAGACAAAACAAGAGTCTCAAAATAGTATATATTACACAAAATGTTTTTGTGTGAAACTTGTTGAACATGTATTTTCCTGTGTGAGGGTAATATAGATGAAAGACATGCAGTTTGGTGTAATATGAAGACATGAGAATCATTTTAAAAATGTTTCTACAAATTGATCAGCCCAGTTCTACCCTGGTCACACAGTCCAGCAGAATAAATCGACTGTTGTCATCGTCCATAAGAAAATAAATTCCACAAAATCCAAATTTCCAAATACTGTGTGATGAATGGTGAGGCAAAAAGTACAACTGGAAGATTGTATCACTGGCAATTTGCAGTTTTGTAAATGGACTTTACTGAAGAGAGACTTTATTCACATGAGGTTTTGCAGCCATTGATAGTAAGGTGACATAGCGAGGGACCTGCAGAAGCCACCAGATAGTGATGGTGAAACAGATGGGTTATTGGCAGTGTTAGTGAGTGGATTCTACTGTAAATATTTTTTTTAAATCTGTACTTATGCGATTGAGTCTTTCATTTTATTTCCTTAAAAGACCTATATCACTGAATGCATTTCATTGTTTTTGCATCTGATCCATATGGATTTTAATGCATTGAGATATCTTTTCTAAAAATACAGCTTTCATTATTACGGGTATATTTACTAAAGTGTGTTTTTTTTTTTTTTTAGAAGTGGAGATGTTTCCCATAGCAACCAATCAGGTTCTACTAAACATTTATCTAGCACCTTCTAGAAGATAATAGCTAAGATCTGATTGGTTGCTATAGGCAACAACTCCACTTCTAAAAACCTGCACTTCAGTAAATATGCCCATAAGTATTGCCACTTAAGCAGATATAGCATGTTCTGTTACAGGTATATTTGTGGATATTAGCGAGTCCTTTAAATCATACCTCCTAACCTTGAAGAATTGGTACAGGAGCTTACATCGCTCGCCTTCCTTCCTTCCTAACAACCATTTATTACCGTACAGTGACCTGGAGATACATCCCAACTTCCTGACTTATGGGACAAAGCTGTCCCAATAGGGACGGTGGGTCAGTGCCTACAAATCCTGACGGTCCAGCCTAATTCAGAACAGTTGGCGGAGGTATGGGCTAAACAAAGTGGAGATAACCATTTTCTAGGTTGAACCAATTAATTTACTATGAAATATAGACTAAGGGGCAAATTCAATTAGGTGCGAAAAGTCGGAGAGGCAAGGTTTTTGCCGTCATCGCTGGTTTTTCATGCTGAAAAGTTTCACGCGCATCCCTGTTTATCTCCGTATTCAATTGAAATCGGCAAAAACGGCACCTGGCGAATTCAGAGCTAGCGAAAAGTACTGTCAAAAATGGGGAAAACAGCCTGTACCCCCCGAAAAGCTGCACTAACGTAGGGGATCACTATAGGGATGTACTAGTGCCCCTAATAAAGCTAATCTGGGTACTTTAAGTTTTCTTAATTGCAATTAGCGTTTTTGCATAAGTGATGAAGAATGGCATTAAGCAATATTTTTTCATCAAAATAACTAGTTCCACCTAATTTGGGGTACATAAAAATGGGTGCTAGCATATTTTGAAGTTGCTAATGTGAAGTATTAAAAACCGTAAAAATTCACCTGCCGCAAACCTCCTGCAATCCCCAAAACACTTGCCCCATACTTGGGGACCCCCCTGGAGTCTATTTCGCTAGTTTTTAAGTTTGTCCCACAGCTTTGTTTTTTTTCGCCATGTTTTTCAAAGCCATTTTTTGGGTTGCTAAGTATTTAAAAAAAATTTTTGACAGTTTAGCTCTGGGGGACTGTCCGAAGGGAGCAGAGGGGTTCCCGCAAGTTTGCATCCCAAAACCACATTTATGCACTTTTTTCCTACAGTTTTCATAGGCGAAACTTTTTCACCTGTTCCAGTGCATTGACTTTCTGCACCGGCAAAAAGTCTTTGGAATTGAATACGGGGATAAGTTTTCGGCTGGCGAAATGACGTCGCCTGCGAAA
Source organism: Taudactylus pleione (assembly GCA_031769625.1). Classification (NCBI taxonomy): domain Eukaryota; kingdom Metazoa; phylum Chordata; class Amphibia; order Anura; family Myobatrachidae; genus Taudactylus; species Taudactylus pleione. The sequence goes on along the minus strand of JAUIMM010000012.1, from coordinate 12,039,510 downwards.
CTTTTTCGACTAAAACATCTTTTCGCGCCTAATTGAATACGCCCCATAGTCTTCATATTAGCACCCTGCACCTGTCACAACCTGTGCAGTTCCTCTTTTCTGTCTGGGGTGTCGCTTCTCTGGTGCTTCTAGCATACACTGCTGATGCAACAAACTGCTCAGATACAGACCAGAGGGTGCTAGATGCACCAGACCAGAGAGCGACACCCCAGGCAGGAAAGAGGAACTGCACAGGTTATGACAGGTGTAGGGTGCTAGAATGAACACTATAGACGCCATAAGAGCCATGAGATGCCACTGATTTCTATAGATTTGATACTCTACATTCTCTTCATTTTGGTTCCAGCCTACAAAATAGTCACCTCCATTGTATACAGGAGAAAAGTGTAAGTTAACATTGATTTTATTTTTAGGGTGGTGTGACACAATTGCTTTTCAGAGAAAGTCCAATATAGATGCAGCATTGAAAACCTCAACAAATATTATTTATGTATCGTATATGGTACAAGTCACTCGTAACCCTAAAGTGTTTGATCATGCAAGCTCCCAGCTTCAGAAGAATTAATAATACTTAAGGTGGCCAAACATCTAAAGATTATCTTTACAAACATCCAACTGTTTTGCTGGTTGGAATGAAATCTAGTAATGTATGGGAGCAAATGACAATCAACCGTTTGTTCCCAAACACTGGAAAATGCATTTGATTTAAGCAATTTGTGTGAATGACAGTTTTCGTCCATGTGTGGGAGCAAATGGTCACTTGTCATTTGTTCCCAATGATTACCACATTTTCCTTCTAACCAGCCAACTAGTACCCCTTTCAGACATACAACCCGGGAAATTTCCTGCTCAGACCCGGGAATTTCTCCTGTGCAAATTCCCGGGTATTTGGTCGAGACCCCCCTTTCACACTACTGTGTCTACCCAGGAAATTCCCAGGTAGACCCCTTTCAGACAAGAGCAGGGTTTTTCTGCTTACCTGCCTCTTCTCTGCCGTCTGCTCCTCCCAGCCAAAAGCCGGCCAATCGTAATGCAGTTTTTTTTTTTTTATTATAATTTTTTAACATTTATTTTAATTCCCTGGTGGTCCAGCGGGAGTGCGGGCGGCCCGCTGTGGCACAGCCGGCCGGTGCTGGGGGTGGTGAGCAGCAGCGCTGAGCGTCCTATAGCAGACACTGTGCTGTCAGCTCAAACAAAGCAGCAGCGCTGAGCGTCCTATAGGATGCCCTGCGCTGTCAGCTCAAAGCAGCAGCGCTGAGCGTCCTATAGGACGCTCTGCGCTGTCAGCTACATGAAAAAGCTGCTTGGTGCTGCCCGGGAGTAGTAAATTCCCGGGTAGCACCATTCAGACAGAAGCAGGGTAATTTCCCGGGACTTAAGTCCCGGGAAAAACCCTGGTCGATTGCCGGGGCGGCTACCCGGGAATGTGCCTTTCACACAGACATGAGACCCGGGAATTTTGGCCGAGGCAGGCCAAAATCCCGGGAATCTCAGTATGTCTGAAAGGGGTATAGGTGATTGCTTAATGCAACCTATAGTATACTCTTGAGTAATGGCCTACAGCTTTGATTGCATTGATGCACGGAAAACTAAACCAAAATGAAAATAATGTTATATCAAATGTACAGAAACCAGTGTTTAGTGAACATTTACACAGAATTATTTTCCAACCATTTTAAAAGGAGTACTCATACTTACAGTAATTTATTTAGTGTTTTTTAATTGTAATAGAAAAAGTGCAGTGCTTTCACATCTAGCAGCTCATTAGTGCTTAAATGCTGGAGTGAGAGGATCTGCTCAGACATAATGCATTTAAACTGGAGAGCATGTTATTGAGCGCAGCGGACACGTGTCCAACAAAGGCAAAAAGTGCTTTAGTGACTAAAGAGCTTGTGTCACATCCTCTCTGAATTTAGAGCCATTAGACAATGAGTTTTAACTGTGAACACCACCCTTAGGCCATCTTTATTGGCTCCCCAGCACCTTGGATTATTTTGCCATAGAAACGAAATAGAATATGATCCCTGGTACTCAGAACAAAACACTATGACACAGCAAGATACGTATATATGTCTTGATGTTATCAATTTACAAGGTCAAGGTAACATCACTATTATTCTTTTCTGGGCATAGCTAGTAGCTGACTTTCTAGTACACGGAAGAGGAAATAATACATTTTCTGGGTTTGTTCTAATGAAAAATCTGGACTTTTGTTAATATTTTTGAAAAAATTACAATGTGAGGTCTATTCAGTTTTCATACCATGTTTAAAATTGTTAAACTGAGTTTCTCGATCATTACAAACCCCAAACATCTTGTAGTTACAATTAAAAGTAAAATTCTAGTTTATTTAATGTTTTAAAGGAAGGTATGCTATATGTCACAATGCATGCTTATATGCTGTGGTTTTCACAGTGTCAACCTGGTTCTCAGCCCAGTACATTACATCTCTTCTTGAAATAATTGTTTTCACCAGCCAAAAATAGTATGTGACTTTGTAAAGTGCTGGGATTTTGGTGGTTAGTGACTTTTTTTATTTTTAAAAATGCAGATCCAGTTTGGTTGTTGGTGTTTGTCACTCTCACTCATTCTGTTTGTGTCTGCCTTCCTCTCCACCACAAGCGCCCTTCCTTTGTCATCTATGTCTCGCTCTTCCCTTCCTCTTGTCCACTTTGTCTGTCTCTTACCCCCACAGGAGATTGCAACTCCATAACACTTCACAGGCTGCAACATATAAAAAGTGCCATGGCTCTGCATAGTGATATCTCCTTGCCATTATTTTATTACTGCAGTATCCCTATAATTCCAGCATACGCCTCATCCCTAGTTTACACAGTGACAGTGGTTGAGTTTCACACCTTGGAGTAGGTGTACAAGAGATGGTTGAGACCATTTTTTCACAGAACCAGCACTAACCCTTTATCAGAAAACTGGCCCAGGTGTGCATCCAAAATAATGATATGGAGATCCCAGAACATAGGTGGCACTCCAGGACTTGTATATAGACACAGTAATCAGCACAGCTAAAGGTGCCTACACGCTTTGGGATATTTTACACGATTTGCCTGATTCCGACGCATCGTGATGACAAATCGTGAGTGTCCACTCATGATCACGTTGCCGATGTACGTCCCCCCTCGCAGGTCGTACATCGCATCTTCAGATCTGCCAAGCTGTAGGGCAGATCTGCCAAACTGGGACACGATGCACTGGAAAAAGAAGGATGCACGATAGATCGTTTGTCACATTACAAATTTGTACACGATGTCTGATCGTGAGCACATCGCCAAGTGTGTAGACACCTTAAGGCTTTAGCAGCGTTTCGGTTTAATGTTCAAACCGTCATCAGGCTTATAACAAAAATGTCAAAAAACATACCTTATATACCCTCCACCATCATCACCAGTGCAGGTGCAACCAACTGCACGTTTCCAACACTTACACCCGTGAGTCACTGTGCGTGGCCGCGCCCACCAATGACATCAGCGGGGTCGGCCGACCCATAGCAACAAAGATCAACATATAAACAATCTCCAATACGCTCTCAGGATCACAGATGCACGGCATCATTCGGTTCTTGGGCTGACAATGTCTAATAAAACAGTGCTGTGCAGACTAGACAACATAAACACATATGAATGACTCATGAATACACATATAGACAATAGAGCAGCGCAGTGCTGTGACAGGGTACATATAATAAACAGATGTGACATACCTTGGACAAAGATATCTGCCTCTGAAATGGCTGAAAGAAAACTCATTGGGGGCTATGTGTAGAACGTTTTTATAGCTCACCCTGAATGTATCTTTGAATATCAAACAAAACAAATACAATAGACTATTCCATCTGGCGACAGAATGTACGTCATAATTAGGTAATGGTATAGAATGTATTATAACCAGGGCAACCCGTGCTCACTAGTATCAAAGAGGACGAGCCAAAAAATAACAAACCCTTAAATGCAGCAATTAAGGGATAATGACTAATTGAGCCCAAACAGAGAGACAGTGTTGAGGAGAAAAATCCATCTTGCTTCCAAGCGGAGACGTGCCTTGGCTCTGTCACCACCTAGTCGATGGTGGAACACAATCTATAATTTTGTACTTAAGGGATGCCAGACCATGGCAAAATTCTTTGAAATGTCTGGCTACCGGTTGTTGTTCCTTCCCATCAATGGCTGCCCTGATGGCCGAATGGTGCAGGGCCATTCGTTCCTTGAACTGACGTCTCTTGCCCACATACACCAAACCACATGGGCACCTTATAATGTAGAAAACAAATCGAGAAGTGCATTATAAAACGTGTTTCATTTGATATCTTTGCCCTGAATGTGGGTGCGCAAAAGTGTTACCCACCTCTAAGTAACTGCAGGTTGTACAATTTATGCATCTATAACATCCAGGTTTACGAGTCATAAAGTGTCCTTGAGTAGCATTGCTTAATCCTGAGATGTCCGTTTTAACAACCCAGTCCTTGATATTCTAAGGGCGTTTATTACAGGGCATGATGTTCGTCCCTGACAGTTCAGGGAGATTCGGATCTTCTGCCACTATGGGCCAAAGGTCTTTCTCTTTCATCCACTAGGGGACACTGGAGGTGCTTACGCTGGGGTATAGAGGCGTGGATAGCTGGAGCTGGCACTTTAAAATTTAGAAGTGTGAAACTCCTCCCCCCTCTATGCCCCACCAGCCCTCAGTTTAGAAAATGTGCCCTTGGAGCTGGTCACAACCTGCTGTGCTCCAGCAAGTCAACTATTTTATTTCTTTTATTTAACATATATTTATTTATTTTTGTTTTATTATTTTATAACTTCTTTTACATAATTTTTCTTAGTACCCTTCGCCACCTCTCTAAAGGTGGGGTCCGGGTTACTGGCACCCTGTTAACCTCCTGGGTTACAGGAAGGAGTGTGCAGTGCTTCACCAAAAGCATCTGACAGCTCCTTACTGCCGTACACAGCACATACACCACAGCTGACCTTCCTGTGAGTGCTGTTCAGAGGAGCCGTCCGGAGAGGGAGCGCAGTGAGTATGAATCACCTGCACATCCCCCGTCTCCTGTCCTGCGGCCAGCGCTGGCTTCACAGAGCGCGATAGCGCTGCTCACTAATTACATCTATCTCCCCTCTCCCCGCGCGATAGCGCTGCTCACTAATTACATCTATCTCCCCTCTCCCCGCGGCTAGCAGCTCCTACTCAGCGGGGCTTGCAGGGGGGAGATGATCCTGCAGGCGGGGGCAGCCATTTTCAAGCCCTTAGGGCATAAAGAAAGGGAGCGGAGCCTAACAGCGCGGGCTCCTTGTCTCTAGAGCGGCTCCCTGTCTAGATAACGCGGCAGCGGCTGCATGCACAGCGTGGCTGCTGTGTTTAACCTGGTAAAAAACTGCATCTCTCCACTACAGGTGTATGCAGTATATACAGAAGACTGATTCTCCTGACTACATCCCTGGCAAGAGGTTGTGAGTAACACTGGGGTGTTTGGCAGGGAATCTAATCTGTGGGAAAGAGTGGGAAGTGCCTCTTCCTCTGTGTCCCAAACTAGCCTTCTGTTTTATTTCTATTTTCACTGCTGTCCCTCTGTGTCTGGGTGACTGTGTGTATCCATGTCAAACAGAACAAAAGCGGCTCAAAAGATGTTTGTCTGTTCTAAGTGTAACAACAAACTATCCAAGCCGCATGCTGCTGGGTCCACTTTATGTGATGCTTGTATAGCAATAGATCCAACTATGGCTATTACGGCCGCACCTGCTCCCCCATGGGCCGCTGACACGGTAGGAGTAATGATGGATTTAACGTCTGAGTTAGCTGAGGCACGTCTCAACCTCCCTGGGTGGCAGGACTAACCAAGTCTCTAGACACCCTGGTACAGGTAATGGGTACAGTGGTGCCTGCACCCTCCACCTCCTACCAAAGACCGACACAAAAGCGTACTCTGGCGACTGTTCTCCAATCAGAAGAGTCGGACGAAGAATTCCTCGCTACGGAGGAAACAGAAGAAGGGGAATTGGAGGAAGCGTTACAGGACGCTTCCCCTCAAGAATTAGAGTCCACCTCTCCAGGGGTGGAATCTCTAATTTTGGCGGTCAGAAAAGTTCTGAATCTACCTGAGGATGTAATACCTGCATCCCAGGAGTGTGAAATATTTCATGAACAACCAAAGAGCTCTACGGTTTTTCCGTTCTCACAGCAACTGCAACAGCAGCTCTCAGTGGCCTGGAAGCAACCGGATAAACTGTTCCAAATTCCGCGCCGGTTTCCATCTAGTTATCCCTTTCCATCAGCCATGATGGAACAGTGGGAAACACCCCCTCCAGTAGATGCGTCAAGTCTCCCGTCTCTCTAAGAAAACAGCACTCCCAGTACCGGGAGCTACAGTACTAAAAGATCCTTCGGATCGTAAGTTGGAGACAACGCTAAAATCAATTTATACTGCAGCGGGGGCTCAACTTAGACCCACCCTTGTTACCGCTTGGGTTAACTGGGCTGACCAGTTGATTACCGGTTTGGACTCTGGTACCTCAAGAGCAGAGTTACGTCTACTAGCAGAACACATCCGTGAGTCTGCAGTTTACCTGGGAGAAGCTTCGAAAGATATCAGTCAGATTAGTTCTCGCATATCTGCTTCTGCTATGTCGGCCCGCAGAGCCCTCTGGTTGCGCGCTTGGCAAGTGGATGCAGAATCCAAGCGTGCGGTGGAGGGTTTACCTTTCACTGGCGATATGCTGTTTGGCCCGGAACTGGACAAATGGATATCCCAGGCCACGGGGGGTAAGTCTTCCTTCCTCCCGTCTGTTGCTCCAGCTCCCAGGAGATCTTATAATGGACCTTCGTTTCATTCCTTTCGTGCGCCACATTCCTTTCGTGGTAGAGCCAGAGGTGCTCCCACGCAACATAGAGGTGGCAGAGGTAGAGGTCGTCCACACCCTGTTGCACGTAGACCAGAGCCTAAACCAGCGGAAAAGCAGGTGGCATGACGGTCTTCCGTCCCACCTGGTACCTCCTGCAGTGGGAGCCCGCCTGCAAAATTTTCAACAGGTTTGGAACCAGACCTCTACAGAACCGTGGAGCCGCAGACTAATTTCCCTTGGGTACCGAATAGACTTCGAAGTCCCCCCTCCACCTCGGTTCTTCACCACAAGTCTGCCAATGCCTGCAAGCAAGGCCAAGGTTTTACAGGAGGCTATCCAGTCTCTGGTAGTATCATCTGTACTAGTTCCGGTCCCGGAACATCAGAGAGGTTTGGGGTTTTACTCGAACCTGTTTGTAGTACCAAAACCAGATGGCTCGGTCAGGCCCATCTTAAACCTCAAGTCTTTGAACCTGTATCTGAAGATTTATCGCTTCAAAATGGAGTCTCTGCAGTCAGTCATAGCGAGCTTGGAACCAGGGGAGTTCCTATTATCCCTGGATATCAAGGATGCCTATCTCCATGTTCCCATTTGGGAACCTCACCAGGCTTTTCTGCGTTTCGCCATATTGAAGGATCATTATCAGTTTTTTGGCATTGCCGTTCGGGTTATCCTCGGCTCCCCGCGTCTTCACCAAACTCATGTCAGTCATGATCGCTTTCCTTCGGTCATCAGGAGTGAACATAATCCCTTATTTGGACGACATTTTAATCAAGGCTCCATCAGTATCTCTTCTATCAAATCAGGCATTACTGACATATCAGACCCTAATCCAACACGGTTGGATAATCAACTTCAAGAAATCACATCTCAATCCGTCCCAGAAACTTCTGTTTCTGGGCATGATCTTGGATACGGCCTCACAACGGGTTTTTCTTCCAATAGACAAGGCCCGGGATATCCGGTTGTTAGTTCAGCTGGTCCTCAGAACAAGGAAGGTGTCCCTGCTTCTTTGTCTGCGTCTCTTGGGGAAGATGGTAGCAGCTTTCGAGGCAGTTTGGCCGGTTCCACTCCAGGGTGTTTCAGCTGGACCTGCTAGCACAGGGCTCAGGGTCTCATCTGCTTCTTCATCGACAGATCCGTCTGAGCCCGGTTACCAGAGTGGCCCTTCTTTGGTGGACACAATCCAACAATCTGTTAGCGGGCAGAAGATTCGGAGTGTGGGACTGGATCATCGTAACAACAGATGCCAGCCTTCGAGGATGGGGAGCAGTAGTCCTCGATTATCACTTTCAGGGTCGATGGTCCCCTCTAGAACAGAAGTGGCCCATAAATGTGTTGGAACTCAGAGCGATTTACAATGCTCTGATAGAGGCAACAGACTTGCTAAAGGCTCGTCCGGTAAGAGTTCAGTCTGACAACGCGACGGCCGTCGCTTACATCAACCGCCAAGGAGGGACTCGGAGTCGCATGGCTATGCGGGAAGTAACTCGGATCCTTCGGTGGGCCGAAAAACAGTCTGTAATCCTGTCGGCGGTATTCATCCCGGGTGTGGACAACTGGGAAGCGGATTACCTGAGTCGACAGGATATGCATCCCGGGGAATGGAAGCTTCATCCAGAGGTGTTCAACGCGCTGATATGTCGATGGGGATGTCCTCAGGTGGACCTCATGGCGTCGCGATTGAATCGTCAGCTCCCAGTATACGTCTCAAGAACTCGGGATCCGCAGGCGGAAGCGGTAGATGCCCTGACAAGTCCGTGGATCTACGACTTCGTTTACCTTTTTCCTCCGATTCTGCTTCTTCCTCGTCTTCTAAAAAGGATAAAACTAGAATCAGCCTCTGTAGCTCCGAACTGGCCTCGGAGAAGTTGGTTCTCGGACCTTCGGTCCCTATTGTCAGACGATCCGTGGCCCCTTCCTCTACTACCGGATCTTCTACAGCAGGGTCCATTCGTACACCCCAACTTAGCGCAACTGCGTTTAACGGGGTGGCTCTTGAAACCGATATCCTAAGACGCAGGGGCATCCCAGATGCGGTTATTCCCACCATGCTACGCGCCAGGAAACCAGTTTCGGCTGCACATCTGGCGTGCTTATATCTCATGGTGTTCCAGTCGGGGTCTTCCGTCTAGAATTTTTCGGTTATCCCGGTTTCTGCTTTTCCTTCAGACGGGTCTGGATTCTGGTCTTCGGCTAGGAACTCTAAAGGTGCAGGTTTCTGCCCTTTCCATTTTCTTTCAACAAAAATTGGCCCTCATTCCTGAGGTGCAGACGTTTCTTCAAGGGGTCTTGCGCATGCAGCCTCCTTTTGTACCTCCGATAGCTCCCTGGGACCTAAACTTAGTGCTTCTGTTTCTTCAGTCGCCCATGTTTGAACCTTTGGAGGAGGTCGATCTTAAGTACTTGTCTTGGAAGACTGTCCTCCTCCTGGCTCTCGCTTCGGCTCGTAGAGTTTCGGAATTGGGTGCTCTGTCCTGTAAGCCACCTTACCTTGTGTTTCATGCTGATAGGGCGGAACTCCGGACGGTAGCCACCTTCCTTCCCAAGGTTGTGCCGGCTTTTCATATCAATCAGCCTATTGTGGTACCGTCGTTGCTGGAGGACTCTGGTGGATCTTCTACCTTGGATGTGGTTAGGGCTCTCTGCATCTATGTTGCCAGGACAGCGTCTCTCCGTAAGTCTGAGTCGCTTTTTGTCCTCTATGATGCTGTTCGGAGGGGTTGGCCTGCGTCTAAGCAGACTTTGGCACGTTGGATCCGGCTGACTATTCATCAGGCTTATAATAGTGCTGACCGTCGTCCTCCTTCGTCCATTTCGGCTCATTCCACACGTTCTGTGGGTGCGTCATGGGCGGCCGGTAGAGGAGCCTCCACGTCAAAATTGGGCCGTGCGGCTACTTGGTCTTCAGTTCACACGTTTGTCAGGTTTTACAAATTTGATACGTTTGCTACTTCGGCATCCCGTTTTGGCTGCCTTGTTTTGCAGGCGCCGCAGAGCGCTCCAGCCTGTGGGGAAAACTTTGGAACGTTCCCAGCGTAAGCACCTCCAGTGTCCCCTAGTGGATGAAAGAGAAAATGGGATTTTGGTACCTACTGATAAATCCTTTCTCTGATTCCACAGGGGACACTGGACGCCCACCTCTGCGCTCTATGCCTGCCTGTTCGGTTTTTGTTCTGTATGTTGTATGATTTAGTTGTTGTGTGTTTTTCTCTCCTTTCACTCCGCTTGTTCTCCACCTCCTCTCGGTCTTCATTTTCTAAACTGAGGGCTGGTGGGGCATAGAGGGGGAGGAGCTTCACACTTCTAAATTTTAAAGTGCCAGCTCCAGCTATCCACGCCTCTATACCCCAGCGTAAGCACCTCCAGTGTCCCCTGTGGAATCAGAGAAAAGGATTTACCGGTAGGTACCAAAATCCCATTTTTGCAGATTTACTGCCCTGAGGGCTTAAGGAGTTAAATTGTTGGTTAACCCAGGTGATGCGTTTGTCCTTGTGCTCTCTAGGTTTGTGACATAGGGTGTCCTGTCTTGGAATTGATAACTCCTGATTTTTAATCTTCAAAAGTTTGGATGGATTATAGCCTTTAGTCACAAATTGTTGTATCATGTTGTCCATCTCTCTGTTTGCCACTATAGGGTCATCAGTAATCCTGTGTACTCATAATAATTGAGAGAATGGTAAACCTGTAATGAGGGAACGTGGATGGTGGCTCTCAACCCTCAGGATTGTGTTCCGATCAGTAGGTTTTTTAAATATGGTCGTATGTAGAACCGTATTCTCTTTTGTAACAAGTACATCTAAGTAATGTATTTGTACAGCGTCAATGTTCCACGTGAACTTGGTGTGTTTGTCCTGTTGATTAATCACCGCCATAGTCTGGTTGAATTCATCAGTAGACCCTGTCCAGATAATTAACAGGTCGTCTATGTACCTGCAGTAGAAATGGATCCGGCTTGCAATCTCTGGATCTACAAAAAATAAGTTTTTCTCAGTTTCAAACATGAATATGTTTGCGAATGAGGGTGCTACACAAGACCCCATTGCACAGCCAAGGAGTTGTAAGTAGTATTTACTGTTGAATAAAAAATTATTCCTTATCAGGGTGAGTTCCAAAAGATTGATAAATAGTGAGATATCGCTTCCCTGGTAGTTGCTGTTATTCGTCAGGAACCTTTGTGTTGTTTGTAAGCCTGCATCGTGAGGAATATTAGTGTATAGACTAGATACATCGCGTGTACAAAGGAAACTGTTCTGTGGATTAGGGGTGATGCTGTTTAATTTGTTGATGAATGATGTAGGGCCAAATGTAAAAGGGTGAGAGTTTAGAAAAGTGAGAGTTTCTGACACTTTTTAAACTTTACCAATGTAATAGAGTCCAAAAACAAAGTAACAGAGCGAACTTGCATGTTTTTTTAGACTTAAAAAACTCTCACGATTTAAAATCTCATTCAGATGTTTTCCCATTTTGAAGATAAAACTCAACCAATGTGAGAGTTTACTGCTAAACTCTCACATTTTCTAAACTCTCACCCTATTACATTTGGCCCGTAGTGTCTTTCAGATAAGTGTGTTCTGCCTGGACTGCCGGTTGCAGGAAATAATGAAGATACTGATCCTATCTCCAATAACCCGTCAATACAATGTTTTACACACTTAACACTACTAATTGTATGTGGTCAAAGGGGAATCGTTGACTGGGAATACACTGATATTGATTGATTTAAGTCTCTGGCGTTATTTGCTGGAATATATAATATATTTTCTACATCAGGGTCCATAGGGTATCCACAGGATACCTTGGGGGGTATAGGTGATGACGTCAGGCATCGGGCACCATAGAGTTAAATTTTCAGCCTCCCAGGATGCACTAGGGTCCCCCTCCTATTACCCGCCCCCGAGCCAAGGCATCCCAGTTTCGTTGGTGCCCGGCTCGGAGTTCGGAGCACATGTTTAGAGGGGGGCTAAGAATAGCCCCTGAAGTTTTCTTCAAGGCAGCTGTGGCTGCACATCTGGGAGTACAGCATGGACAGTCACTGCTGACGTCCATGCTGTCTCCCCTACACCCCGCCGGTACCAGAACGCCGGTACTGATCCGGGAATGCTGGTAAGCATCTGGGGTCACGGCTAGCGGTGACCCAAGATGTTTTGGACCATGGCCGGATTCAAGGGGAGCAGGTAAGCAGCGGGGGTCCCGCGGTGGGTCCCTGCTGAACACATGGTCCAGAGTCCCCAGGCAGGGGGCTCCCTAGGGACTGGCTGCAGCGTGGAGCCAGGTAACCTGCGCTTCCACTACCCCCTGGGACAGCGGGCCACGGCTGAGCGGCAAGCGCTGCGGCGTCCCAGGGGTTAATTGCAGGCCAGGGGAGCGCGCCTTCCCTGTACACAGCCGGCGCTTCCCCCGCTGCACACTGCCCTCTCTGCGCTGCCGATTGGTCCTGTGGCAGCGCTCCTCCCCCAGGCCCGCCTCCTCTCTGCTCCTCGGTGGCCATCTTTGTATGGTGAACGCTGCTGGAGCTGCTGACGGTGGCATCGCGGTCTGGGTCCCCCGGCATACCTCTCCTCCGTTGATACAGGTCTGTGTATGCAGCGCTGTGTCCTACCAGACTCTGTGTAGTTGAGGAACAGCGCTGATATAGCAGGGATTTGTTTCTTCTGCATTGTATGTGACTTCTGCTAGCGTCTGCTGCCTGTACTTTCACTTTCTACTGTCAGCCTTTTCACTGTCCCTGCTCTTCCTCTGCTAAAGCCCTTGCGGTGCGGTGATTGCAGGGCGGTTCTCCCACTATACTAACGAGTATCAGTGAGAGGGGTCACATACTTACCATCATGTCTGAGAGTGAATTTCCTCTCCAGCTTATGGGTACTAAGTGCAATGTACCAATAGCGGAGGGGGAGGGTAACGCGGAAGGGCTATGTCGGCAGTGTTATTTATTGGCGCGGCCAATTACTGTCACGGCTCCGGTACAGGAACCGCCCTGGGCTTGTTTCGCTAAAGCGCTTACAACCCTAGTGTGCCAGTTAGCTCCGCCACCTGCGTTTTTCCAGATGGGATTGTCCCAGCAGTCAGTGGTGTCGTCACCCATGCAGGGGTTCCCGAGACAACTGATGGTACCCCACAGTCTCCCTATTTCCCCCCCCCAGGTTTCACAGGAGCCTGCGTGGGTTAATTCACTGACAAATTCGGTACAGCATTTGACGGACGTGTTACAAGGGGAGTCTGTGTTGCGGCCTGTGGCGTCTCTGTCTGCTCCTTATGAGGATGACGACGTGACGTCCGATGATGGGGAGAATCTGGATCTATCTGACCAAGAACCTCTTCGTACTAAAGAGTCGGACGCTAAGTCCAAGGTTTATGTTCCTGGCCTTATTAGGGCAGTCCGCACGGCTTTAGTTATTGAGGATGACGATCCTCTGGCGTCCAAGTCCAAATATGCCTTTTTTAAGGATATTAAGGGTGACGCCACAGTGTTTCCTCTTTCGGGTCAGTTAGTAGACCATTTAGAGGAGGCGTGGAAACACCCTGGTAAACGGTATCAGCCTCAGAGGTGCTTAGCTGTGGCTTATCCGTTTGCGGACAATTATTTTTCTAAGTGGGAATCCCCTCCACAAGTGGATTCTCATGTGACACGCCTAGTCCGAAGTGCCACCTTGCCCATGCCCTCCATGTCCTCCTTGAAGGATGCTACGGACCGCAAGGTGGAGATCTGCCTAAAGTCCATTTATTCCCTTGCGGGGGGGGGGGCATCCAGACCGGCTATGGCTGTATGTTGGGTAGCCAGAGCTATGGAGCGCTGGGCTGATAGTTTGGAGGCGTCGTTGGATTCCGACTGTATGGCTGAACAGGCTGAGTTGGTAGGCAATCTCCGGGATTCGGCCACTTGCATCAATGAAGCGGCCTTGGATATCAGTATCCTCACATCTAGGATTTCTTCGGCAGCTGTTGCTGCTCGTCGCACCTTATGGTTGCGGTCTTGGAAGGCGGACGCTGATTCCAAAAAGGGCTTAGAAGCTTTGCCCTTTAATGGAGAAGTCCTATTTGGTCTGGATCTGGACAAAATTGAAGCTACGCTGGCGGCAGCCAAATCTGCATGCCTCCCGTCTGCTGCGGTTCCTTCCAGTTCTGGTACGTCGTCCTTTCGGCCTTTCCTGGACCCAGGGTAGGCCTAAAGCACAGTCTTTTCCCCGACAGGCTGGGCCCAAGAAATCGGCCAAGCCCAGGAAACAGGCCTGGAGTACCAGACGTCTGGCCCCTAAGTCAGATGACAAACCTGCGGCCTGACGGTCCGGGCCTCCCTTTGGGGGATCCCAAAGTGGGAGGCCGCCTGCTGCAGTTCGCCCAGTGTTGGTCGGTAACCACGATAGACAATTGGGTTCACGAGGTGGTTTCTCACGTGTATGCCCTCTCCTTTCGGCACAGGCCCCCATCCCGGTTCTTCACCACGGGCCTTCCATCAGACCGGAACAAAGCCTTGGAACTGCGGACGGTTTTGCACACTACGCTCCAGGCTGGAGTTATAGTGCCTGTTCCATTCTCCCAGAGGGGCCAGGGTTTCTATTCCAATCTATTTTTGGTACAGAAACCCAATGGGTCGTACTGTCCGATTCTCAACCTCAAGGCCCTCAACAAGTCCTTGCGGGTGCCGCGAATTTCGGATGGAGACCCTACGGTCCATCATTCTGGCGCTGGAACCTGGGGATTACATGGTGTCATTGGACATACATGACGCTTACCTGCATGTCCCTATTCTTTTGCGCCATCAGCAGTTTCTCAGGTTTACAATCCGCAACGATCACTTCCAGTTCCGGGCGTTACCTTTTGGCCTGGCAACAGCACCACGAGTCTTCACCAAGGTCATGGCGGGTTACCTGCGGCTGCAGGGAGTCCGCATGTTGCCGTTCCTGGACGACCTTCTGTTGGTGGCAGGATCTCCAGAGCTCCTTCTACGCCATTTGGACCTAACGATTGCAGTACTGCAACGTCACGGCTGGTTAATAGACGGGATCAGGGTGGACTTTTGCCAGTTTGAGGATTCTGCACCTCGGAGCCTTATTGGACTCCAGACAGCAGCGGATCTTTGTGACGGAGGAAAAGATCTCTGCCTTGCAGTTGAGGGTGCGCAGTTGTCTACAGAGTCGCCGAGTATCTCTGCACTCGGCGATGAGGTTGCTGGGCTCCATGGTGTCAGTATTCGACATGGTGGAATATGCCCAGTTTCACTCCAGACCTCTGCAGCAATTGATCCTGTCCAAATGGAATGGACTGCCTCACAGGCTAAAGTCCCAGACGATGGTGCTCACTCCGAAGGTTCGCCTGTCTCTAGCCTGGTGGTTGCAGACGACCCATCTCAACAAGGGTCGTCCATTTTGGGTGACAAACTGGGTCCTGTTAACAACGGACGCCAGTCTTCGGGGCTGGGGAGCTGTCACGGGTCCACACTTGTTCCAGGGCAGGTGGACTCAGGCAGAACAGGAGCTTCCAATAAACATCTTGGAACTCCGCGCGGTTTTCAATGCTCTCCAGCAGGCACATCGGGCTCTCCAAGGTCACTCGTAGAGGTGTCCCGCATCCTGGTCTGGGCGGAGCGCAATCTCCCGGCTATATCAGCAGTATTCATCCTGGGAGTCCTCAACTGGGAGGCGGATTTTCTCAGTCGCCAGGACGTACATCCGGGGGAATGGTCTCTGCACCAGGACGTCTTTCAACTTCTGGTGGACAGGTGGGGTCTTCCAGAGATAGACCTCATGGCGTCTCGGCACAACAACAAGTTGCCGGTGTACGGGTCTCGAATAAGAGACGAAAAGGCATCTCTGGTGGATGCTCTGTCCGTCCAGTGGATGATCTGGTTTGCTTATCTCTTTCCTCCGTTTTCCCTTCCGCGGGCAATCCGGAAATTCAAGCAGGAAGGAGGTACGCTCCTGTTGATAGCTTCCGCGTGGCCCAGGCGGCACTGGTTCTCAGACCTTCAGAGTCTGTCCGTGGACATTCCTCTGTGGTTGCCGCTACGACCGGACCTACGATCACAGGGTCCTTGTCTTCACCCGGACCTGGCTCGGCTGTCTTTGACGGCGTGGCTGTTGAGACGGCCATGTTAAGGTCCAAGGGGTTTTCCAGCTCTGTGGTACGAACCGTGCTAAGAGCTCGGAAACCTCCTCTGCAAGAATATACCATCGTGTGTGGCATATGTTCTTCCAGTGGTGTCGACCGAGAGGTTTTGCCCCTCAGGAGTTCCGTCTGTCTAGAGTGTTAGCTTTCCTACAGGCGGGGCTAGACCATGGGCTTCGCGTTGCTTCTCTGAAGGTGCAGGTGTCTTCCCTGTCAGTCTGGTTCCATCGTAGGACTGCTGCGATCCATGATGTGCGCACCTTTATGCAAGGTGTTCTTCGCATTCAGCCACCTTTTGTTCCACCGGTGGCGCCTTGGGATTTAGCTGTGGTCCTGAGGGCTCTCAAGGGACCGCCGTTTGAACCACTGGGCTCAGTGGACCTTAAATGGCTGACAGCTAAAACAATATTTCTTCTGGCCATTGCTTCGGCCAGACGTGTTTCTGACTTAGGGGCTATCTCCTGTAGACCCCCTTTCCTGATTTTTCATAGGAACAGGGCGGTGCTGCGCACTCGTCCTGGATTCCTTCCCAAAGTTGTTTCAAGTATCCATATCAACGAGGATATCATTGTGCCGGCTTTTAACTCGCCTGATCTTTCAGCGGGTGAGGCCACTTTGGATGTTGTGCGGGCCTTAAGGATTTATGTTGACAGCACTTCTTCATTTAGGAAGTCGGACGCCTTGTTTGTCCTCTATGGCTTCCGTAAAGAGGGTTGGCCTGCTTCAAAGCAAACTTTGGCAGGTTGGTTTCGTATGGCAATTTCAGAAGCTTATCTTCATAAAAGATGGATGGAAGCCTTCTGGTTCCATCCTCTGTGAGGGCTCATTCCACTAGGTCTGTGGGTCCTTCGTGGGCAGCTCGACGTGGTGCCTCTGCAGTCCAGATCTGCAAGGCTGCCACGTGGTCCTCTGTCCATACCTTTGTGAGGTATTACGCGTTTGACACCTTTGCCTCTCAGGATGCTTCCTTCGGGCGGCGGATTCTCCTTTCAGCACAGGAGCGTCCCCACCCTTAAAGGATACTGCTTTGGGACATCCCCAAGGTATCCTGTGGATACCCTATGGACCCTGATGTAGAAAATATGAGATATGGTAAGAACTTACCCTTGTTATCTCTATTTCTACGAAGTCCATAGGGTTCCACAGGACTCCCGCCCTGTCGCACCTGTACTGCAGATGGGCTTTACTCTGGTCACCATTTTTTCCCGTCTCCCTCTGGTGAGAATGTGATTCTTGTGTATGTGTCCAGATCTTTTTTCTCTCTCTTCCTTCTCCTCCTCCGGCCTATGGCTTGGTACGTAACTGAGATGCCTTGGCTCGGGGGCGGGGTATAGGAGGGGGACCCTAGTGCATCCTGGGAGGCTGAAAACTCAACTCTATGGTGCCCGATGCCTGACGTCATCGCCTATATCCCCCAAGGTATCCTGTGGAACCCTATGGACTTCGTAGAAATAGAGATAACAAAGGTAAGTTCTTACCATATCTCATATTTTTTGAGGGTAGTTTTGCACTAGTGATAGTGAATGTGTTTCACAAAAACGAGGTGGTTTGCCATAGTGTTTGCGCACCAGTTATAGAAAGTAGTTTCAGTAGTCATGGTGGTGGGGTTTCACATAAAGAACACGTGTGGAAAAAGATACAGTAATCAATATTTTGCTATGGAATTCTACTCACTCATGTTTCTCGCCACCCCTCTTCTCCCCTTTTGTTTTTACATTTAATTTCATTTTGAAACCGTTTTTTCCCTATAGGCCGAAAGAGATCAATATAATCAATAGTGTGTCTTATATTTCCTCAGTAATTTGCTTCAGGGAGTGTCTGTTTTACAGCCAAGAATCATGTGCTAGCATTCCTTGTAAGTCTGAACTACGCTGTAACTGTGACTCACAGGAAGTAGAGAGTTCCACTGTCTTTTCTTATTCACTGTATGTTATAGAACTTCCTGCATGAGGGTTAGCAGTCTGAGTAATGCCAAGCATAAAGCACGGCACTTGTAAAGATTTTCACATGCATACAGTCCCCTTTTTAAGCAAGTTACACTATAGCAATAATTTTCCACCTGGGTACGTCCTGGCAACCCATCTGAGTTATTTGCACCCCCAACACTTGCATATTAAAAAATTTGTAATGCATAGTATTGTTATTAGATTAAATGTTTAGGATCTGTCTGTCTGTCTATGCCAGTGGTTCCCAAACTGGGTGCCGCGGCACCCTGGGGTGCCTCAGGGCATTTGCAGGGGTGCCTCAGGGCATTTGCAGGGGTGCCTCGGGTTGGTGTTCCAGTACAAAGTAAAATTATTTTTAGTCAGCTGATGACTGCCAATCAAAAAATATGTGGTTAGAAAGAAGAACAGCCCTGTCAGCCACCACATAACTGAACGTAAGCACAATTTACTACATTTAATTTCTGCTGAATTTCTCAATAAGAAACTTTTGGCCCAGGGGTGCCTTGTAAAAAATTTGGGCGCTGTGATTCGAAAAAGTTTGGGAACCACTGGTCTATGCTGTAAACTAGATTTAGAAAAAAAATGACACGAGTAGAATGAATTGTACACCAGAACCCGGAAGAAGACGCTGGAGACAGGGCGGCCACCAGAAGAAGCCAAATGGCCACTGGTCTACCAGGGACGGTTGTTGACAGACCATGTTGACATTCTCATGTCGACTTGATGCCGGTCATAACTATTGACAAATCATACCACATCATGTATATCCCCTCTTTGCTACTTTCAAATGAGTGTAACTCTGAAATGTGCATCAGAATCGCATGTATGATTTTGGAGTAATTGTAAGACATTCAGCAGGTCTCCATGAAAATAAATGAAGTCCTTAAATAAATAAAAAATCTACTTGCCATTTTCTAGTTGATTTACAATGGAGGTCCATGGTTCTGGGCATTCCGACATGTGCTATATATAGGAAATTAGTTACATCTAATTTTAAACTATGTCCTACTTGTTAGGTTTCATCTTTATTGGAAAGTGAGAAAATAATACAACATGCTCTTTTTTCCAAGGGAGCAAAGGGCACACTATTGGGTTCTCACTGCATTTATTGGTGGGGTGAGTGCATTCTTGCTGATGCTATGTAAGGGAGACTATGAAATGTCTGCATAGCTCATTAATTCAAAACAATTGTTCCCTTATTTTCTCTAAGTATTTCTCCGTTCTCCCTAATTTTAAGCTCTCTTCCCTACTCTGAACCTCTGATTCTTTAACAAACCGGATGCTGCATGCAGATATGTCTCCACAGGGGACTTGGATTATTAATAAATCTAACTTTGTTTGTATTATTTCTCTGACAAGCACCAAATGAGATGCATAATTTATATATATAGCGTAAAACAGGACCCTAGACCCAAGCGGTCAGAATATCATGTAAGCAACACGTAATATTGAAACATTTTAACAAATGTGAACTGGTGTAGAGTAAAGGGGCCTATCCACTAGGCGACCTGAAAGACTAGCGTTCAGACTTTCAGGTCGCCGAGGTGCAGTGTCCCCACTGAACGGCGTTCACTGAACGTCATTCAGTGCAGGAGCCCGTCCTCCTATCTCTGAAAATGCCGAACCTGACTTTCGTCGTCAGGTTGACTGGCATGTTCAATATATAGTCTGGGTCGGCAAGGACCCAGCGTGCACGCGCATTGCTGGTCCTTGCCGGCTATCCATTACACGACTTTCTGTACGATGCGACCAAAACCAGGTTTTGGTCGGATCGTGCAAAAAGTCGTGTAATGGATAGGCCCCTTAAGATCATAGTGTCACTTATTAATAGGTTCCACTCAAACTAAGATACTTAGGGGTTTAGTTATTAAGCATTAGGTTCTAAAACACAGCGCTTCCAATTGTGTTTATGCCCGAAATTTAAGAGCAATGATTTTACTAACAAAACACGGCTAGTAAAAACATTGCCCATTTAAATTTCAGGCAGAAACACAATCAGAAATGCTGGGATGTTACATCCTGACGCTTAGTGAATAAACCAGTTAGAAAGCTTTGGTACACATCTCTCCTACATGGCTGTAAGCTGCGTGGACAGGATCAGCTTTACCTTGTTTCAAGTTGTTGTATATGTAGTTTGTAACAATATTTAGTGTACATTGCTGCATAAAATATTAAATTTTATAAATAAAAGATAGTATTAGTTCTACTCCACAAAAATAGCTTGAAAGGTACTAAACATCCTTAAGATGCAGATTTGTTGATACTAATTGAAATAAAAGAAAACTCTCTGTTACTGGGAAGGTACAAACACAGCTCTGTGTCATAGACACACGTTTTATAACTAGGCATTCCCTTAGGCCAGCTACACACTAGAGCAGGGGTTCCCAACCACGGTCCTCAAGGCACACTAACAGTCCAGGTTTTAAGGATAGCCATAGCTGGGCACAGGTGACTTAATTAGTACCTCAGTTATTTTGATTTAACCATCTGTGCTTAAGCATGGATATCACTAATACCAGGACTGTTAGTGTGCCTTGAGGACCGCGGTTGGGAATCACTGCACTAGAGTGATATCGGTAAGATATATCGTTTTGAGGCAAATTGGAAAGAGACATCGTGCAGATCGCACAAAGTGTACGCTCAATTGCACACTCCTGTGCGTTGAATACGACATCTGGTTTGCCGCGCTGCACAGTCAATCAGAAGATATCGTGAACGATGTGGTGCACATTGTGTGTATGGCCATGGACGACCAGGCAATATATTATTTAAATTAGCCAGTGATCTAAAGATGGTTGTTTTAGTGTGTACAGGAGCAACGATAAATGGAACATAAACAGCACTTTAAATCGTTCCATCGCTTGAAGGATTGCACAGTGTGTACGCTCAATATAGTTTGTTCTGGGATGAAGGGAAATTGGATCATTTTGTCCCTAGATGCGATGACAAAACGATGCGTTTTGTCAACGTTCTGATGTGTACCCGCACCTTTCTCACACACCTAGGGAGAGCACATATACATGTGTTGGGAGGAGCCACAAGGATATCACAGATTAATGAAGTTGAATTGGTAACCTCAGAATTAATAACTAGATATTAATAGTATAGGTATAACCAAAACAGGTTTAAAAATTAATATAATAAAAAACATTTTCACCAATATGCAGCTAGGTAAAAAAAAAAAAAAACCAGCATAAAAAAAATAACAACATATATAGGCATAAAATGTAAATAAAACCTACCAATAAAATATTTCACTGATCAGTAAAACTGGACGCATTTCGCTGCTCCTGGCCACTTCCTTAAGCAGTTGTTGGTTTCCTGATGCTGTTCTGACAGAGGCAGAGACTGTCCTGAAAGAGACATGTCATTTACCTGCACCTGTATAATAAATTGATATCTTAAACATCAAATCAACATTTTATATTTATCTAGTAATTAACAATATAGCGCCAGCATATTCCGGCGCGCTTTACAATTGAGATATTTATGTAGTCCCAGCATACCTGTACAGTGTAGTGTGTTACAGCTCTATAATAGCTTTTGCTATAGCCAGCATGCAGTAATCCATCTCCTATAGACAGCTATGAATATTTGAGTATTAATGAGAACATCCCCTTGTCCTGGCTAGAGCATGCTCGGAGGACTACTGAGATGCATCATGTGAGGACTTCTCACTGTAGGGAATTTGCAGTATACAGAACATGTTTCTGGTTGTCTCTGAATGTTCACATAACATTAGTGTTGCAGGATCTCCAGCTCACACTAAAAGCAAATGCATTGTTAGGACTACCATACAGAGAGATGCACAGCTTTGTAGCTTATTTATTGAAGAACGATGTGTCTATAATTTTTATTTTAAATTTAAAAAAAGTAAAAAAAAAAAAGTAACATCAATAAGAGAGAGATAGTAATAGTCTAATTGCGATGAACAGTTAGTTCATCGCAATTAGACTATTACTATCTCTTATTGATGTTACTTTTTTTTTTTTAAATTTAAAATTATACTAGCATGTTGGAGCAAAACTAGATGGGGGCGATTCAATTCCTTTATCGGGCACCTTAACTAATGGGCACCCGATGGAACAATTGAATTGTTGCTCCGTTTGGGCGCCCGACAGCACCTGGTTTAGCGTGCAATGTGGCTAAACCAGATTAAAGTATTGCTTTGGTTGGTGCCCAAAGTGCCGCTTTCTTGACATTTCTACTTGACACCTCATGAGGCTGCGAGCAGAAATGCGTCTACCTCTGCCCGAACAGAGCAACAATTGAATCGCCCTGTCTGGAGCCAAATAGTTAAGGCACCCGATAAAAGAATTGAATCGCCCCCAATGTGTCTAGACCATGCAAATGAACGGGTTAAAGTGGAGATGGATGATGGGTTGCAAATTCTTATTTACTACATTGTGCGCCTCTAACTTTAAGATATATTTCTTTAAACCTGAAAATGACAATGTTTCCACTCCATGGCAGAGCTTACAGTTCTTGTACTCATGGAGAGTCTTCCTATTATAACTCCTGTGTACCTTATTGCCATTTTGTTGTAGGGAGGTGCTTTTTTGTCTTGTATAACTCTGAAGCAGTAGAGTATCTTGATGTGTTGCTCTGCCGAACTGCATTGGGTCAGTTGGCGTGTCATACACCGCAATGATTTCACCACAACAGAAGAAACAGTGAAACAGTTTGAGTACTTTGATCAATATGAGATCCATTTAGGACATAAGGAGCCTGTCCCAGATGTGAGAAGGGGCAGGAAGTACTCTATTACATTGTAATTTTAATGTGCTGCAGTATAATTACCTTTTGTACATTTACATATGATTGCTTTAAAAGGGACAATATAAAACTTTTATGTTAGTAAAGCTGCATCTATATATTATTCAGAAGTGATGTCCCATTTGAGTACTGTACACATAGAGCCACTTGACACCCTGTTGCTCTATGCAGAGATATTTTATGATAAGACATTTTGCATAGCTTACTAGTAAATGAAAGATATCTGCAGGCATCTTCCCTAGATTACACTTAGGAGCCCTATAATATAATTTTATTTAAAAGTATAGAACATCACTATTATTTTA
Organism: Taudactylus pleione; assembly: GCA_031769625.1. NCBI lineage: Eukaryota > Metazoa > Chordata > Amphibia > Anura > Myobatrachidae > Taudactylus > Taudactylus pleione. The sequence goes on along the minus strand of JAUIMM010000012.1, from coordinate 12,016,527 downwards.
TTTATTACAAGTTATTTATATAGTACACACATTTTACAGCGCTTTACAAATAATATTTGGCCATTCACATCAGTCCCTGCCCCAGTGGAGCTTACAATCTACATTCCCTTTCACACGCACGCGCACACACATACACACTTAGATGATTATTATTATTATTACATTTTATTTATAGGGCGCCACAAGTGGTCCGCAGCGCCGTACAATACAGTAAAGGGTACACAGAACATTACATTACAATATACAATAGTAACCAAAATATAAACAGAACACAAGTAACAATTAGCAACACAATTCTCCATACACAGTACAGCTCTGAAGGTGAAGGCCGTCATAGAAGTGCTAGAGAAGAAGGCTGTGAGACAGTGGGGAGGAGGGCCCTGCTCCTAGGAGCTTACAATCTAGGTTAATTGGCTCCCATCAAAAGTTAACCAACCAGTATATTTTTGGAGTGTGGGAGGAAACCGACGCAAGCACAGGGAGAATTTACAAACTTCACACAGTTTGGGCCGTCGTGGCTACTCACATAGGATACATTAATTAGCACGGTAGATTATTCCCTGAGCTGTCGTGGTTTTGTCATTGATATCTCGCTGTCCTGTCCCACAGGGTGCTTTGCGTGTGGCATGGAGAATGGATTCCGCGTTTATAACACAGACCCGCTGAAGGAAAAGGAGAAACAAGGTGACAATTTCATTATTTGACCTCTTGCTAATGCTGGGCATAGACTCTGCAATTATCTGTCAAATCTGTCTGGTGGGAAGGAAAATCTGGTCCGTTTTCTAGTGTTTGGGAGCAAATTTCTATTGGTATTTGCTCCCACACATTACCAGGTTTACATTCCAACCAGCCAGATTGAACAGCTATCTGACAGATAATTGCATAGTGTATGCCCAGCATATGAGGTATGTTGTACCTGAACCAACCTTATTGTATTCTTAACCAATCTCTCATACAAGTGTCCTCTATCTTTAAATAATTTACTTCTTTATTCTTTTGAGAAGTGTTTGTGCATATTTAAAAAAAAAAAAAAATAAATACATATATATATATATATATATATGTGTATATATATATATATATATATACATATGTATGTGTGTATATATACACACACACACACACACACACACAATGCACTGTCCTATTGAAAAATCTATTTTATAGGGTGCTTCCTAAAATGATCGAGCAGAATAACTGCAGCTATCCATAACATAATCCAGAAATGGGTCACTCTCCAATATAAATAGCAAATTATGCATTTATTTGCCACCGCCCAGTGTAAAAATATTGTCATAAGCAGCATCAGCACATCTCATGTCATATTGCATGTTATATTCTCATATAGACGATAACACATTACTGTCTGTCAACTTTGGTCACTTCACAGACCGTTCAAAGACCTCCAGCGTAGCTCCTGCCGCAATTAGATGCAAAAGAAATTACACATACAAATGTACCCAGCTATGGCTCTTTACCCAGTTTTAAGCCTCCTACAAAGCTGTTTCAGTTAATGACTGCTTCAACCTACATATGAAAATGATGATCACTATCACCTGTTTGGTATGATTGGTTAATCATACACCTGATTATACTCCTACAAAATCTCTGACTTTGTGCAAGTGTACCTAGAAGAATTGATGCTGTTTTGAAAGCAAAGGGTGGTCACGCCAAATATTGATTTAATTTAGATTTCTCTTCTGTTCAATCAGTTTACATTTTGTTAATTGATAAAAATACACTATTAACACTATTTTTTAAAAGTAATCTTGCTTCGTAACATTTTTTCCACACCTGCCTGAAACTTTTGCACAGTACTGTATATATTTGTGTATATGCATGTATATATCTATTAGATAGATAGATATAAATATATCTATCTATCTATCTATCTATGTATATATCTATCTATATCTCTATATACCATAGTATAGTTGCGTTCATAATTCAGAGTGAATTTTGCGAGATGGCTGTGACTAGGAATCTGACAGACAGATTTCTGGCAACTGCTTACTCGGTATTATAATTCTATGAAAGTTTTTTCCTTTTCAACTTCATGGGGCATATTCAATTAGATGTGGGGAAAAGTTCTGGGTTTCAAACCTGCAGCTATTAAAGTATTTAGCCTGTTCCCACTGATTCTGCGTAAAATGCTGAATATTATGGGTTTCTTCACTTGTTACTAGAGGTGCATTTTTACACTTTTTTTCCCCGCAGCTCCTGAGGTTGCAAGGAAAAGTACACCATAACACGCGGGGTATCAGCCGCTAATTTCATTGCTCAGTGACATGAATTACTTTACCCCCTGGCTAATTGAATATGTCCCCATGAGTGGTTACTATAAGTTAACACTAAGGTAGAGACAGAAACAAAAAACACTAACAGAAGGTATATAACGTGATTCCTCCTTCCCATTGGTGTCTGTTTCCTGTCACCCAGCTGAGTGCTTGTAGGTTTTGGTTTTCCTGACTAAGTTGTTTGCCTGTGCCCGACAAGTTCGGGTGGTCCGTGTGATTCACCTAGGGGTGTGCAAGCATGGGCAAAGGTGGCAATCACAGAATCATTTAACCAAACTTCTGTCTTTAGTTAATTGTATTTGTGGTGAAAAATCTAGTTTCGGTGACTTACAAAGGTAAATCCATCACTTGCCACAAGATGGGAGAACTAGGACTTATCTTCCAAATTCTTCTCGCCAGCTTCCGAAGAAACAAGACGCTATTAGCCAGGGAGACAGTTTGGTGGTACCACAATTTAAGAACTTTATTAGGAGTAAGGAAAGTAAGCTGGGGCTAAGCACCTCACATTATTCTCACCACTCAATATCTTTGGGTTCATGAGCTCATCAAGGAATTCTACTCTGTACCCAGTGGGACTATCTTTGTGAAGTCCTGAGTGTAATTCTTCAGTTGCGCTAGAGGCATTACGGAGAAGTATACAGATGATGTTAGATTGGAATAGAGGCTGGTGCTTCTCTGCCTCTTCTATGAGTATACATGCCAAATAATGACAGAGGAAGGAACATCACAATCTATTTAGAAGCATCGTTAGGAGACAGCTTTCAGTACATTGACTCTGAGTGGTCACATGAGCGCAGTGCCACATTTAGTTCTTCTAACAGCTAATTTAAACAATGGCAAAGATTTATGGGACACATAGCGAGGGGCACAGTTTCATAGCTGATTTTCCTAATAATGGTTTGTGCATTAATAACTCTATGCTGCAATTGGGTTCCCTTCAAATATTAGAAGGTAGGACTGCAAGTGACACTTGGGTACAATGTATAATGCGTGTTACCATATCAATAACACAGTAACAAAAATGTTACACTAACATGGCTCCTGTTTTTATATAGTGTAACCCAGGTGCTTGTGTTCCTTTCAAATTGGTAACACATTTTACTCCCCCCCTGCAGCTATCATTTGTATCTGCAGGAGCAAATTAAGGTGAAGGTGAGTGCTAGTAAATCTATTACACGACCTTTCGGTTTCTTTATAGAGTTTCCAGAAGGCGGTATCGGCTACGTAGAAATGTTATTCCGATGTAATTATCTTGCTCTGGTTGGAGGAGGAAAGAAGCCAAAGTACCCGCCCAATAAAGGTGAGGGCCTTCTATCTCTTTCCTGTTTTGTAGTTTAAATCTCCTTTGTTTGTTTGTTTTTCTTATATGGGAGTGGCACCACCTAGTGGTCATATTCAAAGAATAATTACACCAATCAATAATCAAATGGTTTAGCTTGCTGTTGAATCTCCGTTATTTTCTTTATGAAATTCCACTGTAGATATATACCATCCCTGTCATTCCTTTGCAGTTTTCTGAACATCTCCAAATAACCTGCCAGTTGAACACACTTATTTTCTTTTATCTAGCAGTATAAATTGCTGTAGTCCAGTGTTCTCCCCAGGCTGTTTTTTGCGGGTGCACCACCCGGCACTTTGGGAGCCTGCAAGTGGGGGACAGTATCTTGGAGCTGTATAAAAAGGTCCAGATCCTACAGACTTTGCAGTTTTTTCATAATCAGACAACTAGGGCCTCTAATAAGAAGAGTAAAATATATAAAATGTTATTTCAAGTCAGTGGCGTAACTACTGCCCCCGCGGTGGCTTGGAGGCGCTGGGTAGCTTGGGGGCGACGGGGGCAGTAGTAGTAACTACGGAGAGTGCAGTCACACCCCCTGCACCCTCCATCTGCCGGGCACCCGCTGAGTGTGTTACCAGCGGGCGCCCGGCCCCCGGGTCCCGCAGGGCACTATGGGAGTGACGTAATGACGTCACTCCCATAGTGCCGAGGAGCGGACGCCGGGGACGGAGCTCAGGAGTGAGCTCCGTCTTCCGGGTCCCGCAGAGCACTATGGGAGTGACGTCATGACGTCACTCCCATAGTGCCGAGGAGCGGACGCCGGGGTATGGACGGCAGCAGCACTAGAGCGGGGATAAAGGTAAGTGTTTGTGTTTTTTCCTTTTGTGTGTGTGTGTGTTTGTTTGTGTGCGCGCGGAGGGGGGGAGCAACTACAGGGGGCTCACTACTAGAGGGGGCACTACTTTAATGGGCACTACTACAGGGGGCATTGCATAAGGGGCACTACTACAGGGGGCATTGCAAAAGGGGCACTACTACAGGGGGCATTGCATTTTGGGGCACTACTACAGGGGGCACTGTATAAGGGGCACTAATTTGATACACAGTTTACAGGTTATAAACTATGTTCCCAATAATCTGGTTCTACACGGACATAAAAACTGTGCAACCTGTCTTGAGCTGAGGTGACGGACTGGCAGGAGCAGAAAGGAGGGTTGGTGAAGTAGATCTGTTAGGGTGGGATGTAATGGGCATTACTGTTTGGCATAATGTGTATTTGGCATTACTGTGTGCACAATGTGCTATTAGGGGCATTACTGTGTGGCATTACTGTGTGGCATAATGTGTTGTATGTGGCATTACAGTGTGGCATAATGTGAAATGGGGGCATTACAGCATGGCATAAATTTGTTATAAGCGCTTTACTGTATGTCATGTGTTATATGTGGCATTATTGTGTGGGATGTGTAAGGGGCATTGCTGTGTGGCATAATGTGTTGTAAGTGGCACTCCGGTGTGGCATAATGTGTTGTAAGGGGCATTCCGGTGTGGCACACTGTGTTATAAGTGGCATTACTTAGTGTGTCATAATGTGTAAGGCACGTTGCTGTATCATGTAACCACACACCTTAAACGTAGTCTTTGGGTGTGTTTGGTCTTTGGGAGGGGGGGGGGGGGGGGCGTCTGAAACTTTTTTGGCAATGGGGAGCAAAATTTATAGTTACGCCACTGTTTCAAGTTTAAATCATAGGGTCAGGGTTTAAAACATTTTATTATTGCTATTACTAAGGCCCCCACCCGGCTACTTTTTGATGCCGCCCGGCTGGAAAAAATTTCAGGGGAGAACACTGTAGTCTATTAAATGCAGATGCATGAGCTGCGGAAGAAAAGTGATGCAGGGAGCATTTTAGTACATGTTTTTACAGAGCATTAAAGGAGCCTCTAGAACACTGCCAAACCACCGAACAAATGCCGTATAAAACCTGTCTTCTTTTTTTTTTTGTGGTGTTTATTCAAAATTCTAGACCTAATGCTGCCCATCCACTAGACGAGCTGACAACGACTGCACGATTATGACATTGTAATAGTGCAGTCGTTTGTCAGTCTGTGATGAGCCTGCACTGAACGAGCAGTCGTTCAGTACAGGCTCATCCATCATCTGCAAACATGATCAACCTGACGTTATCGTCAGGTTGACCAACTTTTAATGACCAGCAGGCATGCGCAACGCTGGTCGTTTTAGACATTTTAGTGAACGATCTTCAAGCGATTAATGAACGATAACGACGCCGTTATCGTTCACTCGCTTAATTTAATCGACTACAAAAGTGGTGCTGAAATGTTTTTTATGTAATTATGTTGATTTTCTAAAAATAGAAAATGTCAATAGTAGTATTGTTGCAGCTTCGACCAAGCGCCCCCCCCCCCCCCCCCCCCCCCCCCCGCCGGAAAAAAAAAAAAAAAAAGTTCAGTTCAGTCTACAAGGTAGTTAAGCTGGCCACACATCTAAAGATAATCTTTCCAACCAGCCAACTAGTTGATTGGTTGGAATGAAAATCTGGTAAGGTATAGGAGTACCTGATGATCAGCAATTTCCTCCTAAATGCCAGAAACAGGTGAAAATGGTCGTTCAGATAAGTTTGTTAAATGTTTGATATAAACAACAATTTGTTCAAACTATAGTTTTTGTCTATTTTCCGGCATTTGGGAGCAAATTTCTGATTGTCATTTGCTTTCATACCTTACCAGATTTTCATTCCAACCAATCAACTAGTTGGATGGTTTAGACAGATAATCTTTATGCTGGGCATACACTCTACAATTATCTGTCAGATATCTGTCTGGTGGGAAGGAAAATCTGGTTTTCTAGTGTTTGGGAGCAAATTTCTATTGTTATTTGTTCCCATACGTTACCAGATTTTCCTTCCAACCAGCCAGATTGGACAGATATCTGACAGATAATTGCCTAGTGTATGCCCAGCATTAGATGTGTGGCCAGCTTTAGGCTTTATAGTCCGTCTGTAGCTGTTTAACTAGAGATCTCCTGTCATTCATTTTATAAAACATTACTCAACATTGGGTGAATAGTTATATGCGTTTTATGAAATTGTTTCACAAATGTTGTAATTGGTTATTACACAATTAATTGTTTTTAAAAGTTTAATAGGGGGGTGGGGGGTTGTCCTTTGTTTAGTTTGATATTTTTAATGCCCCCCTCCCCACTAACTGGCCTTCATATATACACCTACTATAGAGCTGATTTAGGGAGTCCCCTCTGCTTTCAGGCTATGTAAAATTGCCAGATAAAGAGCCTCCATGTGGAAGCTGGCCCAGGCAGCATTTGGCCATGTTTGGGGATAGCTCAGTTTACGCTGTGCATAGGTGATTACAAAATACATCCACAAGCTTCTGATCTTCGTTCAGATTCAGCGCCCTCTTGTCACACTGACAGCAGGACAGACACCATCGCATAGCTGTTTCTGAATACAGTGACCGCTACATGTTTCCCGATTTATATCTCTCTTGTTTTTTTACCTTTTTCTGTCCTAGTGATGATTTGGGACGACCTGAAAAAGAAAACCGTGATTGAAATAGAATTTTCCACTGAGGTTAAAGCTGTGAGACTGCGCAGAGACAGGTACGCTAGTGAGACGGGATGTGGTCAGGTTACCGGCGGCCGAAATCCCGACACTAAAAGCCCGACATGAGACCAAAGATAGGCGTCGAAATCCTGACGCCTATCATTAGCCCCACCACGAAGTCCCGACACCTGGCATACCAAATGAAGGTAAGCCGGGTGTCTTAGGTTCTAGCCGCGATGGGGGGAGGGTTAGCTTTAGGAACCCCCAGCGGGACTTAGAGTTAGGCACCCTTCCCGGGAGAGTTAGGGTTTGGCTAGGGGAAGGGGAGGTTTGGGTTAGGCACCCCCAGGGGGAAGTTAGGGTTAGGCACCACCCCCTTGGGAGGGTTAGGTTGGGTTTAGGCACCAACGGGAGGAGGTTAGGGTTAGGCACCACTAAGGGAGGGTTAGGGTAGGGAGAGGCGAGGGTTAGGGTACTTAACACTTCCGGGCGGGATTTCGAACCATCTGTGTACCGCTGTCAGTATTTGATACCGATTCCAGTGAGACCAGTAACAGGAATGTATATTATTAGATGGAAAAAGCCACAATCAATTACTAATGGCTGGATTGGGAAAGATGCAAAGCCAACTAAATTTAGGATAAAGTTGCTCCCTTTCTGTTTCTCAGTGTCGCTTTGTTGCTAGGCTTGTATGACTTTCTAAGCTTCTGTGTTGCAGGATCGTTGTCGTGTTGGACTCCATGATAAAAGTTTTCACTTTTACCCACAACCCTCATCAGCTGCATGTCTTCGAAACCTGCTACAACCCTAAAGGTGACAAATGATAAAGATATGCAAGATTATTAAATAGTAGCCAAGTTACTTTTGAATTTGAATACGTTTGAATGTCTCTTATTTATTGACCTATGTATGCCTGAAATGTAGATGCCTTTCTCTCCTCACGTATAGGACTGTGATAGGAGCATAGGCGTGGATTGTAACAAATATTTACAGTCGTCTGTACTCTGCCCTGGGTTCACAGCTATGTGAAAAAGGAGATTACGTTGGTTAGACAAGCTGTACTGATACATTTTATCTGCAGTAGACTCCTGTGAGCACTGGCACTCAGCATGTTGGTGCCATTCACAGTTAGTGTTAGAAAGCTGTTTCACTTGTTGCACCTGTGGTTCTCCTAGTTGAATGGAATGGTTTCCACTCCCCAAATATTATTATTACAGTTCCTATACCAGCTTCCAGCCTTTGCTGTTCTTTCAGAGGTCCATGCAAGCACTTCTGCTTTATCAATCTTTACTGACATCATTAAAGTAAATTAATAAATAAATTCACAAAATTCTATAACTTTTTGCTTCAGGGTCTACTTAAGAGGATATTCTGGAAAAAGTGCAGTCGGATGAAAGTGTATTTAAATGTATTAATGTATGAAGTTAGTTGAATGCTAACACCATATTTTACAAATGGTGTGTTTGTTGGATATAATTTGTGACAGTCATCTTATTGGTGTTTTCTCAAATTGATTTTTAAAGTAATTATTAATCTAGAAAATTGTTAATGTAGTCAATATAACTAAATTGTTCATCTACCCTTCAAGCTTTTAAGTCTGAATAGTAATATTGAAAAAAGAGTGTTCTATAATTTACATACAGGAGTAGCTTTTTATTTTCATTTCACTTACCCTTTAAAATAACTAAATTCAGAGAGCCTGATGGGCAGATAGAAGCCCCCTATGGAGGGTGATGGATATCCACTTACATTTATCAAACGCTCTGAGCAGGAGAAAAACCAAAACCATTTCTTTTTGGTCGTAGTTCTCATTTAAGGACAGGTTACCTGCATTTTGTGCTTACTCCAGTTATATGGCATATCTAGTGTTTCATGCCTGAAGTACATTTCATATATTTGATAAAATAGTTGCTTACATTTTGTGGTAAACATGTAGATTTGTACTCCCTGTATGTAAGTAACCTTGGGAAATATACTTTTATTTTAAGTCCGTAGGAGCCTAGTGACATGAGCTGCTTCTGTGCGGTGCATTGTGAGCCATCTGTAGGCTATTTTATTAGATTTTGATAAACATTCATCTAATCCAGAATAATCCTCTCCTCAGGTCTGTGCGTCTTGTGTCCAAACAGCAACAACTCCTTCCTGGCCTTCCCCGGGGCTCACACAGGCCATGTGCAGATCGTAGACCTGGCCAGCACTGAGAAGCCGCCCGTTGACATCCCAGCACATGAGGGGGTACTGAGCTGCATCGCTTTGAACCTACAAGGGACCAGAATCGCTACTGCATCAGAGAAGGTTGTTCCTACCCATTCCAGGCTCAATCCAGCCCATCACCGGCAATGACTATTTCCAGTACTTTGCCCAGGAATCATTTGATTTGGTTCCCAGTCACGAGCATTTATTATGAATGATGCCTATTGAAAGTTCAAGGAGGTGCTGTGCACCTTATGAGCAATATTTTTTTTACCAACGTTAATTTAACCAGTCTAATATTCAGTTTAGAAGATTCAATTTACGATGTGCTTCATTTATTGGACAGGCCCGTTTTTAAGCGTTTTTAATTTAACAGAGAAGATTTTAGATCACTTGATCTAACTGATCTGTCTTTACAGGGAACTCTAATTAGAATATTTGACACATCATCTGGACATTTAATTCAGGAGCTGCGTAGAGGATCCCAGGCTGCAAATATTTACTGGTGAGTATAACAAAATATAGTAACATGTTTTTGTTCGGTCTGATCCTAGCTTTGTGTCTATATCTAGGTGGTTAGTCTGGTTGTCAGAACGCAGCATTTTCTTTTGTATGTTCACCTACATGGAAAGCCATCAGTTAAACACAATTTTGGTATACAGCAAATAGGAAGGTGTCAATTAACTCTTCTGTGATCAATCTATTTGTAGTCTTGGCAATAAGTGAATAAGTAATACCCTTTGTCTATTCTTGTAGCATAAATTTCAATGAAGACGCATCACTCATCTGTGTCTCCAGTGATCATGGGACCGTACACATCTTTGCAGCAGAGGATCCAAAGAGAAACAAACAATCCAGGTAGGGGTGGAGAGTCATACATTGTATGCCTAAGTATGGAAGTTGCATCCACTGGAATAACCTAAATCGTTCACCTCTATAGTTTATAGCAGATTGTGTAACCTGCCAATGACGAGCTCTTTGTTGAGTTGACAGAATAATTTTTGGGATTGCACTGTAGTAAGCATGGAATACATTATTATGTCTGTGTCTCATGTCAGTGACTGTCACTAACAGCTGATTGGTCAGAGAAGTTATAAGTCTTCCAGTTCTTTGCATCAGTGAGTGTGAGTACCACTGAGGCCAGTGGCTGGCTGGAGTGTCTGTGCACAGACCGAAAAAGGTGCTTGTCTAGGTTAATGCAGATGATACAAGAGATCATTGCTTAAATATGTGGCAAGTATCCTATACCTATCAATCTGGCTGTGCCAATAAACCATAAAAATAGATGTGTTCCATAGATCTACACTGTTCTTATTGATATTCTCATAAGAAACGTTGGATAACCGCACTAAGAATTAATATATTTGTATTGAAGTAAAGACCTTAATTCCAAGATTCTACAAATAAACAATCTCATGAAAGTAAGAGTGTCATACTGTAGAACCAGAAGGTGTTCCTGATATAATCAATACAAACTGGAAACAAAAAAGAGCCCAAGAAGATTAAATTACATTTATTTTTATTTAAAATTTCAATGTTCTTAGATATACATAAAAAATAGAAAGTAAAACAATTTTGCCAAAACAAACAACACGGGGAAATATACAAAACATGAGGTTAAATTATAAATAAACACACATGAAAAACAGGATTACAGGTATCCTCATCAGTAATATAGGCAAATTATCTCTTAATCGCAATTAGGTCCCGACTATTAAAATAACACAAAATAGAATATCTGCACTGTACTATATAGTTGTGCACTGTGTGTTCAAAACCATGTGGTGAGTAGTATAGCATCCTCATATAAATACTCCTTTACTTGCTTAGGGCATACTCCATACCACCATAGCCCACAGTGTACAACTATATCGATAGCTGCAGCTGTCGGAACAGTCAGTGCAAGTGACCGTTCATACATCTGCTTACAAGATAGCAGCGCCGGTACGCCCCTGTCATTTACCGCCCAACCCCACATTTATACACGTGGGAGCATCGGTATCAGCGCTGATACCATTCCGGCAGTTCATACATTGCATCTTATGGGAGTGTCAGATGTGTTGCAGAAAGCAGGTGCGTACATAGACGCTCACATTGGAAGCCATACTCAGATGGAGAAACTGCACCAAGCGGTAATGCAGCATCCACAGACCCTGACAATGGGAGTCTCAGTCCTTGCACATTGGGATGCACGGCTATGTACACCAGTGATGGGCTTTGTAGTGGCATTAAGATAAAGAAGCAGCCCCTAGCAGCTCATTTTCCTGTAACTGTAATTCTATATTTAATACAGGTTATATGTTGCTGTGTACCTTATATCATTTCATTTTATGTTTCGCTGTGTCATTTCTTTTGGGAAGACTGTTTGTTTTACTTTTTATGTATAGATAATGAAATGTACATTTTTAAATCACAAACAATGTACTGTATTCTTTTTGGATCTAGTGCCCTCTTTTGTTTGGAATACTTTTACCTCTACAAATTTGTATAAATTGATATTCCTTGCAAAAGTAACTGGTTATATATTGTTATTGGGAGGGAGGCATGAAAATGTATATTCTACTTTAATCAGTTTTTCCTTAGTAATTGTTATTACTATATCTTGTACATTCATGTCGGTAAACTTAAAAAAAAAATAAAAAAAAATTGTACACAGTAAATGTACAAACTGTCTTTTATTGCAGTTTGGCCTCTGCCAGCTTCCTTCCAAAGTACTTCAGCTCAAAGTGGAGTTTCTCCAAGTTTCAGGTTCCCTCTGGGTCGCCTTGTGTTTGTGCCTTTGGAACAGAACCGAACTCAGTCATAGGTGAGATGACCTAGAACAGTGCAAATCAATTTTGTGGCTTCTCTAATATATACAAATAAAGTTATATTCTGATTATGATCCTAGAAGGATTTAGCAGTGACCAGGATATAATTTTATTGTGGTGCACAGATAATACCTGTAACATGGATTGGAATATCTATACTGGATGTAGTTGTATGTTAGTCATGTGCTCTCTGACATATTTCTTCTTCAGTTTCCATGGGGATACCATGGGGATAATGTGGTTGGAGTGATCCAGGCACCAAACAGTTAAAGCTTTCAGCTCTCAGGATGCCTCTGGTCCTCCTCCACATATACCCCACCACAGGCATTCAGTTGTTCATTTGGTGCGGCAAGATTCAGACACACTGTTGTAACGGGATCCTAAGCTTTTATTTTCTGTTTTATTATCTGTTTTTGAGTTAGCAGTGCTGAGCGTCTGAATTTAGACGCATGTACGGCGACTCCGTCTACCTCCGCCGGGCCGCGACACCAGTAACATCTCTGGTGATTTTGGCGGGTCACGGCAGAGCTTGCTAGCAGCGATGCTGGGGCCCGGTCTGCAATCAGACACATGGAGATGTCAGGTAAGGCGATTCCTCACTTACGAGGAATTGCGCGCGGCAGTCGATGTAGTGAGGGAGCGGAGCGTCTGCGTCCTCAGTAGACCATCTTATCGTCTGATGCCGGGGATCAGCAGCAGACGCTTCTGCTGCCATGAGACCAGCGTACCTGGCTGGTTGATGCAGCTTAGGGGATGTAGGCTCTCCCCCGGCAGCTCCTCCCCAGACCCAGTTCCTTCAATTGTTTTGCGCGTCTAGGTCGCTCCTCCTACCCGCCTCGTGTATATGAGACGCTCACAGTCCACTATCGGTGCACTGCTGTAGCTGTTGGTCTTAGGTTTTGGGTCAGTCTCCCTGTTTACCTCTCCCATAGGTCAGATATATAGTGCTCTATATCCTACCAAGCATCATGTTTTGAGTGGTTGATTCAGAGCCCATTGCAACTAAATTGCATATGCATTGTATGTGACTGTTTGCTAGCTGCTGTGTTGATGGTGCCTTTTATTTCTGACTGTCAGTTATTTTTTTATTGGTCTGTTCAGCATATGGATTCAGACTCATCGGAGGAATCGGCTGATGCACAGGGTTCTTCTTCGGGGTCTTTCTACAGTGGATGTTCCTTCTTTGGTGAGAGTGGTCAAATCAATCCTAGATGTACAGAATGATGATCCAGCTTCTAGTAAGAAGGCTCCAGTGTTTATTCATAAGAAGGTAGTAAAAGCGGAGTTTCCTAGATCCGAGCAGCTCACTGAACTTACGGAGGAGGCATGGGGTGTAACGTGGATAAACGGTTTTATATTACTAAAAGATTATCATCATTGTATCCTTTCCCATCTTCTGAATGTACTAAGTGGGAAATCCCTTCTACTGTGGATGCTCATGGATACACTTAGTAGGAATGCTACGTTGCCTATTCCGTCAGCATCTTCTCTTAAGGATCCTACAGATAGGAAAATTGAAACATGTCTTAAGGCAATATTTTCATCATCTGGAGATGTTACTCGTCCAGCTATGGCTGGGGCTTGGGTAGCCAAAGCGGTTGAAGAATGGACAGGGGCATTGGAGAATTCTCTACCAGATGCTACCAGAAAACAGCTCACATATATCTCCCACATACAGGAAGCAACCTCCTATTTGGGAGGAGCTGCAATAGATGCGGGACTCTTAGCTTCTAAAGCATCAGCAGCCTCAGTGGTGGCTCGTAGGGTCCTTTGGTTAAGGTCCTGGAAAGCTGATACAGGGTCAAAGAAGGCTCTGGAATATGTACCTTTCTATGGAAATATACTTTCTTCTTCAGAGTCCATAGGGATCCACAGGGATACCATGGGGATATTATGGTTGGAAGACAAGGCACCAAACAGTTAAAGCTTTGGCTCCCAGATTGCCCTCGGTCCTCCTCCATATACACCCTGCCCCTAGCCATATGACTTCAGTTTGTTCGTTTGATGCGGCAGGATCAGACGCACCTTCGCAACGGTAAAGTTCTTAGCTTTTTATTTTATGATTTATTTTGTTTTGAGTTGGCAGTACCAAGCGTCTGTATCAAGACGCACGTACTGAGACTACATCTACCTCCGCGGGGCCGCAAGATCAGTACTTGTGCTGGTGATTTCGGCGGGTCGCGGCTGAGCTTAGCTAGCAGCAGTGCTGCGATCTGGACTGCACTGGATCCTCGGAGATGTCGGGTAAGGCGATTCGTCGCTTACAGGGAATCTTGCGCAGCATTCCTAGCTTCTGGTGTCAGAGATGCACCAGAAGCCGCTGCTGTCAGGACCAGAGATTGTCCGCGTCCTTACTACACCAGCCGGGGCTCTATCGTCTGACGCCGGGGATCAACAGCAGACACACTCTCCCCAGAAGTTTTTTTTTTTTTTTGTTCAAATCCCCCATCAGATGCGATCAAGCCCTTGGCTATTCAGGAGGCCATTCACTCCCTGCTGCAGGCAGGGGTGATCATCCTGGGTTCCTGTGTTTCAGCAAGGAAGGGGTTATTATTCCAATCTATTTTTAGTTCAGAAACCGAATGGGTCTCATCGCTCTATTCTAAATCCTAAAGCCTTCAACAAGTTTATCCTTGTACCCAAGTTTGTATGGAAACTCTTCGGTCAATTATTTTGGCAATGAAGCCTGGGGGTTTTATGGCTTCCCTGGACATTCAGGATGTGTATGTGCCTATTACGCCATCCAACCAACAAATTCTATGGTGTGCTGTCCTGCAACAACATTACCAATTTCAGGCACTACCCTTTGGTCTATCAACAGCCCCTTAGGTCTTTACCAAAATAATGGTGTAATGACTGCCTACCTCTGGCGTCAGGAAATCAGAATACTACCATATCTGGACAACCTTCTGATATTGGCACAGTCTCCAGCTGTTTTACAACACCATCTCCAACCATTGCCTGCCTACAGAAGCACGGCTGGATCATCAATTGGAAGAAATCCTCTTTCTCCAACACAGCAGCTGGTACATCTGGGGGCACTTCTGGATTCTCAGGCACAAAGGGTATTTCTGCCAGAGAACAAGATTGTGGCCCTATCATTACAAATACGCAAATTGCTATGCAAGCGAAGGGTATCCATTCGGTCAGAGGTGCAGGTCCTGGGGTCAATGGTATCCACCTTTTGACATGGTGGGATACGCTCAGTTCCATTCCAGGCCTCTGCAAAAATTGATTCTGTCCAGGTGGAATGGACAGTATAATCTAATAAGGTCCTAAAGAATCCTTCTCACTCTACAGGTTCGTTTACCTCTCTCGTGATGGCTACAAAAAGATCATCTGGACAAAGGTCGCCCATTCTGGATTTCAAATTGGGTGCTTCTCACCACGAACGCCAGTCTGCAAGGATGGGAGGCAGTGACAGGTCATCACACCTTTCAGGGAAGATTGACAAATCAGGAAAGTCATCTGCCCATAAACATTCTATAGCTTTGAGCAGTATACAAAGCACTCATCGTGGCACAGAACCTGCTCCAGGGCAGGGCAGTCCAGATCCAGTCCGACAACAGTAGCCTATCTCAATCATCAGGGATGCACGCAAAGTAATGCAGCCATGAGGGAAGTGACAAACATTCTGATTTGGGCAGAACTTCATATTCCGGCTATCTCGGCAATATTCATCCCGGGAGTTCTCAATTGGGAAGCAGACTTCCTAAGTCATCAGGACATACACGCCGGACAACACTAGCCTGCGTGGACGCACTAGCAGTAAGATGGGACTTCAAGCTGGTGTATCTCTTTCCTCCGATTTCCCTCCTCCCAAGGGTTCTCAGGAAATTCAAGCAGGAAGGCGAAACAGTAATACTGGTGGCTCCTGCTTGGTACAGACGTCATTGGTTCTTCGACATACGGAGTCTATCCATAGACAGTCCGTATCCTCTTCCTTTATGGCCGGATCTATTAGAGCAGGGCCCCTGCCTGCATCCGGTATTACCTCGTCTGTCTTCCACCTTAAGAGCCAAGGGTTTCTCCAGCTGTGATTCAAAAGATGCTTAGGGCACAAAAGCCTTCCTCTGCCCGCATCTTTACAGTTTGGCATTCTTTTGGTCCATGGTGTTCCCACAGAAAATATGACCCTAAGGTGTATAGGGTTTCCCGGGTTCTGGCTTTTCTCTAGGCTGGATTGGACCTTGGGTCTGGCCATTTTGAGAGTGTAGGTTTCTGCACTGTCAGTCTGGTTCCAGAGAAAGATTGCTTCTTTACCAGAGGTTAGAATTTTTTTCAGGGAGTTCTAAGAGTTCAGCCTAAATTTGTCCCACCACTAGCACCGTGGGATTTGTTTGGTTCTCAAGGGGCTACAAGCTCCCCCATTTGAATCTCTGGACTCTGTTGATTTGAAATGGTTGACAGTGAAGACTTTTTCTCCTCGTTCTCCCTTCTGCACGCAGTCTCTGATTTGGCAGCACTCTCCTGTCGCTTCCCATTTTTGATTTTTCACCAGGATAGAGCTGTACTCCACACAAGGAAGGGTTACCTTCCTAAGGTAGTGTCCCGTTTTCATGTGAATGAAGAGATTATGGTTCCAACTTTTCAGTCTTCAGACTTTTCTGTAGGTGCAGCCACCCTGGATGTAGTTCGTGCTCTCTGTATCTATGTGGAGTGTACAAATTCTTTTAGAAAATCAGATACTCTTTTTGTGTTATATGGGTTTCACAAACAAGGATGGCCAGCTAACAAACAGACTCTTTCTATCTCTCAGGTATATACAGGCTGATCTTCCTGTTCTAAACATGGTGACAGTACATTCTACTCGGTCTGTAGGGCCATCATGGGCGTTTAGTGTGCATGGCATCCACGTGGTCTTCTGTTCTCAGGTTCTACGCCTTTTATACTTTTGCCTCAGGATGCTTCCTTTGGGCGACGAGTTCTCCTTTCTGCTCGGGAGAGTCCCCACCCTTAGGGGAACTACTTTAGGATATCCCCATGGTATCCCTGTGGAACCTGTAGAAGAAATTAAGAGCTATGGTAGACTTACCATTGATAACTTTTTTTTTTTTCTTCGAGGTCCACAGGGCACCCACCCTGACGCGCTGCATTGGGTAATTTTTCTTTAGGTCACGGATTCCCTCATCTTGTGTGAGAGTGTTTCTGGAGTACGATTTGTTCTCCCTTCTCCTCTTTCCTTCTCCTGCCTTGGGGTTGTTTACAAAACTGAATGCCTGTGGCCGGGAGTGGGGTATATGTGGAGGAGGACCAGAGGCATCCTGGGAGCTGAAAGCTTTAACTGTTTGGTGGTTGGAATGATCCAGGCACCAATTATCTCCATGGTATCCCTGTGGACCTCAAAGAAAAAGTTATCAATGGTAAGTCTACCATAACTCTTATTTTTCTGTCATGCCTGTACATTGCCATACCCTAAAGATGTCACACACCGATAACCATTAGGCCAACACCCACTTGCAATTCTATAATCCACTCTCTTGTCAATATAAAAACATTGTGGAAGTAAGGGCAAACAATGGAACTGTATTGCATGGTGAGTTCTGAAAACAGATTACCTAGTTCATATGAAGGTACCATTAAGTTCTGTAACAGTACTTTATATAGCCATACCTTAATAATTATATTACACAAATAAAAAGAAAACCAAAGAATACAGCATTAGAGACCCTTTAATAAAGTGGTATGGGCACTTCCTTTCAGCCCATTAGCCATAGCCAACATAAAAAGCCAAAGCATGTTTTGCTGTGTCCTGTAAGAGTAAGGAGGCAGATGGAATCTGTACAAGTTGAGGATTTGCCTGGTTTTGTGGATGAGCTGTAAGTTAGTTTCATCCCCCTTGTGTTTTTGCATTGCTCTCACATATATGTATGCAGTGGTACCAGCTGTACCGCCTCTACACGATTGATGGAATTGTTAGGAGATAAACACACAAGCATGACCTATAGCCACATTCAGAGAGGACTTTTTTAAAATTTCCTTGTATTCAGCAGTAATACAACTAAAATGGAGTGTGTTGGGCGGACACTTCAGATACATGAGAAAAAAGTTTGTAATAGGACATAAGAGAATATAGGTTAATATGAATCTCTATCTGTCTCTTGCAGCCATCTGTGCAGACGGCAGCTACTACAAATTCCAGTTCAACCAGAAGGGGGAGTGCACAAGAGATGTCTACGCGCAGTTTTTAGAAATGACCGATGACAAACTCTGAGACTTTGTTTGAGAAGGAATTGGGTTCCCTCTGAAAGACTCCTTTTTGGATCTCTGCAGTAATTCAAGGGATGTTGGGTGGGGATTTCACACAAACGAAGACTTTACTGAAGAATCCCATTATAGTGTTTTAACTTTGAACAATGCAATTACTGTACTTTAACCAAGTTCTATTTTTTTTTTTTCCTCAGCAATTACAAAACTTGACATAAAATGAAAACAAAGAAAAAAATATTTTAAACTTAACAAAGAGCCAGTGGCTTGTCCTTAATTTTTCTTTTCCTGCCACCGACTGCATTGATTGAAGGAAATTAACACACTAGTTATTGCCGTTATTTCCGTTTTCCATATTCTTTTTGTATAACCCATTGGTCTCAGTGAGATATACACCACATTATTGGTGGCGAGCCAGATGTTTGCACATGGTTCTTATTATACCTAGATGCTAATATACTAGTTTGTACTCTTGAGGGTTCACTTGATTCCTCTACTGTATTCCCGAAGATTTGTGACCGTTTGTCAATGTTACACTAACCCGGCACATTTCAGCATTGACAAACCAACCACTAATGGTGTTCTGCCGATGTGAAAAGGCCCTAGCAGTAGATGTTATACACTAGAGGGCTGGGGAAAGCAGTTTCGTCATCTTACAGCCAGGCCTGGGCTGATGGATAATTTGCATCATCGTTGGCTGATAAACTTAAAAAAAATATTAAAAAAAATAGACATATAATTTAACATGAAGTAAGTGGTTTAATACCTGGCTGAAGCTTTCTGTATTTAATATACCCGATCCCCAGTATATAATGAGACTCTGCTTTATACCACTCATTTAAAATTAAATCATGACTGAAGTAAGGCTTTTTGTCTTTTTAAAGACCCCTGACATTAGGTTACTACATTTTTAGGTAGTTTTTGGAGTGTAGGTTTCTGCATGTGGCTTAGTGCAATTAATCATGACTTTGGTTTTGTTTTGCACACCTGTTTGTAAGATATGTTAATGCTTTTTAATAAAATGACCAAATGATGTGCAATCATTTATTGAAGATGACCTGTATCGCTGCTGCTCTTACAGCATGCGATAGGCAATGGCTTACGCACACTTGGATAACATTTCTCACATACTAGATACTTAACATTTGTAGTAGTCATAAAATCTCCATCCAGATCATTTCATCAGGTGATATGGTCTAATACATTCAGAGGGAAATTTTATCAGCCCTCCTAAAGAGAACAATTGGAGGTGTTACCCAAGGACCAATCCGGTTCTAGCTATATCTTTTTTTAGACTGTACTAGATGATAGCTATAGTCTGGTTTGCGGATATGAGGGAGATTTAGCAAACCTTCTAAGGCAGATTTCCAAAGACCGCCATTACAGTCCAGGTTTTAAGGCTATTCATGCTTGAGACCAGATGGCTAAATAACACGTAGAGAGCTGGCCATACCATAGACTGTGTGTGATCGGCTCATGGAATGTGGCTGTAATGTTTATCACCCGTATACAGAAAAGTAATGGCAGAAGTATAAAATGAAAGATGGCTACTGAATAGTGAAAGTTCATTTCAATGCTCTTTTCCGTGGAATGTGAAACAGGGTTTTATCTAGCTGAACTTTGACTGCTGTAAATTTGTTTTTTTAAGATAAATGATTGGTGTGGTCTTTCACACGTCAATGATAGAAAGGGGCAGGATAGATTAAGGGCCGAATTCAGTTAGCCCCATTAATTTACCGGGGGGGGGGGGGGGAGGAGTAGGGCCATTAGCCACGGGCCTGGGGCTATTCATTTTCAGCCCCTTTTTCACCCGAGCCCTTTTTAATGCTTGTTAAAGTAATGCTTTAACGGGTGTTCACATACAAGTCTGTGAACTTATCATGGATTCTATGTGTTAACAAGGCCTTTTAACCCATTAATATGCTCTTTAACGTGGATTTCTTTTCGGGTTGAGTGCAGCCTGTGAGAGCTGCCTTCAGGTCTTATTTAATTGCCCCGGGGGATCTATTAGCTGCTGTAATTTACCGTGGGCTAACTGAATTCTCCCTAAGGAGCCATCAAAGATGGGAAGAGGGTGCCATCTCCTCCAGTGTGCGACTCTGCAGTGGAACTTGCTTGGCAATTCTCTAACCTGTTGTAGTATATACCAGGAAATAGAAAAAAACAAAAACTTATTTTCTAGTAAAGCACATTTCTACTTCAGGGTCCACAGGGTTGACCTTGGGGTATAGGTTGGGGACCAAATCCGGGCACCACGCAGTTAAAGCTTTCAGCTCCCAGGATGCACTGGGTCCACTCTCCCTGTAACACTGCCCCAAACCAGAGGCACCTCAGTTTAAGTTGGTGCCCGGCCGGAGTCGGGTCACCGTTAACGCAGGGGGGGCTGATTAGCAGCCCCTAAGCTTGTTTTTATTGAGAGTTTTTAGTTTTATTTTACTTTTAAAACTCGTCAGAGCAGCAGCGTTGGACGTCCAAGCTGCCGCTCCTCCACCCCGCCGGCGCTGCAACGCCAGTACAGATCTGGGGATTTCGGTGGGACCCCAGAGTCGGTGCTAGCCAGGCGGCTCTGCGGGCGCCCAGGACTGCTGCTGGATCGACAGGGACAGGTAAGGTCACGGATCACTGCTTGCAGTGATCCGCGTATTTATGCAGTCTCTTGCCTCCGGTTGTTGGGGACACACCAGAGGCGTTATCCTATCAGGAGGCATACTCTGCGTGTCCACTAGACCACCAGGGACTTAACGTTCGGCAGCGGGAGCCGGCATCCCGGGGGTTAATAGCCGGCCAGGGGAGGCAGCCTTCCGTTACAACGGCTCCTCCGTTCAGCGCGCCCTTCCAGCGTTAGGTCTGGCCTCCCTGAGCTGCTTCCTCCGTGGGCCTCGCTTCCTCTGAGGTCTCCGGGTGGCCATTTTAATTCTGTGGTGCGGCAGCAGATCTCCTAGGATGACAGTTGGTCCAGTCCCCCTGCGTACCTCACCATTTGGGTGAGTGTACACAGCGCTATAGCCTTCCCAGACACTGAATCTGGGCAGTTGAATGTAGTGCCATTTGCAGAATATTATATGTAATGTTTATGTATATATATTCCTGCATTGCATGTGACGTATGCTAGTGCTGACTGTCTGTGCTGTATTCTCTAACCTGCCAGTGTATATCTATCCCTTTTCTTTACAATCTGCCCTTATACGGGTGTACCTAAGGTGGTTTTGAGACCTCACACACATATATATATATACACACACATACATGTCAATATTTGTGAGGTTGGTCACATACTGTTGCGTGCTGCACGTTGCCATATTTTAGATGGAATTGTGTGTTGCATACGCTGATAATGGGTCCCTGCAGCTAATCTTAGCCACAGTCAGGACCAGTATAGCACTGCTTAATATTTCCACAATGATTGTTAGTCACATATGTCTGACCAGGAAATACAATAAGATACTGCACCCATTTTGGATATCCTGCAAGTCATGTGTTACAGGTTTGAGTACGGAGGATTTGACCCAGGAAGGGTTATGTATAAGGTGCCATCAGGTGCCAGGCCCCTTACAGGACCCCCTTGGGCGGTTTATTTCTCAAGACCCTGGCCTCCATTGCGGATCGCCTGACAGCCCCCATAGTTGTAATTCACTTGGGGTTACTTCAACATGCTACCCTTCCCTCTCAGGGTATCTCGCGGTTCTTGCGGTTTACCCCTGTGACACAGACTATTGCTCCTCACAGTGCATGCCTCAGGTACCACAACAGTCTGTCATTTCCCTTGCAGGGATTACCACAACAGCCACCCTTGTGGATGTTGTTTCTAAGAAACACAGCATGGCGTAATGCTGTCTAACACAGATAGTCAGCCAAGGGTGAACTGGATGATGTATCGGACTCCTATCCCTTTCACACGAGGGGGAGCCTAAATCAAGTATTATTATGCCTGCTTGGGTGCTGGCGGTCAAGTCCATCCTAGTTATAGAGGATGTCGAACCTACACCTAAATCAAATCACCCTCAATTTAAGCATTAAAGTGTTTTCCCCTTCTCTGACCAGTGGGTGGATCACATGGCGGGGGTCTGGCAATCGCCAGATAAGAGGTATCACAAAAGCGTTTGGCCTCATGTTTCCCATTCCCTGAGGGTCATTGCAAGTAATAGGAATCACCTCCTGGGGTGGATTTTCATGTTACTCGTCTGATTTAAGAGCGCTACTACGCCTCCCATCCCTGCCCGGATGTATTCTACGGATCGGTAGGTGGTAACTTGGCCTGAAATCAATATACTCGCTTTCAGGGGCTGTTGCCCATCCAACCATGGCTATCGCATGGGTGGCTAATGCTATGGAGTGCTGGGCTGATGCATTTGTTGAGCTTTTTCCCTCAAAATCTTCTGGGGATCAGATGCCTTTTATTGATCACATTCAAAATGCAGTTTCATATGTTGGAGTAACAACATTGGATGCCAGTCTCCTAACCTTCAGGGTTTCTGCTGCGACTGTATCCGCCGCCATACCCTATGGCTGCGCTCATGGAAGGCAGAGGTGGACTCCCAAGATAGGCCTTCAAATGGATACCCTATATTGGGGAGATCTTGTTTGGTCCTGACCTTGACAAGTTTGTAGCACCATTGGCAGTTTCACTAACGGCAAATTTCCGCCTTCAGCTACTCCCACTACAAGGCCTCGGACTAAGTCTGTTAAGTCTTTTGGACCTCAGGGACAGCCTAACGGCCAGTCTTTTCCTAGGCTGTCGGCCTCCACGAGGGCCGCCATACCCGGTGCTGAGCAGACCTGGACATCCAGACGCCCTGCTTCTAAACCTAAGGATAAACCTTTGGCCTGACTGGACAGGTCTTCATCTGGGGGATCCCAGAGTGAGATAACGACTTTATCAGTTCGCCCAGTGCTGGTGTCAAGTCACCACGGATGCTTGGGAAAGAGTTGAAGTCTCTCACGGGTACACACTCTCATTGCTCAGACTGCCTCCCCACATATTTTGCTACACAGGCCCTTCTTCAGACCCGAACAAGGCCTTACAAATCCAGAACGCTATCCAGTCCTTGCGGTAAGCAGGGGTAATTATGCCAGCCCCACTATCTCAGCGAGGGACTAGTTATTCTACTTTTTCTGGTGCAGAGGCCGAATGGTCTTCATTAGCCTATCCTCTATCTCAAATCCCTGAACCAATTCCTAAAGGTGCCTCGGTTCAGGAGAGAACCCCTACGCTCCATCATCCGAACTATGGAACCTGGGGACTTTATGGTATCACTGGCTATTCAGGACACATACCTACGGGTACCTATAGAGTTCTCTCATCAGCGTTAGCTCAGGTTTGCTGTACCACAGCAACACTTCCAATATTCGGGCTCTGCCCTTTGGACTGTCCACAGCTCCACCGGGGTTTACCAGATTTATGGCTCTTATGACAGCCCATCTGTTCAGGGTATCCGACTGCTCCTGTATCTGGACGGCCTCCTGCTCTTAGCAGGATCACCAAGGTACTTTAACCATTCGTGCTTGTGAAGAAAGCAATGGTTAACTGGAAATGGCTTTAATCAACTGGGAAAAAGTCCTCTGCATCCCTCACAGGGTATGATTCATCTGGGAGCCCTGCTGGATTCTCAGAATCGGAGAATCCTTCTGACAAAAAACAAGATCTACACTCTCCAACTACGAGTGCGCGGATGTCTCCACAGTCGACAAGTATCATTACACTCTGTAATGCAGGTTCTGAAATCCAGGGTGTCTACCTTCGGAAGGGTGGAATATGCTCAGATCCATTCCAGGCCTTTGCAAAAACTAATCCTCTCCAGATGGAACGGGTTTCTCCATTGGATCACTGTTCAGATGATGATTCTCTCTCCGGAAGTGCGTCTGTCTCTATCTGGGTGGCTATGGCCATCTCATCTAGGGTACTCTTTACAACAGACGCCAGTCTCCGGTCCGCACTCCTTTCTGGGCAGTTGGATGTCTGTCGATTCCACCCTGCCAATCAACTTATTGGAACTTCAAGCTGTCTTGGGCCCTCGCTCTGGCCTAACACATACTTCACGGTAAACCTGTAAAGGTTCAGTCCAACAATGTCACAACAGTGGCTTACATCTAGGAGACACTCGTAGTTGGGCAGCAATGACAGAAGTGTCACACATTCTGACATAGCCGAAGATTCTCCTCCCGGCCATCTCTGCAGTGTTCATTCCGAAGTTCTCCATTGGGAAGCGGACTTCCTTAGCCATCACAACGTGCATTCCGGGGACTGGTCTCTTCTCCAAGAGAGGTTTCAACTTCTAGTGAGCAGAGGGGGCCTCCCAGAGGTGGTCCTCATGGCCTCCTGACTATCACACACTGCCGGTGTTAGGGTCCAGAACTAGAGGTACTGAAGCAACCTTCGGTGACGCGTTGTCAGAGAAGTGGACCTTCAAATTTGTGTACCTGTTTCCTCCGGTCTCCCTCCTCGAGTTCTTCGGAAGTTCAATTGAGACGGAGGTACTGTCCTGCTGGTGGCTCCAGATTGACCCAGACGTCACTGGTACTTAGATTTTCGGAGTCCCTCCATCGACACTCCGTTCCTGCTGCCTCAATATCTGGACCTGTTGTCTCAGGGTTCTTGCCTTTCCCTGGACCGTTTGTCTTTGACTGCGTCCTTACTGTGGTCCTAAGGCTTCTCTGGCTCTGTCATCATCGGGATGTTTAGAGCGTGTAGGCCAGCTTTTGCTGGGATCTACCACAGAATGTGGCATACATATTTCTTATGGTATCGTACATGCAGCTACGATCCTCAGATGTTTAGGATTTCCAGAAGTTCTGGCATTTCTTCCAGCTGGCTTGGGTCTAGCCCTCCACCTGGCCTCCCTGAAAGTGCGGGTTTCTGCACTGTCCAAATGGTTCGTATGTGGAATTGCGCCACTTTTGGGTATCCAGACCCTCCTTTAGGGTGTTTTCTGGATTCTACCTCCCTTTATCCCCCCTAGGGGCTCCTTGGGTTTTGGCAGTGGTTCTTCGTGCACTCCTGGGGCCTCCATTTGAACTAGTTTTGATAGCCCTTAAGCGGTTTATGGCTTAGACTCTTTCTTATGGCGTTTGCATCTGCCAGGAGAGTGTCGGAATTGGGAGTGTTCTCATGTGGCTCCCTCTTCTAGATATTTCACCAAGACAGGGTTGTGAGTCGCGCTTGCCCTGTGTCTTCCTAAAGTGGTTTTTAAGTTCCATATTATTCAGGAACTTATTGTATTGACATTTCAGTCTCCAGCTCTCTTGGCTGGGGAGGCCTCATTGACTGTGGTCCGTTCAAGTTCCTTCAGGAAATCAGACTCCTTATTTGTGGTCTATGGATTTCACAGGAAAGGATGGCCAGCCAATAAACAGACATTGGCTGGATGGCTTTGTATGACTATCTCAGGGGCCTACACATAGGAAGGCCTTTTTGTTTCTGTTGATGCTTATTCTACTCGGGCTGTGGGCCCCTCGCTGTGGCACCTCGGCTGTTCTTCCTTGCAAGGTGGCCACGCGATCTTCTGTCCAGACCGTTGTAAGGTTCTATGCATTGGAATCCTTTGCCTCTCAGGATGCTTCCTTTGGGCGACGGATTCTCCTCTCAGGACAGGAGCGTCTCCACCCTTATCAGGACTGCTTTGGGACATCCCCAAGGTCAACCCTGTGGATCCCCTATGGACCCTGAAGTAGAAAACACGAGATATGGTAAGAACTTACCATAGTTATGTTTCTGCGCAGTCCACAGGGCGTCCGCCATGACGTACCTGGCTTCATATGGGCTGTGTGGCTGGTCACCGGTTTCCCGTCTCCTTTACTGTGAGTATGGTTCTTGAGTGTTCTAGTCTTCTCTCTTTCTTTCCTCCTCCGGCCTTTGGCTACTTACAAACTGAGGTGCTCCTGGCTTGGGGGTGGGGTTATAAGGAGAGTGGACCCAGTACATCCTGGGAGCTGAAAGCTTTAACTGCGTGGTGCCCGGATTTGGTACCCAACCTATACCCCAAGGTCAACCCTGTGGACTTCGTAGAAACAGAGATAACAAGAGATAAGGTAAGTTCTTACCTTTGTTATCAGGTTAAAAGAGAAGTTACATTTAGTAGGTATCCTCAAAGGGATAGAATTGTGATATTTTCTCCTGTATGGTGTGTATTAACTACTTCAGAGCACCCATCTCACATAAAAATTGTTTTGACAGTACAAATGATCTATAAGCATAAGGGTAGTGTGAGATTTACTGATATACTTAGTGCTATAGGTATCCTTTCTTTCTGCATTACTGGTCTTGAGGTGATGACTGTCTTCCAATGCTGTAAATGAAGAGACAAAGCTTAGAAAGTGGTGAATCACAATGTAAAAGAAAAAAAACTTCTTGACCTGAAATGCTTCTCACTGAATATTCAAACTATCTAGATACTTAGTATGGCAATAAAGTTAGTGCTACCGGTACCTAATAAGCTGTATCCCACAATGTGGGTGCTATCCTTGGATGTAGGAGACTGGTTATATACCCTAATCACCCTCATAGACAGAGCAGTGGCGGATCGACTTTACTTTTATGGGGGGGTGGGGGGGCGGCGGGCGACTCCCTTCTGTATTCATTACAAAGGCTTCCCCCAGCCCATCATGTGCACCAGACCCTCCCTCCCAACCCAACTGATATACTTCACAGAGACAGACTGACAGCACTCTTCTGAAAAAGTGACAGGCGGGACCAGACCACCCCCAAATAATAATTTGTTGCACAGAGGCTCCCTCCAGCCCCACATGTGCACCAGACCCCACCCCCACTAAAATGCTCCACAAATACTCTCAGAACTCTTCTGAAAACATGACAGTAGGGCCGGTGCTAGTGTGTTTGGCACCCCCTGCAACCTATAAATGTGCACCCTCCTTCAAATTGGAGAGGCAGTGGGTAACATTGGGCAGAGGCAGTAGGGGACACGAAGTGGGTGACACTGGGAAAAGGCGGTGGGTGACACTGGTGAGAGGCAGTAGGTGACAGTAAATAGGTGACAGGCAGTGGGTGACACTGCAGCGAGGCAGTGGTCAATGCTGGGGAGAGGAAGTGGCTGACTAGGAGAGGCAGTGGGTGACAGAGGATGACGGGGAGAGACAGTGGGTAACAGGGAGAGGGTGTGACAGAGAGAGGCAGTGGGTGATGTCAGTAGGTGAAAGGCAGTGGGGTGACAGAGTGTGATGGGGAGATAGTGACACCAAGGAGAATCAGAGGATGAGGCAGTGGATGAGGTAAAAAGATAATGGGAGGTAGTGGGTGACAGGAAGATGCAGAGGGTGTCAGGAAAGAGTGATGGGTAGAGGCAGTGGGCGACCCCAGGGGAACACTAGGCTGAATGAGGGGGGACACCGACAAGACTGTCTGGGTGTTCTTGCCGAGGGGCAGTAAGATGGGGCGATGGGGGCGTGAAGGGAGGAGACACTGGCAGGATGGGAGTCACTGCAATGAGGGGGTCAGTCAGATAGTGGGGAACACTGGGCTGGATGGGGGTCACATTCTGGATAGGGAGACTGGGAAGGGGCAGTGATATAGGAGTGGGAGGTGGCAACACTAGCCTGAATGAGGGGGGATCACTGTGACTGGCTGGGGGTTTTAGGTATGGGGCAGTGGGCTGGTTGGGGAGTGTCAGGCAGCAACAGTTGGTGATTGGCTGGGCTGAGAGTATAGAAGGCGGAGCCTCACTCCAGCTCCGTTTCAGCTTAGGGGCAGAGGCAGACACAGCTCATTGCCTGGCTGCCATACAATTTGACAGCGCAGGCTCAGGCACAGAGAGGGGGGGGAGGGGGCGAGGGGAACAAGATCGGCGGTGCTGGTGGTGGTGAGGAACCGCTTAGCCAGGCAGGCTCAGCCCACTGCCTGGGTGTCATGTCATTTAAGGTTCAGCGCAGCAGGAGGATATGAGGAGAGGAAGGGCCAGGAGAGGGATCAGCAAGGGGTGGGAGTATGTATAAAGAGCCGCTCAGACTCAATCAGCTGCACTTCTCAGGCTGCTGCTGTCTGTCATAGCATTTGACAGGTGCTACTTGATCTGCTGAGCGGGTTCCCCTGGCATTGTGCGACAGGCAGGAGAAGAGTAAGACCCGACCACATTGTCAGCCCATGCAAGGAGGACAGGGGTTGCCAGTCTGCTGATTAAAATGATATGCAGCTTCAATATTCTGTGTGCAACTGTATTTGTATATTTATTAGTGTCACAGCTGCTGATGCTGTAACGTAGCATTTGGCGTGCAGATACACCTGCAGTAGCACACAGAATATAGGCATGCCATATAACATTGTAATCAGCAGAAGCTGCTTGTGCATCCCATTCACATTGCTGTGTAAATAAGATGCATTTGAAAGTAAAAAGTTGCATAAAAAGATGCTCAGCGCTACCAAATTGCATGGCGCTCACGTGTTATGCTTAACATGACTTGTAGCAGACAGAGGTAAAATGTATGTGGACACATCTGTAATAAGATATGACAAAGCAAGAACTCTGCAGCCACTACAAGCATACAAGGTGCGTGATTTAGTGTGCTGCGTTGGTTTGTGTGACTATGTACTTATGTGCTGCCATAGAAGTTGGATTTTTCTTCTTTGTAAGTAATGCCAAAACAGAGGCACATTTTAAGCCTACTAAATGAAGGAATGATTGTGTAAGCACATACATAAAACAGGATATTGTATTTAGCATTGAAGGCACATTCCAAAGAGACCAAATTCAGAAGATTAAAAAAAAAAAAAAAAAAAAAAGAAGTCTTGTCAACAGCTAAATTTGTGTCATTAAATGTTATTTATTTCCCTTGTAACTTCAGTTCTGACATTTCTATTAATGTGCAATGGGTGTCTGACATTAGTCACATGTTCTAGTCAAGTTTAATTGAAAAACCCCAGGGGCTTTATTCAGCAATTTGAGAATTTTTTTTTCAATTTCAACATTTAACAATGCGTAAGTTGGTACATATAGTAGTCTAAAGTTAATATAAACATGTCCCCTGGAAAGTGGCAAAGGCAGCCTCCTGGAGGGGGTCTGAGCTACATCAGCCCAGACCCTCGTGCAGGGGCAAATTGGCCATAGGGCTCTCCAGGAAGATTCCTAGTGGGCTGATGCGCCTGTCGGCCAGGTTTTTAATTTTTCTCGCTGGTGCCTGTTAGGTGAGCAGCTGGCATGGGGCTCTATGATAATACTTGGGTGCATCCAGCAGCAGCTCCAATTGTGCTTATGCACGCTGTGGAAGTTGGATCCTGGCTGCCACTGCAAGCAGCTGTGGAGCAGGCACAAAATTTCACAGAGATATACACTAAAAGACTGCTCCCAGGATGGGTTGTACCATGCTGCACATAAAGGGGATGTTACAAAGGGTTAATTCCTGGCTTCCAAGCAGCTGCCTGATTGCGAGATGACTGAGTCTGAACGCGGTCTTCAAGGCTCCCTAACAGTTTAAGTTTTAGAGAGATCCTTGGTTGTGCACAGGTGACTTAATTAGTACCTCAGTAAATTTGGTTTTACCACCTGCGCTCAACCATGAATTTCGCTAAATTCAGTCCTGTTGGGGAGCCCTGAGGATCGAGTTTGGGAACCTCTGGTGTACAGTCATGGCCCAAAGGTTTGAGAATGACTGAAGTATTGGTTTTCACAAAGTTTGCCGCTTCAGTGTTTTTAGACCTTTTTGTCAGATGTTACTATGGTATACTGAAGTAAAATGACAAGTATTTCATAAGTGTCAAAGGCTTTTATTGAACATTACATAAAGTTTATGCAAAAAGTCAATATTTGCAGTGTTGACCCTTCTTTTTCAAGACCTCTGCAGTTCTCCCTGGCATGCTGTCATTCAACTTCTGGGCCACATACTGACTGATGGCCGCCCATTCTTGCCTAATCAATGCTTGGAGTTTGTCAGAATTTGTGGGGTTTTGTTTGTCCACCGGCTCTTGAGGATTGACCACAAGTTCTCAATGGGATTAAGGGTCTGGGGAGTTTCCTGGCCAAGGATCCAAAATTTCGATGTTTTGTTCCCCAAGCCACTTAGTTATCACTTTTGCCTTATGGCAAGGTGCTCCATCATGCTGGAAAAGGCATTGTTCGTCACCAAACTGTTCTTGGATGGTTGGGAGAAGTTGCTCTTGGAGGATGTTTTGGTACCATTCTTTATTCATGGCTGTGTTCTTAGGCAAAATTGTGAGTACTCCCTTGGCTGAGAAGCAACCCACACATGAATTGTCTCAGGATAAGTGATAACCAAGTGGCTTGGGGAACAAAACATTGACATTTTGGGTCCATGGCCAGGAAACTCCCCAGACCTTAATCCCATTGAGAACTTGTGGTGAATCCTCAAGAGCCGGTGGACAAACAAAACCCCATAAACTCTAAGCATTGATTAGGCAAGAATGGGTGGCCATCACTCAGTATGTGGCCCAGATGTTGATTGACTGCATGCCAGGGCAAATTGCAGAGATCTTGAAGAAGACGGGTCAGCACTGCAAATATTGACTCTTTGCATAAACTTAATGTAACTGTCAATAAAAGCCTTTGACACTTATGAAATGCTTGTAATTTTACCTTAGTATAAAATAGTAACATCTGACAAAAGGTCTAAAAACACTGAAGCAGCAGACTTTGTAAAAACCAATACTTGTATCATTCTCAAACCTTTGGGCCATCGCTGTAGTGAGCGGTGTCATGTCTGTCATACAGAGGTCAAATAGAAGGGAGTGACTTACAAACATGTGGCTAGGAACCCCCATCAGGGAAGGCTGGGTGGAACACGCCGGTGCAGGCTCTCTGGCTGTGGAAGGAGATGTGCAACATGAGGAGAAGCAAGGTGATGGTCCTGTCCACCTCTCTGTGCTCCTTCATACTTGTCATATTCTACTTCCAGAGCAGCCTGAACGTGGGTAAGCATCCCCCCCGTTTGACTCCTTAAAGGTGTGTGATGGGGGTTGGGTGTTACTGCAGGGAGCAGAGGCATGTAGAATGTAAGCTGTGCTGGTCAGTAACCATCCATTCTGCTATTACACCTATTCAGCACAATTCATTTTTATTTTATTGGAGCTTTTGCTGCAGTACATAGGATTGTGTGTGTGTGTGTGTGTGTGTGTGTGTGTCTCACAGTCAGTCACTGAGCTTAAGCTCTTTGGCCCAGGACAGATCCTACTCCCCTTGTGCTAGAATTGTCACTACCCTATTTCTGTATATGGATTCTTTATTATCTGGTTCCTGCTACCCTTTGAAATGACTTTTATATTACAACTGCTCAGGCTGTCCCTATTCCCTCTCTAGCCAATAACTGATTAATCTACTGTATGGAGGTCACTGGGATGCATGTTTTTTTGTTTGTCAGTAACTGGGATGCATTATGTACTGTATAGTGGCCACTGGGATGGTCTTTGTACTGTATGCATACCTCCCAATTTTTGAAGGGCAGGCCCATTTTCTTGGCCCTGTCCCACCACCCCATTTGGGAGGTATGGTGTTCACTGAGATGCTGTTGGTACTTTGGCTAATTGTCTGCTAATCCCACCAACATTGCTTTTGACCATGGTTATATAGGGCAATTATTAGATATTTTAAAGGGCCATTTTAAATTCCCAATCCACCCCTATATAAGTGTAAATGTTGATAGTGATGACTGCATTGCAACTGTGAGAAACACCCTTTTATTAAAATGTAGTAAACAGCAGGAGCAGTGTGTAACAAGTCTTTTTACACTGCAAGTAATACTTGGTTTTCAGCAATAAAGACTGCTTCATGCACAGAAAACCTGCTCATATATTTAGAAGTGTTTTTTTAAACATGCATCTGTTTTGCAGAGCAAGTCTGATGCTCCAAACAACTGGGGTACGTAGTAGCTGCAGAGTCCGGCCATTAACTTCAGTACATATTGTGCACTACAGTAACATTTTTACCATTTTCTGTACGGTCCATGAAGCCAGACCTCCAGCAGCAATACAGTCTCATCTCAGCCAGCTACAGCAAAGGGAGGGGTGTAGCAGCCTGCATTTTGCAGATACACACACAGTGAATAGGCAGGAGGTGTAAAAAAAAATAAAAATAATATATATATATTTTTTTTTTTTCCCACACAAATGGCGATTACATTTTAAGCTGAATAAGGGGTTAATATATCAAGCAGTGAAAAGTAAAGCAAAATAGCCCATAGCAACCAATCAGCTCCCACCTGTCATTCTATAGCCTGTACTTGAGAAACGCTACATCAACACCAGTTGGTTGCTATGAGCGACTTCTTCAGCTTTTCAGTTTGATACATCAACCCCTAAGACTGCTAAACAGTTCATACATTCATCTTAACAGCACAGAAACATGGTTATATGTCAAACTAAATAATTCTGTTGTAGTTGCAGGTTCCATATCAATATGAGAAGGCCTAAAGATTGAACTTTAGCCAAAAGCCTTAAGGTTTAAATCAGTGAATAGTACAGTCTGATTACAGCTTGTGATTTATAGTAGAAAAACATTCACCCAGTTGCAGTAGAAATAATTCAACTTTACAGCATAAACCTGAACTATTCCTTAAACATATTTCAGCTAATTAGATATCTATCTCTAAAGTACCCAGTGTTGCTCTGATTTAAATTGTTAAGTTTCATTATGTTATCCAAATCCATCCAGCGGAAGGCCCAGAACAGACTCCCCGAGTCAAAGTTCTGTTCAGTGTACACCAACGGGAGGTCTGACCAGGACCCTAAGCTACTCAGAGAAATGCAGCACTGCCAGAAGTACAAATATCTGACAGAAAAAGAGTCAGATTTACAACATCCCTCAAAGGACCGGACATCAATCCTACCACAGATGATTGTTTATAATGATGATTTCTTCAAAGAACTTGAACAGGACCTTTCTATAGATAGTTATGTCACTCCTGGATGTATGATCATTCATGCCTTGTGCGTATATCAAAGCGAATGCACACTCAAGAGTGGTATAACTATTACATATTCCACACGTCTTATGGCAGAACTGCACAAGAAATCACTACAAGTTGTTGAAACCAAGAGGATAGATCTTTTTCCATGTTGTGCTTGTGGTTTAGTTTAGGCTTTGCAGCTTGCCCATTAAATATCACACTATGGGGTCAATTCTGCATTTATGTAAAAAAAAAAAAAATGCTGAACTATCATTTCCACATTTTTTTTTTTTTTTTTAAAATGTAAATCCTCTATTCATCAAAGGGATAATGGAGAAGATAATTATCTTCAATAATTCCCATATTGCAGAGAATCGCACTGTAGGAATCAGCCATTGATCTCTACCGTGTTATAATGCTTTTTGCTATTCAGCAAAGGAAAAAGTTGGACTTACCCTCAGCGGTCAACGCAACGCAGAGAGAGACTATTCGCAAGCACATGACTGCGCAGAAGCACAAAGTATTGTTTTAGGAAATCATGCCTTCTGTAACATCGCAGGGACAGCGTGTTACCGCAACCGCAGTCACTGCATTAAAAAAATTGCTGAATAGCAGCAATAAAGTTTAATAATCAATTTAAAAAAATGATGTTGCCTGATAATATTTGGGGCAACATCATCACTGTTACTGAATAGACCCCTATGAAATGCTTGCAAAACATTAAGCTAAGTTGCATGATAAATCTTTGTGAAGTCTCATTAGATAAATTTTGCATTCCTGCTCTACAGTAACCCTCAATGTTTTTTTTGCATACTTGTGTAGTCACTGTGTCCATTATAGCCCATAGACACTTAATACTTTTAAACCTCACGCAATAGTGTTTCAATTACTAAGCACATAAATGTTGCAGATCACCCCCTATGAATCAAGTTGCTGCACAGTAGGCAAACATTTGTGTAGTATACTGTAGCCCTTATGGCATTATGTGTAACCTGACCAAACAAAAAACAGACATGGACAGTAAAGGTACTACAAAGCAGGAAACAGTTATTTCCTGTATTCCCAGCCTTTGGTGTACACCAGTGCTGTCAAACTCAGGCCCTCCAGCTGCTATGGGACTACATATCCCAGCATGCCCTGCCACAGTTTTAGCATGCCCTAATAGCAAAACTCTGGCAATGTATGCTGGGACGTCTAGTTCCACTGCAGCTGAAGGGCCTGAGTTTAACACCACTGGTGTACACAGTATATTAACTTCATACCCTTGTGGTTTGGGCAAAATATTAGAGTTCAGTTTGTAGGAGTTTTCAGAATGGTTTCCTCTACACACCCACACAGAGCAGACTCTTCCCAAAAAAATATTTAAGGGTTTTCTTGAATGCAATTACTAGGTTCTCTTGGCATTCCAAAATCATTAATACCTTTCCATTATGTGTCTATCCATGGACTTCAAGGAAAACATCTACAAAAGTACAAAACAAAACCTACTATAAAACAATACAAATGCAGACAAATCACTAAAAATATTTATACGCTTGGGACAGTTTATAAGGAGTATGACATTTTGCATGAAGCATAAGTTAACCTGATGCCAAGCAATTGATTAGGGTATGTTAAACATGGTATAGTGAACTAACAGTGGCTAAGATACTAATATAGGAGGTAATAATTGCACAAGTTACAATATTATAGAATACACACACAAACAAAACCTTGGTACAGCTGCTTTTAAATTCAGTTGGCAGAATCCTTCATGATCAACAGCTCATCAATAAGCAGCAGTGG
This sequence comes from Taudactylus pleione, assembly GCA_031769625.1. Classification (NCBI taxonomy): domain Eukaryota; kingdom Metazoa; phylum Chordata; class Amphibia; order Anura; family Myobatrachidae; genus Taudactylus; species Taudactylus pleione. The sequence goes on along the minus strand of JAUIMM010000012.1, from coordinate 11,981,537 downwards.
TAGCACCAAGTTGGATCAACAAATGAGCACCTGACTGACCTCAATCTGGTAAGGTAATTTAGGCAACATACCACATTCCATGGTATGAGGTGTGGATTTCTCCAGACTCTCCGATGTTACTCAGCAGTACAGAAGCATCTTCTGTTATTCCATCAAGCCCCTCGTGTATGTGCCAGGTCCTGTAATCAGGTCCCAACAGCATCTGCGCTACAAATCTGCCATAGAAGTTGCTCTTCAGAAAAGCATACCTCAACCACATACAAGCTATGCAGACAACATTACGTAACAATGAGTTTCATGTAAAATATCATACTCCTAGGTTTATTGTCAAGCTTATAAATATTTGAATGGTGCCAGTAAAAAAAAAAAAAAAAAAAATTCTATAGAAAGAAAATCCTCTTTATCCGTCATCTAATCTCAGGTTTCATAGCAGGCCAGACATTGATATAAGGAAAACCAACACGTAACCATGATAGTGAGAATTAGAGTGACTGCTGCTGGAGGAGGTATCATGCAAACAGCTGGGGAAAGAAAAGTACAAACCAATTCCAAATATCAGTATCTCCTCTTTTTTTTTTTAAGCAGCACAATTGAGGCAAATCCCTGTATGACGTGTACTTCTAGCTGGAGCGCAGTGAGGGCAGCCAAAGACATAACAGAAACGAAACAGACGCTGCTGGAAATGGAGTCACAGCTCCAGTGTTGAAACCGCATCATACAGTTTATTTATGGACACTTACCCTGGACACATTTTCTTTACTATTTTTTTTTTTTATTATTATTGTTTTTTTGTTTCTTTCTTGATGTTTGGAATTTCTTTCTTTTCTAAGGGGGGACTTTAACAGCAGCCGTTGCCATTTAAACATACACAATATTAAGCAAGATATTTTTTTTGTCTCATTTTTTTTTTTTTTTTTTTAAACCTTAGAAGTAAAAGGGGAAGGGAGGAGGGTGGCAAATGGGTAAATGGGTAAATTAGGCCAGGGCACAGAGATAAGAAGGGAACCAGGAGTTAAGTGCAGCTCTGATCAAAATGGATAGCAGTTTCTTTACAATTTGTTAAATGTCTCTTAGTTTTTTTTTCTTTTTCTTTTCTTCTTCCCAAAAGTCTATTACATGCAATGCTCAAAAGAAGCATTTGATCACCACACATGGTAGGAAAGAAACCCCCCCCCATAAATCTTCGTTCAAAGTATCAGGCTAAAATACAGGGGGAAAAAAAGTGTAACGCGGTTTTTATCTGGACAAATATATAAAATGGTAAATAAAGGGATAAGTGTTGGGGGAAACCAAAACAAACAAACAAAAAAAATCTACATTCAGTTGTTAAAAAAACAAAACAAAATAAAAAACAGACAACCTCACTGAGAACTTTCTTTTGAAGAAAAATGAGAATATGGAAGTAACTGGAAACTCTGAAATGTATGACCCATTTGCATCTCTACCGGAAAAGTAAAAGGTTACATCCGGAAGTGTACAGCAAAACAAATTCACTAGGTAGATAGGACGACCCTTTCACAGCCAAGACATTGGTCTTTGGAGACTTTGAAAGGGTAGAAGTGGAGCTAGCTGCCAATAGTTACCCTTAAAGGAAATACAATTACTTCTAATCCAGTCCACACCAAGCACTCACCATGCTTGCTGCAATAATGTGCTCAGTTCATAAAAAAAAAAAAAAAAAAAAAAGACCATAAATGTCTACTGATTCTTTAAAAGTCATCGATTTCTGCACATGTCCGTACATCTTGGTATGTACTAAAGCAGCAGGAAAAGGGACAACTTTACGATGACCAGGTAAAAAAGAAAAAAAAATGCTTTATTTGTATATTATTTTTTTGAGAGTTGTTAAACGTGGTTTTCTAAGGCCACCTGTGTTAATTCAGTGCTGTTCTAGAAAGTCATTTGTCTTTTCACAGGGCCCCCCTTTTGTAAGATGAGACAGTGTTTGCTTTTGGCACCTTTGAGTTTCCTAAAGGTATGTAACTTCCAGAAACAGGGAAAGAACGAAGAAAAGAAAAAGAAACGGTGCGTGGTTCCTATTTTTGGTTGTCTTGTTTATTTGACGCTGCGGTTCCCTCTGTTTGGGCGTTTTCATTCACAGCTATCACTAGACTCTCTCGCTCTTCTGTTTTGCCTCTCTTGAGGTCCGGCTGATCACTCTGGTCTCCGTTCTGCCGCTTGGTCGGAAGGGAGGCGGATGCAGAGGCGTGTGTAGCCAGCATGTGTAGGGGGCTGGCTGCAGCTGCAAGGGGAGAGGGGCAAAAGATCATGTTAATTGCCAGGTAAAGAGCAGGCTGAATACACGGATTCAACAGGCGCTCACACAAATGATTACATGGCATTCCAGGGATTAATGAGATCAATTTGTGTAATCCAACATTTCAATCAATAGGATTAAAACAAACATGTTCAGGTTAATCTTGTCCCCTACTACCAAGCATAGGTGAACAGAAGTATCTATATCCTACCAGTGTAACAGGACTGCCATGCTCCTGCCTCATTCATACTTTAAACAAATTGCATAATCTTTCCAATGGAGCCTTGTAATGATTAAAGATTTGTAATCCCAAATTAAATTTAACACCACCAAGATATCAAGTTATCATAAAGAAGTGCTCAACCCTTAAATATACAACAGTAAACCACCATTCCACCAAAGAGATACAGGGGTCCGATGCCCAGGACCTGGCGTTGGGAGATACTTGCCTCTGCTGTGGGTGGCAGGAGCATTTTGTACGTCTCCAGTGCTGACACTTGTGTTGAGCTTGATTGCCTCGGCAGGTGAATAAACCATTAGAGACACCTGGAGGTCTCCCGAGCGGCTTGGGTCCCGCACATCGAACCCCCGGCGTTCTGCTAGTTAGGGGGAGGGGGGGTTACTGTAAAAAACCTTTAGTATGGGTAGAGTTCTTCACTCTGGTGCATGTCACATATTTAGGGTACAATCATTTCAAGAAAAACACACGCAAGCTAGTTTCTCCTAACTAGCTGTTCAGTTAAATTGTCAGTGTATTTAAGTCCTTCCTATATGAAAGTGATGAGCATTTCACAGCATTTAAGGAGTGATAATTCTGTCCATATGTACATGCCTTTAGGGGACTATTCTCCTAGCAGTGAAATTGTGTGATAACACGGTGCTGCAGCGTAGAAGGAAAAATTTCATTTTCAAAAATGCTGATGGTTAATAATGGTGAAATATCTATGATATGTTAATTGCAATTCTCACTAAACCTTCTCAGGCATAAAAATTTTGATAAAGTGCTTTGTGTAGTTCTACCGTGTTTCCCCGATAATAAGACACCGTCTTATTTTTTTTTTTTGGTTCCAAAAAACACCATAGGGCTTATTTTCGGGTAGGGCTTATTTTAACTAACATTGACAGCAGTGCCCCTTATGCAGGCCCCCCTGTAGCAGTGACCCTTATGCAGGCCCCCCTGTAGCAGTGCCCCTTATGCAGGCCCCCCTGTAGCAGTGCCCCTTATGCAGGCCCCCCTGTAGCAGTGCCCCTTATGCAGGCCCTCCCCTGTAGCAGTGCCCCTTATGCAGGCCCCCCCTGTAGCAGTGCCCCTTATGCAGGCCCCCCCCTGTAGCAGTGCCCCTTATGCAGGCCCCCCCCTGTAGCAGTGCCCCTTATGCAGGCCCCCCCCTGTAGCAGTGCCCCTTATGCAGGCCCCCCCCTGTAGCAGTGCCCCTTATGCAGGCCCCCCCCTGTAGCAGTGCCCCTTATGCAGGCCCCCCCCTGTAGCAGTGCCCCTTATGCAGGCCCCCCCCTGTAGCAGTGACCCTTATGCAGGCCCCCCTGTAGCAGTGACCCTTATGCAGGCCCCCCCCTGTAGCAGTGCCCCTTATGCAGGCCCCCCCCCTGTAGCAGTGCCCCTTATGCAGGCCCCCCCCTGTAGCAGTGCCCCTTATGCAGGCCCCCCCCTGTAGCAGTGCCCCTTATGCAGGCCCCCCTGTAGCAGTGCCCCTTATGCAGGCCCCCCTGTAGCAGTGCCCCTTATGCAGGCCCCCCTGTAGCAGTGCCCCTTATGCAGGCCCCCCTGTAGCAGTGCCCCTTATGCAGGCCTCCCCCTGTAGCAGTGCCCCTTATGCAGGCCCCCCTGTAGCAGTGCCCCTTATGCAGGCCCCCCTGTAGCAGTGCCCCTTATGCAGGCCTCCCCCTGTAGCAGTGCCCCTTATGCAGGCCTCCCCCTGTAGCAGTGCCCCTTATGCAGCCTCCCTTGTGTAGAAGTGCCCCTTATGCAGGCCCCCCTGTAGCAGTGCCCCTTATGCAGGCCCCCCTGTAGCAGTGCCCCTTATGCAGGCCCCCCTGTAGCAGTGCCCCTTATGCAGGCCTCCCCCTGTAGCAGTGCCCCTTATGCAGCCTCCCTTGTGTAGAAGTGCCCCTTATGCAGGCCTCCCCCTGTAGCAGTGTCCATTATGCAGGCCCCCTTATTGCAGTGCAAGCCCCCCCTGTAATTGATCCCCCACCAGTACAGTACTTACCTGAGTCGCCGCCGTCCGGGATGTAGCTCTCACTTGCGACATCCCGGATCTAACTGGATCTAACATGATCCAGCAGGCGCGGCCGCACAGGATCCTCAGCGCGCGGGTGACGTCATGACGTCACCCGCGCACTGCATGACTGGGAACGCTGGTCTCTGCAGCGTTCCCAGCTCCAAAAGAGATTCCGGTAGGTCTTATTTTCGGGGTAGGGCTTATTTTAGACAGGGCTACAAAAGTAGGGGTAGGGCTTATTTTCAGGGTAGGTCTTATTATCGGGGAAACACGGTAAGTGGCAATAGGAACACTTGTGGGTGCTATATATAAACCAAAAGCTGCAAACCATCCGTGAGCCTACAAATATGTAGCACATCCTCCTCCACCACCTACACTGCCTGACCTCAGTGCTGTCATCCACGTTGCACAGTGGCATCCAATGCAGGGAACCGCAACAGATATTTTTTTATCACAGGGCAAAAAACAACTGGCCAAATACAAAAAATGGTTCATGGAAAACAAAAGGAAGAACAATGTATTGTATGTGAAGGTGGTCATGTAAAAGCAGATACATTCAGATAACCAAATCTGCAGTGCAAATGAACACACTAAACGGGGCGGTACCCACCTTCATCAAAATGGCTGTTTAAGGCAAACACCACACTACATTATACCTATACATACCCTGCAGAATGATCATATTCAGAATTATTACGCTCTTGGATAAAGATAACGACCAACATGCCATGGAGACAACACAACACTGGAACGGAAAACAGACAATGGATCCTACCTCTGGTTCCATTTCCTCTCCACTGCCAGGGGCTCTCAATCAGGGAGTAGCTGGAGTTTGCTGAAAAAAATATCCAGCTAAAGTTTTGGATCTGAAAACGGGACGAATCAGCCGTCCCGGGATACTTATCATATTTTGGAGGGGGTAGGGGGAGTGGGAGGGATTGGACATTTGATATGATATTGACAGACATGCATTGAAAACAGAAATACAAGCCAAGGCTCAATAATTTACTTGTGTTAACGCAGACCTCTGCTAGTTGCACACAAGAGTAACATACATGATGTTGAAGCTGGAGGATGTTGCTCTCCTGCTATTAAATTCACTATTCCCTGTCTATTGATGAAAGTTACAATTAAAAAAAAAAAAAAAAAAAAAACTGTTCCGCAGCTGTTGCGAGGCCTATGCTAATGTAGTGAGGAAACTATTGCTGTACTTCACAAAACCAAGGTAAGGATGAAATGATGCAGAGCAAAATTCCAGCACAGACAACAAGAAAGTAAAAGAGGCAGGCCAGGGGGCCGATAGACAGCGAGGCCGCAGGCCAGGGCAACACACCAGAGAGGAAGTGCATGGACAAGAGGTAGCAAGCAGGGATAGGACAGGAGCGGCAGATTGATGCTGGAAGTCAATGGCTAGGAGCAGTTATCTGAGTAAGCGGAGTTGCTATTAAATCTATAGCTCCATTCACATACATTTTTCCAATTCAGCTTCTATTTCACTTCCCTGCATCTTTCTCATTTCTCACAAATAAGGAATTTAGTCAATAACGAGCTCTTACCTGTGGTGACCTGTCCTTGGATGGTCGTGGTGATGGGCACAACGTGGGTTCCATTCTGTGTTACTGCTTTAATAGGGAGCTGGTGTTGACCTAGAGGAGCCTGCTGAACTATAGTAACTGTCTGGAGGGGAGTAGACGAAGAGGTCTGGATAATCCGACTTGCTGTTGTGAGTGCTGGGTGACTTATTGCAGGAATGGCTTCTACTTTCACTGCAGGAAGATACAAACAAGCAACAGCTGGTAACATGACAGTGATATGCTGAGAGACCAGGCTACATAAATAAAACCACCAACAGCATACACAATTCCCATACGCTGGATAACACAATACATCTGGTTAATGTAAACCGCTGAATGATTCTTGGTATAATGTGTAGCTTAGGCGATATTACCAGTGATTGAGCAATCTACCCACATATACCCATGAGGTCAGTGCCGCCTAGAACCATACTACCTACCTTTCATTTCTTTGTGGTCTCCATTCTCCTGAGGCTCTAGCTTAGGTTGGGCTACCATTGCAGCCTGTGCCACCACTGTCTGCCCAGCGACTGTGTAGGTATTGACAGGAGTCAGGCCCGATACATTTGTGACTGATACTGCTGGGATCTGATGGACCACGTGCACCGTCTGCATGACTGTCTGTGATGTGGAGGTGGTGACGGGGGTGGCCACTGTGTATGTAACCGGTTTTATAGACTGAGGAAGCTGCCGTTGCACAGTGATGAGGACCGGTTGGCTGGATAGGGGGGATACTGCCCAAACAAAAATGGGAGGAAAAAAAAAACCAAATATACAAAACGCTTTAAATTTTTTTAAAAAAAATGTGACATACATATAATTTATTAAGACCAGGATCCCGTATGCCCACCATGATCCACTAGGATCAGTTTCTGAGAATTAGTCCTTACAATAGCATAGCTATAGGGAAAAATATCCATCACCATGTCATCTCTGCTACAATGTAAATTCATATATTTTATTTCAATACATTGAACTGCAATCCTATTGTATGCATACACACCTCGTGCTGGGAGATTGGGAATTTTCCTTTACATCACAAGTGCCAAGATGTATATTGGGCTCAATGTATTTTTTGCATATCAGTCTCCCCCATTGTGTGGTATGTAATGTATTTAGGTTAGCCACATTACATCCAACACACAAGATATTTTAAATATGGTGGCCACTGTAAGGTATGCCATGTGCCGAAATCAGCTCCTATTTTGTGTGATGCTGAAAGATTACAAAATTGCCAATTTGTATATTTAGAGATAAAGAAAAAAAAGATTGTTCTAATCTCTCAAAAACCGGGAGCCATTCCCTTCTTCCCTACCATCTACTGTCACTTATGGCCGAACCCCTCCAGCCTCCTCCAATTTCTATTTACTGTCCACAGAAACATACACACATACAAAAAGTGGTTTACCTGGAGCGCTCTGTGCAAACCGTGCTTCCTGGATCACTGCAAGCTTTGGCTGGATGGTGCTAGGTTCAGGATCCATAGGGACAGGGGAGCCCTCCCGGGACAGGCTTTCTGGGGTCTGGACACCACTTGAGTGTGCAGACAATACACCAGAGTGGTTTGGGGATGCTGGTGCACTCCTGAAAATCAGACTCGCATCAAACATGGATGTCTCCCAAAGTTTAACATTATAAAGAAGTCTAATTAATTCATAGTAGTAAAATAGTGTCAAAGAGTTTCTAGTGCAGTGGTCACCGACCTTAACTGAGGTGTGAGCTACTTTAGTAAAGTGAAACCTCCTGAAGAGCTACTAAAATTGTAAAAAAAAAAATCTGGCTAATAACCAAACAATTGAAGGTCATTTAAGGAAAAAAAAAATAAAAAAAAATGTTTCATAGAAAACAACAATGCATTTAATTATTACAGTGATATTATTGTAGTTTGTTAATAAAATTTAAACACATGCACATTTCAGTTAATTATTACCAGCTCCAAGAAAGTACGAGCAGTAGAGAAGCAAAATATATAGACAGGGCTGCTGTGTGCTTTTCCAGCAGGGCTGGGCGGGAGTCACTCGCTCGGCTATAGCATAGAAGCCGTGGGTGGAAGCACAGCTACGGCAATAACCTGATGTGGTTCCCTGTGGCTCCACCCACTGCGTCGACACCATGGGGGAGCACGCATCAGAGGTTACTTCCTCCTAGTTTACTCAGCAGTACTGCAGGTAGGAGAGCTACCAAAATGAAGACCGCGAGCTACGGGCTGGAAACCACTGTTCTAGTGTATTCAATATGTTGGATGGAGCAGCAGTAAAGCAAAACTTCTATAATGTGCAAATACAGGCCAATATGTCTCCAATTCTAATGCCCACATTCACTGTGGTGGAACCAAGCAATTCATACTTGGTCAAATGGCCTCCATACTACAGTGATTTATCACCATTACAATTATGTAGGAAGTTAATAAGTCATCTGATCAAGGATAGGGTGAGATATAGATATCTATATCTCACCATCTAGTGCAGGCATCACTTCAGTTGAGGTTCCTTTCAAAGCATGTCTAGGAAATCTTAGTGTTATTAGCTGAATCCACCACTAACCATATTTATTCTCCATTTGTATCTGTCTAATGCAAATATTTATGAATTAATATAGGATTAGTATTCTCAGTCTAGTATATTACCTAGATTCTAATGCCGGGTACACACTAGACTGTATGTCATCCAATCCGGCAGATCGGACGACATATAGAGCACATCGACCAGTGTGTACCATCTATGTCGCTGCCAACGCGCGCTCGCACACGTCGTCACCGACACCACCCATTGGACCTGATGCCGGTCAATAATACACACCGGAGTTGATGAAAAAAAAAAAAAAAAGTACACGGGAAATAAAGTGCTATAACCAACTGCAACCAATGAGACATTTACACTCACTGTATTAGAATAAATGGGGCAACTGCAGGACATGGCAGTCTTTCAAGTGCCGTTAGGCAGGTAGTAACCAGTACGGCAGTGGGAAAGTGAGAACGTTATCTGACAAGATACACTGCTGAATGTCATCTGATATTACTGTGTTCTTTAAGTCCAAACGTCTTATATAGAAATAAATTACTTAGTGAATAAGATCTGATGATTTTGATGTTCTGTGAATGAAATGATGCACACCTTCAAAACAATCCATTTTAATTCCAGGTTGTGCGGCAACAAAACATGAAAAATGCAAAGGGGGGTGTGCAAAGGCACTGTGTGTATATATGTATGTGTATATCATACACACACGAATATCACTTCAGCACTCGCTCTGTCAGAGAAGTAATCGTACTCGGGTGCCTCCTGAATGCACTGTTGATGTAGATAGAAAATAACCAGCGGCACTCCGAGATTTGTGAAAATGCAAAATGTTATATTAAGGACCATTTGTCAAAAATAGGCCGACGTTTCGGGGCTCACAAGCCACCTTGACAAAGGGACGTGTGAGCCCTGAAACGTCGGCCTTTTTTTTTAAATCCAATAATTTATTGATTTTAGTTTTGAAATTACATAAACATTTGCATTAATAAAACATTGTAAATTTACATTAATGCATAAACATTAAGAAACAACAAAAGCTGTACATGTGTGGTCTCTCTTCTTACTATTTAATTACAAATGTAGATAACATTCCTTCTTCCGCATACAGGTCAAATGTTGAATCTACTTATTCTGACATATAAAAACATGCTAAAGACATCAATCACAGCACCGCATATACATCTATGTGCTCTTATGTCTTTCTACCGAGTAGATACAAGAATTAAGTCTGCCGCCCCCGTTCGATTATAGGGGGAATCTAGCCATCTATCCCATACTCTATAGTACTTCTGTGTTATGTCCCTAGTGGTATAAATATATTTTTCATGTGTGGCAACCGCACCAACCAGGGATATCCAGGTTTCCATATTTGGCCCTGTGTTAGCCATCCATTCCCTTGCTATACAGACTTTAGCAAGCGTGCAAAGGTTATTAGTATAGCGTATAGCAGGCTTGTCCATAGCATCTACATTTATTACAGCCCATATACATGCTGCAGGGGTAAGAATATCCTGAGGTATGCCTGTAGAGACAATCACCCTAAACACGCTGTGCCGGAAGGAGTTTATTATAGGACATAACCACAGTAGATGCCAAAAATTACCGTCTGGTGAATTGCATTTGGGACACTTTGAATTCGTCCTTCCCCCTATTCTCATTAACCGAACAGGAGTCATGTATACTCTATGTAATGTTGTATCTGCTGATACCTTACAGACATAGTATATAGCCTGACGAGAACTGGCAAGTGCTACACTCCATTCCTCCTCTGACAATACCCCAACATCAATTTCCCATTGCTGTTTTATGGAAACTAAGTCAGACTTATGAGGTTTGTTCAATAAGTTGGTATAAATCACAGATATCAAGCGATGTCGGCCTATTGTTGATAAATGGTCTTAATAGAACAATTAGCATTTTCACAAATCTCGGAGTGCCGCTGGTTATTTCCTATCTATATATATATTACATACACTATTTATATCAGGCATGTCAAACTCAAAATACCAACCGGGCCGAATATCCAAGGTCTACAAGTGTGTGGGCCGCAAAAAAAAAAGTCTTATATGCAATTTTATTAATAAAAACCAATGCAGTGCTCCCTGTAGTAGTGCCCCTTATGCAATACTACCCTGTATTACAGCCCCTTTTGCAATGCCCCCTGAATTTGTGCCCAGCCCAGTATGCAGTGCCCCAGTAATGCCCATTATGTTGTTCCCCCAATAATGTCCTTAGTAGTGTCCCTTTATGCAGAGCCCCCAGTAATGCCCCCTATAATGCCACTTATGCAGAGCCCCTAGTAATGCCCTCATTAATGCCCCTTATGCAGAGCCCCCAGTAATGCCCTTAGTAGTGCCCCCAGTAATGCGTCTTATGCAGAGCCCCCAGTAATGCCCCTTTCTGCAGAGCCCCCTGTAATGCCCCTTTAATGACATCACCCACGCGATGCATCACTGGGAACGCTGGCCTCTGAAGCGATCAGAAGCTTCTGATTGCTTCAGAGACCACTGTTGCCAGCCTGTACTGCCCGATTGGAGCTGTGCTCCGATCGTGGCAGGGGTGTGGGCCGCATATTATATGTATGTGAGCCCACACTCTGGGGCCGCAGAAATTGTTTATTCGGGCCGCATGTCTGATGTGCCTGATTTATATCAATACCATGCAATGCTGGTGCCTTTGTGCAAAAGGGATTCCACTCATACCACTAGGGGTACAGAGATTTAATTCCATGTATGGCTGACTGAGAAATACCAGAGGGGAACAAGAGAACTGCAGGCAATGTGTAGAGCAGCTATGATCAGTTATGACACATACTACTGCAACACTCATCCAAGCAAAATGGTGGCTGGGAGACAAATGTAATCACCATATCTAGGGGTGTACGATTACAATACTTCCTATGCCAGTGTTTACTCAGAGTATTGAGTGTTAAGAATATATAAAATTTAAACACAGACATAACATGTCACTAGTTCTTAGTAAATGGATAGCAGCACCCATAAAAAATGGCTAATGGCTGCCTCCACTATGTACAGCTGACAGATCACCTCACCTGTAATGAGATGGTAAGCAGTCAATATGCAGTCTGGCAGACTGCAGAGCGTACTGTAAGCAGTAAAGCTGGGTACACATCGTGTGAAGGGACCCAGCATCGGCAAGTGCATACACACTTGCCCATGTCGGGAGCGACAGTAGTGAAGGCCTGGTACACAGGGTAAGACAGTACGGCTTTGTCACAAACTTTCAAACTGGAAGAATATGTAACAAGTGTGTAACCTCTGCATGACACAAATAAGCTCTGCTTACCTTGATGAAAGGGGTCCTAAGGGGGTCCTGAAACATGGCACACCCCGGGGCCTTCGTTTCCTAAAAGCTTGCTCTATAAGTTTGCTCTCAGAGGCGGGATCTATCCTCCAAAAAGAACCCTTGCCAGGCTCTTCTTGAGAACGTGGGACTTTGATGAAATATCGGTTGAGAGAGAGGTTGTGCCGGATAGAGTTCTGCAGAAAGAAGTAGTGTTACACACATCAGGGAACTGCACATATGTATCAACATGTTTTCACTACATCACTTCTATGAAGGTCTCTAAGCACCGGTATATATGATTCAGCATTTATCCTCATACGCTGGACCTCCGGGTAAGGAAAAACTTACGACTAAGTTGAACTGAAGTTTTTTGTTGCCCTTAAATAGCACTGGTAGACCCATGTGTACTGTATACAATCGCGTTAGCACAGACCTAATTTAGTAAATCTAAAGACAACATAAATAGCTTTATGCTGGAATGCAATGGCTTCTGGGACTGGAGTTCCCCTTTAATGGTGACCGGAACAAGTCAATACATGTAGGAAGATTTGTCCATTTGCAGTCCAGGTGGAGGAGACCCACCACGTCACAATGAACATGGATGACACGGGGAGACTGAAACACAGTGTTAATGTCTAATCTAGTTGTTCCCAAACTGGGTGCAGTGGTACCCTGGGGAGCCTTGGGGCACTTACAGGTGTGCCAGGGGTTGAAGGTTCAAGACCAAATCAAATTACTAATGGTCAATGTGACAGGCAAAACCAGTGTTGGTAGCTGCCAATGATAAATTATGTGACAAACCGAAGTGGAACCCTGACCACCACCAGATAACTGACCCTAATGGTGACATGTGAGCACAAATTACTTCATTATTTTTTTTCCCCCCCAATATGAAACTTTTGACCTAGGGGTGCCATGAAAAAAGATATGGTAAGAACTTACCCTTGTTATCTCTATTTCTACGAAGTCCATAGGGTTCCACAGGATACCTTGGGGGTATAGGTGTGACGTCAGTCGCAGGGCACCAAAGAGTTAAGCTTTCAGCCTCCCAGGATGCACTAGGTCCCCCTCCTATACCCCGCCCCCGGGCCAAGGCACCTCAGTTAGTTACCAAGCCATAGGCCGGAGGAGGAGAAGGAAGAGAGAGAACAAAGATCTGGACACATACAAGAATCACATTCTCACCAGAGGGAGACGGAAAACCGGTGACCAGAGCAAAGCCCATCTGCAGCACAGGTGCGACAGGGCGGGAGTCCTGTGGAACCCTATGGACTTCGTAGAAATAGAGATAACAAGGGTAAGTTCTTACCATATCTCATATTTTCTACTTCAGGGTCCATAGGGTATCCACAGGATACCTTGGGGATGTCCCAAAGCAGTATCCTTTAAGGGTGGGGACGCTCCTGTGCAGAAAGGAGAATCCGCCGCCCGAAGGAAGCATCCTGAGAGGCGAAGGTGTCAAACCTGTAATACCTCACGAAGGTATGGACAGAAGACCACGTAGCAGCCTTGCAGATCTGAACTGCCGAGGCACCACGTCGAGCTGCCCACGAAGGACCCACAGACCTAGTGGAATGAGCCTTCAGAGAAGGAGGGACCGGTAGGCCTTCATGAAGATAAGCTTCAGAAATAGCCATACGGATCCAGGCTGCCAAAGTTTGCTTTGAAGCAGGCCAACCCTTTTTACGGAAGCCAAAGAGGACAAACAAAGCGTCCGACTTCCTAAACGAAGAAGTGCGGTCAACATAAGTCCTTAAGGCCCGCACAACATCCAAAGAGGCCTCACCCACGGAAAGACCCGGTGAGTTAAAGGCCGGAACAACTATTTCCTCGTTAATATGAAACTGGGAAACAACTTTGGGAAGAAACTCGGGCCGAGTGCGGAGCACTGCCCTGTTCCCATAAAAAACCAAGAAAGGGGGTCTACAAGAAAGAGCCCCTAACTCAGAAACACGTCTGGCCGAAGCAATGGCCAGAAGGAAAACAGTCTTAGCTGTTAGCCATTTAAGATCCACTGAGCCCAGTGGTTCAAACGGCGGTCCTTGGAGAGCCCTCAGGACCACAGCCAAATCCCAAGGCGCCACAGGTGGAACAAAGGGCGGCTGAATGCGGAGAACACCCTGCATAAAGGTGCGCACATCCGGGATTGTAGCAATCCTACGGTGAAACCAGACAGATAGGGCCGAAACCTGTACCTTCAAAGAAGCAAGGCGAAGCCCATGATCTAGTCCCGCTTGCAGGAAGGCGAGAATCCGAGACAGACGAAACTCCCGCGGTGCATAACCTCTCGGTCGACACCTCTGGAAGAACGTATGCCACACGCGATGGTATATCCTCGCGGAAGACGGTTTCCGAGCTCGTAACATGGTACGCACCACAGAGCTGGAAAACCCCCGGGACCTCAGCATGGCCGTCTCAACAGCCACGCCGTCAAAGATAGCCGAGTCAGGTCCGGGTGAAGGCAAGGACCCTGAGACAGAAGGTCCGGTCGTAGCGGCAACCGCAGAGGAATGTCCACGGACAGACCCTGAAGGTCTGAGAACCAGTGCCGTCTGGGCCATGCGGGAGCTATCAACAGGAGCGTCCCTCCTTCCTGTTTGAATTTCCGGATTACCCGTGGAAGAAGGGAGACCGGAGGGAACAGGTATGCGAACCGGAACGTCCACCGGACGGACAGAGCATCCACCAGAGACGCCCCTTCGTCTCTTGTGCGAGACCCGTACACCGGCAACTTGTTGTTGTGCCGGGACGCCATGAGGTCGATTTCTGGAAGACCCCACCTGTCCACCAGTAGTTGAAAAACATCCGGGTGCAGGGACCATTCCCCCGGATGAACGTCCTGGCGACTTAGAAAGTCCGCCTCCCAATTGAGCACTCCCGGGATGAAGACCGCTGATATGGCCGGAAGATTGCGCTCCGCCCAAACCAGGATCCGAGAGACCTCTACGAGAGCCGCCCGACTGCGAGTTCCTCCTTGCCTGTTTATGTAGGCCACGGTGGTAGCGTTGTCCGACTGGACCTGCACCGGGCGACCCTGGAGAAACCGCTGTGCCTGCTGGAGAGCATTGAAGACCGCACGGAGTTCCAAGATATTTATTGGAAGCTCCGCTTCTGTCGGCGTACACCTGCCCTGGAACAAGTGTGGACCCGAAACTGCTCCCCAGCCCCGAAGACTGGCGTCCGTTGTCAACAGGACCCAATTTGGAACCCAGAACGGACGTCCCTTGTTGAGGTGGGTCGTCTGTAACCACCACGTAAGGGATAGGCGAACCTCCTGGGTG
The DNA here is from genome assembly GCA_031769625.1 of Taudactylus pleione. NCBI lineage: Eukaryota > Metazoa > Chordata > Amphibia > Anura > Myobatrachidae > Taudactylus > Taudactylus pleione. Next base: position 11,966,360 of record JAUIMM010000012.1, on the reverse strand, counting down.
AGCACAATCGTCTGGGACTTCAGAGACTGAGTCAGCCCGTTCCACTTGGACAGGATCAGGTGCTGCAGAGGTCTGGAGTGAAACTGGGCGTATTCCACCATGTCGAACACCGACACCATGGAGCCCAGTAACCTCATCGCCGAGTGTAAGGACACCCGGCGGCTGTGCAGACAACTGCGCACCCTTGACTGTAAAGCAGAGATCTTGTCCTCCGTCACGAAGATCCTTTGCTGTCCAGAGACCAATAAGGCTCCAAGATGCAGAATCCTCCGAGACGGGATTAGAGTGGACTTCTGCCAGTTGATTAGCCAGCCGTGCCGTTGCAGCAGTGCAATGGTCAGGTCCAAGTGGCGTAACAGGAGCTCTGGAGATCCTGCCACCAATAACAGGTCGTCCAAATACGGCAACATGCGGACTCCCTGCAGCCGCAGAGAAGCCGCCATGACCGCCATCACCTTGGTGAAAACACGTGGTGCTGTTGCCAGGCCAAAAGGTAACGCCCGAAACTGGAAGTGGTCGCTGCTGATTGCAAACCTGAGGAACTGTTGATGGCGCCAAAGAATAGGGACATGCAGGTAAGCGTCCTGTATGTCCAATGACACCAAGTAGTCCCCAGGTTCCAGCGCCAGAATGATGGACCGTAGGGTCTCCATCCGAAACTTCGGGACCCGCAAAGACTTGTTGAGTGCTTTGAGGTTGAGAATCGGACGATATGACCCATTGGGTTTCTGTACCAAAAATAGATTTGAATAGAAACCCTGGCCCCTCTGGGAGAATGGAACCGCCACTATAACTCCAGCCTGGAGCATAGTGTGCAATACCTTCCGCAGCTCCGTAGCCTTGTTCCGGTCTGATGGGAGACCCGTGGTGAAGAAGCGAGCCGGGGGTCTGTGCCGGAAGGAGAGGGCGTATCCGTGGGAAACCACCTCCAGAACCCAAGTGTCTGTCGTAGTGGTCGACCAACACTGGGCGAACTGTAGCAGGCGGCCTCCCACCCTGGGATCCCCCAAAGGGAGGCCCGGACCGTCAGGCCGCAGGCTTGTCATCTGGCTTGGGGGCCGGACGTCTGGTACTCCATGCCTGCTTCCGGGGCTTGACCGATTTCTTAGGGCCAGCCTGTCGAGGAAACGACTGTGGTTTGGGCCTGCCCTGGGCCCTAGATGACCGAAAGGACGATGGTCCCGAACCAGAAGGAGCAGCGGCCGACGGGAGACAGGCAGATTTGGCTGCCGCCAGCGTGGCCACAATCTTATCCAGATCCGGACCGAAGAGAACTTCTCCGGTAAACGGCAACGCTTCCAGACCTTTCTTGGAATCTGCGTCCGCCTTCCAGGATCGCAGCCACAAGGTGCGACGAGCAGCTACCGCTGCTGAAGAAATTCTAGACACCAGAGTACTAATGTCTAGAGCCGCCTCGTTGATGTAGGTGGCCGAATCACGGAGATTGCCAATCAACTCCGCCTGATCGGCCGGACAGTCGGATTCAAAAGAAGCCTCTAATGAATCCGCCCAGCGCTCCATCGCTCTGGCAACCCAGCAAATGGCCATAGCCGGCCGTGCTGCCCCCCCTGCAAGGGAATAAGCGGACTTCAGGCAGATTTCTACCTTGCGGTCCGTAGCATCCTTAAGGGAGGACATGGATGGCATCGGCAATGTGGCACTACGGACAAGACGGGTCACGTGAGAATCCACCTGTGGAGGGGATTCCCACTTAGCAAAATAATTATCCGCGAACGGATAAGCCACCGCCAGGCGTCTCTGCGGCTGGTATCTTTTGCCAGGTTGTTTCCACGCCTCCTCTAAATGGTCCACCAACTGACCCGAAAGAGGAAAGACTGTGGCATCGCCCTTCACATCTTTGAAAAAGGCATACTTAGATTTAGCCGCTGGGGGAACTTCGTCCTCAATCACCAAGGCTGTGCGGACCGCCCGAATAAGTCCAGGAATATATACTTTGGACTTAGCATCAGCGTCCTTAGTATGGAGAGGTTCCTGATCGTAAGGATCTAGAATCTCCCCATCATCAGACGTCCCTTCGTCATCCTCATAAGGAGCGGACAGAGACGCCACCGGCCTTTTATGAGACCGCATCACAGACTCCCCTTGCAACACATCCGACAAGTGCTGTACAGAACTCGTCAGGGAGTTAACCCACGCTGGCTCCTGAGAACCCGGGAGCGGGGAAATAGGGAGACTATGGGGTACCACCAATTGTCGTGGGAACCCCTGCATGGGTGACGACACCACAGACTGCTGGGACAAACCCATCGGAGTAAACGCGGGCTGCGGAGCTAACTGGCCCACTAAAGCTGTTAACGCCTGAGCGAAACAAGCCCAGGGCGGCTCCTGTACCGGTGCTGTAACCGTAATAGGCCGCGCCATGGACAAACACTGCCGGCAAAGGCCCTCCGCGCTACCCTCCCCCTCCGCTAACGGTACTTTGCACGTGGTACACTGTAGCCGGAGGGGAAAATCACTTTCAGACATGATGGCACCACGTATGTGACCTCTCTCACCAATTAAGTATTAAATAGGCGAGAGACCACCCTGCAGCACCGCACCGCAAGGGCTTTAGCAGAAAGAACAGGGACAGTAATAAAGCTGACAGTTTAGAGAAGAAAAGTTACAGGCAGCAGTGCTAGCACAGTCACATACAATGCAGAGAAATAACAATTCCTGCACTAACAGCGCTGATCACTCAACTACACAGACACAGGGCCTGGTAGGACACAGCGCTGCATACACAGACCTGACCACAGCGGAGGAGAGGTATGCGGGGGGACCCAGACCACGATGCTTCCGTCCAGCGCTTCCAGCAGCGTTCACCATGCGTTCTGGAGAAGATGGCCGCCGAGGAGCAGAGAGGAGGCTGGCCTGGGGGAGGAGCGCTGCCACAGGACCAGTCGGCAGCATGCAGAGAGGGCTGTGTGCAGCGGGGGAGGCGTCGGCTGTGAGACAGGGAAGGCGCGCTCCCCTGGCATGCATTTAACCCCTGGGACGCCGCAGCGCTACCGCTCTGCTGCGGTCCGCTGTCCCAGGGGGTAGTGGAAGCGCAGGTTGGTCGCCTGGCTCCACGCTGCAGCCAGTCCCCAGGGAGCCCCCTGCCTGGGGACTTAGGACCATGTGATCAGCGGGGACCCACCGCGGGACCCCGCTGCTTACCTCTGTCCCCCTTGAATCCGGCCATGGTCCGGAGCATCTGGGGTCACCGCTAGCTGTGACCCCAGACGCCCACCAGCATCCCCGGATCAGTACCGGCGTTCTGGTACCGGCGGGGTGTAGGGAAGACAGCATGGACGTCAGGACTGACTGTCCATGCTGTTCATCCAGATGTGCAGCCACAGCTGCATGAAGAATAAGCTTCAGGGGCTCTTCTAGCCCCCACTCCAACAGGTGCACCCGACTCCGGCCGGGTACCAAACTAAACTGAGGTGCCTTGGCCCGGGGGCGGGGTATAGGAGGGGGACCTAGTGCATCCTGGGAGGCTGAAAGCTTAACTCTTTGGTGCCCTGCGACTGACGTCACACCTATACCCCCAAGGTATCCTGTGGATACCCTATGGACCCTGAAGTAGAAATATACTGACACTCTAGGGTGCCATGATTCAAGAAAGTGTGGGAACCACTGGTCTTATCTAAAACCAATAAAACATGGGCATTATATATGAGAATTTATTACCAAATATGTCAATGACATTTCAAGCATCTTCTCATTCATAAAAACAGAGGAGATTGAAGGGAAGTGAAGCTGGAAAGTGCGGATATATGAGGATTTCACAAGCCTCTACTGGGAGGCTCAGTCGTGCAGCCTGCAAGAGAGAAGCTGTTGGGTTCCCGGTATGTGTGCCCTCCTATCCAATACAGTATCATACAGCTGAAACAAAATTCACTCCCTACATCATCATACATATAGACTGGGGCAAACAGCAACATTATGGAAGTATAATGCTCAGTCAGAATCCAAAATTAGAAACATGACATGGGACCCTTGGAGATATGAAGGGAGGCGGTTAAAGAAATTACACTGTGAAGCTGAGCAGACGATCAGCTAAAATAAACAGTCTTGTCTGTATGTAAACTACATTACGGGAATTACACCATCATAGCTTTGCAGACAGAAGAGACACAGCGTTCTGCTTCCTTATTATAGTAGGTTTCTGGTGCTTCTGGAATTTTACTTTTAGATATAGCATTCACACATTATCCACATGAAGATTTTTTTATAAGGAACATTTTATATGTAATGAGACATTACAAAAACAATGTATATTAACCACTATTCATTATAAATGAACAGACAATGGAAATTCTCAGAAAGATGATCTCACAAAATAATCCCTTTGGTCACCCACTACCCAGCTGCTGAAGTGCTCTAGATTTACAGCAACACTATCAAAAAATAAAGCCAACTTTATTCAAAGAAAAGCATAACATAGCAAAATATTAAATAAAGTAGTAAAAAAAAAATAGTGAATAATGTGTTTAAAATTGGCAAGTAACTGAATATTTAAAATAGGTTACCTAGAGCAGGGTTATATACTACACCAGTGGTTAAGAGATTCACATAGTGTGAGATAGAGATAGAGATATATATATATATACACACACACACACCCCCAATGGACCGGCACTCAATAGGCTGTGCTTTAGCACGTAAATTGCTCCGGTGTGTGTGTGTGTGTGTGTGTGTGTGTGTGTGTATTATATATATATATATATATATATATATATATATATATATATATATATATATGCATACACACACACAATGGTGTGGCACTCAAGGCAGCAAACTAATAATGCAGACACAGGCTCCAACAAGTGGCTTCAACGTTTCAGTTATAATCAACTGTCGTCAGGAAAAACAGTCGACAGTTGATTATAACTGAAACGTTGAAGCCACTTGTTGGAGCCTGTGTCTGCATTATTAGTTTGCTGCCTTGAGTGCCACACCATTGCGTTGTTTGTATTCCCTTTAGTGAGGACACCGGCACGAGTTTGTTTATTTATTGGGAGTGCCTTGCCTAAAGGTGTGTGTGTGTGTGTGTGTGTATATATATATATATATATATATATATATATATATATATATATTATATATATATATATATATATATATATATATATATATATATATATATATATACACACATATACATATACACACACACACACACACATACAGACAATGACCCGGCACTCAATAGGCTGTGCTTTAGCACGTAAATTGCTCCGGTGCCCTCCTTTAGGGTATAGCAAAACTCCAAATATCTGTCCAGGAAGGCGGCACTCAGACTTCAAATCATGGTGAAACAAACTCCAGTTTGGATAATATTGATATATGTTGATTTTTTTGAACATGCTGTTCTTATGATGAGAATATCTTGTTGATGCATTTAGTGATTTTGCGATCATTTACCTTTATGCAGTGTGTGACATATTAGTTGTTAAAATATAAATAAAACAAATCGAAAACAATATCATATGGAAATTATGATTGTTCAATTTGTTGTAATTAACCACACGTTATATGTGGGATTCACTAGTTTACTCCCTAGGACAGATTATGGCATTTCTATTTATTTGTATGTATATGCTTTTTGTGATCATTCCAACAGTATTCAATAACATATTCATGTTTTTTTGTGGGTGTTATATGTATGTGGTTCTGCGGTCTGTGCACATTGGCTCCCGTCTTTTAGATGGTTGATATGAGCACATTCCTAGCGAACTAAGTCATCGGTGAGACACAGGCGCTTCCTTGTGACATCTACGGGGGTGCGGCATTAGGATCAAGCGTCTCTCGCCGGAAGTGCGGCTGGCGTCTCTTGTTTGCGGGGAGGAGGAACTGTGCTGTCTGGTCAGGTATTTAACCAGTATATGTGCATAGAGATGGGTGGATTGTTCCCAAGATGTCAAGTCTCAGAGAAGGCATAAGGAAGGGGCATAGTTTCCTGAGTGACCCCACTCAAGCTGGCTGCAGGCTGCTTGCTTACAACAGTGTGTGCTTATAATCTTAAATAGGACTTTCAGGGGTCATTGATGGGAGACTGAACCGCCCTGCAACACGAGGCCACTCTACAGTAAAGGACAATGGAAGGTCAAATAATGCTTCTATACTACAAGAGTAACACGACTGCCATTCATGTGAAAATCACATATAAATATAAAGAGGTGTACGGCCTTTGGAGCAATATAAGCAAAGCTGCAACAAATCAGGACAGTATTAAGTAATTAAAGTGAAGCTGAACATTGCAGGTACACTCAGAGAATATGCTATCAAACCTAGAATTCTACTTAATTCAACGTCATACTTTTGGTGGGATGGAGTCATTCAGAGAATTAGCCGCTCAGTCAGCAGGGCTGTATATTAAATAAATAAAAATATATATTTTGTTATTGTAGAGCCCCCGCTTACATTTTGTTGCCATTTTCTTTGGACTTTAATCGTGTTAATTCCTCTTATTGGCTGGAGGTATGGCCTGCCTTGTGGGTGATGTAATGATCCAATAGGGTACATATTGGTCCACTGAATATTCCAATGTTCTGACAGGCTTCAGGGGCAGTTCTAATGCTCCGAGTGGAGCATTCTTATGATGCCCACACACTGGATGACTCACTAGAGATGCAATGTCATCAACGATTTCCCTTGAACTCCCCGCGAAGCCACCGGCACTCCTGGACAGACGATATTTTGCTAAACTGGGCAATGTGACTAACGACCTATCGTGCGTCCTTAATGATTCCCAGTGCATCATTAAGGAGATTGCCAGATCTTACCTGCAGTAGGTAAGATCTGAAGATACGACAAATGACCCGTGGGACCGCGCATGGGATAGTTATCGTTCCTGGAAGCTGCACGATTTGCACGTTTTTAAATGAAGTATTTTTCTGATGCATCGTTTTCGTGCAAATGGTGTCTAATATCATCCAGTGTGTGGACACCTTTAGAGCTGGACCAACCTGTAGCCGAAGATCCAGTCGGTGACAGCTTAATTAAGCCTTGGGAACATCATAGCCTGCTCCACTTTGATTAATCAATACTGAAGTACATTCATCTAGCTCTTCCAGTACTAGAAAGAAATACAATGTATGCATACTGAAATGTCTAAAGCTGGGTACACTGTATGCAGTCTTACAACAGGTCTTTCCAACAGGGATTGGAACGATATATAGTGCAGATTGTATAGTGTGTATGCCAAATCGCGTGTGCATGGCTGTCATTCATCTCATCTGCTGTGCAGCTCAACGGATGTGCCAATGCGATGAATGACCGCTGCTGGTTATTATCTACATTAAGGTTTGAGTGATGTGCCAAATGTAACTTTACTTAGTAACCCGGACACCTACCTGCCAGCCTTTGTCTGCTGTCCTGTAGTAAGGGTAGTTTTTCGTTATGTGCGTATAGATTCCATTCAATGTGAGCTGCTTGTCAGGGGCCATTGTAATTGCTTGGACTATAAGTTGTGCATAAGAGTATGGGGGCTTAGAGTCGTCCTGCAAAGAGACAGATATTAGCTGATGTACATATAATTCAAACATATGAAAGCAGGAAAGTTTTAAGTAGCACACAGAGGTAAGAAATAATATGTACCTTGGGGCTGTCTCCACCAGAAGCCTCCTTGTCATTCTCCAACTGGGAATTATCAGCCATTAAGTGTAGGTCTGCAGCGATGACGCGGCCCATCTTATACCCTGATGAGCCGGCTCCGCGTGGACTAGAAGGGCAGGAGTTTGCAGCACTGGTTGAAAAAAAACAAAAAAAAAAAAACATAGCAATTCATGTAGCTTTAATAACACAACTCAGCACGATCATAAACTCACTCACAATCGTACATGACTAATGGGGCTTTGGTTCATGGATTGAGCAGTGCATTTGAACCTGCAGCCCTGTCAATTATCGACAGTCTGCTGCCATTTGTGGGAGGAGACTGCCTCCTTTTCCCAAAATGGAGGCGTGTTGCCGCCGTTGGGGGGGAATTGGAAAGGCCAGGATCTGTGTCGGCTGACGGAGTTATCGTGGCCTCTGCGGCTACCGGTTAGGGTGACCGCATGGGTCACTTAGCCAGCAGATGTTATCGCAGATTGTCTGATGCGGTGTCCTTGGATGCAGCTCGGATAAGTAATGCATGCAGGAGGCATGACACCTCCTGCTGCATTACCATAATAACAAGGACGGGATGGCTAAGCTGCTTGAGTGCAGCATAGAGGTAGGATTCTTACCCAAAGCCCTGATCTCAGTCAAATCGAGAATCTATGGAATGACTTTAAATCACTGATTATGAAGGTCTATATGATGGAACTTCAGTAATCCTGACAAGGATGGTAGGATATTGCTATATGTACAAAACTATCAGAGACTTCCCAAATACAGTCGCATCTGTAATCACAGCTGAAGTGTTTCTATCAGTTATTAAAACTAAGGAGAATAAAGAGGCAAAGCATACTTGTGTAATAGAGTTCCTTCATTTCAAATGAAACCCAAGAACTCAAATCCAGGAAACCCCAATGGTCCAGCACTGCAATCCCTTTCCTTATACAGCTGTGCTGGTGACTGCATACAAGTAGCACCACTGTAGGTGCTTCTCCCTCTGCACATGTTAAGGTAGTATGTTCCCACCTCAGTACTGCACCAGTGGAGCCTTTATGGTGACATGACAGCTGCTGTAATTGACACCAGACTAATGGTAGAATTTAACTTTGCATTTTCTCTTTTCATTAACACCACCCAAAACTAAAATGTAAAAGGTTGCCAATTTGGGATTGTAGGGTTTTCTACATAGGCCTGACTATTAGTATTAAACTTAAAGCATACCACATGCATTATATATTTAGGGCCATATTCAATTAGAGGAGAAAAGTCAGAGGTCGGACTTTTCGCCATCATGGCCGTTTTTCCAGGGGATAAAGTATCGGACGCGTGCCCGCTTATTGCCGTATTCAATTAGGAATCGGCGAAAACTGGACCTGGCGGAAAGGTAAGTATCGAAAAGTCCTGTCACTTTTTGGGGAAATCAGCCTGTCACCCCCCAAAAGATGGCCTGATATGGGGATCACTATGGGTACCCCTGATTTGGCCTGCTGAAGATAATTGGTGCTTTTAAATAGCCGCGGCAGGTGCATTAATGCGTCTTTGAAGTGAAGAATAGCACTTTAGTTTATTTATTTTTTTTAAATAAACTAGTCCCATCAAATTTGGGGCACAAGAAAATGGGTGCAAGCATATTTTTATGTACCTAAAATTATTTTTAAAAATTCTTCAAAAACCACCTGCCGCAACCACCCGCATTCTAGAAAACACCTGCTGCATACTTGGGGACCCCCCCCCCTGAGTCAATTTCGCTAGTTTTTAAGTTTGTCCCCAACTTTTTTTTTCGCCCCCAAAATGAAACCACTTTTTTTTTAGCGGTGTACTATGTTTATTTTAAAAAAAAAAAAAAAAAAAGAAAAAAAAAATTGACACCGATTACTTGAAAGGGAACCATTCCAAAGGCAGCAGGGTACTTTATTTTTTTTTTTTTTTATTCTACCCCCCCAAAACCCCAATTCTGCACTTTGTAAAAAAACGGGGATAAATAAGTTTTCAAAGACTTTTCGCATCTTTGAAATTGAACATGGGGATAAGTGAAAATGGCAAAAATTACGTCATCAGCGATAAATTATCGCTAATGTACTTTTCGCTCCAAATTGAATATGGCCCATAGTGACCAATTGGTAAAGAATGGATACGCATCCAGACTAACGTGTAACGTACAATTAATACTTTATTTCAAAGTAGATTAATTTTAATAAAATATTAGTCACATGGTAATGTGTGCGTCTTATCTGAAAACAAAACTGGTCTGCTTGCCCCTATACATTATTTACTGCCAAAGCATCCGGACAGATCTTCTAGTGAGAAAAACCAGAATAGCCCTTTGGCCTTGCTATGGGAACCTTTCCATATACATTTGCAAGTTTCAAGACAATGGACCAACCTGTGCTGAGTGGTGCTTTGTAAGATGCAACAAGTAGCTTTTAAAATGAAGAAGTACAATCTGTTGCAGCAATACAGAAGTGTTACCTGAAGGAGGAGCCCCATGTAATGGATTTGTACATGCTCTCCTGCAACTTTACTAAACATTTCATCTTCACGTCTGCACCTTTGGCCATGTGCTTACATTATTATTCCTGCCCTGAGATAGAACAGCTCTGGTGCATTCTCTGCATTCCATACAATTGTATCCACAGAGCAGCTTTGTGTCCTATACCATAGCAAAACAAACACACAGTTCTGCCTGTTAAAACATGGCGGACCACAAGTGCAGAAACAGAAACTAAATTACTGTGTGAAATGTGACGAGTGAGGTTGCAAAATACAAACCAATGTGATCAACAGACAAAAAAGAAAGGTTTGGGAAACAGATTTAGATTCGCAACAAGCAACTAATAAGAGCAGGGAGATCGGAGTGCGTAACACCAACTCTTTCTATTTAAACTGGCCTGCATTCAGTCAGTGTACCTCTACCAAGTGGTCATTTCTGTCTAGGAAACCTTGGTGATCATATCACTAGAACTATCCATTTAAGGTCTTCAGAGCAGCTGCCGATTCCCAGTTGCCCCCTAACTTCAGCTTCCTCCAAGTGCACCTCAAGCACTCACTGATCACAATGCTTAAAACACTAGATTTACGGACTCCCACAAACTTGAGAGAGGTGGAAAGAACTGGCTGAAACCTGTTTCATCTAATCATACAATGCACCTCCAGCACACACATGTGCCGCTCTTTGGGGCCCAATTTGAGTTGGGAGCAAAGCAAAAAGAGGAAACAAACAAAACTTTGCAGCTGGACAATGCATGGACTGGGCAGCTTTATTTTTACATTGCAATTTATAATTGAGTTTGGAGGGGTTTGAGGGTTCACATAAAGCGGATTTCTGCTCGCATTTCAGGAAGCTGCAAACAGAAATCAGTGTTAAGTGCACCATCAGGGGTTACTGTGCGTGGAACTACGTAGCTCCGGACACTTAACAAGCCTTACCACACATCAACTGCGAGACTTACTGCAGGCTATAATTCAACAGGTCCGGGTAATTAAACCATCTGCTAAAAGCCCGTGGTAAGCCAAGGCCAATTGAATTTGCCCCAAAGAATGTTTTATATATTAACACACCTGGCCTTAAACACAACAATTTACCCAGTACAGTAAAATAGATAGTAAGATCGCCTAAAGCCGAGTACACACTGGAATGATATCAGCCCAATTGGGCCAAATCGCAGTGGCAAACGCAGGATTTTGAAAGGGGGGTTTCCAAATAATTGTTTAAAGAGCCAATGACAAAAAAAGTCTAACCAGAATAAGCCTGCAACACACTTTATTGTGTACTTCAAGTGTTTTAATATAAATAATAAAAATAACAAGACATCTGGGCATAAAACTTGCACAATGTGATTTTTAGCAACTGCGCATGTGCGAGAACTTCAGAAAGCCAGTACGGCAAATGTGTTACCCTGAGTGTACACACAATGATGCTGGTGCGATCGGATCAGATGGTATTGAAAATGGAGCGGCAAAGTAATGGGAGTTCCTGGGTGGTGACCTGAAGTGAACGCAAAAAGTGTGTCTCATGGGCATGTTATGGGAGTGTTGTGGGGTCATCAGTGACAGCTGCTGTGTTCTCAGATAGCCGCAGCTAGGTCATGTTTAGACTGAGAAACTGTGCCTATCTAGTCAGAATGCAGCAGTGCAGTGGCGTAACTATACATTTTGCTTGCCACCTGCAAAAAAAAAAAAAAAAAAAACCCGTTTTTGGCCCCTCCCCCCCATGGCATTTTGATAATACTAGTGCAGGGCCGTTTGTAGGCAATTTGGCTCCTAGTGCGAACAATTAAAAATGCGCCTCCATCCCCCACAGACAGTTTATATACATTTTTCCAACTTATAGTAATGCCCATTACACATTATGCTACACACAGTACAGCCCATTACATTATGCCACATATAGTTATGCCCCTAACACCATTTTATTTCCCATAGTAAGGCTTCAAATTACTTTTCTATTACCTGCTCGTTGCAAGGGGCCTCATACTCGTTGCCAGGGGTTATACGGGAGAAGATGCAGCTTTCTGCATCTTCTCCCGACTGATATGCACCGTGTTCCCTGGCAGACACCAGAGGTCAAGTAGCACTTCTAGCGTCTGTCTCCTATTAGGCGGCGGCCGCCATTTTTGGAGAGTATTTTCAGCAGATTCTGCAGCCTAGCGTCCCTTACCCGTTTAAGGAAGCTGCGGCTCGGCTATTGAGCAGCCCGGGGGGCACAAGGCACCCGGCCCAGCCCGACACTGGGCCAGGGGGGAGTTTCCAGGTACTCAGAAACCCCCCGTGTGCGCGCCTATATCAGAATTACAAAATTGGGCATATCGTGCAGTGTGTATGCCCAATTTCTGAGCTCCCGCAGTTGCACGCGATATCATGTGATTGGCCGTGCTGCGTGGCAAATCACACAGTATCGCATGCGGCACCATACATATTAATGAAGGAGAGAACGAGTGATCGTTCAGTCGATTAAATCGGGTAATGTGTACCAGCAATCATGCGATGTATAGGGTGAAGGCAAATCGCCCTTAACATCGGACAGATTGCCGATAGCTCCAGTGTGTACCTAGCTTAACACTCTGGGGGAAAAATTCAATTGGGCAGAATGTGTACAAATCCATCAATATAATTTTTCCTGCACACCTATATCGGGTGCATGGAAAATCTAGGGATTTGCAGTTTGTGATGTGCCACGGAAACACGCTTACGTAATGACCCGAAGAGCGATCCCAAGGAGGCTACTGTGCCAGGTTCTCAGGAAGGGACTTCTCTGCTTGATCAATAAGTGTAACGGTGATGTGCTACGGACTTAAAGTCAACTGTCTGCCATCTTGCCAGTATTATAACACTGTACCTGCCTTGAGTGTAAGTGGACAAGGGAAGGTAAGTAGATGTTGATGTTAGATTAATTGATGAACGATTTGGGAGTTTTACATTAATTTTCAGGTACTTAAAGTTATCAATGGGGTTTTTATGTCAATTTTGAAGCATTTAAATGCACTGGCAAAATGAGATTCATGCACTAAAGAGGTGGAGCTTGCAGAGAAGTGGACTTTGTTGGACAGCAGGCGCAATTGAGCAAATTGTGATAATTGTAGACATGGGCTTATTTTGTCACACCTATGCCCCAATAAAGGTTAGCAGAAATGGGAGTTTGGAAAATTAATAGTGGAGCTGAATAATAAGAGTTATGGTATAACATACCTTTGTTAACTTTTTCTTCGAGGTCCATAGGAATGACCTTGGGGTATGTGGTTGGAGTGATCCAGGCACCAAACAGTTACAAGCTTTAGCTCCCAGGATGCACTGGGTCCTCCTCCATATATACCCCGCCCCTGGCTACAGGCATTTAGTTTGTTACCAAGCCCAAGGCAGGAGAAGGAAAAGATTAGAAGGAAGGACAATTGTACCTCAGAAACTCTCTCTAAGAGGGAATCATAGAAATACAAAAGAAAGATTACCCAATAATACCAGGTGCGTCAGGGTGGGTGTCCTGTGGACCCTATGGACGCTCCTGTTTAGTAGAAAGGAGAATCCGACGCCCAAAGGAAGCATCCCAAGACGCAAATGTATCAAACGCATAAAATTTGACAAGAGTGTGGATGGAAGACCACGTGGCTGCCTTGCACAATTGTTCAGCAGAGGCACCACGACGAAACGATCACGATGCTCCCACGGATCGAGTAGAATGTGCCGTCACTGTGTTTGGAACAGAGTGATCAGCTTGTGTGTAAGCTTGAGAAATTGACATACGAAGCCACCTAGCCAGTGTGTTTGTTAGCTGGCCAGCCTCGCTTATGACAGCCATACAACACCAAAAGAGATTTCCTAATGGAGTTGGTACGATCCACGTAAATTCTTAGGGCGCGTACAACATCCAGAGAAACTTCACTTAGAGAGGCCTGAAGATTGGAACCAAAATTTCTTCAGTTACATGAAAACGGGAAATTACCCTAGGAAGGTAACCCGCCCTGGTATGAAGACGAGCTCTGATGAAAAATCAAAAAGGGACAAAGACAAGAAAGGGCTGCCAAATCAGAGACCCTGCAGGCAGAGGAGATAGCAAGAAGAAACTGCTTTTGCTGTCAACCACTTAAGGCCTACTGATTTCAGGGGTTCGAATAGGGGAGTTTGTAGAGCCCTGAGAACCAAAGACAAGTCCCACGGAGCTACCGGAGGTACAAAGGGGAGGCTGAACCCTCAGAAAACCCTGAAAAAAAATGTCCTAACATCAGGCAGTGGGGCGATCCTTTACTGAAACCAGAGTGCCGATGCCTGAACTCTCACGGTGGCCAGGCGGAGACCCCAGTCTAACCCAGCCTGAAGAAAAGCAAGCACTCGAGAGACCATAAAAACTTCAGGATCATATTTTCTATGTTTACACCACTGACAATACAAGTGCCAAACTCTGTAATAAATGCGGGCAGAGGAAGGTTTCTGCGCCCTAGGCTTTGTCTGAATTACAGTACTGGTAAAAACCCTTGGCTCTTAAGATGGAAGATTCAAGAGCCACACCGTCAAAGACAGAGAAGGTCCGGATACAGGCAGGGACCCTGTGTTAACAGGTCCAGCCTTAGAGGAAGAGGCCATGGAGTGTCTATGGAGAGACTCTGAAGGTCGGTGAACCAATAGCGTCTGGGCCAAGCAGAGGCTATCAGTATTACAGTTCCGCCCTCCTGCTTGAATTTCTTGATGACCCTGGGGAGTAGGGAGATCGGGGAAAAAAAAGTTTCACTCCACTGCTAGAGCATCCGCAAACTTGGCTGCGGGATCCCTGGTTTTGGACCCGTACCTGGGGACCCTGTGGTTGTGGCATGAGGCCATAAGGTCTACTTCTGAAAGTCCCCATCTGTCCACTAAGCTCTGAAATTCCTGTGGATGAAAAGCCCACTCCCCGGCATGTATATCCTGCGGACTTAGGAAGTCTGCTTCCCAATTGAGGACTCCTGGTATGAATACTGCAGAGATTGCTGGAGGAGGACGTTCTGCCCAGACCAGAATATTTGACACTTCCGCCATGGCAACCAGACTTCGCGGGCCTTCCTGATGGTTGAGGTAGGCTGCTGCGGTGGTGTTGTCAGACTGTACCTGGACAGGCCTGCCCCTCAGTATATCCTGTGCATGAATGAGTGCTCTGAACACTGCACGCAGTTCCAGGATGTTTATGGACAGGAGACCTCTCAGATTTGGGAAACTCAGCCTTCACAACCTTCTGGCATTTAAACACTGGAGCCTTCCTAAGCTCTGGCTCCTCAATATCTATGTTTAACACAGCTTTGGCAGCCCTAATCCAGGAGGGAACATCTGCTGTAGGCAAATGGTACTCTCCTGAGAGAGACTCTTGAGAGGAACCCTGTATGTCCTCACACTGATCAGAAGATGCATCAGAGTCTGCAGGCTGGATGGAGTGATAGGAGTAAGCAGACATCCTTCAGTTTTTAGGCTGTACCGGCCTAACTGCTTGCATCGTTTGGTTCCTTGCATTGTTTGCTGAAATGCAGCAGGGGACGAAGCCATACTCTGACCTGAGAATGGCATAAACATCCATCCAGGATGGATGCATAGGAGGCATAAACATAGTAGGTTGTAGCTGCTGAGGGTACCCCATAGTAGGGGCCGGCATAGGAGCAGATAACCGGTTTACAACTTGCGCCATGATCAGGGAAAAGGAAGCCCCAAGGGGGTTCCTGCCCAGGAGCTAGTAGATTTGACTGATGTGGTGACTCAGTGACCACATAGTCCATTCTGTATGAAATCCTGAGGGGACAAGCCCGCCTGACAGGCCATACATGAAACCAGCACAGGGGCTTTCGCCTCCTGTTATTCACTTTCTTTGGACATAATATCCCTAATTTGTTATGCAAAGTAAAATAATAGAATGTGACAGTGTTTCACACCCAAAATAACTCACACACCTGTAGCAGAGGGCTTATGAGGCGAAACAGCAGTGATGGCTATAACTGACAGTTATTTTACTGACAGTTATTCAGGAATAAAAAAGGCAGTATACCAGCAGATTTACACAAGTCACATCCAATGCAAAAATACATATACACACACTTATATATCTATATATATATATATCTATATATCTATATATATATCTATATATATATCTATATATATATCTATATATATATCTATATATATATATATATATATATATATAACAGAGAAACTTGCACACTCAAACTAAGTATACCAGTGGGTGCATGACCTTAAACTCGGTTGATAGCAGCAGTCCTGTTAGAGACGATCAGCACACCAAATTGAATGCAAAAAAAGTCTTTATAAAGCACATAGCATGTATCCCATAATCAGTTCCACAAAGCTTCCAAACGTGCACAGACACTGTAATAACTGTATGAAAACAAGGGAAACACTTCCCATATAAATTGAATACTCATCGCTTCATGTTGAGAACAATGATCAGGGTAAGCAAGCCGATGCCCATGCCCGACAGCAGCCGTTTCGGTACATACATGCACCTTCCTCCTGGGGCAGCATAATGCATACAGAGCCAGCTCTATCTGATATACACACCTGGCCATCCGTCAACAACCACAATCATCCACAACAAACGCACTCACCTGTGTAATCCCGCCGGGATCTCACTACATACTGCGTGGTGTTACCGAAAGTGACATTCTGTCCAACTTCCTGTACAATGGAACGCAAGCCATAGCCAGCGTAACTAAGCAACCGCTAAGGCTGCATAACTAGTTCCGTAAACGGAATACAAATAAAGTTGCCATGCAACCATAATGATAACCTTATTTACCTAATGAGAGCGCATAATGTAGGGGACGAAGCGGACTAAAACGGATGAACAGATGTGATCTATCAGTATAATACATGATAATAATCCCACAACCAATACATACAGAATACATAAAAAGAAAAAGTTAAGGCAAAAAACTGATTATAAAAAACAAGAAAGGCTTAATTCCTCATTTAACCCAACTGGAGAAATTGATTTCAAATCATAGATCCATCTAGCCTCACATTGCAACAGACTACTATTTCGATCACCCCTTCCAAAGGGCGATCATTTCCTCCCGGGGGTCGTTGTGTCAGAGGGCCTGATTCAGAGCCGGACGCTCTGACCAGAGCACTCGCTCTGAATCAGGGCCCTCCTGCCTAAAATTGGAGTGGCCTCCTGGCCGCTCGCATAGCTGTGGGTGACCACCCACAGCTTATGCGAGCGGCCAAAAAGATGGTCGCGATGGTCAAGACCATCGCGACCATCGGGCTTGCGACGAGACCCTGCGGTAGGGTCTCTCTGCCACAAGCCCAGGAGTGCTTTTGGCTCTATCAGAGCCAAAAGCACTCCCACTGACGTCACTAGTGAGGTCAGTGGGGCCGGACCCAGACAGTAGGCGTTCCCATGGGAACGCCTCCGTCTGGGCAGCAACGCCCCCGGCACGCCCACCAAAGGGGGCGTGCTGTCACTCACCATCGACAGCACGCCCCTTTTGGTGAGAGACCCATAGCGACGGCTGGCCGTCGCTATGCGGGTCTCGCGCATGCGCACGACGGAGCTCCCTCAGTCGTGTGCATGCGCACTAGGGCACCATCGACCCGCTTGCGAGCGCTCGCCAGCGGGTCTGAATCAGGCCCAGAGTCTCTCGCAATATGTTGATTTTTTGCTTCAGCCTGTGGTCCAGCAGACAGACTTTTACTTAAAGGACACCACTCATTTTTTGAATAAATTAAATGCATTGTCTGTACCCTCCAGTGGCATCTTGTTGGTTACTTTCGATGTTGTTAATTTATATACGAACATCCCGCATGATGAAGGTATGAGTGCTGCGAGAGGCGGTCACCTCCAGTCCACACTACAAGGGTCCACCAGTTGATTTTCTTATGCTTTTGATCCATATTATCTTGCATAAGAATTATTTTTTGTTTAATAATGAATTTTTTTTGCAACCCTGGGGAACCGCGATGGGTTCGAATATGGCCCCGGAGTATGCTAATTTATATATGCAGAATTATGAGTTAAGACATATATTATCACATCCACTATCTAAGTACATTTTGTTCTATGTTCGCTTTATAGATGACCTTTTTGTGGTGTGGTCTGGAGGTGAGAAGGACCTCATCAAGTTTTTCAATGATCTAAATTCCATCGATAGTACCATTAGATTAACCTTGAATTTTAGTACATCTGTGATACACTATTTGGATGTGATGATTAAATTAGAAGATGGTCATTTTGAAACAGTAGTTTATAATAAGGCCACAGACAAGAACACTTTATTGGCAGCAGACAGTTTTCACTCCCTCCCATTGAAGAAAGGGCTTCCATATTCGCAACTGGTGCGGGTTGCCAGGATTACATCAGATAGGTCTAAATTATCGGCAGAACTGAGAAAAATGGGCAACAAGTTTATTCAGAGGGGATATGCCGCATCAGAGGTTCAAGAGGCAATTGATAAGTGCATGAAATTAGACCGGTCCACACTTTTGAGACCAAATGTCAAAATAAAACCTGAACGCATTAGATTTGCAACTACGTATTCCATCAGTTCCACTATACTAAAACGTGCAATTTCAAGACACTGGCATATTATTCAAGCTGACTCTATTTTGGGAGATTTGTGCAAAGAACCACCTATGTTCTGCTATAGACGGAGCAATAATTTGAAAGACTGTATAACTAGATCTGATGTGAATCAGCAGCAGTCTACAAACTGGTTGACAGCCAAGAATGGAGTGTTCCGTTGTCCAGGATGTATTAATTGCAGATTTTTGATTACAGTGGCACCTTTGAAGATCCAGCTTCAAATAAAGTGTACAAGATTAAACATCGCTTAACATGTGAGAGCAAATTCGTAGTATATATGTGATTAAATGCCCATGTAATCCTATCTACGTTGGCAAAACGATTAGAATGCTCAAAGAACGACTAGCTTTACATCGTTCCTCTATTAAAAAAGCCTTTATTAGTATGGACGGCAATACTCCCCCGGTAGCGAGACATTTTGTGGAAATGAAACATAGCCCATTGGACTTTAAAGTCATGCCTATAGATCAAATTCCACCAATGAAAAGAGGGGGTGATCGAAATAGGAGTCTGTTGCAATGTGAGGCTAGATGGATCTATGATTTGAAATCAATTTCTCCAGTTGGTTTAAATGAGGAATTAAGCCTTTCTTGTTTTTTATAATCTTTTTTATAATCAGTTTTTTGCCTTAACTTTTTTTCTTTTTATGTATTCTATATGTATTGGTTGTGGGATTATTAGCATGTATTATACTGATAGATCACATCTGTTCATCCGTTTTAGTCCGCTTCGTCCCCTACATTATGCGCTCTCATTAGGTAAATAAGGTCATCATTATGGTTGCATGGCAACTTTATTTGTATTCCGATTACGGAACTAGTTATGCAGCCTTAGCGGTTGCTTAGTTACGCTGGCTATGGCTTGCGTTCCATTGCACAGGAAGTTGGACAGAATGTCACTTCCGGTAACACCACGCAGTACGTATTGAGATCCCGGCGGGATTACACAGGTGAGCGCGTTTGTTGTGGATTGTGGGTGTTGACGGATGGCCAGGTGTGTATATCAGATAGAGCTGGCTCTGTATGCATTATGCTGCCCCAGAAGGAAGGTGCACGTATGCACCGAAACGGCTGCTGTCTGGCATGTGCATCAGGTTGCTTACCCTGATCATTGTTCTCATTATGAAGCGATGAGTATTCATTTTATATGGGAAGTGTTTCCCTTGTTTTCATACAGTTATTACAGTGTCTGTGCACGTTTGGAAGCTTTGTGGAACTGATTATGGGATACATGCTATGTGCTTTATAAAGACTTTTTTTGCATTCAATTTGGTGTGCTGATCGTCTAACAGGACTGCTGCTATACACACACACATATATATATATATATATATATATACATACACATACACACATATACATACACACACACACATACAATAAGCTCTTCGTCAACTACGAACAGCACACAAGGCTAAGTAGGATATCGAGCTCTGTATAACCTGGCCACCCAAGGAGAGGTATACAAGGAGACTGACCAAACCTCCTGAGATTTGCAGCCACCGAGAGGATCTGAGAGTGGTCTCTGGCCATCTCATATATAGGGAGGCAGGAAGGAGCAACCCAGACGCGGGAACCCTTGACTCTGGACCAGCTTCTGGGTTGGGGGAGGGGCCGCCGGGGAGAGCGTACTTCCCCTAGGCTGTATGGATCTACCGGGCTCACTGACCTATACATGGCCGCCGCAATTATCATTCCTGGCTGTCTGGAGAATCTCATGTCCCAGTGGTCTAGTTAGGGAAGCAGTTTACCTGGTTCCTTACAACAGTGGCCTCTGGCATGTCTCCACTGCTGGAGGTACAGACTGCCACGTAGTTCCCCACCGTCAGCGGCCCGGGGGAAGGCACCTTACCGGCATCCCTGATGTCTCCTGCTGCAGCCCTGGGCTCAGCGCTCACTCCGCTGACGCCCGCAGAAATCACCAGTTCCCTCACTGGTGTTGCGGCCCGGCGGGGGCAGACTGAGCAGCAGCACGGGCTTCCATTCGGACGCCTAGTGCTGCTTACTCATGGGGGGGAAAAAAAAAAACTTGCATGGGACTGCTGAAGCAGTCCCCCAGTCCCCTGTTCACCAGGTGCACTCCTGCGCACCAAACAAAAAACTAAATGCCTGTAGCCAGGGTATATATGGAGGAGGACCCAGTGCATCCTGGGAGCTAAAGCTTGTAACTGTTTGGTGCCTGGATTGCTCCCACCACATACCCCATGGTAATTCCTGTGGACCCCTTATTGACCCTGAAGAAGAAATTTGGACTATTATACAGGCAACTTGGTTGTAGATCGTACTATATATTACATATACTAGTATAAATAAGTCACTGTACATTTTTTATAATAATGGTATACTTCTTACATCATTTTGATAAGAAAATCTATTATAGAAGCTGTCTATGCTAATTGCATGGTTTGTCTTACAGAGAGTGTCAGACACGCATACACACTAAATGAAAATGTTGAGTACCATCCCGAGAGATTTCTTTTCTTGGCTGGAGAACAAAAGGCACTGTTCACCTAAGGCTAGAATAGGTCATGAAACTATGCATACAGAGGTTTCCTCATACACCGAGCACAATATGCCATGTGGCGCTAGACGCCCAACATGAATGGGCTGCGCCAAGTGGTGTAGTGTCTTCCACTCGAATGTGTGTCTTAGACGCAACGCGATGTATCAAAACCGCTTCACAAGACTGCACCGATTCATTTGGACAATGGAACTTGGTGTGAAAAAAAGCTGTGGTCATTGCAACGTAGCACTTTATATGCAGATGTAGACTACGTCACACACACACTGTCGCATAGCAAATCAGTGCAGCCCCGTATAGCTGTTTTGTCGCCTTGCAACTAAGATGTACATTTGAGCTAAAAAGACAATTGGCGCAAGTCGAGTCATGCGGGACCTGGCATGCTGGGAAGGGCTGTTTAGCGCCACTGTGGAGATAGTGTATGTGGACACATATGTACAGTTCTTTGCTACAGCCATGTCAAACAGCCCCTCTTGGCGTTCCTGGTCCCGTGAGACTCTGCTAGTGCCAGGCGTCTTTACATCCTTTGACGAAAATGTGTCAAGAGATGCTGGGCAACTGAAGGGCTACTTCTGAGAAGAATCTCCTGCCCAGAGACCTAGCAAAATGAAAAAAAAAAAACGAACACAACAAATAATTTTCAGAGCACAGATTAGTGAAAATGCTGCCACACACTAGTTACCCAATAATGACTATATGCTACATACTATCTTCAACTCAATTCTGACTCTATGCTACATACCTACACAAACACTGCCACCTACAATACTAAGCACTGACACCCACACAAACCATTCTATCATAATTGAAAACATTCCTGTCACACCCTCACATAAATACCACAATGTTATCCTGCTGTACTAAAGCTGGGTACACACGGATAGTTCCATTGAACGGGTGATATATATCTATAGTGCCACGTCGTATGTGGACAGAGGATATGTCTGAACAACGTAGTTCACAGACATATCCAATCTCCTGTGCTGCACAGCATAGGACTATATATCTGAAAGGTATATAGTCATCTGCTGGTGCATACAGAAGACCCGCCGATCGCCGATACAAATTCTGCAGGGACCTGGCGGTGATTGACAGCTCAATAGGGCAGGTAAATTTAAATACTCACCCAGTTGAGCGGTCAAGCCCAGCACATCAGGCACACTATTGGTAAGTGTGCATACATTTACCAATCTGATAGGACAGCCCTTGCTTACTAAACAGTGTACACATTGTTGTACTCAGCATCTACTCCTCATAAATATGTCTTACAAATACACAGATTACGCTAAACTGGTCCATTATCTGAGTTACAACTAATTTCACCAAATTCACGTGTAACTTCAGCATTCTGCCTAGCATTGCAGCTGCTTAGGGGCCTGATACAGAGATGGAGGCAATGCCGATGGTTACCCAGTTTAGCAATGATCGATCATCTGTGCTGCAGAGTCGCACTGCACATGCTCACTCACAGAGAGGATAAATTTGCACAGTGATTGACAGACAGCTTGTGGGCGGCAAAGGGGTGGGGGAGACTTCTGCGTGACCATAGGGCTACTCTTAAGGCCGATTAGTGACTGATCTACGACTGATGCTGCGTCTTTCAACACAGTCACTTGGATTTGCGAAGCAGCCGGTGGGCGTCTCAATACAAATCCAGGCAGCTGCGACACTGTCGTATTTTCACACAGCTGCAGCATACAAAGTCGCAGCTGCGGTGGAATTAGCGTACAGCTCTGAATCAGGCCTTAAGTCTATAACCAATTGCACCAGCTTTAGTAAGTTGAAGAGTGAGTTGGTATCTGTAACCATTTGCATTTCACAACTTAACAGATTGTACTGTTTACCAGTCCTTAATAAGGTTATATAGTGTTCCCGCTAGGCTGTATTAGTGGGGCGCAGCGCCCTGCCCGATTTTAACTGGGCAAAATGCTCTCGGCTCTTTTAGCAGCGACCTCCTAAAACAGCCTGCTCTGAGCAGTGTCCCGCGGGCGGGAAACGTTGCAGTGACCAATCACCGCCAGATAAATAGACTCCATCTATTCACCGTGGGGGACAGGGTTTTTTTTTTGGGGGGGTAGGGTCACGCTCCTCCCCAATTCGCCTTTTGGGGAACGCTCACGCCTTCTGCACTTTTCATAGGATGCCCTGGCCGCGAGCCTGCGTCCTGCCCTTCCTGGTTCCTAGTGGGAACACTAGTTATATACTAGGTTTCCCTGGTATGTACTTACAGTGCGAGAAACAAATGTGTAAAGAGAGGAAATTGCTAAAAACATGATGAAAGCACAATGTATGTTGCTATATTATGTGCATGCTGCCTTTCCTCCAGAAGATAGACTGATAATGAAAGAAAAGTTTGGACTTCATCAATGCAGCTTAAATATATTTATTATTTATTACCAGTAATGTACACATTCTGCAGTGGTTTACAGAGAATATTTAGTCATTCACATCCACTCATGCCCCAGTAGAGCTTACAGTCTATATTGCCTACCACATGTACACAAATAGTCTGTTACATTTTTGTTAGAAGCCAATTAATCCACTAGCATCTTTTTGGATTGTGAGAGGAAACAAGCACCCGAAGGAAATCCATGCTCGTGATCTCAGCACTGTAAAGCAGTAATGCTAACCACTACCAAAACCGTGCTACCCCCCTCAAAAAAATATATGAATTGTTAAATGCAAACTGACTCATCTAAAGGGGATAAATAGCCACTAATGTTACATTAAAAGTTGATTTACATGAAATTAGTTAGTAACATTCACAATTTCCATTGCCAATCAGAAATAAAGACATGAGCCAAAGCAGTGATTGTGGGGGAAATTATTTATCTATGCAAAGTAGAATGTATTTAACCCTATTTGAAGGACACTGCAATCAGCTACCAGAATAGCAGCTCACACTCAAAGATCTCAGGTCTGTGCTGTACAAGAGCTGGAGACCATAGATGGTGGGTGAGAGAGCAGAATAGGTGTTTGATGACAGACTGCTAAAGCATGCAAGAAAACATCATAAAACCATGCAAATGAGATATATCATAAGAATGGATTAAGGGAAAGCATCAACGCTACTCCTGATTACCAAGATCCAGCAGCTGCAAGCAGTGATCCGTGGTTACGGATAGCGGAGTATCACTATTTTCTAGAGATGGGGTTCAACAGCCCTCCAGCTGTTGAACTACAAGTCCCAGCATGCCTTGCAAGCAGTTTTAGCATGGCCAAATAGCAAAACTGTAGCAGGGCATGCTGGTATGTGTAGTTCTACAACAGCTTGGGGGCCACTTATTACCCACCCCTATTCTAGAGCCACGCTCACTCCCACAAAAGCCAAGCGCACTGCTGCACATTTCATGTTCTGTGTTAGAAACCGATCAACGCATTCTTCTAAATGTTACAACTTATTTTCAAATTGGATGAAATTGCAAATGAGGCCTACTGGCTATTTATAACCAACAAACTCCTAGTAACATCACTATTTGGCCCATGGATGTGATTTTCTATTAAGAGCTCTCCCGAGCCTAAGCTTATACTTTAAATAAACTAAACTGTGTCCCGCTCTCAGAACCGCAGGCGTCTCATATCAAGGGCTGCTAGTTTGTGCTAACACACATACATCAACTGCCTGACAAAGGAACTACAGACAGCACAGTGATGGTCACCATTCCGCCAGTTAGGGTGTGACAGGCTGCTGACAATCTTTCCTGTAAGGCTCATCAGAAGGAATATCCAATTATCACATAATTCATGTTCAATTATTACTAGCACCTACCCAATCTAATGTATTTTACTGCACTACAAAACCCCTTTCTTATTGTGTACAACTGGTCCTATAAGTGACACACTTTAGAAGTATCATGAGGACTGGCAGTACACTTATTTCAAATTTAAGCTGGGCTTAATATAAGTGTTTGAGCTTAAAATCAGTCTCCCGAGTAGCACTGGTTACAGGCCCAGCTGATACCTACCTTATAGTACCGGTTGGAGAAGGCAATGGGCTGATCAGATGAGCCATGTTCTCTGGAATGTTTATGGTCAGGGGGGAGATCTGAGGCTGCACTGGTTTGATGGGGGACTCTGATGCCTCCTGCTTTTCCTTCTTGTCACATGAGAGAGCAGTAAACGTAATCTTGATGTTTGTGCTGGGAAACCTGAAGGTGCATCTGTGGAAAGAGGAAAACAAAGGGTTAAATCACTGAAGGTAGCCGCAAGTGCCAAAATATTTTTAACAGACCTGGACTACGTATACAAAGGGGTGGATGCAATAATGTAGAATTTATGGCACTCTAACTAGTCAAGTCATATAAAGGAGCATGCAATGCACACATCAGCCGCACTTATGACATAAATTGCATACTTTAGTATGTACCACTAGGGGCAGCAAACTACAATGCGTAAATCTAGGGAAGATTTAGGGTGCCAAGGCTTGCGTTACAGCACCTGCAATTTGCCCCTAACTGAATTGACCCCTTAAAGAGCCGATATCCAAAGTAACACACTAGTAGGTATGGTTAGGTGCATATTATATAGTCTACCACAGCCTCACACAGACAATGAGAACAGGCCAGGTCAATATTCAGAGCAGTAAGAAATGGGTCCAGCAACAACATCACCACCTTTTTTGGTCTTTTTCACCCGATAATGTATCTTAGTCCCAATGCCATGTGACTAAGATGTACAATGAGACTGCAGTGATTAATTTGATATGCATCACTTGTATAGCTGTATGCAGCGGAGTCTGAATCTGTATACGAAATGCTACGATGCCGCGGCTTTTTCCCACACAAATTACAGTTGTGCTTCATTTACAGACTCAGTCGTACACAGATATACAAGTGCTGCATATGAAATTAGTCAGTGCAGTCTTCTGGTGCATCTTAGTTGCATCACATTGCAATGCACTCTAGGGTCTATTCAGTTACAGACGGCGGCAGCTTGCAATTAACGTGGATTTCTGTTCAAACATGATGGAGGCTCGATCAGAAATCTGCGGTAAGTGCCCTTAGCACGGGTGCCACAAACATGTTAGCTATGTTCCTTTGGGTTAATGCGCGTTAGCCGCAATTTAACCACGTGAGGAAGAGAGGTTGTAATTGAACAGCCTCGGACGTAAAAGCCAGATACTACCACACTTTTCCTCACGCAGTAAATTACCACGGCTAATTGTATCCGGTCATAAGATGCATTTTCAGGAGAAAAAGACAAAAGAGGACACTCAGCGGTAGCAGAGTCGCAAGGGTGGCTTACTCGCACCGCATGGCAGCTTGAGGCTAGATGTATGAGGACACATCTGTACCTTTATAGAAGTAGAGTATCACAAAAGTATCATTTGAAGCGCAACTATTGCTTAAAATCAGCGCTAATATATTACAAAGAAACATAATAGAGGGAGATATACCCAATATAGTACAGCGGCTGGACTTTTACAGAAGAGCTCCCATATCCGGCAAACACCAGATTGCCAAGTCACACATACTCTATATAACAGTTATAATCTACACTGCATAGATAATACAATTATCCTGTGAACACAACATCTTAGGTGGGTTGGATCTGAAAATTGAAAGCAGCACTCACATTCAGTGTAAAGCCCGATGTGCTTTAGACTGAATGAGAGTGTCGCTTTAAATTTTCAGATTCAACAGCTGAGAAGCCGGGGCTCTTCCTAAATGTCGCCCCTAGGTTTGAGGGTAGAAATGTGAAAATCAATACAGAGGGCCTAAACTGTAAAAAATAAATAAGTAATTTAAGTTCCAGTCCTTATGGTTATTAAGCAAAAATTTAACAGTTCACATGTTCATCTATAGTCAATACGATATTAGAGAATAGAATTAGAAGACTTGAAAGAAAGAAACTGTTGTGTTTGGGATAACTTGTTGTCTACATAGTGCATAGATGTCCTGAGTATTATGAAAATACCACTTGCAGACACTTTGCTGGAGAGTTGGTCAGCGTTAGGCATTATAATGACTATAGGGACACTGCCGGGCAAGGTCACAACCCCCTAATGTGTGAGGCAGAGAAGTTGAAGGAAGTCAGTGCCTGGGAGTTCATGCAATGCAGGGGCCAACATTTGTATATGGAGTGTGTGGTTCTTCCATTCCAAGTAACAGCACAAACAAGACCTTAAGATGGAGATCTTAGATTGTGATGCTATATGTGATTTTTATTTCATAAAGACCAACATGCCATACCAAGCCTGTGCAGTAATAAATAGCTACACATATACACCCACACTGTCTGCACAGAGAGATTTCTGTCATTCAGTTCTCACTTAATTGATTTGCATTATTTCCAAGCACAAACCAAAACGCAAAAAAAGGAGAAAAACAAAACATCAAAACCAATACCAGTTCTGTAAATTAAGTAACAAACTAAAATCTAGACACACCACAAGGCCATAATGATGCTGCTACCTCACTGTATACCTTTCTGCGTTATTTACAGTGATCCACTGATTACTATAGATCCATTCTATAGCACGTAGTGGAATAGTAACATGTGCTGCAGGATGATTCTCTGATCGATGCATAAATTGGCAACAGACCAATGACAGAAGTGAAAATAGCTTTGGGGCACTGGACCAAAGCACAACATGAAGATTACTGCCCAGTGACATCTTATCTAACAGCTAAAATAGAACGGTAGCCTTATTGGGACAGGAGACAGAGAAATGAACACAACCCGTCCTGTGTACAGCAAACACTATACAGACTGCTGTGTCTGGATTGTGAACATGTTGGCAAACAAGTCGCCCCTACTTCTATAACTGGAGAGTGATGGGAAGAAACAGGGTAGGTTCTTTGTGACACTATTTGGCTAGAGGGCACCAACACATTTCTGCTTTTACATCACAGAATGGTATTTAATAGCCAACATGTTCAGCTGCAGCAGTTCCAGCATTTCACAATTAGCAAGTTCTAACAAGTTTCTATATAAAGGTATACAGAATTATGGTATAACATAACTTTGGATAATTCTTTTTCTTCGAGGCCCACAGGAATTACCTTGGGTATCTAGTTGGATATCATCCAATGCACCAAACAGTAAAACTTTGGAGCTCCCAGCATGCACTGGTCCTCCTCCCTATATACCCCGTCCCCAGCAACAGGCACTCAGTTCGTAACCAAGCCTTGCGAAAAAAGATGGAGTGTGGAGAAGGAGGTGTCATGTACACAGGAAACACAACCAACAAAGAGGGAATCTGTGACAAAAAGTTTAGGAACAGATTGCATCTGAGGCCACATCTCAACAGAGGTATAGGACCGCTTAGCGCACGATTCCCCAAAAGGAACAGCTTACCTGACATCTCTGTTCCGACCACGGTCCCAGGCTTCAACAAGAGTTGCCAGCTAAGGCACACTGAAGCCTGCCGAAAACCAGTGGCATAAAGTGGATGCTGGGGTTGCCGGCATCAGTGGAGGTAGTAGGAGTCGCAGTACAAGCGTCTTTCAAGGCCCCTTGTACCACTAAACTCAGAAGTAAAAACAACTAAAGGTAAATCATAAAAAGAAAAAAAAGCTTAGGACTGCCTAGTAGACCTGCTGCATAACAGGTGCTTCTTGCCGCGTACCAAACAAAACAACTGAATGCCTGTGGCTGGGGTATATAGGGAGGACCAGTGCATGCTGGGAGCTCCAAAGCTTTGCTGTTTGGTGCATTGGATGCTATCCAAGTACATACCCCAAGGTAATGCCTGTGGACCCTATCGAACTCGAAGAAAAACTTTTAGAAATTTGTCACCCAGCTCTCCAATCACTTGTCCATTGCTGCCTTAGGCTGGGTATACACTAGATGGTGTAGCCAGCCGACCTCGGCAGCGACGGGACCCGGTGTCAACAAGTGCATGCACACTTGCCGATGTGGGCAGTGATGGCGGAGACCATGCTGCATTTGGCAGCATGGCCCTTGCTAACAACATCTCCCGTTGGCTCTGCATGTAGGTCAGACGGAGAAGGTCGCTGACGACCCGCAGGAGTGCACATTGTCAGCGACATAGCGGGTACACATTAGACTATTTGCCAGATAGGTCGGTCCGATCCACCAGTTCGGACAACATATTTTCTAGTGTGTACCCAACATTCTAGATCACAAAGCTTAGTACAGAGGGATGCATGAGTCCCAACTTTAATGATATACTGTACTTTAGATTGTAAGCTCTCGCGAGCAGGGACCTCTTCCCTCACTTATACCATCATCTTCTCCCAGCTACCTACAATGGCATCAACCCTTTGGGTTTGGCCCCCCTACTACTTATTTGGATCTTGTTGTGGCTGCAGCAATGTTTATAAACCTTGTCCACGTTCTGCAATGTTTTATACTGTAAGGCATTTTTTGTTGGTTTGTTTGCTGCAGACCCCTTGCGGTGCCATATAAAGGATGATAGATCATCGGCCAGGCAATCACTGTGAAGCCTCCCAGCAGCGGACTGCTCATACACCAGATCATTCATAACTCAATCAGACAGGATTGTAACGGTCACTCATGTAAGCCATAATGGTCTTCTGTCCTTTACAAGATGGTTTCCAATGCACAAGCTCACTAAAAAGTACAGTATAGGTAAAATGAAAGTGTTCAAGATAGGAGCTAACATACAGGGCACAATTAAATTCAAAGCAAATTGAATAGTGCCGGGAAGTAGCTCCCAGAGCTATTCAATTCAGTGCACTGTTTTGTCGGAGAATGCCGGTTCTCGCGCCCCAAACATGGTGTTTAGGCGCGAGAACCGGCATTCTCTAACTAAACTCCCAGGCGCGATGCTGTTTCCGTTGCGTTAAGGGCACAAAACAGCATAGTGCCTGTAGTTTTGTCGAATTTCTGCTCGCACCCCTCCAGGCTTAACAGCGCTCTGAAATGAATAGCTCCGGGAGCTCCTTCCCAACGCTATTCAATTTGTGCTGAATAGTTTACTTTGAAAAACTTAATTTAAAAATGCTCAAAAAACATTGACTCAAATTTGTCTGCATTACCATCTATGCAATCATGCCATAATGGAAGATAAACAACAACTGTGGATAAATAGGAGACAGGCGCCTTTGAAAAATGTTAATTCCACCAAAAGATCAGAGACTGTGGGCGCGATTCATTTGTTTAATCGCACCCTCTCCCCTGTTTTGGGTGCCATAAGTACCAACTTATTACACATTTCTGCTTGCCTACCTGGGGGGGGCTTGCGAACACACGTGTGCTCCCGCAGCTGTACGCACCTGAACAGAGCATCATTGAATTGCTCTCGTGGGCAACCGGCACCATCAGCCGTGTGCAAAAACAATTGAATTCCCGCCTGTCAGTAACATCTCAGCAGGTGAGTGATGTAACCCATAACAGCAAGATGCTTTCCCTCATTTTCAAAATGATACAAGAATAACTGCTGTTAGAATCTCATAGGATGCTATAGGTTTGAGCAGATTTTTCCTGTATAGTTATCTACGGGATGTAATGAATATGCCGGCGGACAGGATGCCAGCCGTCGATATACAGATACCGGAATATCACCGCCCAGCAAAACGCCGACATCCCAAAATCGGATCAGGATACCGGTGACGGCTTTCCTACTGCCGGAATCCTGAACGTAGAAACCAGGTAAGTACCCGCGTTAGCCTGGGGAAGGGGGGTTAGGATTAGAGACCCCCTGGGGGAAATTAGGGTTAGGCACCCACCCGGGAAACATAGGTTTAGGGTTAGGCACCACCAGAGGGAGGTTAGGGTTAAGAAAGCCACAATGAGGTTAGTGTTAGGCACCAGGAAGGGAGGGTTAGGTTATTTACCTTCACCTGTCGGGATTCTGCACCTTCGGACTTGCAGCTAGTCAGCCGCCGGAATTTCATACCCAACTTATCTACATACATCACTATATACTTCAATACACATTGTTATGACAATGCCTTTGTCTTTTGCATAAGAATATATACTGTCAATTTGCCAAGGCATATTTTATATAATATACACAGTCTTCACTTGTAACACTCCTTATGCTGACCATACACTAGTACGACCAGCATAAGATGAGGATTCATGGATTTCCCTTGAACTCCCCGGCAGCTCCCTGGCAGTCCCGGCCGCACGATTGACACACGATGTACATACGATTTCACGATACGATCGATCTGCAGTTTAGGAGGGAAGGTAATTGAAAGAATACACACATCTTGAAAATGTAACTCAAATGACGCCGGTCGGACGCACGATGCATTGCATGCACAAATACACAGCAAGATCTGCATACGATTACGATAGATAATATGGGCTGCACATCTGATCATACGATACGTTTAAGAGTGACGGGAGCACGGATCAGATCGTATCCTACATGATTTCGACACAATTAATCGTACAACGCATCTAAAATCGGGCAATCGGCCCGAAATCGCACTAGTGTATGGCCAGCATAACATTCCAAACTGCCCCTGGCAGTAAAATTAGCTAGCGCTTCATGGACTGGCGTATGCCAGAACACCTCCTGCCCAATGTGTAGTGACTACTGTAAAGTGTGGTATAGGAGGAATAATAGTCGGAGGCTATTTTTCATGGATTAGACCAGGCCCCTTAGTTCCAGTGAAGGGAAACTTTAATACTATCGCACACATTGGGCATGATTCTATTCAACGCAAAGTGAATAGCGCCAGGAAACAGCTCCCGGAGCTATTCAATTCATCGCGCTGCTAAGCCAGACTATGGATTTCTTCTCGCATCCCTCCTGTGATGCGAGCAAAAATCCGACAAAAGTCCAGGCGCGATGCTGTTTTTTTGCCCTCAGGGCCGGGAAAACAGCATCGCGGCGGGAAGTTTAGTCGGAGAATGCCCGTTCTCGCGCCTAAACACCCTGTTTAAGGCGCGAGAACAAGCCTTCCCCGATCTAACTTCGCTCAGAATTGAATAGTTTCGGGAGCTCATTCCCGGCACTATTCACTTAGCGTTTAATTGAATCGTGCCCAATGATATTCTAGAGAATTGTGTTCTTCCAACTTTGCGGCAATGGTTTGAGGAGGTGCCCTCTTATTTCACCATGAGTGTGCTGATTTGCGGAACTTGGGAGTGGAAGAACTTCACTGATCTGCACAAAGCCCTAACCCCAACCCCATCCAATACCTCTGGGATGAGTTCTAACATGGACAAGGCCTTATCCACCAATATCTGTGCCCACCGCACTAATTTCTCATAGCAATATGGATACAAACTCCTGCAGTCATGTTCCAAAATATAGGTGTGACTTTCAGGTGACCACTTGGACCTGGAATTTGTCCCACACTGGTTCAGACATGGACAAAAATTGTAGGCTGATGGTAAAAAAATAGGCCATTGTGTAAGCGCGAGTCACATCCAACATGCATGGGGCAGGACTCGGCTCCCACTTTGGGTGCCATGCATGTTATAAATGATGTGACCTTTGCGTGCTGTAGCTGCAATGACAGGACAAAACCACCAGGAGAAGAGGACAGAGAATGGGGTAAGTATAATGGGAAGGAGCAGGACGTGGAGATAACCCGGCAGACGCTCGATCTATTTGGGACTATAGAGAACCGGGAGTAAGAGTAAGTATGATAGGAGGAAGGTGTGTAGGGTACAGCGCAAAGTCAGCTGAAGTGACCCAGCATATGCAGAGTCCACTTACTAATAAAGTTATAAAGTAGTGTGAATGCATGCTGTAATGCAACTCCTGGATTCACACCCTCTCCTGGTCTGAGCAATTAATAGTCTGTCACTCTGCATTAAATACTACCCCCCCTCCTCAGTGACTGGACAATAGGCTGGAGGCAAGCAAACAGATGAAACTTTACAGCTACTGAAATCCTCCTGCAGGGAATCAGGAGAGATTTTGATTTAAAAGGTCTTTTTGCGCAGCACAGATTAATCCTGGAATGGAAAAGACGTAATGAGAAGTCTGCAGGAATATGATATACACCCCCCACCCACATAACCATTTGTTGCACGGCAATATACCCACAGATGCTTAAGCTGAATAATAAGCAGCTGAACCCAGTGGTAAAACACACACAAAACCTACAGGGAGTTGCAATGGGCTTTAAATGATTAGGGGACCAGACTGAGCTGCTATCCCCATATATTAGATGGGCTGACACACCCTTTCCAGAAAGCTGTATAAACAAAGAATACCGTTTGTCCTACCAATGGGCTGCCAAGCATTCAGAGGTGTGTTATGGGTGTCTGTAATAATTCCTCCTTTAACAGCTATTCAAGATCTAGAGAATGCACCTCTGGTAGAACATACAGATGTATTTTAAAGTGTCCATTTAAAACAGCTCCCCCCCCCCCCAATCACTCAGTAACAGTAATTCCTGAATATCAAATTATAACTAAATTATTATATAGTAGTAAGCGGGCCTGGTATCTGCAGGGTTACCTCAGCCGCCCCGCTCCGCCCTGACCCCTCCTGTCAAACTTACCCCTGTTGCTGATCCTCTTCTGTCCCGAATATGCCGGGTCACTTCAGACAGCCTACCTCCCTCCCAATTTACTCACTCCTGTTCAGTACTCTTCTCCTGGTGGTCGTGTCAAATTAAATTCACCAATGGTCGTCTGGGGGAATAGTGCATATTTTCCTATAATAAAATAGCCAAAGGGGGCAGATCCTGAGTGGGATCCATCTCTGTCCGCTTTTACACAAGATTGCAGCATCCTACTTACTAGCTTATGCTAAAATCCAACCGTGTATACCAAACATCCAAAATGTCTGCATGTGGCTTGCCATTATCGCCTACCGTGTTTACGTCTGCAGCTGCAATAGTCATCATTAGTGTCTGGACATGCACCAACTCCATACTGGGTGCAATGGATTCATCTGATACAGGCATGCCATCTCCATCCGCAAGCTACGAGAGTTGGGTTACACGCCCTCGTCACTCCCACTGAACGGAGAAGTTCCGTGTGCCTGCGTGTTCCTGCCCAGTTATCTCCAAGAAACGCCCATTTCACGGAAAGAGTGATCCGATCAATCTGCCTGCACTTATGACCTCAGTTCATGGGCGTATGCCTGATCCAACACATTGTGTAGTCAGATTTCGTACTATGGCACATGCGCCATGTACTGAAATCCCAAACTCACTTTCATAAAACTCAGAATCAGACCCTTTGGAGTTGATTCAAATGGTTTAGCACACCCCATCGCCCGTCACTTTTGACGGGGCAATATTCAATTGTTCCGGCGCCCATTACTTTTTTGCACTGGTCGCGCCCAAATAGACCGGGTTAAGCCGCTTAAAGGCGTTAAACCAGTCGAAAGAGCTGGCAATCGCGGTTTGGGTGCCCAAAACCAGACTTTCTGATGATTTTTGCTCACCACCTCAGGAAGGTCCGAGTAGAAATCTGTGCACCCCCTGGCATTCGCGCCTAAATGGAGCAACAATTGAATTGCTTCATTGGCCACCCATTAGTGGCAGCCGCAAACAATTGCATCCCCCCTTAGATTATTCTTCAAATTTGTATCTTAAAATTAAACTAATATAAAGCAAATGTAATAGACACATCTAGTGAGAAAGAAAAATAATAGTATGGCATAAAATGACATTACACACATGCATTTTTAGCAGTGCTCTACAAAATAAAAAAATCCAAAAAGTAAATTCTCCATGAAATGTAAAATGACCGAGACTGTCACTTCTGGGAAAAATGATTACTGTAGTACATCTGACAATGTCTCAGCACAAATTTGGACATTATGGGGGGATTAAATTGTTAGTGCTGGGAGTCTAATGAGCATCCATTGGAGCAACTCAGTTGTTGCTCTGATCAGATGCCCATTAGCAGCGGCAGTCACATTTTTTCTCGCAGTTTCCAGAGGTGCTGAGCCCCAGTCAATGGTAGTCTTCCCCACAGGCACATTGGGAGAGACGTCATGACGTTTCTCCCATGGTTTCCGAAGAGCGGCAGACGGTAGTGGACACAGGATCCTGGCCTAAAGTATTCTGTTTTTTTTGTGTGTGCGCGGCACACTTAGAGGGGGCTTAGTACTGGGGGCACTATTAGACTGGGCTTAGTACTGGGGGTACTATTGCAGGGGGCTTACTACTAGAGGCACTAATACTGGGGGTACTACTAGAGGGGGCTTACTACTGGTGGAACTATTACAAGGGGCTTACTACTGGGGGCACTATTACAAGGGGCTTACTACTAGGTTGAGGGGCACTGAAAGGGCTTGTGTGGTGGTCTATACAAGCTTTCATAATTTTGGTAATGGACGATGGTCTGGCTCCTAAACTTTGAAGATGGCTCCTAGATTTTACAAAAATTTGTCGAGCCCTGCTTTAGATGCCCAAACAGGATTTTAGACAACGTTCGCATGATTGAGCATCTGGTCAGAGCAACAACTGAATTACTCTGATAGACACCCATTAGTTAGATGCCCAGCACTAACAATTGAATTCAACCAAAAGCATTAGAAATGCCACAAGGTAACTCTAGAGCAGTGGTTCTCAACCCTGTCCTCAGGATCCCACACAGGTCACCCAGCAGGTGCACAGGTGTATTCATTACTCACGACACATTTTAAAAGATCCACAGGTGGAGCTAATTGTTTCACTTGTGATTCTGTGAGGAGACCTGGAAAACATGCACTGTTTGGTGTCCTAAGGACAGAGTTTGAGAGAACCAGTGCTCTAGAGATATTAATAACAAATCCCACATGATTTATAAATGAAGAATTTAAAGCTAGTAAATTGGACTGAAGATAAACCCATTTTTGCCATCAAGCTATTGTTTAGAATTGATATCCAATGTATAAATAAAATCACACTCAAGGCAAGAAAAGTTGGGGGAATTCAATTAGCCGTGGTAATTTACGGTGGGCTAATTGATCCCCGAGGCTATTCAATTAGCCCCAAAGTGCAGCACTTATCGGGGAACTTTTTCACCACTGCACATGCAGTGAAAAAAAATCCCCAATAACTAGGTTAACCAGTGCCTGTGATATTTCATGGATTCTGTGTGTTAACACACAGTTAACTCATCAATTAAATGGAGGTTTCAAACACATTTTGGGTGAAAAAGGGGAGCCTAATTGAACAACATTCGGGCAATAAAGCCCGAGGCTACCTCTTTCACCCGTGAAAACTTATCGGGTGTAAATGAATTCCCCTTATGGATCAGCACTCTTCTATACACCATAAGCTAAATTTATAAAGTGGCTTAGTAAAGCTACCCCATGTCTCACAGCCCTGGAGCCAGGTGTCTATCGGTGTTGAGTTTGTATGTAGTTTAGCTCCCTGTGCTCCTTCCAAAATACTAAAGACCTAATGGTAGTATGTAATATGTAGACAGTAAATGAATAACAGTTTAAAAAAACCTGTTAATGTACATCTCACACACACACACACACACACACACACACACACACACACACACACACACACACACACCTCCTTCAGTGTTTATACAACAGAGAAAATAAATCAAAGTCTTCCAGTTCTTGAATTACAAGCAGAGGGAGGCAGCATTCTGAGACTTGGGATACAAGAAACTATTGATGGAAAACAGAATAGGGAAGAGGAGGACACTTCACACGAACACATTCAGTGAAAGCGAAAGGGAAGCAACTGTAGGGGCCTCTATCGACATTGAGGGAAATATTTGTTAAAAGTGCAGTAAATTTCTTGGATTAAAGAAAGCAACATATTTTAAAGAAAAAAATATGGAAAAAAACAAGTTGATATTTTTGCAAAGTCACATCCATTTGTGACAACATTTTCAACATAAAAAACAGCGACCACCTGTAGCGCTATAAGCATCTTATAGGGGTGGGCAATAAGCGGCCCCCCAGCTGTTGTACAGCTACACATCCCAGCATGCCCAGCCACAGTTCTGCCATTTGACAATTCTAAAACTGTTGCAAGGCATGCTGGGATGTGTAATTCAACAACAGCTGGAGGGCTGCTTATTGCCCACCCCCTAACAGCATATTTGGGAATAGCTTTGTGGTAAGATTTACAGTCTAAACTCAAAACAAGTACTAATGAAAACATTAATGTTAAAGTGAATGTTTTGAAAAATTGTTTATAGGACAGCATAAGTTTTCAAAAAACCTCTGGAAACACTCACATTGCTACAGCATTATATAATTAAATATAAAGCATCATTGTACTGGTGTTTTACACGCATCACATGGTCATTTCATGACGGATGACAGAAGAGAAAGAGGCTTGTAATCACAACATTAATACAGTAGTAGCAGCTTAAACATAAAACACTGCACAAACATAAACGGGACAAAAATAAAATCACTGTAAAACAAATTACTACAGCCTACGAATAAATAGAAGGCCAAATGGAAATTGTGAGTTACCCCACTGTAAACATCACAAT
Organism: Taudactylus pleione; assembly: GCA_031769625.1. Taxonomy (NCBI): domain Eukaryota; kingdom Metazoa; phylum Chordata; class Amphibia; order Anura; family Myobatrachidae; genus Taudactylus; species Taudactylus pleione. Next base: position 11,928,886 of record JAUIMM010000012.1, on the reverse strand, counting down.
GAAGCCTAAAGCTGGGTACACACTAGGTCAACAGTTCGGACCACCTACCTGACGATTGGAAATAGTTTGCACTCACCAATTGTATGCCCGATGTGCTGGGCGTGACAGCTAAAATGGGCGGGCAGTTGAGCTGTCAATCATCGCCGGGTCCCCACAGCATGTGTACAGGCGATCGGCAGGTCGTCCGAACACACCAGCAGATGACATATCTTTAAGACATATCCACTGTACACACCTGACGATGCACTATACATATATTGCCCGTTCAATGGAACAGCGATACATCTATCAGTGTGTAACCAGCTTAACACAGCAATTCAATTGTTTTAGGTGCACATTATCGCACTTGTCACGCCCAAAAGCACTGTGTTTAGCCACGTAAAAAGGCCAAACCAGTCTTACGTCCTGGTTAGGGCATGGGCAACCAAAACAGACTTTTCGCACATTTCTGCTCGCCATCTCAGGAGGCAGCACTCGTGCCCGAGCAGAGCTTCAACTGAATTGCTCAGTCAGGCGGCCATTACTGAGCAGCTCGCTAAATACAATTGAATCGCTAATTTGATAATGAGTGACATTACAGTCTGTGGATGTTTTATTTTACCGACAAAGCCGTACTACAGCTCTCACTTCTCAGGTAACAAATTTAAATAGCTTTACAGAATCACAAGCACACATGAAATATTTAAAGAACATACTAGAAATATACAAATCAAATAAACAATGGTAAATTCACAACATTCCATTCAAAGAACTACTGACATCAGTTATCAGTTCGACATCAGGCATAAAATACCTCAGTTAATTTCCAGATGAATTAATAAATAGGTTATTGGTTCAACATGCAAAACTGCTGAAACAGACCTACCTATGGAAGGCATGGAATTGTTTTTTCGTGCCCAATTTCACGCCTATAGCGACGGCTCTATATTCAATCGTTTGTGACGGCAGGTGCTAGTAACTGGGCACTCCTTACTGATCACGCATGACGGGCCAAATGCACCAGGTTTAGATGGGTAAAACAACTAAATCCATCTAAAGTACTGGGCACGCTGCATTTGTGCACCAAAAAGAAAGACTTTTCATGGGTTGCTGCTTGGTTTCTGCTCGCAGCACTCGCAGCCATAGGCTGAAACATTGAATAGCTCCCATGGGGTGCCCATGAATTATGGGTGCCAAAAAAAGCCAAACAATTAAAATCCCCCATATATATGTGAATTATGTAAAAATCTTTCTATGGCAATGAGCCTAAAGCTGCATATACACGTAAAGATTTTCTATCCAACCAGCTGATTGGTTGCAATGAAAATCTGGTAAGGTATGAAAGTAAATGACAATCAGCAATTTGCTCCCAAATGTCGGAAAATGGACAAAAACTGGTTGAACAAATTGTTTAGATCAAACATTTAACAAACTTGTCTGACGTCCATTTTCATCTGTTTTCTAGCATTTAGGAGCAAATTGCTGATCAGTTACTCCCATACGTTACCAGATTTTCATTCCAACCAACTAGTTGGATGGTTGGACAGAAAATCTTTACGTGTGTACCCAGCTTAAGGCCAGACTGCTACAGGCAATGCATTCGCATTGTTAAACACTAGAGAAGCAACACGTCAAATGGAAATATGTTTATTACTAACATGTGAAGCTCCCCCGTAGGCCTCCACAAAGCATTTACACGCTGTAAAATACTGAATATATAACAGCAGTAATAGGAAGGGTGATGCATGAAACAATGGTTTGTAGTGTCTTACCTATTCAATTTTAATGAAAAGAGGTAAGGTGGGTACACACCTTATCTGCAGATGATGGTTGTTCATACACCCTGAACAAGCATCACCTGCCATCTCCGTGGCCTCTGTAGCAAGTGTATGGGTGGTTGGCTGACTGCCCGTACACACAGCGTGATGTGCAGATATATCTGCCATCAGCAGAGCTGCACAGCCAACGCAATATGTTTCTGAACAACGTCGTTCAGAAACATATCGTCTGTACACACGGGGCGAAGGGCACCCACAATATAACGGCTGTTCAATTGAATGGCCTATATATTGGCCAGTGTGTACCCAGCATTAGCCATTGTATGATCTACCTCACTGAAGGCAACTGCACCCAGCCGTTTTAGGATCAGTACCATACACATCTTATAGGAATTCTACAGGACAAAAGAAAAACCGTGTCGGATTAGATCCTTCTCTGAAACATCTAGTTATACCAATCGCCTAAAACACATCTAATATATATTGCTTATACAGTTTTAATACAAAAAACATACATGCATCCTGTGTTCAGTAGCCCTTTAAGATTAGTGTGTTCTATTTCCATGATAAGGCTTTGATTGGAGCAGCCAATCAGCAGGCAGGATAAGCATGTGGAAAGAGACCCTTAATCACTTCCTCTGAAGATGTCAGATTAAAACAACTATTTATTCAGACTAATCCTGGCTGCTCCTTAGACACTGCAGCTTGTAGACAACCTCTGTCTCAAAACAAAATTAACTCTGTATTGGGTAAAAAATACGATATAGAAGACGCAGAAAAAGTTGATCATATTAAAGGGCAGGCTAAATATAAATTGGCAAGATCAACAAAATAAGCTGGCGCTATACAAGTAAACGTTAATAAATGGTTTGTATGCACTAGCAATGCCACGTGAGCTATCAAATAAATGGTTTACAATTCACTTTTCAATAAAGGTTCAGGTTATTTTTTTTTACCATATGAAGAGTTGCGTTCTCTGTAAGAGCTACCCTAGGCAGATGGCAACCAAATAACAGACTGCCAGTACACTGCAACTAGATGCATCAGGCCATCATCCACATACAGAAAGACCCTCGCCAAGCACACTTCAGCTAGGCACATCAGTCCCTCCACCATGCAATCAGTACGACATCTCCCCCAGCACACTGCAAAGATACAGAAAAACACACCACAGCCGCCACAATTACATAGGACCTCCTACACCCCCCCCAACACACACTGCAACCACAAATAGCCTCCCCAGCATAGAACAAAAACAGACCAAATAGGCCACACCAAGAAATGCTCATCAGTGTTTCTTTAAAAGTAAAAAATGACCAGACTTGAAATACGTATGGCATTTATATAACCGTAGTGTGGTTGACTCAACTAAGCCATAAAGCGGTTAAATACATCTGGCATGGAGCAGCATTAGGACACAGTCAGCACTGGGCAGCTGGAAGCAATAATACAAGGCTAAAGCAATATTTTGCAATGGATGCTCAGGCCCGGATATGTTTACTTCCTTTTTAACCGCACAAACAATGAATAGGATTTTGCTATGTTGAAGTGTTTTAGTGGTTACAGAATAAGCTCACACAGTGCTTGTATTAATCCACAATACAAAGACCAGACAGTAATTTGAAATTTCTATACTTTACACAATGGCCTCTATTAATGTCATCTTGCAACCTACAGCTGAGAACCACCACGTGCAAGTACACTGTACAGAATGTCACCTCCACGGGACTAGGGCACGCTTAGAGGATCTGGTTTTGGGTTGAAGTGCTTTAAAAAAACTTTAGATATAGGGGCTTATTCTTTAATGTATTTACTGTCTAAAATGAAACAGAAACTAAGTCTAGTGTCCTAGACAGCTGGAACGTGATAAAACTCCCTTCTAATGTCAACCTCTCTGCTGGGAGACTTTCCCACTGACACCAATAATAAACTTGGCCCCATAGTCCTAGCACATTCCTCGAAAATGTTCTTACACTGATGGAGTTTGTTTTTTTTGTTTAGTACAAACATTTGTAGTCTGATGTACCCTACAGTAGCCCCAACAGCAGTTAAACCAATATTAAAATAAATGCAGCCTGACAATTCACTATGGGCCTGACTCCAAGTCACGCTTCTGTGACCGCTATTCTCTATGGCCACAGCTCTGTGTCTTTCATTTCCTAATAATCGGAGGGTCCAAGTCACAAATCTGTGCGTCTCGAAGTGTAAGCCTACCCCACCCACTGTTCTAGCATCCGCAGACCAATCGTCATCAATTGTATCGGCACTTGCATCAGCCCCATTCCAGACTGAATTGATTTGTCACAGACTGGCACCCCATATGCACGTCTCAGAATGGCACGGAGCTGTACATGCATGCCCACGTCAGCCCACCACCCCCTTCCCCGTCAAAAAATTGGCTTGATACTTGCAGCTCAGAGACACCAATTTCAAAAAGGTCTCCATTTGCACAGGATGTGGCACATATTTGCAAATTTGGACATAGGGGGCGAGTCAGTGGTTAGCGCCGGCGGCTGTCAGTGACAGGTGCCCGACAGAGCAATTCAATTGTTGCGCTGGGCGACAACAGCTGCTGGCATTTCTTCTCACCCCTCCAGAAGAGGTGAGCAGAAATGTGCTAAAAGTACTCAAACCCGCACTTTAGACAAGTGTAGCCGTTTTATGCGGCTAAACCCAGCCTAATTGGATGAGACAAGCGCGATAATGGGCGCCCACATAATTGAATTGCAACATTGGGCATCCATTAATTAGTGCGACTTAAAAAAACGATTAAATCCCTCCCACCCCCCCTCTATAGTGCAGAACATGTGCATAGCATGTCGTGCTATTGAGACACATGTGCAGTCAGTTTGAAAACTCAAGACAATTCACAGGTCGCCAAAACCATAGTTTAACCCTTTTATTCTTAAAGAGTTCGCACAAAATGATATACTTTGGAGAACGGTGATAGAGGTGTCTGCAAGAAAGGTTAAAATTGATGACCCTTTGCCTTTTTTAACTTTACTATGTAACTATCCAGCCAAATATAGGAGATAATAGAGTGATGTAAAGTAGCCTGAACCTGCATCCTGATATTTACAGTAACTCATTAGCAAAGCAGCTCTGTTTCTCTTACCAGTTTGCCTTGTGAACACTTTTATAAATGAAATAACTCACCCCCTTCCCCAACACACTATAAATGACATAAGAAATCATCTTGGAGATGTGTGACCTGCATAAAAGCACTCTGCAGCCTTGAACTTAGCAAGTTATCCTTTGCTAGTGTGTGTGTGTATATATATATACATACACCCACGCACAGAGGCCTGGACAAATGTTTCTAAAATCTAGGAGCCAGGATGATAGTGTGGGAGCCAGACCAACCCCCCCCCCCCCACACCCCTTCCCCTGGGGAAGCATTACAGAGTACCTACACCCCAGGCAACCAACCCACATGGCCACACCACTAACTGGGTACCCCAGGTAAACCACCCACCGCCACATTACTGAGCAGCTAACCCCTCCTCTCTAGGCAATCAACCCCCAGAAAGACCATCCCTCCGCAGCCAAAAAAAACCCAGGCAAGCAAAGCCACCGCCGGCAGTAGCCGAACTAGAGTGGTGGGCCCAGGTGCAAGAATATGCTTTGGGCACCCCTATGCAGTGCCCACAGTAGTGCCCCATATACAGTAACCCCAGAAGTGGTCCCCCCTATGCATTGCCCCCAGTAGTAGTCTTCCCTATACAGTGCTCCCAGTAGTAGTCCCCACTAGGCATTGCCCCTAGTAGCTCCCCCCCTATACAGTGACCCCAGTAGTGGTCCCCCCTATGCAGTGCCCCTAGTAGTAGGCCCCACCCTGTACAGTGCCCCCAGTAGCGGCCCCCCATACAGTGTCCCCAGTAGCGGCCGACCCCCTATGCAGTGCCCCCTGTAGCAACCTCCCACCTGTGCATGGCCCCTTACACACACAAACCCCCCCCCCCCCCAAAAAAAAAAACACAACAATTTTCCTGATCCCCTCTCCTGCTGACAACCGTCGCTGTCCGCTCCTCCCGGCCAGCTCTGCACTATGAGAGAGACGTAATGACGTGTCTCCCATCACCCGCTGCGGGGGGAGTCGGAAGGCTGAGCTCGAGTGAGCTCCTGCCGGCTCCCTCCGTGGACGATGCAGCAACCAGTGAGTCTGTCTGGCTCTCATCGGCTGCAATAACACACAGCTGCCGCTGGCGGCTGTGTTTGTGTTACTCTGTAGTGTGGACCTAGATCTGCACAACACTAGCGGCGGCAGGGGGTTGCCCTCAAATCTGGTCGCCATGGCAATCTGGCGACTGGGTTTTGTCAAGCTATATCTACACCCCTATATTTAGGCAAGGTCTGGCACTCCCTTAACTGATATACTTGGCCAGGTGCCCGCGGGGATAGACAGTCTTGCTTGGAAAGCGGCAGTCCTGGCACAAACAAACTCCGATCAGCATGTACTAAGTCAACGTTTCAAAGCTTTTAATCTAGCGGTCCTGATGAAAAAGCTAGATAAAGAGCTTGGAAACGTTGACTCAGTACACGCTGTTCGGAGTTCGCTTGTGCCAGGAGTGCCGCTTTCCAAGTAAGACCATCCATCCATACGATGGCACTCAGGTGAAGACAGACAATAATGCAGGTATGTTCCGTTCCAAAGTTTTGGGAGTTCTATTTATTCCTCCATCTTCATGTACCCTGAAGATGGAGGAATAAATAGTACTCAGAAAACTTTGGAACGAACACACCTGTATTATTGTCTCTTCACCTGAGTGCGGCAGTCTCTGTAATGTAATAAAAAAAAATTTTAATATATTACACACACACACACACACACACACACACACACACACACACTATATATATTATATATAAAAAAGCTCTATAGTGCTAGTTTTGTTTTTTTAAACATGAAATGTTTTAGATAGTCATGAAAAAATTTTACATTCACAAGTTTGCAAATTAATTATCCTCTGGACCATATTTTAACCAGATGTCAGTGTCACAATTTGCAGTGAGGTTATTGTTTGAGAGTTTACCATGAATGGTTACATATATACCTAATCAATACAAGATTAGACTTTGCAGTATAACATTTACTACAGTATGTGGTACCCCAGATACTAGGAGTACCACTTATAGTAGTGTGCCCTTGTATCGATGTTAAAACATATATTAGAATTGTATATACTGTAAGTACGGTACTATGGCTGTTATAATATGTCATTGTTTATATTGTTCTTTATTTACTATGTTGGGGCTCTGGACCCCACAAGGGTAACCCAGAGTCAATAGGGAAAGAGAGAGGAGTGAATAAAGCAGTGGGGAGCCAGCAGCAGGTCACATGACAGAACCGGCTGGAGACAGCAGTAGGTCACATGACAGAACCGGCTGGAGCCAGCAGCTGGTGGCTGAGATGGACAGTTAGGGCAGTCGTCCTGAGGATGCTGTCAGATGGAGAGGGGCTGTGCAGCTTTACTTACCGGTGTCCAGTAATCGCTGATCGTGCCCGGGTCGCAGAGTAACGCTAATAACTGGTACGGTGATCTGAAATCATTGGAGCAGTGACCCAGACTACCGGTCTTTTGTTGCGGATGCCGAGGTGGAGGCAGATTGAGGCGGCTACAATCAGACAACGCCCTGCACACTACCCAGTGTACCCAAACATACCCAGAGACCGAGGGTGGTTCCCAGTGAGCAACACTGCAGGAGATGGGTAAGCAGGAGGAGTATTTCCCTGATTCCTCCACCGAGACATACATACCCAGTATAGTACTCTGAGGAAAAGTAATTACCCTATCAGACAGCACAGGAATAACGCTATCTACATAGAGATAATTACTGTACAATATAGCTGCTGCCAGTTACAGAGACTAGTCATCTTATCTTATATGGAGCTAACCAGCACATTGTGTTCAGGAGAGAAGTGGGGTTCTTCACATGCCTTAGAAAAGGATATATTCACTATGCAGCGGTAACCCCATAGTTGCAGGGAGGAAAGAGATACACCACAGATACATTATATACTAATTGAACTTTGGAGTACCAGTTTAAGAGTCATTTCTTTGCTAATGTCACTATCTTACCTAAAGTATCCAGTTTTATTACTAAATGGACAAAAAGTTGCAGAACTTGTTATACAGAGGTAGCAAAGTTTAATACAAGAGGAAGCTAATGTGTCTGAAACTACAATATAAAATATTATCCCGGGCAATGGAAAATAACTATAGTACAAGAATAATTGACTTAAAATCAGGATATAATTCCAGAAAGTGCACCGCCTCTAAAGAATTAACTGGCCAGCAACGTGTGTAATGTTTTGACTTGAACCAGTATACTATACATTGTTTAGGTAGATTATATGTTACAGAGAGCAGGATCTGGTCTGATGTGTTTGAATCGTATTGTATGCCCTGATCTAACCATTTTTGGCTCCATAGACGCATAGCCCAGAGACAAGATTGTTCCAGAACAATAAAACTTTAGTTATTTTGTGTATTTTATGTTCCAAACTGTGATTGAATGTATTGATCTAATTCATATGTTTAGAAAAGTATACGCACACGTGTTCAAACCTTATCTTGTTATCAAAGTAATTGTTAATAAAAGAAATGTTTTAAAGTACCAATTAACTTGTTACATTGGGAGAACAATGTGAGACCGGATACATCATCGAAAAGTAACTTTTAGCAACATTACCAATAGGTGTAGCTGAGAGGAGAGTTGTCAAATTATCAGAAGCTTCGTAATACTCCACAGTTGCGGGGTATTACACAGTATATTGGTCTTATGAGAAGCTGATGTGGATTATGTAATATAAAAGCACTTGGTGAAGAATGAAGGCTTTCAATGCGATAACTGTTTTTCTGGGGGACGTTCAAGGCTCTTTGACAGTGAATACAATATGACAGCAAATAAATCACAAACCACAGGGAAGATACTTTAGATGTACAGACTTTGGCAAGCTAGAACTGATATTGTTTCCAGGGGCTGGTTTATTACGAGAGTGCTAGTCACACAAACATCCTTCACTTATGGTCTTAGGGGGCTATTTACTAAGCAGTGTTCGGAGAAGTGAAAAGTGTAGAGTGAAAAGTGATAAGGTGCCAGCCAATCAGCTCCCAACTGTCATTTTTCAAACACAGCCTGTGAGATTGCAGTTAGGAGCTGATTGGCTGGAACCTTATCACTTTTCAATCTTCACTTCTCCTAACACCGCTTAGTAAATAGACCCCTTAGTCTGATAACTCAACCTTTGGGGGTCACATTTGTTGAGGAACAGTATTTTATGAATACAAAAGTGCTTTAAAAAGCTCACATTCCACTATTCATATTATTCCAGTTAGTTGCAACAGAGGAGCCCAGTCAAAAGCATACTGCTGCTAGTGTGCCACTGAGTACCATGCCTCAGAGCAGCAGATTAGATGACAGCAGCACCTAAGTGAGGTTTAAGGTAATGGAGAAGGCTGGAAGACAATATATTTAAGAGCAGAAAGTATACACTGTGGACATCCCTTTGAAGATGAATGCTGCATTGTGGTTCTGTACAGATGTGTCCTCACATCTTTGCTGCAGTCGAGCCAAACAGCCCCTTCTCAGTGTCAGGTCCTGTGACTGATATGCAAAAAAAAGACGCCTGGCGCTAAGTCGCAATGTGATATGACTAGGACGCACCGGGAGACACTGCTGAATAATTTGACATGTGACACTTGTATATCCGTGTGTGAATGAGTTGCTGAATCTATATTAGAAGTGTCAAGATGTAGCGGCCACAGCTTTTTCCACGCCAAGTTCTGTTTACAGAGTCAGTCGCACACAGATATACAAGAGGCACATATCAAATTAAATCAGTGCAGTCATCTGGTGTACATTGTCGCATCGCTCTGCGACAGACGCATTTTTGTAAAAAAAAAAAAAAAAAAAGTTGCCAGCATAGTTGCACAGTACCTGGCGGCCCACTCATGCCAGGCATCTTACTGCACAGCGTATTGAGGCTAGCTGTACCTGGCGGCCCACTCATGCCAGGCATCTCGCACTGCGTAGCGCTTTGAGGCTAGCTGTACCTGGCGGCCCACTCATGCCAGGCATCTGGCACTGCGTAGCGCAGTGAGGCTAGCTGTACCTGGCGGCCCACTCATGCCAGGCATCTCTCACTGCGCAGCGTATTAAGGCTAGCTGTACCTGGTGGCCCACTCATGCCAGGCATCTCGCACTGCGTAGCGTGTTGAGGCTAGCTGTACCTGGTGGCCCACTCATGCCAGGCATCTCTCACTGCGCAGCGTATTAAGGCTAGCTGTACCTGGTGGCTCACTCATGCCAGGCATCTTGCACTGCGTAGCGTATTGAGGCTAGCTGTAGAAAACATCTCTGTATACTATATAAATATACTAACAGTACAACAATAAAACAGACTAGATCCTTAAAAGATATTTGATAAAGGACTGCAAAACTGAATACAGTTTGCTATAGATATGGATAACTGAGAAACTAAATGATGAAATGTGGAAAATGAGCACCAGACACCATGATCTCTAACAGACATAGCTTTTAAATACAAGTACTTTATAATACAACATGATTTGCTGCCAGCCTCAACTGCATGCTTTCAGTAACCCAGACAAATGTAACGCATAAATGGATTGCTTTCCTGCTGTGCTGAAAAGGTGTAGCTGGATCTAGCTGTTAAATCTTATGTAAGACAATTAAAAGTCTGGTATTTTTCCAGAGAACATTTGTTTCCAGCTCCCTGACATATTACGAAGCCTATGAGAGGAGAAATATTAAAGACTCGTGAAAGGGAGTATAGCTGGCTTGCAGGCTCTCAATATATGGAAACACGGTACAGAAAAACAATGATCCTTTGACACCTTTCCAGTTTAAGCCTAGGTTGCCAATAAAAGTAAATGTGATATAATAATGTCTCAGTTTTTGGATCTTACTTTCAACAGGGTCCAAAAAAGATAGATCTGCAGGCGATGGTTGGTCATACACACTTAATCACTGCCACCTGGCCAGGGGTCGCCTCGCGCCCCCCCAATCAGTCGTCGTGTGCAGGCAGTCGTCTGAATCCCCCGTACACACAGCACAATATGCAGATATATCTGCCATCGGATGTGCTGCACAGCTGATGCGATATGTCTGAACGACATCATTCGCAGACATAGCGCTGGTACACACAGTATATTGGCCGTTCAATTGCATGACCGATATGTCGCCCAGTGTGTACCCAGCATAACAGTGAAGAGAATGACACTGATCTCTCAAACTGGCCATAGCTGTAGAAACTTTGCGCTTTAAAGCAAACTATTTGTTGAATACAGCAAAATTGGTAAAAATTTAATCATGGCGCACATTGGGAATGCATTATTAAAAATTGGATTTTTAAAGAAACAAAAAAGGAATAAATGACTGCGTCAAACACATAACTATACTTGTGTTCACAACTCTGTAAATCTTAAACCCACCAACTCACACACACTATTTATAGGAAATATACATCCAAGTTTACAGTAAAAGTATTAGGGAAAAGATACAGTTGCAGCCATCATCCAACATTGTAGATTCTGAGAATCAATGGATGCATAGAGAGAATGTGTCAATTCACAAAGACAGCAGCAATACAAAGACCCTTAGAAAAAGGAACAAGTAATCCCCCCCAGCAGATTGTGGCCAGTTGCTGTAGAAACCAGCAACCAAGGGACTCTTCACATTACTGATGTGCACCCGCCGGCTCCTCCTCACAGGAGATGGAATACACAAAGGGGAAAACTAGATGGAAACGGCCACACAACGCTGTATCATATCTGCTACTAGAAGCCGACACTCAATTCATTAACATCAATCGTGTAATGCATGAGGAATTTAAATTTCTAGACTAAATACAAAATTTTCCACGGTTCTTCCATTTCCAGAGAAAAAATCTGGGAAAAATTAAGAAACAGCGCCTCCTAGTGTAATCATTTAGTGAAACTAAAAAAGGTGATTCCAAATGCACATGTACCATATACATTAAATGTGCCTTAAAAGGTGTCTTTTATCCAAAGTGATCCATGTCCACGGTGCAGAATATAATCATTAACCACTTCACTTTTTTTCCCCAAAACCGCTCAGAAATTGTCGATTTTTTTTTTTTATGATTGAATTAGGTGAAGAACATTTTTTTTTTTTAATCTTATCCAACTCAATTTTCTAAAAAAAAATTTTTTTACCACAGTATACCATAAAAATTGCAATTTTTATGGTATACTGTAATGATAGCTATTGACAGGTGTACCATCGATTGTATACCTGTTATATATAGTCGCGGCACTTTAAAGCTTGTTGGCAGTTCTAGCCACAACTTAAAATAGTAATATTAAATGTAAATCCAGGCATGTTTTGCATGATTATTATTGCCAGTTTAAAACCCACCACTTAATACTCCTTAGTGTCTAAAAGTAAGAGTGGTGGGGACCTTTAAAATATACCATATTTATAGACCGCTTTATCTACACCATCATTGGGTCTATGCAGAGAAGAACAGGACTCTCCTCTTGGCTCCTGAAGAGAATTGTACACATTTTATCATATGCACAGGAGGCCACATAGCAATGTTGAGATGAACTCATCAGATGCAGTGTAGGCCAACAATTTACGGGCTTAGATAGAAGCCTATACATTTACTAGGAACTGGTGACATGAATTCACCAATGTTATATAGTCAACTCATGAGTGCCTCCACCCTGAACAGTGACCAGGTACATTTAAAATACTCTGCATTTTTCTGCTGCATGTGGAAATGCTAATCCTCACCCCCTCCCCTCTCAAGCTACAAACTGCACTGCAGAGAAAAGAGTCTTTATAGAGAGGAAAAAAAAACTACTTCCAGAAGCCTGGAACAAGCTTGGCTGTTGCTATAGAGACTTCTTTCTCCTAGAAAAACGTCCTTACACACAACAGAAAATTCCAGGATCAGCCCCGGCCTATGTGTGGTGGCATTGTTAGGACTTCAGCAGCCTCACTGAGCAACGATCTACTTGATGAATGAAAAGCAAACGGAAGCTTACACTCAAGGTAATGGGCCACAAATAAATCCAGTAACAGGCAGCCTAGTACATATGAGGGAGGTTCAATAAATACGGTAACGAGACCACTAATTGTGAAAATTTATTCAACTCGCACATAAGGTATAAATCAATCGTATGGCCTTGGTACAGATGTTTCCACAGAGTCCCCATACTTCTCTAAGCATTTGTTCCAATGATACACCAAGACATCACAGCATAGGAGAAATCAGTGTGATACTTATTTGAGTTGCTTCGGTACCCAGAGTGAACACTTTTCTTGTACCCCAGTTTCTCATGTACGCAGTTGTGCACAGTACCCACTGATATGTTCAGTTCATCGGCGATATCACTAACTCTGTTCTCCTGGTTGAGACCTTCAATGCGGCACAAATTGTCATCTGTGGTGGACATTCTTGGCCGGTCGGATTGCTGCTCATCTTGAACTTCTGCCTTGCCGTTATCAAAGGCAGTGCAACAAACCCAAACCCGTTTCTGTGACATGACCTTATCTCTGTACACCTCGACAAGTTGGCAAGGAATTTCAGCTGCTGATGTCCCCTTTACACGCAGAAATCTGATCACACTACGCATCTTAATGTTTGACCATGTTTCCACCAGTCCATCTTACAAATGATGTTGGCACAGTATGACTGATGTGAGGCAGAGTCTAATGGAGGTGAAGCAGTAGTATATCGACTCTGGAAAATTAGAAATAGAGAACATAACACACACGCGAGAGGTTGTTACCTTACTCATTGAAGCACCCTCATATGTTGGGAAGCACAGAATGCATATTTTATACAGACTGATAGGCAGGAAAAGTAGATATAGATGTGCATGGAGCAATCACAGTAAGCCATTCCAGTCAGACTTCATGTGTGGCCTTGTTCATCTCGCATGACACACGCCTACGCAGCCGTCCTCTGAGACGTGCTCTGCTTTTATTCCGGCTAAGGCCACTAAGTGAATTCAGTTTCTAATAAAAAACAACAAATTGGGTCAAACATGATTCAATTGGGACCTGTTAAACCACGCTGCAAGCCATCAGACTGCAGAGGATCAATTAGATGAGGCTTCACATGGCAGACGTCAGTATGTGCACTGCAGTCAATAGGAACTAGGATTAAATCATTAATGCAAAATACAAAACAAAAATTCAAAATACCCCAGACTTGATGCTTGTCAGAGGGAAACGTATATGTTCTAGATAGCTTTACATGATCTGAGCAACTGAGGGAAGTGTGCCTACTGTCATTTTTTTCCATTACAGGACATGGTCACACCTCTTATGGTGACGAAAACTACCTCAAATAATGTCACATCGTCCACCATTTATTCAGCCCACAATCAAGAGGGGATTAAAACACAATTAGATTGCCTTTTATTGTCGAGAAGCCCTAATTGGCAAACAGTAGAACTGTACAAAGTAGTGTGCTCTACTAGCCAACTCATAGAATAGATAGATATATATCTATATTTACAGAGGAAGTTGGAAAAAGCTGTAAATAGTAAATGTCAAGTGGCAACAACTTTCAGGACTAGCGTAGATATGGTCACAGGAGTTGGTGAAGCTGAAATGCTGCTGTTAATGTTGGAATTCTCTGATCGGCAATGGTTAAGCTGAGCAGACCTATTTCATCTTCCTGCAAGTCTATGTGGAACTTTTCTGAAAAATGAATATCATTTTGGGTGATTTCCAATCTGCATATTACTTCATTAGGTTAAAACAATGCAGATTATAGTTAGGAAAGAAACTACAACCTTTCATACTATTAAATATACCAGGTTTGCAGAGGCTTTTACTGTTCAGTAAACAAACTGGATATAGTACATTTTCATAGCAGTCTTGTTCATTTTCCTATTAGCCCTAAGCTTAGAATGCGCTTCCACAGAAAAAAATGCTCGAGTCCTTTCTAGATCAAGTAGATCTAATGGATAAGGTGACCAAGGTTCCTAAATAAGTCATTAAACTACAGAGCTGGAGGAATTTTCTACATTTTCTAGGTCTGATATGGCAACTAATTCAATCGAACGGCCGATATATCGGGACCACATTGGAGTGTGTGTACCCCCTATATGTCTGAACAACAACATTCAGACACATATCAAGTCGACTGTGCAGCACAGTCGATGACAGATGTATTTGCCGATATATCGGCGCATCTGGCTGTGTGCACTGGCAGTCCACCGACCGTCTGTACACTTGATGCAGGGACTGACATCAGAGCTGGATACCTCTGATGAAGGTCTTATGGAGCCCGAAATTCATTAGGCAGGGACTTTGGAAGGACTGCTGCTACTGGGCGATTACCAACCTGGAGACTTTGGGAGCTGTCTGCCAGCGTCGGTTTACCTTATGATCCACTAACATTCTGTTGGACTAGGTGATGTGTAAAACCCTGTGAAGCAAGTCTAGCATTGGATGTTCTCTCCTTATAGTGGAATTATATGCCTGTTATTTTTATTTTTTAATTGTGAGTGCAATGTGTAAATACATTTATCTAATTTTATATGGATACTACACTATTTGAAAAAAAAACCAAAACATTTGCCACAAAGAGTTTATCATCTTTGCCAATGGATGAGGAGTATTATAAGTCTCCCCGAAATCCCATGGTGTATTAACTGAACAGTGAAAATAAAGACTGCATTCTTCTGTATTATATGAAGAGAGTAAGACTATTTTTATTTAAAGGTGGATTGGACTTATATGAGCACCCTGATATTCTCTGTATGTGATCCACAATAGCACCATTCTGGATACTATTAGCTTTTTTGCACTATTACTTTGGAGATTGGTGAAGGCTCCGCAGTATTCACAGCTCAAATTGTGTGTTTTTGTGCAAATATATAGATCTTATTGTTTTGTCACAGCTGGATGGGCAAATTTGAATGCCCACCCAGGTGCGAAGTCAGAACGACATGTCGAGCAGCCGATCGGTAAATGTATATATTTACCGGAATCGGACAGTCAGCCGTCAAGTTGACCTACTGTGTGCCCAAGCTTAAGAAACTAGCATAGTGGCATTAATATACTGTGACCGAACGATCCTGAAAGGTGTGTGCAAGACAGAGAACGGCCAATTTTGCATTTGAAGATTAAAGTTTGCATGTTTTACCAATGGAATCTGTCTCAAATATGATCTCAATCCTAACCTGACAGCATAACAGAATGAATTGTACGAAAAAATTGTAACTCCACATCTCTGTATATTACCTGGTCTATGTCAGTCCTTACTACGGAATTCATAACAGAATTTTATTGTTATTTATAATCCATATTAATATTATAAGAACATTGTGTGTGTCTGTTCCAAGATGGTGCAAAAACTACTGTACTTATTTTCCTGGACTGCATCATTTTGTAGTTGAAACTCCTAGAAATAACCTGCAATTTGATTCATCAAGTTAAAGCCGAGCAGTAACAAAAACTAAATGTATTGACATCAATGCAAGAGATAGGTGTGCCACCATGTGTGCAGCCGGTAAGGGGTGGGGAGAGGTGCTTTGGGCCTGCAGTCACTTGAATAGGATAGGCTACATATCAGTCTCTGCACAGGGCACTCAGTGACATTGGTGTGAGAGGTGGGTGACTAGGATAGGTTACATAGCAGTCTGTGCACAGGGCACACAGTGACATTGGTGTGAGTGGTGGGTGAATATGAAAGGCTACATAGCAGTCTGTGCACAGGGCGCACAGTGACATTGGTGTGAGTGGTGGGTGACTAGGATAGGCTACATAGCAGTCTGTGCACAAGGCACACTGACATTGGTGTGGGTGAATATGATAGGCTACATAGCAGTCTGTGCACAGGGCACACAGTGACATTGGTGTGAGTGGTGGGTGAATAGGACAGGCTACATAGCAGTCTGTGCACAAGGCACTCTGACATTGGTGTGTGTGGTGGGTGAATGCGCTGCTGATCACGAGGGGCACGCCTGCGACAGGAGTCCCTTTGTACGCAAAGCAATACAACCAGTACACCTCACATAAAAAAAAATGTTGGCAGAAGCAATTTCATCATGGGAGGAAGCTGCCGGCAACAGCTAAAAATCTTTATCTGTAATGGTGCTTTAGAAGAGTGCTATTAACATCAGGTTGTCCTCTAACATCTAGCCTCCTTGCGTGTTAGACAGCCCTTCTAATCACGCCATGCCGTGGAGTGACTCGGTAGCGCAGAGCATCTTTTTGTGCCTTCAAATGAGTCTTATTCACACAGTGATGCGAATAGCTTCTGCTGATTAAAAGGATATGCAGCCTGCCTATGCTGTGTGCATCTGCGTGTGTATCTGCATGCAAAGCGCTACATTACAGAGTTACAGCCACTGACATTGTAACGTAGCATTTCACATGCAGATACACCTGTCGCACAGAACATAGGTATATCATTTAAATCAGCAGAAGCTGCTTGTGCTAGCTATTCGCATCACTTTGTGAATAAGACGCATTTGAAGGTAAAAAGTTGCACGGAAGACGCTCGGCGCTACCAAGGCACACAGAGCTCCCATGTTGTGTGGCGCGCAACTTGTGTCCACATATATCTAACCTCCATGCGCTACATCTGTACACATTGGAAACTGGATCCGGTCAATAGATTTACACTAAAAAGTTTCACAATGTCCATGGTAGACCGGGTCAAAAGGTTGACATTGAAATGGTTGACGAATGGTTTTTCTTTGGTTGGTTAGGTACTTACCACAGGGTTAGGCTTAGTCTCTAGGAAGGAAGGTTAGGCACTTACCAGAGGGTTAGGCCCTTACTCAGATGGTTAGGCACCAGGAGGGGTGTTAGGGTTTAATGGTAGACACAAACCATAATATTCAGCCTGTCTATACATGTCAACCTTTAGGGGTCTATATAGACATTGGGCTCGATTCAATTGATCGCGAAGTAAATAGCACCGGGGGCTCCAATTCTGCGTGCTGTTAGGTCGGGGAATGCCCGTTCTCTCACGCCTTAAACAGGGTGTTAGTCGCGAGAACGGACATTCTCCGACTAAATTTCCCGCGCAATGCTATTTTCCCGTCACTAAGGGCAGAAAGCAGCATCGCGCCTGTAGTTTTGCCGGATTTCTGCTCGCACCCCTGGAGGGATGCGAGAAGAAATCCTTAACAGCACGCTGAAATGAATTGCGCTCTTTACTTCGCGATCAATAGAATCGAGCCCAATGTCTATTTTTAATGTAGATCTTTTATACCAAACCTGCTGGAAACCATGCTTTTTGCACTCTTCTCTTCTTTGATAACAAAAGGCTGCATAAAAATGGATTATATACTCCTAAACCAGTGACATCTGTGTAATGTTACACATAAGAGAAACTGTGGGAACTGAACAAGCAAATAGAGAAAGATTTTAGTAAGAATGCTGAATCATTACATTCTAAAATTAAAACAAATGTATTGTTTAGACTTAAGGTGGCCACACACATGGCGATGTGCACACGATCAGCCGATGTGTATGATTTCCCTTGAAACTCTCCCTGATAGCTCTGCACACGATCTCCACACAATTTGGTGTCCAATCTTCAAACGATCTCTCCTGCAGTCAGACTTTCACAGTGTGTCCTAGATTGTCGGATCTGCCCTACAGCACGGCAGATCTGAAGATGCGATGTGCGACCAGAGGGGACGCGCATCGCATCCTGAGAGGGGACTCAAGATTTACTCAGGATTTGGCCATACTTTACATGATCTGTCGTTCCAATGTGTCGGAATCGGCCAGATAGGGTAAAATATCGCTGTGTGTGTGGCCAGCATTATTATCCTGTGATATGACTTTGCTTCTCCCTTGATACATTTGTATTCAAATCAGAGCATCAATAACACTGCCTGATTATATAAATGTGTGAACGAGAAGAATAGGAAAAAACTGGGATAAAGCAATGTGGTATATTTGCAGGTTGGCATTTACAAGCCAGACAAGGAGTAACATCTATATATAAAAGGCAAACACTGCTCCTCTATGGGGAGAATCCAGGTGTGTTGCACGCAGGCGGCCACTAGATGCTCTGTTCGGGCACGCATAGCCGTCTGCGCTGACATATCTACTCCAAGCCGCTTGAGCTGACAACCATAAATAATCATTATCTAGCTCTGTAATATACAGACATATTAACGCTAAGTAGTGGCTCTACTTGTTCTTCGTACTTTAAGCAATGGTGAACAGTAATGGCTTTGTCTTGAATAAAAGATATAAAGCTGAACCTTTTACAACAATTGTAAGCCATTATTTTATAAGCTAATGATTCACTAGGCAAATATGAAATCACCAAGGCAAGAGGCACTGTGCTAACACAATAGCCAAGCAACTACTATCTAGTGAATTGATAGACTGCATTTCCATTTGTTCTGCCTACAAAAAGAAGATTCATGCATCCACTGGTTAGGCAAAGCCAGGAACAATCTAGCAGATGTTTGGATGTACAGTATGCTGTGTTTCTATACAGGCAGACTCTAAAGCACACATTTGGTCACCTTCATTATCTACAGAAGAAGCCACTGCTCCTGAATTATGAATAGCATTTTACTAAGCCAACCACACACAGGCCTACCTGCCTCGCAGCATGAACATTGGGCCATGAGATTTTAGGTTTTATTAGGCGCACACGCATATTATTGCTTGCCAACACTCCCTGACATAGTAGCAATCTCCCTGTCTCCCTGAAGAGTCTAGCAATCTCCCCACTTGCACCTTACACCCTTTAGGAAGCGGTTATAAAATATATATAAATAAAACATAAACATTAAAATGGGATCATTAGTATAATTTCCCTGCATTGGTTATCAGGCACAATGATCCCTATGGCTACATGTATTTTCTGAAAAGTATCAGTGTGTTTTCATCAACAAGTAGATCTTACTAACTGCTTTGTTTACATTTGGATGTAAGGCTGGGTACACACCTAAACGACCGGCAATCGTGCCGATGTTCAGGGCGATTTGTCTTCACCCTGGACATCGAATAATTGCCGGTACACACTTGAAAGATTTAATGAAAGACGGAACAATCACTGTTCCGTCCTTCATTAACATGTACAGGCTCACATGCGATATCGTGTGATTGACTGTGCAGCACAGCCAATTGCACCATATCGCATGCGATCGCAGGTATGCGCAAATTGGGCATACACACTACGATATGCTCGATTTGTCTTTGTTGGCTAAATCGGTCAAAATCGGGCCGATATCATGCAGGTGTGTATGCACCCTAAGTCACATCTAACCTACTTGCACGTTAAACTCCTCTTCTAGTTACACCATGTCGTAGCACAACTCTGTGGTGCATAGTGTCTTTTTGTGCAATTTTTTCCCTTCAAATGCACCTTATTTGCAAAGCGATGTGAATAGGACGCACAAGCAGCTTCTGCTGAACAACATATGAGGCATTCTGGATTTTGATGGTGTTCTAGCTGCATAAAACAACATTTCAAGCTTAAATCCAAGTGTTAATAATTAGAGGGGAATTCAATTCCATGCAACGGACGTGACTTGCCAATTCCAGAATAGGACATCATACCAGTCCAGCGTCACAAGTTTTCCTACGCACCCCATAGAAGTGCAAGGGAAAGCGTGCAACGTTGCTGGATATATATGTCCAGCCAGCCATCGCAGCACATTGTGCTGAATCAGCACCTTCGTTATTTAATGCTCACACATTACGCAGCATTTTACACGGTTACAATGGTCTCTGCCCCAATGGAGCTTACAATTTATTTCCATCATCATACCACACACACTAGGGTTGTCTCAAAAATGTCTTTGGAGTGTGGGGTGAAAATCGGACCACTGGAGGAAACCCATGTAAACACGAGACAAATTCTACTGTAATAGGACTCTGAAAAAGAACCCACGACCCTGTGAGGAAGCAATGCTTACCACTGTTTTACTGTTCACAATGGGAGCACTTGTTATATTTTAAAATAAAAAATGTAAGAAAACAATAGGCAAAGCTCATTATTTATGGAGAACAAACACTGCAGAACTCTGGAGTCTTATGCCGCACATCCACTACCAGATGAGGCAACGACCGTACGATTACGATGTCGTTCAGTGTAGGCACCCTCCATCATCCCCGAACATGGTCAGTCGTTCAGTGTAGGCACCCTCCATCATCCCCGAACATGGTCAGTCGTTCAGTGTAGGCACCCTCCATCATCCCCGAACATGGTCAGTCGTTCAGTGTAGGCACCCTCCATCATCCCCGAACATGGTCAGTCGTTCAGTGTAGGCACCCTCCATCATCCCCGAACATGGTCAGTCGTTCAGTGTAGGCACCCCCATCATCCCCGAACATGGTCAGTCGTTCAGTGTAGGCACCCTCCATCATCCCCGAACATGGTCCATCTGTTATCGGCAAATTGACCGGCATGTTCGGGTGATGATTGAAGTCAGAAATGACCTGCTGAAGAACGCATCGCTGGTCGTTTCCGACATTTTAGTGCCCGATTCATACATGATTAATGGACGACTGAACGATAACGTTGTCGTTCACTCATCCATTAATATCTGCTAGTGGATGTACGCCTTTATAAAATATTACACACCATCAGTAAACTACTGCTTTATCAGCAGGTTAATGCCACTTGTAGCCTTACTATGGCTATCATTAGAGGAACAGATTCTCCAGGCACCGAAACAAAACAAGCAACAGCTCGGGACAACACCCACATGTGTACAATGCTAAAGAGAAAGCTATAAACAAAGGGGAGGAGGGAGGCTCCTATTATGTAACGTGGCCCCAGGCATATGTCCTGTTGCCACATTTCCCAAAACAAAACATGCAAGAGTGTGCATGTGCAGTATCACTAGCTCAACAGAACACACCAGAGAGGCGTGAATATAAATACACACATGCTGAAGTGCAGATAGGGCAGGGCTCATTATCTCCGTTTTCTGAACAACCACAGGAGAAACCAGACATCCTCTGCAGAAGATCTAAATAGCATCATATAATATATCTATATATCTCAAGCAAATGGGCACTGTCAACGCAAAAATAGAGATGTTTTAAAACATTTCTATTTTTGCATTGAGAGTGCCCATTTGCTGGAAATTTGTGTGTTTTGGTCCATTTGTTTGGCCCTTAGTGGAGCACCTCACTGTTGCAAGCTGGAGTACAGTTGTTAATGCAAATAAAAATCTAGGCCTCAAAACATATACAAAATATGAACGCATTGCATATTTGCATGAAGATTGAAACAACTATTTCACCAGAGCACAACTGACTGCCTAATCCAGCCACACTGTATGAGCCTGCCGCTGTACACAAGGACGGAGTGACAGGATCAGAGTAGATGAAGGAGCCACATCTGGCATCACTGGGGCCCGGTATGCTGCTCAGTCGATGATCGCACGCAGAGACAAGCAGCAGCCATGTGACATCCTCTGACCACATGTACAAACATAAGCTAATCCATCTATAAAGCAAACTAAACTTTGCTGAGCACTATGAAAGAAAATGCATATGTAAAACATAAGCACACCCATACTTACACACAAGTTCACGTGTAAAAATGATTCTCTAACCACAAGACTGTATGGTAACATTTTACAGTAGATATCAAGCAGTATTGACAACAATGTGAGGGGTCAGCCAGGCAATAGACCTTTATTAAACAGTGATCAAATCCCCACGAAATGCCTTTCTGTAAGGGCAGTCCCATCCCTGCTCCTGAATAAAGTTATGTAATATAGCCTTATGGTTTATGTTTACATTTGTTGATGTAAGTGGAGAACTGAAGATGTTTAAAGAAAAGAAACAAATTAAGAAAAACTGTACAAAAAACAAGTTTTCAGAATGCATGGGACAAAACCACAGCTAAACATATCATGGAGAGAACAGTGTTAGGATACTTTCCATCAGCTGTCTGATTTCGACCCGTCGGGCTGCCGCTGTCGGCATTGCATACAGATTCCCATACAGCCATATGACTGCCTATTCAACTAGAAGACAGCTCTTCAGGCTAAAAACTATTTTAGTAGTCTACAGCTTTTATTATACAGTGCATCTGGAAAGTATTCACAGCGCTTCACTTTTTTCACATTTTGTTATGTTACAGCCTTATTCCATAATGGAATAAATTCATTTTTGTCCTCAAAATTCCACACACAATAACCCACATTATGGGTTATTGTGACGTGTAAAAAGTTTTTTTGAGATTTTTGCAAATTTAATTAAAAATAAATAAATAAATAAAGCTAAGAAATCACATGTACATATTCACAGCCTTTGGTCAATACTTTGTTGATGCACCTTACAGCCTCAAGTCTTTTTGAATATGATGCCACAAGCTTGGAACACCTATCTTTGGGCAGTTTCGCCCTTTCCTCTTTGCAGCACCTCTCAAGCTCCATCAGGTTGGATGGGAAGCGTCGGTGCACAGCCATTTTCAGATCTCTCCAGAGATGTTCAATCGGATTCAAGTCTGGGCTCTGGCTGGGCCACTCAAGGACATTCAGAGTTGTCCTGAAGCCACTCCTTTGATATCTTGGCTGTGTGCTTAGGGTCGTTGTCCTGCTGGAAGATGGATGACCCATCGCTCCAGTCTGAGGTCAAGAGCGCTCTGGTGCAGGTTTTCATCCAGGATGTGTCTGTACATTGCTGCATTCATCTTTCCCTCTATCCTGACTAGTCTCCCAGCTCCTGCCACTGAAAAACATCCCCACAGCATGATGCTGCCACCACCATGCTTCACTGTAGGGATGGTATTGGCCTGGTGATGAGCGGTGCCTGGTTTCCACCAAACAACGCCTGGCATTCACACCAAAGAGTTCAATCTTTGTCTCATCAGACCAGAGAATTTTGTTTCTCATGGTCTGAGAGTCCTTCAGGTGCATTTTGGCAAACTCCAGGCAGGCTGCCATGTGCTTTTTACTAAGGAGTGGCTTTCGTCTGACCACTCTACCATACCAGCCTGATTGGTGGATTGCTGCAGAGATGGTTGATCTTCTGGAAGGTTCTCCTCTCTCCACAGAGGAATGCTGTAGCTCTGACAGAGTGACCATCGGGTTCTTGGTCACCTCCCTGACTGGGGCCTTCTCCCCCGAACGCTCAGTTTAGATGGCTGGCCAACTTTAGGAAGAGTCCTGGTGGTTCCGAACTTCTTCCATTTACGGATGATGGAGGCCACTGTGCTCATTGAGACCTTTAAAGCAGCAGATATTTTTCTGTACCCTTCCTCAGATTTGTGCCTTGAGACAATTCTGTCTCAAAGGTCTACAGACAATTCCTTGGACTTCACGCTTGGTTTGTGCTCTGACATGCACTGTCAAGTGTTTGACCTTATATAGACAGGTGTATGCCTTTCAAAATCATGTCCAATCAACTGAATTTACCACAGGTGGACTCCAATTAAGCTGTAGGAACATCTCAAGGATGATCAGTGGAAACAGGATGCACCTGAGCTCAATTTTGAGCTTCATGGCAAAGGCTGTGAATACTTATGTACATGCGATTTCTTTTTTTTTTTTTTTTTATTAAATTTGCAAAAATCTCAAATTTTTTTTACACATTGTCATTATGGGGTATTGTGTGTAGAATTTTGAGGACACAAATGAATTTATTCCATTTTGGAAAAGGGCTGTAACAGGGGTGGGGAACCTTTTCTCTGCTGAGGGCCATTTTGATATATATAACATTATTTGCGGGCCTGGTGCAGGACACGCCCCTTCCGTGTGACGTCACAATTGCCAGTGATTACAATGCCCGGAGCATCCTGAGGATGCTCGGGGCAGCTGTGTGACAGTCTGAAGCGTCCTAAGGACGCTCCAGGCGGCACTACTGCACAGATTCTGACTGCAGGGTGCCATTCTAGGCACCCTGCTAGCCAGATGAGGCTAGCAGAAAAAAGCTCAGAGGGCCAGACCAAAATGATTCCGAGGGCCTTATACAGCCCCCGGGCAGGAGGTTCCCCATCCCTGCTGTAACATAACAAAATGTGAAGCGCTGTGAATGCTTTCTGGATGCACTGTATATAACATTTTCTTACACAGTAGGGCTAATGCAGAGTTGCACAGAAGTCTGGTTTGCCCGTTTTTGCACTGTGCAAGCTCTGGAGCCAGGTGTATACATCTACAGGCTATTTAGCGTCGTAAGCAACTCAAATGCAGCTACACTGGTGGCTGAAGGGGTGTAACTGGCTGGTAAAGGGACATTTGCAGAAGTTTTCTGATGAGGACATGTAGTCAGAACTGAGGTCTATACAGTCTTGTGCGTACACAGAGATCTGCCTGCTTTCAGGTTGGTGTCTTGCACAAGGTATTGACTGGTGCCAAGTACGCACTGATTATGACAGCTATAACAGAGTGTGCAGTTAGGGGTGCAGCCATATAAACGTGCATTGGCATATGGGTGAATTTAGTTCCATACAATATGTGTTCAATAATCGGCAGCTTGTGTAAAACCCTGAAGCAGCCCTTTGTGTGTGCAATACTGGACACATTTACTATGATACAGTGGGCAATATTGAGCAATTGGACAGAAATCAGTGCGTACGGCATGAACTAACTAAATGTCCAACAATATTCAGATTGAGATCATCATCAGACACACTGGTAAACAGATAGCAGATGACCGTAAAGAGTGGCTAACAGGCCCCACCGATGCTGGAAGTGACCGACCCCTTTGGGCCAACAGGGTATGGCAGCAAGATCTTTGTCTAGACCTAGAAGTAATTTGGTTACAGAGCAACATGTTTAGCCTGTGGGGCCAATATACATATCATACACTCTTAACATAGCATACCTAACTAGAGCATATGTTTCAACATGGGAATTTGCACAGCAGACTGAATAAGGCAGCGAGTTGTTACACAGGGCAGAGGGCCACAAAACAAGACTTGCTGTGGTCACCAACACAGCAACAACCACAGTATAACAGTCAGTCTTACAAACATCCACACTATCCCCTATTTATACACAAGTATATTCCATCTATTCAGTGTATACTCCACCCCCCACCAGCAGTGACTGTCAGGAACAGCTGGAGAGAGGTGTAAGCAACCAAGGTACTTACTCAGGGCCCGGGGTACTTAAATAGTTCATGGCGATAATTTTACAATACTGGTTACAAGAAGTGTGTGCTGCTAATCACTAAAGGCGATACCAGACATGCTGCATTACAGAGCACCTTGAAAAGACTTAGAGGGGTATTCAATATGAAACGTTAACTTCACTGTCGAAGTTAACGTTTCATATCAGAGTTTTTACCTGCGTTAAAGTATCGGGCACGCTCCCGCTTATCCCCGTATTCAATATAAAATTAACGAAAACGGGAAACTCCGAAGTTGGATTTGCGTAAAGTTACGAATTTTTCCTTAAAAAAATTGTAAGACCTCCCTAAAGTTGTAAAAACATGGGGGATCACTATGGGTACCTCCGTTTTAGCCTTTAATTGAAAGTCGGGGATTTAAATAGCCGCAGCAGGTGTTTTTTTCCCGACATTGAAGTGTTGCAGAAGAGCACTTAGGTTACTTTTTTTCGTTTTTTTAAGTGGTCCCATCAAAATGGGTACTAGCATATTTTTAAGTCCCTAAAGTAAATTTTTAAAAATTCAGCATTTGTGCACCTGCCGCTATAATTCTATTCTTCAAAACACCTGCCGCATACTTGCAGAATAGCCCTGAACCTATTTCCCTATTGTTAAACAATTTTTTCCTTTTTTTTTTTACCCCAATTTTTTAAATAATTTTTTGGGGTGTCCCTATTTTTTTTTCAACTTTTTTTGACACAGTTCTTTTTTAAATGTCATTCCCAGGGCTGCAGGTTATTTTTTTTAAGCCTGCACCCCTAAAACCCAATTCTGCACTTTTTTTCGACACCTATTCAATGGTGAAAAGTTATCCCCGTCTTTTATCAAAGACTTTTCAAAACTGCGATAAGTCTTTGAAATTGAATTCGGTGTAAAAGTAAAACCTGCGATAATGACGTCATACCTCCGATATTAACGCAAAAACGATGTTTTCGCTCCCATATTGAATACCCCTGTATGCCTGCACAAAGTAACAAACATCAGGTGTCCCAATCATCATACACTACATGCCAGTCACACTGATAAAAGAGTAGTAGTCTCAATGGCCACCCACAGTTTTACACAGTATCAGCGGATAGTTGCCATTCATTTACCACAGCTCATGTAGTGCTAAACATTACCAACCAATGACAGCCAGCTAAAGGTCACAATGTCAGGAAAGCTGAAGGCCAGAGTACGTGACTGAATAAGCATCACACAGTGCAGTCCCAGAAAATCTGGTTCAATGGCAAAGGGTTAATGTATTGAACTCTCATTTTTTTGTATTTTGTTGGTTTTTTTAACTGTCTGAATGTTTTTGTGAAACAATAATACCAAGAAATCTTTAGTACGTCAATAATTTACAACCTGTGGCTAAAATAAAAAGCTCTCCATCTACTTCTTGTAAACGGGGTCTATTTTTGGCTTTGTTCCTGTGGTGTAGGCCCTTCTGTGTGCTTGTATTTAGCACCAATACACAGAACTAGGCCATGTGCAAACAATGTAGAGGAACAAATCATAAATGAAACACCCCACATTAGGTGAAGCCACAGCAGGAAGGAAAGACAACGACACTCAGCTCTGCACAGAAACCCACACAGTATTCATGCTTTCCAATAATGTTCTTCGAAGTCAAAAAGTCCTTAGAACAGATCTCTCCCTGTTACTGCTGCATGAGAAAACGTTTTTTGTTTTTTTTTGTGAACATTTTAAAGCAAAGTGTTTTACCCCCCCCCCCAAAAAAAAAACTTTTCAAAGTCAGTTTTTACTGCAAAGAACTTCTGGAACAGGGCCTTACAAGACCTATAATTTATCATAAATTAATAGGGATAACAAACAAAATTTATAATCAGCAATAAGTTATATCATTCCATTTCAAAATCTACTTGCAATAAAAATGTTCCCAGCTGTATTGGCAAGCCTCATGTACAACATCTAATAACTAAATCTAAGAAAAGACAAGCACACTGACAGGTGAATATTGCCAGTTTGCAAACAATTTTAATCACTAAACCAGTGGTTCCCAAACTGTGCCGTGGCACCCTGGGGTGCCTCAGGGCACTTGGCAGGGGTGCCTCAAGTTGGTGGTCAAGCACCAAATAAAATTATTTATGGTCAATGTAATGTAAATATGTGGATAAACTTATTCAAACCTGTCCACTACCACATAACGGAACGCAAGGATGACAGGTAACACAATTTACTACTTTACTATATTTTTCCGAATTTCTCAACAAACTTTTAGGTTAGGGGTGCCGTGAAAACAATGCTGTTACTCTAGGGCGCCGTGATTCAAAAAAGTTTGGGAGCCACTGCTCTAAACCCTTCATATACAATGAAAACCATAGAACATTGGAATTTCAGTCTTATGCTATGCCATAAAACAGGGAGCTGATAGGATAACAGGAAGTGGCATCAGCCAATAAAAATATTTTGCATAAAATTATATCCATTAAGATGATCAGGTGTCAAAAACTGCTGCATATAAAATAATGTATTCAGGTTTTGGCAGTGGCGTAACTAGGGCAGGGCGAGCAGGGGGGACTACTACTGGGGGCACTGCATCAAGGGTGACTCCTACTGGGGCACTATATAAGGGGCTTACTACTGGGGGCACTGCACAGGGGGGACCACTACAGGGGGCACTGCATAGGGGGGATAACTACTGGGTCCTGCATAAGGGGGACAACTACTGGGGGCACTGAATAAGGGGCACTACTGGGGGCCTGCATAAGGGGGGATCACTCCTAGGGGCCCTGTATAAAGGCTGCTGCATATGGGGGATCACTACTGGGGGCCTGTATAAGGGAGACCACTACTGGGGGTACTGTATAACGAGCACTACTGGGGGCCTGCATAAGAGGCACCACTACTGGGGGCACTGCATATGGGGGATCACTACTGGGGGCACTGTATATGGTGGACCACTACTGGGGGCCTGTATAAGAGGAACTAATCGGGGGCTGCATAAGGGGGACCACTACTGGGGGTACCACTGGGGGCCTGCATAAGGGGGACCACTACTAGGGGCACTGCATAGGGGGGACTGTATAAGGGGCACTGCATTAAGGTGCAAATGAAAAGAAATGTTCCCAGTGACAAGAAAGGTGTGTGAGTCATGTTGACACGCCCCATTTTTCAGTGGCCACATAGGGCTGGATGCTCCATTTTAAAATTTGCCCTGGGCTCCAAATACCCTAGTTACACCACTGGGTTTTGGGAATACACCAGTGGAATATGTAACATTACTAAATTCAACAAGCCTCAGTAAAAATGGAATACAGGTTTAATTCTCAAACATGAAGCAGCTGAGTGATGTCACCGATTCACTAAGAGGATATCAACTGCACACAGTGCAACTGTGTATGGACTGGGTTCTAACATATATTTTATTTTTTTTTAGCCTTATTAGATCTGCCAACAGGGTAAAAACCACTATTTTAAACTCTTGAATTAAAAAAAAATTGGGAGCTTTAAAATTAAAAATACTTAGGGCCTGATTCAGCATGGATCGCAATTGCGATCGCAGCTGCGTAGCCACATACAATGCAGCTGCGAAAATATGCTAAATGCCTGCCACCGCTGAGCCAGCATAGAGATGCCCACTACTGCTTTCTCACATTCGTAATACCTTGCAGTTCTGCGTATAAATCGGTAACACCGAAGCACATCAGCCCGTCACGCAAATTGCAAGTCCCGTTGCACGCAGAAGGCTCTCATGCTGCGTATGCAATGGCAGTGGCTAATTTATGCACACCCATGCAAGGGCATTCAAATGTACAGGCACGCCAGAGTTTCTGAAAGCACTGCCCCCAGTCACATCCAAATGCTCACGACCTGTCACACTCTGCGATGGATTCCTGTCTGCGTGTGTGATCGCAGTGCATACACAATGGCTAACAATCGCTCGATCTGCGTACGTAGTTGCAATTGCGATCAGTGCTGAATCAGGCCCTTTATTTGGAAGTCCTCCCAAAACTTACTGTCTGATACAGCTGCCCCATTGCAGAAAAGCAACGAAGGCCAACCAAAGCAGTGAGTTTATCTGGAAGTTATTATAAATAATGGCATAATTCCAGGGATTATGCAAGATCTACAGACTACTGCACAGACACGCACTGCAAGTATTTACACACAAAGCTCCATTCTCAAAATTAAACTCTCAACTCATGCATATCTTCAGCTTTCTATGTAGCGTTGGGCGATATTTGAATGTCTCCACCCATCTCAGACTCACATACACTGATTGGAATACATTTTACAACATTTTTAAATATAATTTTATCATCAATAGGATTATTTGCAATGCCATGCTCCTTTAAATCCTGTTTCTGTATTCTGGTCACAACACCACAATAGAAGGTTCTTACTGTACAGTATCTAGCACAAAATACAGTTCTAAATAGTTATAAAAACTGGTGAAGTCAAAATTTCTACTACTTGACAACATTTTTGGATCAATCTGTACAATCAGCAATGGTGTACATGGCATACCATACCAGCTCTGTGTTTTGAAGCCAGGTGTTAATTGTCAAAGTAGTTTGGAAGGTATAGACACCTTCAAATTATATGGAGGTTGGAGGCTATTTGCTGTGTGGGGGTGATTCAATTGTTTGCGCTCCTATAAGCTTCCGTCTAAAGTGGCAGGGAGCCAATTCAATTGTTTTGGGCACTCAGTACTTATCGCGGCTATCGGTTTGCACCCTCTTGAGGTGCAAGCAGAAATCTGCGTAAAATGCGGGATTTGCGGCAGGGTGCAGCTAAAGTTGGTGTATGTGGTAGAACTTCCAAGAAACAAATATACATACAAAAGTTTTAGGACTTTGGCAAAGTTACTCAAAATGTGCGTTTCAAAAGGGAATGGAGGGCTGTTGGCATTTTCTATGCATACTAGACTTTAGACTTAGGGGGGGAGGAATTCAATTGTTTTAGCACTGGAGCTATTCAGTTGTTTTGGGCACCCATCATTATCGAGATAGCGGCACCCAAAATGCAGGGAATTGGCCGCATAAAGCAGTTAGGGCGCCCCAAAACCAGGCAAGATATGGTTAATGAGCCATACTTTCGCAGAATTTACGCTCGCATCTCAGGAGGCTGCAAGCAGAAATGTGCGATAGTTAATTAGCGCTCACAGTACTCACTAACTTTATATGGGAGCTGCGCCCGCAAAAAAAAAAAAACACCTCTCATTCCCCCCCCTTAGGGGCAGATTCAATTAAGCGCGAGGTACAGTTGTCATGCATACAATTCAGGTAACTACGAGAAGGAATACACAAACAAATGTGGACCGATGCATGTAGACTATAGAATATAAATAAAATTATATATATATATATATATATATATATATATATACACACATACATACATATACATATATACACACATACACACATATATACATACACACACATATACACACTAAGAGGGAGACATACACTTCATTGGACTGAAGAGTGTGTTACCGTTTGTTTGGCACTAGGACTCATCGTTTTTACACATTCGGAGTATATGATACGTCTTCATATTTAAATTTCTATTAAGGAATCTGGTTACATTTATCGGTTGAGAAACATCCATCTAATTGTTCCAGTAAAATCGTTATAATAACTACTTGGCTTCTAAGAGCCTTTCTAGGAATTCTTGATTTCCCTACCAAGGGATGAAAAATAAGCTTTTACCACTGAGTGTTATAAGCAGTTCCATATCATCAAGTGTTTATTCAGACCGGTTCCATTTTTGTATTTACCTCTGATGAAGTCCCGTATGTGGACGAATTGTGTTACAGGGTCATCGCTTTGAGAAACCTGCACCTACCACATGAGAGGTTCTGTTGGGATGTGCACAATGCAGGTAAGTACAATAGACACACCCCCCACTTGTGTTTGCTTGTAGCACTATGGGACGTGAGCATAAACTAGCAAGATTATCCTGCCCAGATCACCAGTGTTATGGTTTTGCAACTTATTACCTATAGCCAATCTATTTGGGGGTAAACACTCTGAGGATAATGATACCAAATTCCAGTCACACAACATCAGCACTGATTGCAAAAAGAAAGAGTGGTGTTACCACTAGTAGTAAAACTGGGAGGTGCAGTTATGGTGGCTCCAGAATTGACAGAGGCCAACTTGATCAGAAGCCATGTGCATTCATCATTACTTCATCAAAGCCTTCTAGCTCTCATCCTAACTTGCTGCTCTACATTCTCCTTCCTCCCTGTCTACCCCATCTGTGCCATGCCTGTGTCTGCCCCTCCCCTTTAGAATGTAAGCTATGAGCAGGGCCCACTACCCTCTTGTGATTTTCTTTACTTTCATCTACTCCTTAGTTCCCACTAGGGCACCTAACACTTGGTTGCTTATGCTGTTGCTATTTGGGTGTTACACATTGCTACATTAGCGATCATATTATTCATGTCCTTGTCCTGCATGTAAGTCACTGGTCACTTATTTGTTTATGTACTTTGTAAGGTGGCTCCATTATAAACAATAATAATAATAATCCACCCATGCCTCTCCACACTACCTCCATTCATACCAAACACTTTCTTCTGCTCTGAATAATAATTTAGTGCTACTACTTTGATACCAACCTCTCTAAGGTTGACATCTAAAGTTTCTTTAGAGAAATACTACAAATTTAAAAGAGAACACTTTAAAATAAAAAAGGATGCAGCCACTGCGCTAGGATTAGTGGGTTCAGCAGTAAAGAAAACGCAATTCCCTCACCATCTAAAAAAAAAAAAAAACACCATAACTCCAAGAACATGATGCAAGACTCAGTTTTTCCAAGAAAAAGAGAAAGTTTGAAGATTGGCCATAATGCACACACAGAGCACTTTGTGTACACTAATCCGCAGAGCGTTACAGAGCTGAAGCAGCAGGAAAGGTTCAGACAGGAAGAAATAAGTCACTGGAACCACAGTTATGCTGCATATTCCAGATCTTCCATCACTCGTAACAGGCCTGTCATCACCACGCAGTGAGGGGACTTCTGGGAAAGCGTTGCTGGGAGAGAAGGGCTATTCAATTCAGGATTTGTTACATATAAATAGGTTTTCACTAAATGATTAAATATTGTTGAATTTCAACATTTGATCATTGAACAAACCTCTTAGGTCCAATTGCAATCTAAATGTGATGTGAGAAATTCAAACAGAACGTGCAGAAATAACGTTAACTATCATGTCCCGCGATTATCAAACACAAATCATCCAGAACATGAAGATCTGTTGTCAGTTTTGTGTGTTATCGTTTTATTTTAATAAGTGGAATTACTACTGCAATGCTGGAAAGTTATTTTAAAACCAGGTTGTGAGACTACAGGTCACAGCAAGTCCTGTCATCTGAAACAGTTTAGTTGCACAACATCTGAAGAGCCATAGTTTGCCTAAGACTTATATGAAGTAGAACGTAGTATTATATAAAGTGTACGAGTATACACACGTCTCTGCTGAGCTTCACTTTCACTCTTTTGGCACGGATGGCATTAATGCACAACAAGCTGGCTCTGTCTCAACCACTAACACTCCCTTGCTTTGACTGGGTGAAACAAAGATTGCTCAAGCCAAAGGAATGGATGTGGTGCCAAAGGAAAAGCGCAGGCTGAGACCAGTACAAACAGCTTGTATACACAAGTTCTGCTGTTACTTAGAGCAGACATAACAGGCAATGTTTCACAGACATTCATGGTGTATACTGATGAGATAATGCTTCTTATAATCAGTACTTTTTCCTATTACACATTGCTAATTGTTACACACACATTAAGGGTGACTAGCTGCAGTAAGGGAAGAACAGACGTTACAAAACGCAAAACTAATTTAGCAGCAACAACGCAAATAAAATCTAATTTCTAAGTGTACAGAATGATTGTAGCGCAGTGACCAACATTGCTGCCTCACAGGTATAGTGTCACGGGTTTGAATGAGACAAAAACTCTGTGTGGAGTTTATATGTTCTCCCTGTGCTTTTATGGTTTCCTCTGGATGTTCAGACTTCCTCCAACAATCCAAAAACATACTGGGGTACTGAGTGATTTATCAGTAAATATTCACAAAACATTATGACACAATATAAAAAAATTATAGATATATATGGTGAAGATCGTTCCATAAAAAAAAAGTCAGTAGCTAGACAAGTGGTTTTATGTACAAGTGAAGAGAAGAAAACGGGGGAGACAGAAATTTTAAATACACCACTGGTGAAAATAAAAAAAGAACAGCAGAAAAAGTACAAACTGACTATTTGCAAGAGTATAAACAAAATAATAATGAGACACACCCAAAAGTGTTTAAGTGTAATAAATTAAAAATGAGACTGATTAACACAAAACTAGGAGCTATAAAAAAAAAAAAAAAAAAAAAAAAAAAGGAAAACAAGGAAAATCCATTTATCATAAAAGTATATGTAATAGATGTTTGTAGTCTTATTCTTGTTCTTCTTGACTTCATTTTGTTGTTGTGCCCATAGAACATGTGGAATAAGAATTAAAAGATTGTATCATTTAATAAAATAAAATAATGATAAAGGTGTGCAGCACAAAATGGTCCCATAGCTTATGCTGGGCATACACTACAATTATTGTCAGATATCTGTCCAATCTGCTTTATACCCTGACTTTGACATTGGCACTTGTCCATTTGGACGTCAGCTACTTCACCTTCCTATTGGAACACCGTACTTAGGATTTGGGACTTTGTGCAGCACTTCCACTACCGGTTATCAGAGGCTGTATCCATTTGCGTTTGGACTATTGCTGATTGTGATACCACCGCTAAGTAAGGATCCTCTTCATCTTGACAAATTCCAGTAATATACAAACAAGCTGGGTTTTCAACTACCACGTATTTCCCTATCTGGTGTTTTCCATTCTATTAGCTGACCCAACCAGTGTCCACAGGGACTCAAGTTTTGTGCTTTTAGATTGCACTATGCACTCATTGATTTTATATACCTACAATTGACATCAATCTTTTATTGGCTATATACCCAGTACTGGTGTTTTATTGTGTTATTATTTATGATTATTATTCAATATTGTAATAAATTGTTTATACCTTTATTAGCGCTGCTCATTGTAAATTTATATAGTCTTGTTAGAGGTTAACCACCTCTTTTCTCAGCAGTGGCTTGGACAAGTGACACATGACAGCGCCCTCATACTATATATATTCTTTATAGTGATCTTCATCTGTCCAATCTGGCTGGATGGAATGAAAACCTGGTAATGTATGGGAGCAAATGAATCAACGGAATCGGTATGAAATACCGCCGGCTGCAAGGTGCCTAACCCTAAGCCCCCCCTGGGAGCCCTAAACCTAACCCTCTACCCCCGCGGCTGTGCGCATGCGGCGCCTGGCATCCCTTCGATCGGGATGTTTGGCACCGGTCTCCCGGCGTCGGGGAAATGAGCGGCGTCTACATCTAGATGCCGGGCATGTCACCCTCACTGGGATATGTCAGTCGGGTAGCCGGCTGTCTGTATAATGTCAGCAGGCTTCCCGATTGCATCCCCAATCAACTATTTGCTCACTAACACTGGAAACAGACAAAAATGGTTCTTCAGACAAACTGGTTAAATCAAATGAATTTAACCAATTTGAAGGTACAATTGTTTTTGTCCGTTTTCCAACATTTAATACCATATGGTTGATGGTCATTTGCTCCCATATATTACCAGGTTTTCATTCCAACCAGCCAGATTGGACAGATAATTGTATAGTGTATGCCCAGCATTAGTATTTTATTGTTGTATTGCCCATTAAGTAATTATTGGTTAGCAGGGAGCAAAATCCAAATCAACAATTTTCTGAATGGAAAAAAATACAAGGTAGAGTACAAACATGTTATCTAACAACAGGCTTACATAGAAGGAAGCACATACGCTCAGTTACAATGAATAAGATGACATTTCAACTAAACCACATTAATGCCCCTTTCATACAGAAAAGCAAATTGCCAGGTCAAGCATGAGGCCCTGGTAATTTGCGGATCAATAAGAGTCCTTTTTCTTTGTGAAAGCGTCAACCCGGGTCAAAATTACCAGGACTTCAATCCTGATTTTTTTTACCAGAGTCAAAGTCCAGAGAATTGTAACCCGGGTTGACACTTTCACACAGAAGAAATACCCGGGTAGATTTTCAAATTATCAGGTCCAACTTCTTAACCCGGCAACTTGATTTGGTGTATGAATGGGGTATTAATGTGGATTAGTTGAAACGTCTTCTCATTCATTGTAACTGCGCGTATGTGCTACCTTATATGTAAGGGTGTGCGTTCAAGCATCCCGGCGCCAGAATACAGACTCTGATCAGAATCCCGGTACCGGAATCCCGACAGTAAGTAAAGGGGTGGGGTGTGGGGTTAGATTTTAGTGCGGAAAGGGGGAGGATAGGTTCAGGCACTAGGGGTAGGTTAGGCACCAAAGAGGGAGGGTTGGGGTAGGCAGAGGGTTAGCATACTGACCAACAAGTGTTGGTATGTTAACCCTGTCAGGATCCCGGCGTTGTATTTTTTTTCCATTCAGAAAATTGTTGATTGGACTTTGCCACTCGCAAATTTTAAACCCTGGTTGCCCAATGATGGGGGAAGTCTTACCACAAAATAGAAAAGCCTTGCCTTTTGGTCCTAGCTCCTGGCTCCAATACAGAGCTTCCATGATGTTGTGGTCCAGAAGTGCAACACAATGCATACATACATACAGCGTATCTCCTTCACTCTCCTCTACCAGACACTCAAGTTTTAGAACTCTATACTCTAGAATGGTTTGCAAACTCAATACATGAATATGACCAAGTTAAAATTGTACAGATTAAATTCTATAAAAAAAAAAAAAAAAACAACTCTTCAGGATACTGTACAACAGTCTCCATTTCGGAAAGGTTCTGAAACAGTAACGGAACATCATCCCACCACATACTATTCTTCCAGACTTGATTACAGTCTATCTATGCATGGAAACCTCATCTCCCTGGCAATGGGAAAGTCAAACTGTTTAAGAGAAAACATTACACTGCTGTTCTTCCCAGTAAACAGACTCCTGAGTATACCCTGGAGTATTTCTGTCTAGCTCAGTCAGCAGGTAAGGCTAAAGAGGCAATGAGGAGGTGTAGGATGATAATCAGGATTCATTTAACTAGCTAATGACAAAAGGCCTGCTTCTGAGAAAACACAGCACTCAAGTGTATTCGTGTATTCTCTATTATTTTGTATTTTTGCCAGTTTCTGCTATGTGCACTGTGTGAGTATGTTTCGGTTTTATTTTAAATTTCAATTTTCATTCTACAGGTTGTTTATGCTGTCCTGGAAGCTACCATGTTTCTCAAATTAATCAGCACAATGCGTTATATATATGGATATCAAACAAAATGATAACGGCAGAAAAATCTTCATCTGATAAATCTATTCTTCTTAGCTAGATGTGACCTATAATGAGGTAAAACATTTATTTATTCAAGTTTATCACATCAACATATTTTTCAATCATCTGAAATGGTGCAGAGCTAGGAGGACGCTGTGAAATAAAGACCATGATCCACAGAGCACTGCTTGCAGCTTACATCTGGAAATTTCCACTCCTCCAGTACAAGTGAAAACACTGCTGTTATAAATATAGAGTTATCTGTGCTGATTGGTGAGCATCAGATGTAATTTTCCTGCAGAGTCACACATCAGACACACAGAGCACCAATCCCCTGGGCTCTGCTCAGCATTGTATATAAACAGTACCATTGTTCCCGGAACTGCTGCTATATTTCAGGGATTGGTGTAAAAGACAAGCAGTATATATGGTGCTGGAGGGTGTATATATTGGCATATTCTTCTGCTTACTGCAGTCCAATGTTCGTATCAGACATATGACTGTATTCACAAGTTGCTACCTAGAAAATTCTTCACCCATTGCCATTGGCACACTCCAAAGGAACAGAGCTGTATTTTGGCGTGCTTACTCGCTGGAAGGCTTAAACAATCATAATGGCAACTAACAGTCACCACACATTGCTCCTTATGGTCACTCATCACGAGCGCCAGGATAACCATCCAATATGGCTAGTTAGCAAAAGTGGAGAGTCATCCATTCTGCATTTCAGTATAGTAATAGCTTATACTGAAGTCACTGGACCTGATACATCATCAATGTTTCCAGGTCTGCATCTGCACAGGACCCGTTCTGCGCATGTGCAGAATGGGTTCTGCGATTACACTTGCAGACCCCGAAGCCACAGCTTGTCAGGAATTTTTCGGGAGGGACAAGGTCAGGGTCTGTGTTGGCAGACATGAATTCCTGGCCTCTTACGTGACCAGCAACCAGTCAGGCTGCGGGAAGCTTCAGCTGCTTACAGGGGACTTGCTGGCTTGTGGGCGGGGGTTGCAGAAGACCTTTGCAGCATGAAAACGACAAGCTTGCACAAAAGGCAAGTAAACAAAACTTGACCCAGGGCATTACTGCCTACCTCATAGGAATAGAAAGCTACAAAATATTCTACTTCACTTATCTCAGCAGAGAGGTTACTACTCCTAATAAAACATGTATCCCTATACTTTCTAAGGGTGGGTACAAGATGCCAGCGGTCAGAATCCCAACGCTGGCATCCCGACAGGGTTAGGATACAGACACCTGTCGCCAAGTATCCTTACCCCTACCTCTCCCCCTGGTGCCTAACCCTAATCCCTATCCGCAGCCTAAAACTAGCCCCCCTCCCACCCTGCAGCCAATCCTTAACCCTCGACCCCTCTTGCAGCCTAACCCTCCTCCTTAACCCAGATACTTACCGTGAGGCTGCCGGTGGTCGGGATGTTGGCACCGGATTTCTGACTGCTATCGGGATTCCGGCACAGGCAATTAACCGCCAGCCTCCTGACAGCCGGGATATGAACCACATCCCACTTTCTAACACTCATTCGTTGTGAACAAAATCTAAATAGTGCTAAAATCTGAACAGATCCACTTTGAATTTATCAGTAGGAGTAAGAAGCGCTACAGTGGCTAAGGTACATTAAAATAAAACAAATGCCACCAGTATAGTTAAGGGACAATTGCTCCTGTGTTAATACTCTCCCCACGGCGCAACCTTTCTAGAAAGAATCTCCCAAAAATTAAAAAAAGGTATCCAATAAGCTTTCCTTATAATGGCTTTGTATAAATAGCTGCACGTACAGTATTCTTAGTGTTCCCGCTAGGTTGTTTTAGCGGGGCACCGCAGCCTGCCCGATTTCTAAAAGGCACAATGCGCCCTCCTGATGATGCAAGGAGAAATCAGACTAAAGTGCAGGCCGCGGGGCAGTTTTCCGGCTTAGCATGGCACTAACAGCCTTGCTGCTGGCACTTTCGTCAGAGAATGCCGGTTCTCGCAACTAAACACCCAGGTTAAGTTGCAATATCCAGCATTCTCCGACTTGAACGTCTGTCGGACTAAACAGCGCACTGAATTGAATAGCTCTGGGAGCTCCCTCCCGGCACTACCAACAGTGCACTGAATTGAATTCCCCCCAAAGAAGGAGTTTACATGAAAGGCATAGGGGTTTATTTACGAAGTGTCAGGTTATAAAACCTGGAGCTTTTGATCGTGTTAATGCCCGATATTTAAAAGGGCAATGTTTTCACTAGCTCTTTTTAAATATCGGGCATTAACACGATCATAAGCACCAGGTTTTACAACCCAACACTTCGTAAATAAACCCCATAGGGGGCAAATTCAGTTTAATGTGAAGTTGACTAGCACCGTGAATGAGTTCTCAAAGTTATTCAATTGACCACGCTGTTAACACAGAGTAGAGGATTCCTGCTTGCACCCTCCTGAGGTGTGAGCAGGAATCCGACTAAACTAGTGCTGCAATACTGTTTTCGGGCTTAGCGCATACGCTAACAGCATCTCAGACGGCACATAAGTCAGAATACAGGTTACAGCGACTAAACACCTAGCTTAAGGCACGGTAACCTGCATCCCCAAACTTAAATGTAGGGCGCGATGGGGACAATTGAATAGCTCCGGGAACTCTGGGGATATCGTTAACAATGCCAGGCTGCTCCCCCCACGCTGTCGTTCGTCGTTGCCGGCATTGGCAAGAGTGTACAGACTTGCCGTTGACTGCTCTGTCGCGGTCAAGGTCGGCTCCTACACACATCATCTAGTGTGTATGAGTTTTTACATCACAAAATACCAAGAGGCAAGTCGCAGGTACTACACAAAATCAACAGAAAACTGCTGGTATAGGAAAACATTTATTGATAAAAGCAAATACAAAAAAAAAAGGAAACTGCAAACCTGCTGTTGTGCTATTAGAAAACCCCTCACATCTTAT
Organism: Taudactylus pleione; assembly: GCA_031769625.1. NCBI lineage: Eukaryota > Metazoa > Chordata > Amphibia > Anura > Myobatrachidae > Taudactylus > Taudactylus pleione. Next base: position 11,888,778 of record JAUIMM010000012.1, on the reverse strand, counting down.
TTTCAAAGTGATTTGACAGAAAACATGTTATATCATGTATATGTTACCTCTCACTATTACACAGGGTTCAGTGAAAAACAAAAAAAAAAAAACAACAATATGTTGTTCTCTGATAGGCACAGATGGCATTAATGTGTCTCCCGAACATGATAATCTGCCCAACTACATTTTAAAGACCTTGGATGTGGTCCATTACAAGGACAAAACAGACCTTTAAAAGCGGTATTCAACTGTTTTATCGCGGCCAATATCCCATTTAAAGTGATGGGAGATCACGATATTTAATTGATTCCGATTAATGCACCCAAAGAGGTAGGATTTAGCCGCGTTAAACCGATAAACCTGACCAAAGTGCTGGGTGTGATCGAGAAAAGTGCTATTTTGGGCACCCAAACGGGTCACTTTTTGCACATTTCAGCTTGCCACCCCCAGGGGGGTGCAAGCTGAAATGCCAGCGCCGGCAGCTATTTGCGCCCAACAAGATCAACAATTGTATAGCTCTGTCGGGCGCGAAGGGGGGACAGCTGCCGGCGCCAACAATTGAATAACGCCCTAAGAAAGCTGTGTGCTTTAGGTATAACCATCAGCTTCCATATAAGCACATGTATTCAGGATGCTAGTGAGAAAGCTCGGCTATTCAGCACGTGAGCTGCCTGCATCCTTATCTATAAGAGGAGACACAGAGGAAGGCATGCTTATTCACAACTCACCGCTTCCTGTTGGCACGTTGATATTAATCACAGTGGCTCACAAATAATAAAGTTATGTACAAATTCAATCTGACCTCTATAGCAGTGAGTAGTCACTGGCATACCTGCATTACAACCCTCTTTTTTTTTTTTTTTAAAGGGGATTCTTCTTCTTCACAGTGGAAGTTAACCTAGAAGAGGATGAACATGCAGTAGAGCTAATGTGTACGGCTTTAGTTTTTCTTTGAATGCCTGAAAAGCGCTCACTTTGGAGAATACTGCAGAAGTTCATCACCACCCACTGACATTTACATGAAACCAAATATGGTTCATTTAATAACTTTGCCAACAATGCATGCCAGACCTTACACTCTCCTCTTTACCTTACTCATTACAGAGCTACAGACAGTTTTTGGCATCTTATACATAAATGATAATAATGAAATGATCACTTTAAGATAAGAGCAAAGCATTCCAGGCACAACCATTTTTTTGTCTATAACTTGTATACCTCCTTTTACAAAGATTTTCAGGGCAGCACCAGCCCAACAATAAAGGGATATTGCAGGACAGTGGGAATTGCATTTCTTTCTGTTTAGGACTAGATGCATCTCAGTTTGTTTATATAGTAAGTTCTTATATATTTAAAAGTCAGTGCATTCTGGTTATTATAAGACCACTAAACCAAAGTTACAAGTTGACAATGTTGACATCATAACTGTTGACATTGTGGTGTCAAAATTATGAATGTCGACATTGTCACTGTCAACCTTTTGACTACAGACCATTGAGATGCATGACATTGTATTTATATACACTATACAGCTGATTACAAGCTATTGCTCTACATCAATAATATTTGGCTATTGGTAGCTAAAATAAACTGGCAAAGGAATCTGAGTGTTATATACGGATGAGCAAAAGACTGAAGAATAAAGAGAACATGAAAACTCAGGCTTTAGCCACGTCTTAGTGGCACCCTTTCCATGAATTGCGCTTGGGGAAAATGCTGCAGCCCTACATATGCATTAGTTTTGGAGTAATTCCATATCCATATGCTTTTGTTTCCATCACTGTGCGCTTCAGTAATGGACATGTGCCTGTACTAAACACACAACAGCAATACAATTCTAAAGGTGCCCACACAACGATTTTTTTTTCCCAATCTGGCTGATTCCGACACATTGGAACGACAGATCGGGTAAAAAATGCCCAAATCATGAGTCCCCACTCACGATCATGATGCGCGCCTCCGCAGGTCGCACATGGCATCTTCAGATCTGACGTGCAGTACGGCACATCTGACAATCTAGGACACAATGCACTATAAAAAAGTCTGGCTGCAGGAGATTGGATGAAGATTGGACAGCATATCGTGTGCTGCCGGGGAGAATTTCAAGGGAAATCAGACACATCGTTGGATCGTAAGTATATATCGGTATGTGTGTGGGCACCTTTATAAATCGCTTTAAAAAAAAAAAAAAAGAGAAAATTAAAAAACATTCCACTATCTGCTGGCACTTACTGGTTTTAAAAATGTAACCATTTAAAGAGCTTATAGAGACATGTTGAGGTTTATGTTACTTCTCTTAACAACTGAAACCTATATTTTTGACAAGCTACTGCCCTAATGTCTCCTCATTTACAAGTAAACTGTACAATACAGGGAAAATGTATCAAATCTAACTAAATAAAAGTCAGACGAAAAAAAAAAAAGAAGGTTGATCTCTATGGGGCTCATTTAGAGCTGGAAGTAAACAATGCGCTGTCTCTTTACCCCAACTCTTTTTTTTCCCCCCTCTGTCCAGACCAAAAAAAAATAAATTACTATATTGGATGAATGGTGTACTGAAGAATATATTACTAACATTTTCAATACATACCGTGGTGTAAACAAGGCCCAGGTCCCACTGTCCCCTCTGGGCGTAAAAAAGGCCCAGGTCCCACTGTCCCCTCTGGGCGTAAAAAAGGCCCAGGTCCCACTGTCCCCTCTGGGCGTAAAAAAGGCCCAGGTCCCACTGTCCCCTCTGGGCGTAAAAAAGGCCCAGGTCCCACTGTCCCCTCTGGGCGTAAAAAAGGCCCAGGTCCCACTGTCCCCTCTGGGCGTAAAAAAGGCCCAGGTCCCACTGTCCCCTCTGGGCGTAAAAAAGGCCCAGGTCCCACTGTCCCCTCTGGGCGTAAAAAAGGCCCAGGTCCCACTGTCCCCTCTGGGCGTAAAAAAGGCCCAGGTCCCACTGTCCCCTCTGGGCGTAAAAAAGGCCCAGGTCCCACTGTCCCCTCTGGGCGTAAAAAAGGCCCAGGTCCCACTGTCCCCTCTGGGCGTAAAAAAGGCCCAGGTCCCACTGTCCCCTCTGGGCGTAAAAAAGGCCCAGGTCCCACTGTCCCCTCTGGGCGTAAAAAAGGCCCAGGTCCCACTGTCCCCTCTGGGCGTAAAAAAGGCCCAGGTCCCACTGTCCCCTCTGGGCGTAAAAAAGGCCCAGGTCCCACTGTCCCCTCTGGGCGTAAAAAAGGCCCAGGTCCCACTGTCCCCTCTGGGCGTAAAAAAGGCCCAGGTCCCACTGTCCCCTCTGGGCGTAAAAAAGGCCCAGGTCCCACTGTCCCCTCTGGGCGTAAAAAAGGCCCAGGTCCCACTGTCCCCTCTGGGCGTAAAAAAGGCCCAGGTCCCACTGTCCCCTCTGGGCGTAAAAAAGGCCCAGGTCCCACTGTCCCCTCTGGGCGTAAAAAAGGCCCAGGTCCCACTGTCCCCTCTGGGCGTAAAAAAGGCCCAGGTCCCACTGTCCCCTCTGGGCGTAAAAAAGGCCCAGGTCCCACTGTCCCCTCTGGGCGTAAAAAAGGCCCAGGTCCCACTGTCCCCTCTGGGCGTAAAAAAGGCCCAGGTCCCACTGTCCCCTCTGGGCGTAAAAAAGGCCCAGGTCCCACTGTCCCCTCTGGGCGTAAAAAAGGCCCAGGTCCCACTGTCCCCTCTGGGCGTAAAAAAGGCCCAGGTCCCACTGTCCCCTCTGGGCGTAAAAAAGGCCCAGGTCCCACTGTCCCCTCTGGGCGTAAAAAAGGCCCAGGTCCCACTGTCCCCTCTGGGCGTAAAAAAGGCCCAGGTCCCACTGTCCCCTCTGGGCGTAAAAAAGGCCCAGGTCCCACTGTCCCCTCTGGGCGTAAAAAAGGCCCAGGTCCCACTGTCCCCTCTGGGCGTAAAAAAGGCCCAGGTCCCACTGTCCCCTCTGGGCGTAAAAAAGGCCCAGGTCCCACTGTCCCCTCTGGGCGTAAAAAAGGCCCAGGTCCCACTGTCCCCTCTGGGCGTAAAAAAGGCCCAGGTCCCACTGTCCCCTCTGGGCGTAAAAAAGGCCCAGGTCCCACTGTCCCCTCTGGGCGTAAAAAAGGCCCAGGTCCCACTGTCCCCTCTGGGCGTAAAAAAGGCCCAGGTCCCACTGTCCCCTCTGGGCGTAAAAAAGGCCCAGGTCCCACTGTCCCCTCTGGGCGTAAAAAAGGCCCAGGTCCCACTGTCCCCTCTGGGCGTAAAAAAGGCCCAGGTCCCACTGTCCCCTCTGGGCGTAAAAAAGGCCCAGGTCCCACTGTCCCCTCTGGGCGTAAAAAAGGCCCAGGTCCCACTGTCCCCTCTGGGCGTAAAAAAGGCCCAGGTCCCACTGTCCCCTCTGGGCGTAAAAAAGGCCCAGGTCCCACTGTCCCCTCTGGGCGTAAAAAAGGCCCAGGTCCCACTGTCCCCTCTGGGCGTAAAAAAGGCCCAGGTCCCACTGTCCCCTCTGGGCGTAAAAAAGGCCCAGGTCCCACTGTCCCCTCTGGGCGTAAAAAAGGCCCAGGTCCCACTGTCCCCTCTGGGCGTAAAAAAGGCCCAGGTCCCACTGTCCCCTCTGGGCGTAAAAAAGGCCCAGGTCCCACTGTCCCCTCTGGGCGTAAAAAAGGCCCAGGTCCCACTGTCCCCTCTGGGCGTAAAAAAGGCCCAGGTCCCACTGTCCCCTCTGGGCGTAAAAAAGGCCCAGGTCCCACTGTCCCCTCTGGGCGTAAAAAAGGCCCAGGTCCCACTGTCCCCTCTGGGCGTAAAAAAGGCCCAGGTCCCACTGTCCCCTCTGGGCGTAAAAAAGGCCCAGGTCCCACTGTCCCCTCTGGGCGTAAAAAAGGCCCAGGTCCCACTGTCCCCTCTGGGCGTAAAAAAGGCCCAGGTCCCACTGTCCCCTCTGGGCGTAAAAAAGGCCCAGGTCCCACTGTCCCCTCTGGGCGTAAAAAAGGCCCAGGTCCCACTGTCCCCTCTGGGCGTAAAAAAGGCCCAGGTCCCACTGTCCCCTCTGGGCGTAAAAAAGGCCCAGGTCCCACTGTCCCCTCTGGGCGTAAAAAAGGCCCAGGTCCCACTGTCCCCTCTGGGCGTAAAAAAGGCCCAGGTCCCACTGTCCCCTCTGGGCGTAAAAAAGGCCCAGGTCCCACTGTCCCCTCTGGGCGTAAAAAAGGCCCAGGTCCCACTGTCCCCTCTGGGCGTAAAAAAGGCCCAGGTCCCACTGTCCCCTCTGGGCGTAAAAAAGGCCCAGGTCCCACTGTCCCCTCTGGGCGTAAAAAAGGCCCAGGTCCCACTGTCCCCTCTGGGCGTAAAAAAGGCCCAGGTCCCACTGTCCCCTCTGGGCGTAAAAAAGGCCCAGGTCCCACTGTCCCCTCTGGGCGTAAAAAAGGCCCAGGTCCCACTGTCCCCTCTGGGCGTAAAAAAGGCCCAGGTCCCACTGTCCCCTCTGGGCGTAAAAAAGGCCCAGGTCCCACTGTCCCCTCTGGGCGTAAAAAAGGCCCAGGTCCCACTGTCCCCTCTGGGCGTAAAAAAGGCCCAGGTCCCACTGTCCCCTCTGGGCGTAAAAAAGGCCCAGGTCCCACTGTCCCCTCTGGGCGTAAAAAAGGCCCAGGTCCCACTGTCCCCTCTGGGCGTAAAAAAGGCCCAGGTCCCACTGTCCCCTCTGGGCGAAAAAAAGGCCCAGGTCCCACTGTCCCCTCTGGGCGAAAAAAAGGCCCAGGTCCCACTGTCCCCTCTGGGCGTAAAAAAGGCCCAGGTCCCACTGTCCCCTCTGGGCGTAAAAAAGGCCCAGGTCCCACTGTCCCCTCTGGGCGTAAAAAAGGCCCAGGTCCCACTGTCCCCTCTGGGCGTAAAAAAGGCCCAGGTCCCACTGTCCCCTCTGGGCGTAAAAAAGGCCCAGGTCCCACTGTCCCCTCTGGGCGTAAAAAAGGCCCAGGTCCCACTGTCCCCTCTGGGCGTAAAAAAGGCCCAGGTCCCACTGTCCCCTCTGGGCGTAAAAAAGGCCCAGGTCCCACTGTCCCCTCTGGGCGTAAAAAAGGCCCAGGTCCCACTGTCCCCTCTGGGCGTAAAAAAGGCCCAGGTCCCACTGTCCCCTCTGGGCGTAAAAAAGGCCCAGGTCCCACTGTCCCCTCTGGGCGTAAAAAAGGCCCAGGTCCCACTGTCCCCTCTGGGCGTAAAAAAGGCCCAGGTCCCACTGTCCCCTCTGGGCGTAAAAAAGGCCCAGGTCCCACTGTCCCCTCTGGGCGTAAAAAAGGCCCAGGTCCCACTGTCCCCTCTGGGCGTAAAAAAGGCCCAGGTCCCACTGTCCCCTCTGGGCGTAAAAAAGGCCCAGGTCCCACTGTCCCCTCTGGGCGTAAAAAAGGCCCAGGTCCCACTGTCCCCTCTGGGCGTAAAAAAGGCCCAGGTCCCACTGTCCCCTCTGGGCGTAAAAAAGGCCCAGGTCCCACTGTCCCCTCTGGGCGTAAAAAAGGCCCAGGTCCCACTGTCCCCTCTGGGCGTAAAAAAGGCCCAGGTCCCACTGTCCCCTCTGGGCGTAAAAAAGGCCCAGGTCCCACTGTCCCCTCTGGGCGTAAAAAAGGCCCAGGTCCCACTGTCCCCTCTGGGCGTAAAAAAGGCCCAGGTCCCACTGTCCCCTCTGGGCGTAAAAAAGGCCCAGGTCCCACTGTCCCCTCTGGGCGTAAAAAAGGCCCAGGTCCCACTGTCCCCTCTGGGCGTAAAAAAGGCCCAGGTCCCACTGTCCCCTCTGGGCGTAAAAAAGGCCCAGGTCCCACTGTCCCCTCTGGGCGTAAAAAAGGCCCAGGTCCCACTGTCCCCTCTGGGCGTAAAAAAGGCCCAGGTCCCACTGTCCCCTCTGGGCGTAAAAAAGGCCCAGGTCCCACTGTCCCCTCTGGGCGTAAAAAAGGCCCAGGTCCCACTGTCCCCTCTGGGCGTAAAAAAGGCCCAGGTCCCACTGTCCCCTCTGGGCGTAAAAAAGGCCCAGGTCCCACTGTCCCCTCTGGGCGTAAAAAAGGCCCAGGTCCCACTGTCCCCTCTGGGCGTAAAAAAGGCCCAGGTCCCACTGTCCCCTCTGGGCGTAAAAAAGGCCCAGGTCCCACTGTCCCCTCTGGGCGTAAAAAAGGCCCAGGTCCCACTGTCCCCTCTGGGCGTAAAAAAGGCCCAGGTCCCACTGTCCCCTCTGGGCGTAAAAAAGGCCCAGGTCCCACTGTCCCCTCTGGGCGTAAAAAAGGCCCAGGTCCCACTGTCCCCTCTGGGCGTAAAAAAGGCCCAGGTCCCACTGTCCCCTCTGGGCGTAAAAAAGGCCCAGGTCCCACTGTCCCCTCTGGGCGTAAAAAAGGCCCAGGTCCCACTGTCCCCTCTGGGCGTAAAAAAGGCCCAGGTCCCACTGTCCCCTCTGGGCGTAAAAAAGGCCCAGGTCCCACTGTCCCCTCTGGGCGTAAAAAAGGCCCAGGTCCCACTGTCCCCTCTGGGCGTAAAAAAGGCCCAGGTCCCACTGTCCCCTCTGGGCGTAAAAAAGGCCCAGGTCCCACTGTCCCCTCTGGGCGTAAAAAAGGCCCAGGTCCCACTGTCCCCTCTGGGCGTAAAAAAGGCCCAGGTCCCACTGTCCCCTCTGGGCGTAAAAAAGGCCCAGGTCCCACTGTCCCCTCTGGGCGTAAAAAAGGCCCAGGTCCCACTGTCCCCTCTGGGCGTAAAAAAGGCCCAGGTCCCACTGTCCCCTCTGGGCGTAAAAAAGGCCCAGGTCCCACTGTCCCCTCTGGGCGTAAAAAAGGCCCAGGTCCCACTGTCCCCTCTGGGCGTAAAAAAGGCCCAGGTCCCACTGTCCCCTCTGGGCGTAAAAAAGGCCCAGGTCCCACTGTCCCCTCTGGGCGTAAAAAAGGCCCAGGTCCCACTGTCCCCTCTGGGCGTAAAAAAGGCCCAGGTCCCACTGTCCCCTCTGGGCGTAAAAAAGGCCCAGGTCCCACTGTCCCCTCTGGGCGTAAAAAAGGCCCAGGTCCCACTGTCCCCTCTGGGCGTAAAAAAGGCCCAGGTCCCACTGTCCCCTCTGGGCGTAAAAAAGGCCCAGGTCCCACTGTCCCCTCTGGGCGTAAAAAAGGCCCAGGTCCCACTGTCCCCTCTGGGCGTAAAAAAGGCCCAGGTCCCACTGTCCCCTCTGGGCGTAAAAAAGGCCCAGGTCCCACTGTCCCCTCTGGGCGTAAAAAAGGCCCAGGTCCCACTGTCCCCTCTGGGCGTAAAAAAGGCCCAGGTCCCACTGTCCCCTCTGGGCGTAAAAAAGGCCCAGGTCCCACTGTCCCCTCTGGGCGTAAAAAAGGCCCAGGTCCCACTGTCCCCTCTGGGCGTAAAAAAGGCCCAGGTCCCACTGTCCCCTCTGGGCGTAAAAAAGGCCCAGGTCCCACTGTCCCCTCTGGGCGTAAAAAAGGCCCAGGTCCCACTGTCCCCTCTGGGCGTAAAAAAGGCCCAGGTCCCACTGTCCCCTCTGGGCGTAAAAAAGGCCCAGGTCCCACTGTCCCCTCTGGGCGTAAAAAAGGCCCAGGTCCCACTGTCCCCTCTGGGCGTAAAAAAGGCCCAGGTCCCACTGTCCCCTCTGGGCGTAAAAAAGGCCCAGGTCCCACTGTCCCCTCTGGGCGTAAAAAAGGCCCAGGTCCCACTGTCCCCTCTGGGCGTAAAAAAGGCCCAGGTCCCACTGTCCCCTCTGGGCGTAAAAAAGGCCCAGGTCCCACTGTCCCCTCTGGGCGTAAAAAAGGCCCAGGTCCCACTGTCCCCTCTGGGCGTAAAAAAGGCCCAGGTCCCACTGTCCCCTCTGGGCGTAAAAAAGGCCCAGGTCCCACTGTCCCCTCTGGGCGTAAAAAAGGCCCAGGTCCCACTGTCCCCTCTGGGCGTAAAAAAGGCCCAGGTCCCACTGTCCCCTCTGGGCGTAAAAAAGGCCCAGGTCCCACTGTCCCCTCTGGGCGTAAAAAAGGCCCAGGTCCCACTGTCCCCTCTGGGCGTAAAAAAGGCCCAGGTCCCACTGTCCCCTCTGGGCGTAAAAAAGGCCCAGGTCCCACTGTCCCCTCTGGGCGTAAAAAAGGCCCAGGTCCCACTGTCCCCTCTGGGCGTAAAAAAGGCCCAGGTCCCACTGTCCCCTCTGGGCGTAAAAAAGGCCCAGGTCCCACTGTCCCCTCTGGGCGTAAAAAAGGCCCAGGTCCCACTGTCCCCTCTGGGCGTAAAAAAGGCCCAGGTCCCACTGTCCCCTCTGGGCGTAAAAAAGGCACAGGTCCCACTGTCCCCTCTGGGCGTAAAAAAGGCACAGGTCCCACTGTCCCCTCTGGGCGTAAAAAAGGCACAGGTCCCACTGTCCCCTCTGGGTGTAAAAAAGGCACAGGTCCCACTGTCCCCTCTGGGCGTAAAAAAGGCACAGGTCCCACTGTCCCCTCTGGGCGTAAAAAAGGCACAGGTCCCACTGTCCCCTCTGGGCGTAAAAAAGGCACAGGTCCCACTGTCCCCTCTGGGCGTAAAAAAGGCACAGGTCCCACTGTCCCCTCTGGGCGTAAAAAAGGCACAGGTCCCACTGTCCCCTCTGGGCGTAAAAAAGGCACAGGTCCCACTGTCCCCTCTGGGCGTAAAAAAGGCACAGGTCCCACTGTCCCCTCTGGGCGTAAAAAAGGCACAGGTCCCACTGTCCCCTCTGGGCGTAAAAAAGGCACAGGTCCCACTGTCCCCTCTGGGCGTAAAAAAGGCACAGGTCCCACTGTCCCCTCTGGGCGTAAAAAAGGCACAGGTCCCACTGTCCCCTCTGGGCGTAAAAAAGGCACAGGTCCCACTGTCCCCTCTGGGCGTAAAAAAGGCACAGGTCCCACTGTCCCCTCTGGGCGTAAAAAAGGCACAGGTCCCACTGTCCCCTCTGGGCGTAAAAAAGGCACAGGTCCCACTGTCCCCTCTGGGCGTAAAAAAGGCACAGGTCCCACTGTCCCCTCTGGGCGTAAAAAAGGCACAGGTCCCACTGTCCCCTCTGGGCGTAAAAAAGGCACAGGTCCCACTGTCCCCTCTGGGCGTAAAAAAGGCACAGGTCCCACTGTCCCCTCTGGGCGTAAAAAAGGCACAGGTCCCACTGTCCCCTCTGGGCGTAAAAAAGGCACAGGTCCCACTGTCCCCTCTGGGCGTAAAAAAGGCACAGGTCCCACTGTCCCCTCTGGGCGTAAAAAAGGCACAGGTCCCACTGTCCCCTCTGGGCGTAAAAAAGGCACAGGTCCCACTGTCCCCTCTGGGCGTAAAAAAGGCACAGGTCCCACTGTCCCAATCGTGGTGTATACAAGGCCCAGGTCCAACCCGGGTGAGGGTGACCAGGGCCCACTGACCCTCTGGGCAAAAACAAGGCCCATATTCCACTGTTACTACTGGTGTATACAAGGTGCATATGCTACCCATGCTGATCTGCCCACCCTGAAAACTAAGCACAATATGCCTTCTTGCAGGGCACATTTTATACTTGCAATATAGACACGAGTTACATTCAACTCAGGCAGGCGAGCCAAATCGCTTGTACAGGTTAGCGGCTTTTAACCCTATGCATTTGGGCGCGACCTACGTCATAAGTAATGAGAGCCCGCGGCACTCATGTCCATCCGCTAAACAGTTGAATATAGCCCGTCGGGTGCCCATTACTTACTGGCATGAGAAAACAATTGAATTCTCCCCCAAGGAGTCATTTACTTGCCTTATGTCATAAGTAGATGAACCAGAAGTCATTTTAATTTGTAGACTCCTGTTGATGGCTCGCCTTATTTAATGGTAAGGAATTGCGGAATTAAGTTACTATAGAATCCAGGTTTGTTTTTAGGAAATATGTAGCTTAATGTTGTTGGCTTCAAATAAATGAACTTGGATAAGTTAGACATAAATGGACATTCATATCCTCTATACATAGCTGAATTGCAAAAAGTTTTTTTTTTTTTTTTTTTTTTTTTTTTAAGATTTAGATCATTGCACTGCGAACCAGACAATTGCTGTACTTTACAGTAATATAGCCAGGAGATGCTCAGTATCAAAACAGCAGGGGATCCTGTGATGCTTTCTCTACTTTGAACACAAACATCCTTCTTCATACAGTAAAATACAGTTATGGCTTTTTGTACGGGGAATTATTTAACAAAGTTATACAAATCAGCACAGAGTCACGCGGAGAAAGCAATATGGCCCATCCAATGCAAACACATGCAGTTCCCAAGGCAAGTTTTCATCAGTAAAGGATACCTGTTTAATAGTGAGGTGCAGTACTGTAGAAATAAAGTTAATACAATAAAAACACTATCATTAGTTGAAGAAGACTGCCAAAATCTATAGTAATTAATAAAGGACATGTTAAAAGGCCAGAATACTCTCTTTATATGTGCAGGGTTAAATCTTCAGGTCATAAAAAGGCAATTAAACCTAAGAACAGATCTTTGCCTATGACCCCTTCCACCAAACATGCAGAACCACGGATGTCCGTGTCTCGGATACCTACAGTCTCCAATGCCCCAAAGAAACAGCAGCATGTTGCAGTGATCTTATAGTTTCTACAATTGCTAGTGAATTAACAGTCTGGATATTGGCTCTGCATAACCATAGCCACCACCAACAGATAAGACATTTCAGGGTTTTTTTTTTCTTATGGGGTGGTATTTTATTTAATAGAAATACCAATGATGGAACAAAGTACCCTGGAGCAGTTACTGCTGTGTCAGTGACATGGTTACAGTTTTGCCATTCAACTCAAGCCTCAAACTAAAACCACTGAAAGTAACAGAATATTCAGAGAAACAATATACCTAGCATTATGACTCATGTCCAACGGTAAGCTACACTGACAGGTGTAATTAGAGTGTGCTTTTATGGTACACAAATGGTGGCCAGCTAGCGCTCTATAAATATTGGAGCACAGTCAGGGTGAGCATGTGACTGGAGAGTATATATAATTGTACAGAAATGAAGACGGACTTCTGCACAGAAAAGAGTGGGAATCAAAAACTCTCAGCAGGGCACCTCCAAGTGTGTCTTGACATAGTATTAGTTTTAATTGCGATGTTCTCTCTCATAAATTAAAAATCTCTGCGTGGAAAGCTTGTTTGTTAAATATATTATATATAATTTTAGTATGGAGCCAGTCCATCTTACACACCAATAGTTATTAGGGTAAAGTGTTTAATGGTGCATACACACGGTCAGATTTTTCTTCAGATCTGAACGATGACTATTTCAAAAATCGTTCATATCTGAAGGAAATCTGACATGTCTGAACGATGAACATTCCCGATGGTCAGATAACTATATCTGACGTGTTTGCAGTCAGATTTGGACGATTCCATTCATTTTAATGCAGTCAAAAATAGTTTATACAGGTTGAGTCTCCCATATCCAAAATGCTTGGGACCAGAGGTATTTTGGATAATGGAATATTCCGTATTTTGGAATATTTGCATATCAATTAAATATCTTGGGAATGGGACCCAAATATGGATAATGGAATATTCCGTATTTTGGAATATTTGCATATCAATTAAATATCTTGGGAATGGGACCCAAATATACACACAGAATGCATTTATGTGTTATATACACCTTATACACACAGCCGGCAGGTAATTTTATACAATATTTTCAATAATATTGTGGCTCGAGCAAAGTTTGTGTACAGAAATGAAATTCATTTATGTTGCATATACACCTTATACACACAGCCTGAAGGTAATTTTATACAATATTTTTAATAATTTGTGCCTTAGACAAAGTTTGTGTACATTGAACCATCAAAAAATCAAAGGTTTCATTATCTCAGTCATGCCAAAATAATTCCATATTTCGGAATATTTGGATATGGGAGACTCAACCTGTAGCTCAAATCGTTCAATCATACATCTGACAAATCTGACCGTGTGTATGCACCTTAACGCATTTATCAAAAAAGAGTGCACACATATACTTGCATACATTTAAATCTTAAATATATTGACAAATATACTGGTTAGCCCCAGTATTTTTAATACTACATTCATGACACTTTATTCTCATCTTCATATTTAACATGTTGCGCTGAATTTACCAATTATGGAGTTTCTTTTTAATGTATGTTTAGTAAAAGTATGGATGTGCAGGCTCGGATAGGTTCGAATTTGCACGCCGAGTTCGGATTTTTCCCTCCAAAAAACGGGACTCAGAAAGAGGCAAAAAATCATCTTGCATGGACAATCATCATCATTCCTGGACTTTTGTCCAGGAACGATGATGTTTGTCCATGCAAGATGACGTTTTGCCTCTTTCCGAGTCCGGCTTTTTGGAGGGAAAAATCCATAACCGAGCCTGCACATCCCTAATTAAAAGAAAATTTTTATAATCGTTCATTCTTGTACCCCATCCCCAAGACAACACTTTCTCCCCATTTAACTCCTTTATACAAGACATGGATGTGAGAAGTAGCAGAAATTTGTGACCAAACTATGTATGAATTAAGGTTTCATATCATTACAGCAGACACCAAACTAAGTATCAGATTGACAAGAGACTCGCAACAAAACTATATGCTTGGACTGGCTACATGCAGACTTGGCTCCTTCCGTAAGGTGGGTACACACCTGGCCGACCTACCAAATGATTGGAAAGTGCATACACACTTACCAATAGCACGGCCGATGTGTCTATGCCGACATCCAGTTGAGATGTCAATCACTGGCAGTCCCTGAAGCAAGTGTGCGAGCGGTCAGCGGTTTACACATACACAGCGCCATATGTGCCGATATATCTGTAAGGGGTTGGGTACGGGATGCTAGCGCTCGGGATCCCGGCGGTCAAAAGGATTAGGTTACAAACACCGGACGGTCAGTATCCTAACAAACTCCCTCTCCCTAACCACTGCCTAATCCTAACACCCCCCCTAGTGCCGAAACCTAACCTCTCTCCACTCAGTGCCTAACCCTAATCCCTAACCATTCACCTATCCACAGTACTTACAGTCGGGATGCTGGCGCCGGGATTCTGACAGGTGTTGGGACACCGGCGTCGGCATTCTAAGCTCCAGAATCTTGTCGGTATTATGACCGCATCCCCATCTGCAAGATATATTAGAATTGGCTGTCCCGCAGGACAAATGCGATATGTCTTGACGTTGTTCACAAACATTTAGGGGGAAATTCTATTGTATTATAGGAAATCTAAACTAATTGGCAACAGACGGAGCAATTCAAGTGTTGTTCTGTACGGCACATGCTTAGCAGCGGTTAAATACATTTCTGCTCGCAGCCTCCTAAGGTGATGAGCAAAAATGTGCAATAAGTCGGCTGTTTGGGCGCCCAAAGCAGGACTTTAGACAAAGTTAGCTGCTATACGCGGCTAAACTCTGTGCTTTTAGACGCTCCCAAACATAGCAACAATTGAATTGCTCACTTGGGCGCCTAAAAAACAATTACCCCCATTGTCTGTACACACCTGCTGATGCACTACAGACAAATTGCCCATTCAATGGAACAGGCGATATACATATCAGTGTGTACCCAGAAAAACTTTCCGTTAAGCTGTGACACTGTGACCCGCGGGTGGAGACAGAACTCGCAAGCTGTCTCGGTGGGGCACCGCGCTGGAGGACGGTGTGTTTTCTACCCTTCAGAAATAGGGCAGGGTGCGGTGCCCCGCTAAAACAGCCTAGTGGGAATGCTACATTGCCAAGATATTTCATTATGGCATGCAAATATTCCCATATCCAAAATACCCCTGGTCCCAAGCATTTTTGGATATGGGAGACTCAACCTGTACATCATAGCAACACATAATACAGAAAAGACTAGAAGATGCCTTACCTCAGGCTGTACAACTGCTAGAACGTAAGCTGCAAGCTCTCCTTGGGACAGGAAATGTGGGGTTATTAGCATTTACATTACAAAATGTAAACATTCAGCTCTAAAAGGGGACTTGTCAAGTTTTACTAACTTAATTCATGTATATACTCTTATTTTTAGCTCACTTATGAAACACTGCATTTAAATACATTTTCTATTTTTGTGTGTCCATTAGAACACACAAAAACTGTACTATGTCAGTGCCTTTCCAGTATTGCAGTAAGCTCCAGAAACCACCTGACATTTTAAGCCTGTACCAAGAATATAGTAATCAAAATTTAAGGTACTCAAGAACTTCAAAGATAAAAAGAAAATCTTATACTCCTGTACTGAATGAAGCATACTTAAAAACCATTGAAAAACGGTAAACTGCCAACCCATTTGCAGCCCCAAAACAAGTTTAGTAAGATCAGTAAGTCCACCATCTGCAATTGGTAAACAAATAGGACTGATATCAGTCCTGTGTCTGGTTATACTCTGTCCGCACTAACAGGCCAGAAGCGATCGAACTGCTTCACCTGAGAAAACATCATGAGTGGTAAAGAATGTCAGCGGGACAGACATATGCACGGCCCATACTACTCTTAGACAAAAGAGAAACCACCAAAAATTTATTTCGCTATTTATATAGTGCACACATTACAGGACTTTGAAATTTTCTCTGTAGTTACAACACCAATGGAGCTTACAATCTAAATTCCGTTTCAAATGGACACACACGTACATACTCAGATTAATTTGTCAGCAGTCAATTAACATACCAGTACATTTTTGGAGTATGGGAAGAAAACCAAGCAAACATGGGGAGAAAATACAAACTACACACATTCGCCATCCACATACATAGCCTCTTATTAAAAGTAGTTATACTATTACTTTTTTCTGCCAGTTATCAGAATGAATATTTCAAAAGCATCTGCAGCTAATGTCCTTGCACATTTCCATCTGTCCGCTTTGTGACTGACCAGTTTCCAGCACTCTTATTACTTACATAAAATAAATGAGACCAGGAGACTTATGACCCCTTACACACTGACTAGACTATATTTGAAACAATTTGGCCAATTGAGATGCATAGGAATGACAAATTGTCAAGTGTGTGCGCACTATGCACGCTCCCACTGCGTCATTTGTCACATCTTCAAATCTTTTGTACATGCAGGAAGATCTGTCGGTCTCGTTAACGATTCCCCTCAGATCATGCAGTGTGTACGCACTACCAAACGACCAGGCGATATAGTTACATTATATAGTTAACGATCTAACCAAACAATGCAAGATATATCGTTTGGTCGTTTATTAGATTGCACAGTGTGAATGCTTTAGATAGTTTGCCCGGGAGTTCAAGGGAAATAGTTGACGACATTGCATCTTCTGTAAGTCGTCTAGGGTGCACCCAGCTTTAGCACAAGGTCTCTGAGAAACACCAAGTGTAAGTACAGCAGCCACCATTCAGTGCAGAATCAGCGCCACAAGAGTCCTAGCAAGTATGCACACCAGGTGACTAGCATCTATTTCTACAAAGGAGAGCTGCGCTGTTATTCCCCAAATGTGAAGAACTGCCATGTGTAGAACTGCTCCCCCCTTGCTTTATTTTTCAGGCGGTCCATCCTGTAAGATTCCCCTGCCACAGTGACGCGGCCAAAAGTAGCGCTGCACTGACTTCATATAGAAATGTCAACAATGCTCAGTTGCATCAGACTGAAGGGCAGAGCAGATTCCTCCCCAGTGTTAAATGAAGAGGGTGCAGTTGCCAGCAGGAACAGTCACTGAAGAATAGTGGAGTGAGGTCCGTCTGCGTTCCACACTCTGTATCAGCTGCTGCATGTTTGTTACAGAAGGGCTTTCTGTGTAGACAGCAACTTGGGCCCACATCTGGGCTGGCTATTAGTACAAACAGCAAGTGGCACAGTACCTGGGCAGTCCTGCCATCTTTGCCCAGCCAGCATGTTTGTTATTGGGCCTTCTGTGTAGCCAGCAAGTGGGACAGTATCTGGGCAGCACTGCCATCTGTACCCAGATAGCAAGTGGGGTAATATTTGGTCAGTTCTTAAAAAAATGTATTTGTGCCCAAAAAGCAAGTGGGCAGTATATGGTTAGCTCTAAGGATATTCTGCTCTAAAACGAATTAGAATCTACTTACGGAATCGCATGAAGCAGAGCACACTTATACCCCTTTTACACCACAGCTAAAACTCAGGTTATTGCAGGGTTAACCCAGGTTGCTGCTAGGTGTAAAAGGGGCAAGGGTTGGAATCTTGGGTCTAGTTACCCAGCAATCTAAGCTGGGTATCTTGCATGGGTTAATACAGGAACGACCCGTGAAACCCTGCAGTGTAAACGGGTAACCCGGGTCATCCAACCTGGGTCCCTTTTACAGCATGGGGCACCCCCGGGGTTTCTTGGCGCTTGTAGATATCTCCAGCGCCGGGAGAGCGCTCCACTGCACCCATGTGCAATGTGAACGGCGCCGATCCAGGAATAACCCAGATCAGCACCACAGTAGAAAAGGGGTCTGGCCCTGACCTGTTTTGGAACTATGTTCCAAATCTCAGGTCAGACCCAGGATTTAGGTGGAAAAGCAGTATAAGTAATCTGCCGCTAATTTCATTAGAGGGTCCACATCCTACAGACTTTGATTATGAAAAAGCTGCAGTTAACATTAACTCTAAGAAGAAGAGAAAAATATATAAAATGTTAATCTTGAGTATAAATATGGAATCGGTATGAAATACCGCCGGCCGCCTGGCAGCGGAAGCCCGTCAGCGCTGGAAATCCTGATCGTCGCTAAGGTAAGTATAAACTAACCTAACCCTCCTTAGGGTTGCCTACCCCTAACCTCCCCAAATGCCTAACCCTAATCCCCCCCTTCCCCGCTGCCTAACCCCAAGTCCCCCCGAGGGGTGCCTAACCCTCCCGGGGGGGGGGTGCCTACCCCTAAGTCCCCCCCGGGTGCCCTAAACCTAACCCTCCCCCCAGCGGCTGTCCGCTCACGGCGCCCAGCATCCCTTCGATGGGATGCCGGGCGCCTGTCTCCCGGCGTCAGGGAAATGCTATATAGATAGATATAGACGCCCGGCTTTTCACCCTCGCCGGGATATGACAGTCGGGAAGCCGGCTGTCGGTATTAAGGCAGCCGATTTCCCGATTGTATACCATCAATATAAGGTCATGATTTCAACATTTCATTATTGTGAAGGTCCCCACCCGACTACTTCTTGATGCCACCCGGTTGAACATTTTCTGGGTAGAACATTGAGTATTCCGTGAAAAATAAGTAGACATTTGTAGTGCATGCTAGAAACTATTTATACAGACTTCTTAGTTGCTTTATACAACTGAAAATTTTATTTTCTTAACATGAGATCATTTCTTTTATTCACATTTTTCCACAAAATGAAGTGATTAGACATTGAAGAAAAATGGGGTTTCAGAAAAATATTTAATAATTGAATTTTATAGTTCCAGTTAAAATACAAAATTTGTGGAGCAACAAACGTGACTATCAAAGCACAATTTGAAATCCCTTTGCATTAATCAACTTTATAAAGGAAGCCCTTTGGTCAACTAGCATTTTGCGTGGGGGGGAGGGGGGAATCTCTTCTGCATAAATAATCTATTTCAGTGCACACGGAAACAAACATTAAGTTCCTCATATGTAATATCCCTTTCAGCATACTAAAGCAGATGACATTAAACAATTCAATAATAAAACATTCACA
This sequence comes from Taudactylus pleione, assembly GCA_031769625.1. Lineage (NCBI taxonomy): Eukaryota > Metazoa > Chordata > Amphibia > Anura > Myobatrachidae > Taudactylus > Taudactylus pleione. The sequence continues at coordinate 11,870,249 of JAUIMM010000012.1, read as the reverse complement.
CATGCTGTCAGGAAGTTAAATACAAGGCAAGAACCAACATGCAGAGGAAACGTGTATGTGCCTCTAGATATGCACAATGATATAACAGAGGCAGGGCACAAAGCATTATGGGAGAGGGAATTGTAAACATTGCTTTGCCTACTATTTTGCTGTCTCGCCATGTGATGCAGTCAATGAATGGACTAGTTTAGTGCAGAGAGCCTGCCAAGGTCCGATCCAAACAAAATGTTTGCGACATCCCTTTCAGAACAGTTTTGTTGATTGAACATGTGAAGGATTGAAAATTCCTTCTCCAAAAAATATGCAGCAACCAAGTCAAACCCCTAAGGATGAGGCCAAGGCAACTATGCAGGCATAATGAAACCAGAAATCTTCCTCAGATTGACAAGCACTTATGAAACCAACAATTTAGGAGGGTCTGTATTAATGGCAGAATACCCTCTTCTATCCGCACAGCCACGTGTACATGGGGTACATTCAAAAGAATGCTTAGACAATTAAAAAAAAGAAGCCTGTTTACTATCATAAACTTGCTTTACAGATTAACCAAGAGCACTAAATAGCAAAAGAACAGCAGCAACACAACCCCTATTTCATACTGTTTGTGTCCTACTGTATACCAGGTTACTCCAGCTTCACACATCTGAATAACTAGCAACCATGTGTTTCCGGACTGTGGTTTACCTAGTAGCAGCAGCCCTGTATCTTAGGAACAGCACTGTAGTAAAGTAAATTTTAGCAGAGCTCTTAATGAAAAGAACATTGCTAACAAATAAACTGCCCATCACTTCAATACCAAAGCCACTAGTACCATTGCTTCCATGTTTAAAAACAAAGGTCATATTAAACAGATTCAATCAATTACACAGCATTAAAATTAGCTGTCTGTCAAACCTCCTTCACCAACATTGCCAGCCTTTGCACCCAACTCATAAAACCAGCATAAGCAAACATATCACCATAACTCAATGACGACAATACATTATACCACCTTATATTGAACTGAACATCTAACATTATCAAAGACAATACATTTTCTCCATCAGACCATTCTTCACAACTCCTATTTTCCTCTACAGCCCCCCTCCCCTTCCCCATTGTATCAACCCTTCACTGAATTGCTCCAATTCCTATAACCCATGGCAACACTATCTGTTCCCTATGTCAATATAGACCCCATGACTACACATTTTCCCCAATCCTGCCTGGGCTACCAAGTCAGCTACCCCACTTTACTTATGTATGGCCCTTCACTGTCAGTCCCCCATAGTTGCAATATCTCCCCAAAATAGTACCCCTCTTGCAGTGACAGTATAAACGGGGTGTCACTGATCACATCCCACCTCCCCCATGTCCACTCCCCCCCACCTCATGCAGTGACTGTATAACCGGGGTGTAACAGATCACACCCCCTCTCCCCAAAAAGCCCCCCTCATGCAGTGATAGTGTAGACGAGTTGTCACAGATCTCACCCCCCCCCAGCCCCCTCCCCCACCTGTCACCGGCTTCCCCTCCCCCTCTGCTTACAAGCAGCCCATGTGTCAACCCGCCCCACGCCCCTGTACTCACACTCGGGGGAGCTGGAGCGGCGGGGCCCCCCTCCTCTGAAACACGCCGTCCACGAAGACCCCGTTCTTGCCCAGACAGCGGAGGTAGAACTCCCCCCCGCCCTCCTCGTCCCCGGCGGTGAAGATCTCCAGGTGGCGGCGGGAGATGAAGCTGGAGTGGCCCATGCTCACGTCCACCGAGCCCTGCGACGAGTTGCGGCCTATGGTCACCGAACGCTTCTTCATCAGGTACTCAAACTCGCGGCCCTCCAGCCGGGCCACCACCGACACCCCGCCGCTCAACACCACCGCCGCCATCTTGTCTGCACACGGGGAGGTGGAAGGACGGACGCACGCCCGGGGCGGGTGACGGGAGCTCCGGGGACCGGCGGCGGCGGCCAGCGAGAGAAAAGGAAAGGGGGAGGCGCAGCCTAACCTGAAGCGCACGCAGCCGACGGGCGGCAGCCAATAGGAGGAGCCGTCTGGAAGAGACGTCACTGATAGCGGCTGAAGGCGTGGCTTCAGCGACTCGGGGGAGATGTGTGGCGATTGGGAAGAGGTCATTCTAGGGCGGAGTTTAGGGTTAGGTTGAGGCGTGCAGAAGAGCTGCTAATGACAGCAATGGGCGGTGCTAGCTCAGTTAGGTTGTAGCAGGAATGGGGTTGGTTGTGGCTGAGAGCGGCCGGGCCTGCTGCTGCTGCAATGTGCACGGCAGAACGGAAGGGGGCTGTGCTGTGGGCAGCGTGGTCGGGCCGCTCTCACCACAGCAGCAGCGGTCACAACAATAACAACACCTCACTGAGATGCGCTCAGCTTGGGATCAGCAGTGCACACCCGCCGTACTGTGACATGAGGGGGACGTCTCCCAGCAGCACAGAGAGGCAACATGCAGCTCCCACATAATCAGCCACATACTGTAGATATTATTTGTTTATATGGCGCCACAAGTGTTCCGCAGCGTGTTACACAGTACATAAACGTGTGAACAAGAAACCAGTGACTTGCAGTACAATACAATGCAGGACAAGGACATGGTTTAATTTGCTGTATAAGTGACCATGACACTCAAAATAAGCAACTAGGCGTTAGCAACAAAGTGTTATGTGCCCTTGTGGGGAGTAAGGAGTAGATGAAAGAATGAGTAAGGAGAAGCACATTAGGGAAGAGGGCCCTGCTCGTGAGAGCTTACATTCTAAAGGGGAGGGGCAGACAAACAGATGACAGATGAGTGGAAGGAGCACATGTAGCAGCAGGTTAGGAAGAGAGCTGGAAGGAATGCAGTGAGGCCAGATAGGAGGAGGTTACAGTAGTCTAATCTGGAGATGAACAGTGAATGGATGAGGGTTTCAGCATCCTGGGTGAGAAAGGGTCCGAACTAGGAAATATTTTTGAGATGGAAATGGCAGAACTGCAAGACGTGCTGAATGTGTGGTTTTAAGGAGAGGGAGGAGTCCAGGTTAACTCCCACGGCAGCACACTTGGGGGCTAGAAAAGATGGTTGTGCCATCAATAGATAATGAAATTGTGGGCACTGTGGTTAATACGAGTGAGGGGAGAGTTCAGGGGAGGCAAGGTAGATATGAGTGTTATCAGTATAGAGATGATAATGGAGGTTAAAAGAGCTGATGAGGTCACCTAGAGAGGACATATGGAGGGAGTACAGGAGAGGTCCAAGAACAGAACCTTGGGGACTACCTACTGGAAGTGGGGGGGGAGAGGAATCAGAAGGAATAGTCAGGTAGGAGGACAGCCAGGAGAGGGCAGTGTCACGTAGGCCAAGAGAGTGAAGGATTTGCAGAAGGAGAGGGTGGTCCAGTGTCAAAAGCAGCAGAGAGGTCAAGGAGAATGAGAGAAGACTAGGGCCCCTGGATACGGCAGCAAGGAGGTCATTGCTGACTTTCATGAGGACAGTTTCAATGGAGTGGTGTGAACAGAAGCCAGACTGAAATGGGTCAAGGATCAAGTGGGAGGAAAGAAAGGCGATGAGGCGGTTGTAAACAATACACTCCTTGGAGGCAAAAGGTAGGAGAGAGATAGGCCTCTAGTTGGAGAGTGTGTTAGGATCAAGGGAAGTTTTTTGGGGAGAAAAGGGCATGTTTGAACGCAGAAGGGACAGTGCCAGATGAGAGGGAGAGATTGAGGAGGTGGGCAAGATGGGAACAGGCAGAAGGAGAGGGGTAGCGGAGGGGATAGGGTCAAAGGAGAGAGGGCCATGACTTCCTCTCCAGATACAGGGGTGAAGGATGTCAGAGTTCTTAAGATGGATGGGGAGGGGTGACCTGGGAAGGAGGGGGTGGAGTGCTGAGGGTCTAGTGGGATATGATGTCCTGACGTATGTAGTCAATTCTAGATGTAAAGGAGGTGGCAAAGTAAAGGGCAGAGAGCGAGAAGGAGTTGGGAAGAGGACAGAGTTGAAAGTGGCAAAGAGACAATGGGCTTTTGAGGATTGGGAGGAGATTCGGTTTTTGAATATGAGGGAAAGGGCAGCACTGTAGGATGAGAGCATACATTTGAAATGGAGGAAGTCTGGAGTTGATTTCCTGCACTGTGTCTCAGTGGTTTGTGAATATACAGTCAGGTGCATAAATATTGGGACATTGACAGAATTTTCATATTTTGGCCTCTATTCACCGCCACAATGGCTTTGAAATGAAACAAACAAGATGTGCTTTAACTGCAGACTTTCAGATTTAATTTTAGGGCAATTACATCCAAATCAGGTGAACGGTGTAGAAAATTCTGTCAATGTCCCAATATTTATGCACCTGACTGTATATATTCATCAGGTTGCACCTCCCTCCGAGTCCTAGCTTCCAGCATGTATAGTAGAGAGAGGAGACCGTGCCGGAGCACACTGCTCTCTAACACCCCCACTCGCTCTGGGCTGTCTCCGGGTTACATAAAAACATATATCACACTACTCAATAGTCTTGGCTGTCCTACTTTTCTGACCGCTCTTTCTCAGACTCCTCTCATGACTGCTCCCCCCACCCCACTTCCATTAACAGTAGATGTCCTCAAGGTTCTGTTATGGGTCCTCTCCTACCTCTATATGTCCGCTTTAGGGAGCCCATTTATCATTGTATATTTGCGTCTTAATCCCCGAAAACACACGTTTTTGGGGGTTAACTGCAAATATTAAGTTTCCCCCAGATGCAGGGCCGGATTAACAATGGGGCGGGTGGAGCTGCAGCTCTAGGCCTCCCATTGAAAATAGGCCCACAGGATACACTGCAGACAGGAGAAAATAACAAATTCCTGTCACCACCAATGGACCAGCTCACTCACCTCCCGGGTGCCTGAAGCTCTGCTGCTTTGCCCATTCTCACACCCCCTCCACTCGGCTGGTCGGCAAAAGCTCCACCATCAAGTCATCCAAAGCTCCACCCCCATGCGACTGAAGCTCCGCCTTCTGTACCGTTCTACTTCAAAGCTGTGAGGTTCTGAATTTGTTGTGGACCCGGGGTGGTGATAGGAGCAGACACAGAAGCAGACTTAACTGCAAAAGTGGAGTTTTTAATAAGTGACTTAGAAGACATGGGAATGGCAAATGAAAAAGTCCAGGTATAGCACTAAAGTGCACTTGATAACTGTAGTGGGAGTAAATAAGAAAATGTCCGGATAGTGACAGGCAGGAACAGTCCAGTATACAAGTAAGGTGAGCTGAAAACAGAATGCAGGTATGATGAGCTGTAACTAAATGCAGGCTTGATGAGCTGTAACTGAATGCAGGTTTGGTGAGCTGTAACTGATGCAGGCAGAGGTAGTGAAGTCCAGCTGGGAGTGAAATGAAGCAAGGGAAATAGGTTCAGGTACACAGGCAGGTAATAAGGTATATGGAGGGTGCAGGGTAAGTCCAGCAGGTTGAAGCAGGCAAGGTTCAGGCTTATTAGCATAACAGGCAGGCAGGTACGGCACAGGTACTCTCAGCCGCAGCTGAGAAACACGTTGCACTGGCAAAGGAAGGAAGGCTCTGGACCTTCCTAAATACTCAGTGCCGCGCTGTGACTGGCTGGAATGAGCACATGACCTTCCAGGATTGGACAGCCGGAATCACATGGATGCAGGCAAGATGGCGGCGCCCATGCCAATGGAATGGAAACACTGCCGGACTCACCAGGCCTAGTGACAATGTGCCCGCACAGAACCACGTGCAGCCAATGCCCCCACCAAACACCAGCACCGCTGCCAGAGACCCCCCACCATAACGACCTCACAGGTAATACCCGGTGAGTACCATGACGAGAAACCATGGCCGTCACAGTACCTCCCCCCCTTATGGGTGGCCTCAGGACACTCACCAGGCTTCTCCGAATGGGCAGCATGGAACCTCTTGATGGGTGCAGGTGCATGGACATCTTTTGCATCAGTCCAACAATGTTCCTCTGGGCCGTAGCCCATCCAGTCCAGTAGGTACTGCAAATGTCCTCTGCGGAGACGGGAATCCAAGACCTGGGAGACTTCAAACTATGCCCCTTTCAGTCTGGACACGGGGAGAAGCAGGCAGGACTCTGAAATTTGTTTAGCACCAGGGCTTTCAACAGGGAGACATGAAGGAATTGTGAATTTTCAGATAAAGGGGTAGTTGAAGGTGATAAGCCATGGGGTTAATGACTTCTACGATGGAGAAGGGCCCGATGAAGCGTGGAGCAAATTTCGTGGATGGCACTCAAAGTTGTAGGTTCCGGGTGGACAACCGGACCTGGCCTCCAACTTGCATACGTGGTATTTTCCTACGCTTCTTATCAGCTTCAAATTTGTAATGGGAGGACACCTCCATGTGAGTACGAACTGAGACCAGATTGAAGCAAATTTACGTACAGTGTCTTCTACAGCTGGGACATCAAAGACGGGCAGGCTTTGAAATTCAGGGACCCGAGGATGAAGGCCGTAGACCACTTGGAATGGTGTTTGGTTCGTGGAAGAGTGGTAGGAGGCATAATGAGCAAATTCAGCCCATGGCAGCAATGCAGACCAATTGTCTTGGGAAGATGTCATAAAAATCCTCAGGAAGGTCTCAAGGTCTTGATTAACCCTCTCAGTGGAACCGTTGCTTTGTGGGTGATAAGCCGTAGAAAAATTTAGCTTTACTTGCAATACAGAACATAAGGCTCTCCAAAATTTTGCTGTGAACTGAACACCACAGTCAGAGACTGTAAGCTGGAAGACCATGGAGACGGAAAATATGTTGAACTAACAAGTGAGCCAGGTCAGGGGCAGAAGGCAATTTCTTTAGTGCTACCCAGATGGTAGTGAACCCTTGAGAATTCGGCAGATCCGTGACTAAGTCCATGGAGAGATGCGTCCATGGATGTGATGGAATAGGTAGTGGCAATAACTCACCAGCCAGTGCCTGACATGAAGATATATGCTGGGCACACGAAGAAATAAATTCCGACACTTCTGCTTTCATGGATGGCCACCAATAGCCTCTCTTTAAAAATTCCAAGGTCTTCTGGGTACCTGAGTTACCTGCAAAGCAAGAGGAATGAGCCCAGGTGAGGAGCTACTCCCTTAACTCCGGGGCCACAAAGGACTTCCCTGTAGAAGGCTGTAGCTGTAAGGTGGCGAAGACTCTTGACTCCAAAAAAGGGGTATTTTGTTGATTCTCTTATTTGTCATCACAGCCCCTTCCAGCAGGTATCTCCATTCTTTCAAGGCTAACTTTACTGCTAAAAGTTCTTGTTCACCAATGGCATAATTTCTCTCTGCAGGAGAAAACTTCTTGGAGAAGAACCCACAGGGATGAACTCGATTATCATCATAACGCTGGGAAAGAACTGCGCCCACGGCCTCTGAAGACGCATCCACTTCCACTAGAAACGGTCTATCCAGATCTGGTTGTTGTAAGACTGGAGCTGAAATAAATGCCTGTTTTAAAAGTTGGAAGGCAGTCTCTGCCTCAGGTGGCCATAGAGCAGGGATAGCGTCTTTTCGGGTCAATGCGGTAATGGGAGCCAACAATGATGAAAATCCTTTAATAAAATGTCTATAGTAGTTGGCGAACCCAAGCAATCTCTGGATGGCTTTCAACGTTTGAGGACGGGACCAATCCAAAATCGCCTGCACCTTCTTGGGGTCCATTTCTAGACTGGAGCCAGAGATGATGTAACCAAGGAATGGCATACTGGGAACCCCAAAGATACATTTGTCCAGTTTGCAGTAAAGGTGGTTCTTTCTTAGACAGGACAATACTTCCTTCACATGTTCATGATGTTTTGTTACAGAAGACGAAAAAATTAATATATCGTCCAGGTAAACTACAACCGGGACGTACAACAGGTCCCGGAAAATCTCATTAACAAAGCCCTGAAACACGGCAGGTGCATTGCACAACCCAAAGGGCATCACAAGGTATTCAAAGTGTCCATCTCTAGTATTACAGGCGGTCTTTCATTCATCGCCAGCACAAATGCGGATGAGATTATAAGCCCCTCTCAGATTCAGCTTTGAGAATATGATGGACCCTTTAACTCTGTCAAACAATTCTGTGATCAGAGGAAGAGGATACCGATTCTTAATTGTTATATCATTGAGGCCCCGGTTATCTATACAAGGTCTTAGGCCTCATTTTTTTTTTAACGAAAAAGAATCCGGCTCCAGCGGGAGAGGTGGAAGGTCGAATAAATCCCTTTGCTAGGTTGTCCTGGATGTACTCTGACATGGCTTGAGTCTCAGGCACGGATAGAGGATAGGTGCGACCACGGGGTGGCATCTTGTCAGGCAACAGCTCGATAGGACAGTTCCATCCTCTGTGGGAAGGTAAGACGTTACCTCGCCTGTTGCTCGGAAAAGTCATCAGAGAACATCTTGTACTCCTTGGGAATATCTGGAGATGTTAACGAAGCTGTCTTTCTTACAGGTCGTATTTTGGGAAGACAGGATTTCTGACAGTCAGTTCCCCATGAAAGAATCTGCATTGAACACCAGTCAATTCTGGGATTATGTTGGCGTAACCAGGGTAGTCCTAAAATGATTTCTTGAGAAGCCTCAGGTATCACTAAGAACCCCAACATGAACTAATACTGGTTGAGTTTCCTTGGTGACCACTCCTTTAGCTAGAGGACGTCCATCTACAGAAGTCAGGGAAATTACTTGCTTGAGAGATGAACAAGGAATCTGTAGTTTATCAACTAGGCTGGAAGTCATGAAGTTTCCGGCTGTTCCGGAGTCTAATAGACCAGAGACAAAGATAGGATTGGGCTTGAGATCCAAAGCTAAGGAAATCTTGAAATCTTTAGTATTTGTCCCCAAGGTCAGTTAGGGACGGGCATTTCCCGACTTGCGGGAGCAGGAGGCCACCAGGTGACCCGAATCTCTGCAGTACAGAAAGAGGTTTTTTAGGATCCTTCTCTGACGTTCCTCTTTGGAGAGATGGGTTTGGTTCACCTGCATGGGCTCCTCATCTATAGGAGGATGGGGTTGATGGGTAGGCAAGGGAGACGTAAATGACCTTTGCCAGTCAGTTCTGTGCTTTTCAGCCTGACGTTCTCTGAAGCGTAGGTCAATTTTGTTGCAGAGTGAGATCATATCATTTAATTTGGTAGGAAGCTCACGGGTAATCAGATCATCTTTTAATCATTCGGATAGACAATGCCAAAAGGCTGAGGTGAGGGCCTCCTCATTCCACTTAAGCTCTGATGCCAAGATTTGAAACTGTACTACATTGGCTGACAGGATGGGTTCCTTGTCTCAGGGTCATGATGCTGGACGATGCTGACACTGTGCATCCAGGTTCATCGAAAATCCTCCTGAATGAAGATTCAAAGTCCGTATAGTTATCCAGCAGCGAGTCTGAATGCTCCCAGAGTGGGGAGGCCCAATCCAGAGCCGAGCCGGTTAGCAAGGACATGATGTATGCCACTTTGGTTTTAGCGGTGGGGAAGTTATCAGGCTGTAATGTAAAGTGTATATCACACTGATTTAAAAAGCCACGACAGAGCTTAGGATTGCCGTCAAATTTGCTTTGACATGGGTAGATGTAGACGAAGGGATACCCTGGTCCCTGTATTACCAGGCACAGGAGGAGGTGTAGTTGCTGATACCCCAGTGGTGTTTAACGAGGTTTGCAGATTATCTTGGCATTTAGACATCTCCTGTAGGAACTGGGCCATTGGATATTGCATAGCTTCCAGGTTCTCTAAATGACCAGCAATAGAGCAAATTAAATCCACTCCTGTTCCGTGGCCGGATCCATGGTGCCAGTGCAAACTGTGAGGTTCTGAATTTGTTGTGGACCCGGGGTGGTGATAGGAGCAGACTTAAATGAAAAAGTGGAGTTTTTAATAAGTGACTTAGAAGACATGGGAATGGCAAATGAAAAAGTCCAGGTATAGCACTAAAGTGCACTTGATAACTGTAGTGGGAGTAAATGAGAAAATGTCCAGATAGTGACAGGCAGGAACAGTCCAGTATACAAGTAAGGTGAGCTGAAAACAGAATGCAGGTATGATGAGCTGTAACTAAATGCAGGCTTGATGAGCTGTAACTGAATGCAGGTTTGGTGAGCTGTAACTGATGCAGGCAGAGGTAGTGAAGTCCAGCTGGGAGTGAAATGAAGCAAAGTGCAGGGAAACAGCAGGTTCAGGTAAGAAGGTATATGGAGGGTGCAGGGTAAGTCCAGCAGGTTGGAGCAGGCAAGGTTAAGGCTTAGTAGCGTAACAGGCAGGTAAGGCACAGGTACTCTCTCTCAGCCGCAGCTGAGAAACACGTTGCTCTGGCAAATGAAGGAAGGCTCTGGACCTCCCTAAATACTCAGTGTCGCACTGTGACTGACTGGAATGAGCACATGACCTACTAGGATTGGACAGCTGGAATCACATGGCCGCAGGCAAGATGGAGGCGCCCATGCCAATGGAACGGAAACACCGACCAGACCTCACCAGGCCTAGTGACAATGTGCCCGCACAGAACCACGCGTAGCCAATGCCCCTCGCCAAACACCAACACCACTGCCAGAGACTCCCCACCATAACGACCTCACAGGTAATACCCGGTGACTACCATGCTGAGAAACCCTGGCCGTAACAAAAGCTTTGTTCCCTAGTCACGTAGCTCAGGAGGGAAAGCAGCCCAGCATATCCAGATTAACTATCCATAGGTCAGTGTAATGTATATCTATAAATATATATATAGAATGTATACAATACTGTGCAAACATTTTAGGCAGATGTGGAAAAAATGCTGCAAAGTAACAGCGCTTTCAAAATAGAAGTGTTAATACAGGTTGAGTCTCCCATATCCAAAATGCTTTGGACCAGAGGTATTTTGGATAACTGAATATTCCGTATTTTGGAAGATAAATTTAAATCAAATCAATATCTAGTGTGACCACCTGTGACAGGTGATACAAACAAAATGTCTGTTGCGCTATTTTGCTGCTAAACTGTTCAGAGTACTTTTAATGTATATATTAGTGATTTTATTAATATTATTAGAAAGTTTTTCTACTAATTTAGCTACGCAGTTTGATACTAATATTCAACTACGTTAACCAAATATTCTATTGTTTTATTAGAAGGTGCCCTTTGATACGATTCTCAAAGGAATGTGCTTTAGTTACATATTTTGACTAGTTGCATCTAAGATTGTGTGATATTGTTTGTTTTTTAGCCAAGATCCACCTTGAACATATAAATGTGCCAATAACCATATTTGAGGCAATGCTGCCCCCTATTGTTAATACTTATTTTAATATTATGACCTTATAAGGTAAATAGTATTCGGTGTTTGTTAAGAGCCCTATAATTAGGTGTGAAATGCAGAAGCCTGTAGCTTTAATTCCCGAGCCCAGACTGACTGTAGAAAGTGCTGGGTTGGTGTACCCATCTGGCCTATTGTGTAGGATGAGGCTCCTGGATGTGATTGTGAACCCAGACTGACTGCAGAAAGTGTTGGGACTGTGTATCCATCCAGCATATTGTGTAGGGCGAGGCTCCTGGATGTGATTGTGGTGTATTGGACGATTATTGGAATTAATTAGAAATTATTAGTATTAGAATTTATTTATATGGCGTCACAAGTGTTCCGCAGCGCCTTACAAAGTACATAAACAAATAAGTAACCAGTGACTTACAATACAATACAAAGCAGGACTTGGACATGTATAATAAACATTGCTATATTAGCGACATTTACGCCTACATAAGCAGCCAAGTATTAGTTGCCCTAGTGGGGAGTAAGAGAGAAATTAATGGGAGAAGCACAAGAGGGAAGAGGGCCCTGCATGAAAGAGCTTACATTCTTTAAGGGAGGGACAGACAAACAGGAGTGGCACAGATGGTGTAGGCGGGGAGGAAGGAAGATGTAGCAGCAAGTTAGGATGAGAGCTGGATGGCTTTAATGAAGTAGTGGGTCTTAAGAGCTTGTGTGAAAGATTGTAGAGAGGTGCAGAGTCTGATGGGGAAAGGGAGGGAGTTCCAAAGGTGGGGAGCAGCGCAGGCAAAATCTTGGAGGCGGGAGTGGGAGGAAGTAATCAATTGGAATGAAAGGCGGAGTGCATTAAGTGAATGAAGAGGGCGGACAGAAGAGTGAAGGAATATGAGATCAGGGATGTAAATGGGAGAGGAATGGGTGAGAACTTTGTAAGTGAGTGTGAGAACCTTGAATTGGGTTCTGAAAGGGAAGGGGAGCCAGTGGAGGGCTTGTAAAAGAGGGGAGGCAGATGTAGAGCATTTGGAGAGGAAGATGAGCCGAGCAGCAGCATTGAAGCTAAGTACCAAATAAATAATTTTAATTAATTAACTTAAACTGTGTGTGTATTGTGTCATTCATATCACTCTGTTGCTGTACTCCTGAATTCTTTGGCGACCACGAAGGGACAGCACAGGAGCTGATACTGTGACACAATATTTTTCTTTAAGAAAAGAATGTACGTTAGAATGTAAAAGCAAATATCCTTCATGCCTGACCTAGAACCGGACCCTGGGCTGGCATGAGTGGAACAAGATTGTAGCTATATACAGGCTGTATGTTGTTTTGTGTATTGTACTGAACTGTGTGTCCGCAGCGTAACATAGCTGTTTTATGTTTCTCGGTCTCTTTCAATATGAGCGAGGTTATGTAATAAAAATTACAGTGTGTGTTGTGTTTTGTCTTACTGAAAAGATGTTTAAAGAATTTAAGAAACATGTTAGACTTGCGAGAGATAAGATGGACACTCAGTTGGCTGGGTTCCTAGCTTGGGTGTAGAAAAGTTAAACAGAAATTGAATGGATACGAGTGAATTGCCATTTTCTATGGGGACACCTGTAGAAAGCTTGGATTGGAAGATTGCAAAAGGGATTAATTCTGAATTTATTGATGATGAAATTCACTATTTGTATTTGCCTAGGAATACTGATATTCTCTCCGTCACTAGTGTTAGGGAGGGGGAAGTGACATTCCAAAAACAAAGTCCAGAAGGGAGGGGCAGTGAGGAAATTCACTACACAGCCCGAACTAAAAGAATTTTTTTTTAGATAAAAACATTGAATGGATTGAAAAAATCTACCTGCAGTTATATATATATATATATATATATATATATATATGTATATATATGTGTGTATATATGTATATATATATATATATATAATAGTCTATGAAAATCGCACACCTCATGTCATATAATGGGTGCAAGGTAATTAATCATTCAAATATTATGCTTGAACTGTATCCAAAGAAACAGGCAGCACCAACCAGCACACCAGCTTTGTAGCAAAAAAAAAGGATTCTCCCACTAGTAAATGCCGACAGTTAATGCATCCACCAAACTTAAAGGCTCCAATTTTCGATGAGAGCCAATTACCCCATGTATTGACCCTCGGACTTATATCTGAGAAGGTAATGCGTTCTCTCAGATTGGGGCTGCGTTTATAGCAAAATAGTGGATTTTGTTGGCAAAAAGGACCCACTATGGGATCACTTTGTAGATTATACCAGTATTTGATGATCACTTTCCTCATCAAGGAAGATGTAATTGAATATGTGCTTGATATTATCATCCTTTCAGATTCATCCACTTTAGTCTTGGGTCTTAATAGGTCCTCTATTTTTAGTTTGTCATTTTTGAATAGCTGCCTGAACTTCTTTAGCATCGTAGGCCCTATTGATAAAATTTTGACCCATCTTTTGTAGGGCCTCTGGGATCTTATCGATATTAGAGGTAGTTCTTACAACTCTCACCATTTGTGAGTAAGGCAATCCCTTTTTCAAGGGTTGCGGATGGAAGCTGCTGACCAACAAAAGCATATTTTTATCAGTCAATTTCTTGAAAATAGTCATAGTAAATTCTCCTGCTTCAATTGCAACAGACACATCCAAAAATGAAATACTGAGCGGACTGCAGGAATACGTGAACCTGATAGAACCAGGTAGAGAATTTAAAGAATCAACAAAACTTGTCAACGCAGGGGCACTGCCAGTCCAGATCAAAAATAAGTCATCTATATAACGCAAATAGAATGCTATATATTGCGAATAATACTGATTTGACTTAATGTGCTTAACCTCATAGTCATACATGTAGAGTATCGCGTAGGCCGGAGCCATATTAGATCCCATGGCAGTACCCCTGCGTTGAATGAAAAACATGTTGTCAAACAAAAAATAATTTTTGTGTAAGATGATCTCCATAAGTAAGAAAAGGAATTCACTGGGTGGACCATTATAGTATGGGCTCTTACCCACTACTCTTCTAATGGCTTCCATCCCTTCGACATTATCAATGTTTGTGTATAAACTGTTGACATCTAGTGTTACAAGCAGACACTGTTCCGGTGGTGGTCCAAAAGATTTTAATTTATTAAGGAAATCAGTTGTATCTTTCACATAATAGGGTGTTTTTTGTACAATAGGCTGCAAATAATAATCCACATATTGTGAAAGTGTTTGACTTAAAGAACCCCTTGAGGAGACAATGGGTCTACCTGGAGGATTAATAAGTGACTTGTGGATTTTGGGCAATATATACAAAAGGGAAATTTTAGGAAAATCCTGTACTAAGAACCCGGCGGTTTGTTCATCAATCCAACCATTCTAAACACCCATTTGTATTATGTTATACACATGTAATCAGATTGGAACTATGTAGGAAGTATGTTTAAAGAGTATGCATTTTATCCCGATTAGAATTGTTACCCTTCTGATTTGTAAATTACTTTATACTATTTCCCAATAGGTTATGTATAATATTGGAACACCAGATATTTATATGGGTGTTTAACAGATGGGGCATAGAATGTATTTATTGTTACACATTTTATTGTATGGGTAATTTTAGTGTATTGATGGGTATAATTGATCTATTTGTTGGTAATTAGGTAGTGCTGCTGCGTTTGATGAGTAGCGCTGGAGGACAGCTATTTGAGTTGAATGCCTCCGGTTGCTATGGTGATGAGACGCTAGCAGCTATGTTAGTATTGTATTGGGTTGTAATTAGAGATCTGGCTGCCGCTTCCTGTCAGACGGAACCCTGTGGCTGATGGTTGTTGGTGGGGAAGCCACAGGAGTTCCGTTGTGTCCGGCGCGTCACTTCCGGTTTCACGGAGGATGGCGTCTCACCATGTGGATCATGGTGTGTTTGCGGAGAGTCCGTCTTCCGGGATGGGATGGCCGTTCAGATGGGAGGTGATGCATGTCAGGTGCGTGCACAGGTGAGATTATGTGGGTGTTAGGTATTTAAGGGCATTTGTTGCTAGAGTTGGCATAGCTGACCCTTGAGGAAGGTGGCAACACCGAAACAGCTGTCGGGCTGGGAGCTATCAATATGCCTATATTAACTACAATATGATAAGTATCAGTATGTTATCTACATGGATGGAATGCAGCTATATGCCTTTTTTGCATTGAAATAAATGTATGTCTTTTTTGCTACAAAGCTGGTGTGCTGGTTGGTGCTGCCTGTTTCTTTGGATACAGTTCAAGCATTATATATATATATATATATATATATATGTGGCAGAGAGACTCAGGTGCCTCAGTTCAAGCAGCTAAAAGGTGCCCTGGGACCTGGGAGAGCTCATCATTTCAGACTTACAACCTGGGTTTAGTCCGGAGCCGGGATGGGCTTTGCCTCAGCTGTTCGAGGAAGTGACTTCTCTATTTAGCTGGAGTAGGTATTGTTACTAGTGCTCCTGATGCCAGCAAGTGGCCAGGTGATAGTTTGTGAAAGCTAGCGTTAGGGAGCCCTGCCAAGCAGAGTAAACAACAGGACCTGTAGTAGCGGTATATAGGAAGATACCAACAACTTGTCTGTTGCAAACTGCTATAAGAAAAATAAAGTCTACTCTACCTTGCAAGTCTGCCAGTGTTTGTGCTCTTGCCAGCCAGAGTGGCACCCAAACAGGGACCAATCAGCTAGCCGCTGATCGCATGGCAGAAACCCCGTGGCCAGTACACCGTGCATTGCTGAGTGGTGTGTAAGGGTTGCCATCCTTCTAAAGCAGTGTTTCCCAACCTCGGTCCTCAAGGCACACTAACAGTCCAGGTTTTAGTGATATCCATGCTTGAGCACAGATGGTTAAATCAAAATAACTGAGTACTAATTAAGACACATGTGCTCAAGTATGGTTATACTTGAAACCTGGACTGTTAGTGTGCCTTGAGGACGGTGGTTGGGAACCCCAGCTCTAAAGGCACTTCTTACCTGCAGAGTCTGTGTTAACGAGCCAGCTAGGGCAGTTTGTGCTGTGCAGAGAAATTGTAAAAGTCTTAAAGGGGAATTTTCTTTTTCTTTCTTCCCTTTGTTTTGTCTCTGCTAGAGTAGCTTTTGCTGGTGATATACATTAAATGCTTAAAGTTTCACTGCTATATGATTAAAGACGCTAAGTTTAAATTTACAAGCAGTTCTCACACAAACATGGAGGAAATTCTGCGAACTCTTACTAATTTAGGTGTGGGTCAGCAGACGCAGCAAGCACAGATGCAGTCGCATATAAGCAATTTGTGTGCTCTGGCCTAAGCACAGCTGGAATGCAACCAACTCATCAAGGCAGAGTTAGCAGAGTTGAAACAAAGCGGGTCAAAGATGCCACCGTGCCGAAAGATGACACCAGCGGATGATTTGGAGTCTTATTTGCTTACTTTTGAGAGAACGGCCACCTGCTTGAAATGGACGGCGGAGAAATGAGCTCAGAGGCTTGCTCCATATTTAAAAGGAAAGCCTCAAAAAGCTTATATGGACCTGCCCAAATAACAATCAAAATCATACCCCATTTGAAAGCTGCTATATTAGCTAGTAGCAAGTTGACGGGGCCGGCAAAAACCCAAAGGTTCCATGATTGGCGCTTTAACCCTGATGACTCTGTACATGCTCAGTTAGCAGAGTTGTCTCACCTAATGCGGACCTGGCTACAGCCAGAAATGAATACAGGCTTACAGATCACAGAGATTGTAGGTGTGGATCACTGTGTAAGGAGTCTGGAACAAGGCCTACAAAGGTAGACCCTGCAAGCAGATCCTGGGAACTGTGAGGACTTAGCACCGGCCATTGAAAGATATTTGGCTTTGTCGAAAATGGGGAAACCTTCAGACAGAGGGTCTAAACCTGTGCCCCGCCCACACACAAAGGCCCCTGCAGAGGGACCATTCTCTGTTATGAGTGCGGGGATTTGGGACATATCCGGCAGGACTGTCCTAACCGGGCCGAGCCTATGGAATGTGGGATCGAAGTGAGTCGACCCACCCGTAGCCTGTGTGTGGCCTTAAGTTCACCAGGAGAAGCTACTCTATTTCGGGTAGCAGTTAAAATTGGAGGCCGGGAAGTGTGGGGACTGGTGGATACCGGGAGTGAGCTATCCCTAATTTTAGCTGACTTGGTACCCCTGGAGGCCACCCAAGATCTACCACCATGTGTGTGCATGGAGCTGTGGAGGAATACCCATGTGAAAAGTTCCCACTGACGTGGCAGGGAAAAGAGATACCACTGGTAGCGGCAGTGGTACCTCAGTCACCGTACCCCTTAATCTTTGGTCAAGATTTCCCGTTGCTACAGGAGATTATTACCTTCTGGGTGAGAGCAAGTCTACAGTTGCTGGGACAGCCAGAGAAGCAAACCCCCTTCCACTTCAAGTATTACCTGGACATGTGGAGTTACCCCTTGGGCAACAGGCCCCCACTTCTGAAATCATGGGGGAAGAAGGCAATGAGGGGAGCTGGGAGCAGGACTGTCTGGAAGTGTCGCTGTCAGACTTTGGACATGATCAAATAAAATGACCCTAATTTGTCAAATGCCTTTAAGAATGTATCAGAGATAAATGGGCAAATAAAGTTTTCTTAACCCCCAGTGGGTACCCCTTACTTTGCTTTAAAAGGAAATTTGAAATATATTGGGTAGCCTACGTGCAGGGTAATAAAGTCTATCAATTGTTGGTACCCCGGACACATGTAGGGCCACTTCTCCAAGATGCTCATACACAGTTATAGGGGGGTCATCTGTGAGAAGAGAAAACCTTGCAAAGAGTACAACAGTGGTTCTTTTGGCCAGGGATCATGGCAGCAGTTCAGAAGTACTGTCGAGAGTGCCCTATCTGCCAAAGAACCAGCCCTCATCCACATTCCCGATTGGGTATACCAAATGCTTACGGATTAAGGTACTCCCTTTGCATCCAAGCTAATGATAGATATGTGTAAACTGTTAGACTGAAGTTGTTAACTTTCTTACACCTATCATTCACAAACAGTGGGCTAGTGGAGAAATTTAACTTCACCTTAAAACAAATGATACAACGGGCTGTGGCCCAGGATAAACGGGAGTGAGATCTATTGCTCCCATACTTAATACTTTGCCATAAGAGAAGTGCCCCAAGCATCTACAGGATTAAGGACCTCATTCAGAGTCGGTCGTTGCGGCCGCACGGTCGTACGCCACCGATGTTCGCTAAACTGCGCATACGTAAAATTCGCAATGCGCGTGCGCAAACTAGCTATTATGATCAGAAATTGCTCTCTCCTTCAACTTGGCCAGGACGTTAGTTTGAGTGACAGGATGAGGCGTTTGTGGGTGGTAACAGGGGAAGGTGCTTGTGAACGGGGGAGTGGAGATCCGAACGCAGGCGTGCCTGACTATGCAAACAGCGTTTTATGGGAGTGCATAATTAACTAAGTAGTGTCATGGCACATGTGACATGGGAGGTTTTTACACTGACTTGATCATAGTGCTTAAGAGAGGGTATGGTCAACCTTAAGGTCTACGACCAGCTCTGATGGTTCCCGATGGTCTCGATTAATCCTTATATGCCTGGAGATGACGTGTAATGGGAACGAGAAGGGGGCGTATTTTTAGTCTTACGGCCGCATCCTCCCCTCGCTCGTCCAGCTAACGATCCCATCTTAACGACGCAACTTGCGAGCGCTTCATTTGCATATCCGGCCCCTTTTACCTTACGACCGTGCGGCCACAACGACCGACTCTGAATGAGGTCCTTAGTCCCTTTGAAATTTTGTTAGGTAGACAGCCTCGGGGCATCCTCGAATTGCTGAAAGAGAGATGGGAGAAGCAGTCAGCCCAAGATCCCAATGTGGTGCAATTTGTGTCTCAGATATACCATCGTATCCACCAAATAGAGCGTCTCCTTCAACAGAACTCTCATCTTGCTCAAAGTCGACAAAATAAATATTACAACAAAACAGCAGTTAGTGGGTTGTTCAAACCGGGCTACAAAGTTTTAGTACTGGTGCCTACTTAGGAAAGCAATCTTTATGCCCTCTGGCAAGGACCATATGAAGTGATAGAAGCGGTTGGGCCCGTAACTGCAAAGTTAGACAGGAGGGCAGGTGGAAGCCAGAACAAATCTATCATATTAACCTGCTAAAACCCTGGAAAGGAGACACACTGCAGATCTCTAACGTTCCCATAAAAATTCCAGGCTATCCAGTCGTTATAGAGGAGACTCTGGGCAAAATTTAGTAAGCGGCGGGTTCTAAACCCCGGGAATTTGTCGGCGGTTTTGCTATCCTCAGATTTACTAAGGCCAAAACCACTGCAAAACTGCCGTCAAAACAAATGTTATGATAGAATAGAATAGGGCTGTCATTTAGAAACCGCCACCAAACCCCTGGGGTTCAGAACCCGCCGTCAAACCGCCACCAAACCCCCAGGGTTTAGAACTTGCAGTTTAGTAAATTTTGCCATCTGACTACAACTCAATGGCAACAAGCTGAAGAGCTCGTAAGAAATAACCAGGACGTCTTTTCTTCTCTCCCAGGTCAGACACAGGCCCTGATTCAGAGCCGGATGCTCTGACAGAGCACTCGCTCTGAATCAGGGCCGTCCTTCTTAATTTTAGAGCGGCCAGGAAGATGGTCGCGATGGTCAAGACCATCGTGACCATCGGGCTTGTGATGAGACCCTTGTGGTAGGGTCTCGTTGCCGCAAGCCCTGGAGTGCTTTCGGCTCTATCAGAGCCGAGAGCACTCCCACTGGCATCACTTGTGATGTCAGTGGGGCCGGCCCCAGACGGTAGGCGTTCCCATGGGAACGCCTCCGTCTGGGCAGCCACGCCCCCGGCACGCCTACCAAAGGGGGCGTGCTGTCACTCACCAAAGACAGCACGCCCCCTTTGTAGCGAGACCCATAGCGACGGCTTGCCCGTTGCTATCCGGGTCTCGCGCATGCGCACGACGGAGCCGGGTCCGTCGTGCGCATGCGCAGTGGGCCAACATCGACCCACTTGCGAGCGCTCAGCGCTCGCGAGCGGGTCTGAATTAGGCCCACAGATAATACAGCATGATATCATAACTCCTCCGGGGGTTAAGGTGAAACTGCGAATTTCCGAAGCTAAGAGAGCTACAGTACGGCAAGAAGTGCAAGAGATGTTGCGGTTGAGGTTTATTGAAGAATCCAATAGTGATTGGAACAATCCAATTATACTTGTGCCCAAACCATAAGGTGCCCTGAGGTTTTGCAATGATTTTCTTCAACAAAAGTCTCAAAATTTGATCCCTATCCCATGGCCCGAGTCAATGAATTAGTGGAACATCTCGCCAGAAATCATTATTTGACAACGTTAGATCTAACGAAAGGGTATTGGCAAATCCCGCTAACTGAGCAGGCGAAAGCTAAGACAGCGTTCTCAACCCCTGATGGGTTATTCCAGTATCGGATGTTGCATTTTGGTCCTTATGGTGCCCCAGCCACCTTCCAGAGGGCTATGGATAAAGGCCCTGATTCAGACCCACTCGCTGCAGGAGGCAGCTTGCAGGTCTGAAGGGCGTTTTTTTTTTGTGACCGGCCTCCTGGCCACTCGCTAAGCTGTGGGTGACCACCCACAGCTTTAGCGAGTGGCCAGGTGATGGTCGTGACCATCGGGGCTTGCGACGAGACCCTTGTGGAAGGGTCTCGTCTGCCTCAAGCCCCAGTGAGCTTCCGGCTCTAATAGAGCCGGAAGCTCACCACTGACATCACTTGTGATGTCAGTGGGGCCGCCCCCAAACGGCAGGCGTTCCTTCGGGAATACCTACATTTGGCCAGCCACCCCACCCCCCCGACCCGCCTACCAAACGGGGCAAGCTGTCGATCAACATCGACAGCTGCCCCTTTTTGGATGCGAGTGCCAGAGCGAGTGGTTTCTTGCTTGCTCCGTGGCTCGCGCACGCGCAGTGGCGTGCGCACTGCCTGGCCATCAACCCACTTGCGAGCGGGTCTGAATCACGCCCAAAGTTTTAAAGCCCCACAGAGGTTACACAGTTGCATATCTTGATGACATTGTCATTGTCACAAGGGCCGGATTAGGGTCTGTGGGGGCCCCTATGAAATATGGACGAAATGGGGGTATGCGCAATGGGGACCGTATTGCTCATAAGCGGTACATTGACAAACAGCAAAAAGCTAAGCTTAGCGCTGTTTGTTAAATACTGAAAGGAGGACATAACCCCTTTACTAAAGGGGTTATGTCTCATTGTGAAATGGGGCCCATGGGCTGCACATGAAAAAAAACACACAATATACACCCACAGGAAAAAAAAAACACATACTGGTACCCACATGAAATATTAATCACCAGTTGCGCACCTATCCACATTACACCGCAAAGTGCCACTGATTCACATTACACCACATAGTAGTGTCCCTTATTCATGTTATGACACACAGCAGTGCCCCTTTTACACAATTCCCACAGTAGTGCCTCTTATACACAGTGCCCACAGTAGTAGTGCCCCTAATAATGCCCCCAGTAGTGGTAGTGCCCCTTATGCAGTGCCCCCAGTAGTGGTGCCCCTAGAAGCAACAGTGCCAACAGTGGTAGTGCCCCTTATGCAGAGCCCACAGTAGTGGAGCCCTTTATTTAGTGCCCCCATTGTAGTGCCTCCAGTAGTCATGCCCCTAGTAGTAGTGCCCCCTATGCAAAGCCCTGATTAGTAGTGCCCCAGTAGTAATGCCCCCAGAAGTAGTGCCCCCAGTAGTAATGCCCCCAGAAGTAGTGCCCCCAATAGTAATGCCCCCAGTAGTAGTGCCCCCAATAGTAATGCCCTAAGTAGTAATGCCCCCTGTAGCAGTGTGCCCAGAGGTAGTGCCCTCTTTAGTAATGCCCCAGCAGTAGTGCCCCCAATAGTAATGCCCTAACAGTAATACCCCCAGAAGTAGTAGCCCCAATAGTAGTGTCCCAGAAGCAGTGCCCCCCAGTAGCAATGCCCCCTGTAGCAGTGCCCCCTGTAGTGAAGCCACTTAGATGAAAAAAACCCACAATACTTACCTTAAGCCCCACTCCCGTGTCCGTCCGTCCGTCAGCCGGACGCTCCTCGGCACTGTGGGAGCTGGAAGCCGGAGCTCAGGTGTGAGTTCCAGCCTCCGGCTGGTGCTGCGGGGAGGGAGCCGGGCACCCGCTGGTAACAAAATATCAGCGGGCGCCCGGCTAAAGGAGCCTTCCTGCAGTGCCGGGGTTAGGTGGGCCGGAGGAGGCGGCACTGGTTCCGTCTCCCGTTCCGTCTCTGGTGAGTGTGGGGGCCCCTTATGTGTGTGGGTCCCGAGACAACTTCCCCTGTCACCCCCCCTTTAATCCGTCCCTGCACACATACACAGTGGTAAATAGGGAGGATATAGGAGCTAAGGCACACTTAAAGGGACTAAAGTGGGTGTGGTGATATGTCGACATTCATTATGTTGATAGGAGAAATGTCAACATGGTCATTATGTTGACGTTATCTATGTTGACATTCATCATGTAGACGGTGATTGAATGTAAACATATCATCCCTGTTGGCCCAGCAGTCACTTACCTACTCCTGATGGCTGCAGCGTCTCCAGCACAGCTTCCGGGTTCCACCGGTCATGACCTCTGTTGCTCCAGCCCTCCAGTGAGTATTCCCCCTATCCCTAATCCCTACATCTAACCCTTCCTGTAGTGCCTAGCCCAGAGTATCAATGTAGGACAAAATGTAACCACAAAATGGCTGCCAGTAGATGGGCACCCTGTATATAGGGCTGTGACCTGCATTGTGACATCACAATGCATACATGAAGCAGCTAGAGATGGCTGTAGCTAAAATCAGCTCTGGGCCCAGATACCCTGCAGCCAGGGTTTTCAAGAGCCGCACCGGCCTGGGTAAAGGGGTGTGTGGCCTAACCTTGGAGGCGTGGCCGTGCCCCCTTATGCTAAAAAACTATAAAAATTACTTTTTCAGCGCTGCGCACTGGGGTAGGGAGGTGCTGTGGGCCTCTCAGCCCTGGACAAAGACAGCGGGGCCACAATCAGTGTGATTGCTGCCCCCCACATGCATAGGAGGGAAGAGGGGGGCAGTGTCGGACCTTGGCCCCTCTAGCAAGCCCGCCCCCCTCCCCTCTGGAGATGACATTGTAACTTGGTGCAGGTAGAGGGCTGGGCCCCAGAGGCAGCCTGGACCCTGTAGCAACCCAGTTCTCTGCACATACTATAGCTAAGCCTTTGGTCTGGCCAGAGTTACTAAAATAAAATGTGAATAAATACCGGGGAAGCCCTAGAGATGGCGTTATCCAGGGTTTCCCCCGGGACCCCGACTCCTGCTCTGCTCAGGCAGAGCAGGACCGAGAGCCGGCCCCAGTGATCAGCTGTGTGGTCTAAACAGACCACAAACTGATCACTGCAAAAAAAATAAAAAAATTGGTTAAAAAAACCAACTTGACTGCATCCAGGGTGATCAGTGCTCCGGTGATGTCCTCTGGAGCTCCGGTCAGCCGGTCTCCAGGCTTTTTTGTGAAAAATACAGTTAGTAGACTGCGGACGGGATTCGCAGGGACAGAGGGCCTGATTCAGACCCGTTCACTAGATGCGTACACTCGCTCCCAGCGTATGCAAATTCGGCTAAGTGACTGCAAGGCAGCCGGTCTCCATGCTTTTTTGTGAAAAATACAGTTAGTAGACTGCGGACGGGATTCGCAGGGACAGAGGGCCTGATTCAGACCCGTTCATTAGATGCGTACACTCGCTCCCAGCGTATGCAAATTCGGCTAAGTGACTGCAAGGCAGGCGATCGCAAGGCTTAAGCACGCCCACTATGTCTTGGCGTGTGATCACCCTGTGTATGCAAGACGCCCACTAGCGCACGTAATCTCCAGTCAGTGTATGCAACCATCGGTACATCGGGTTCCATCGGAAGTGAACGCAGCGCTTGAGGTTGACTATACCTTATCGCAAGCACTGCGAGCACTTCAGTGTATAATTCAAGCAGGTGATGTGTACTATGACGCTGGCTGTTAATTATGCACGCCTCTGAAATGGCGTTAAGACGCTCAGGCACGCCTGCGTTCTCACCTCCACTCCCCCGTTTCCAGTGGCCTGCCCCTGTTACCACCCACAAATGGCTTGACCTGTCACTCATTCAGCTGGGCTGTCTATACTGGGCGAGCGTACGCTTCCTGTTCAATCGAACTAGTTCGCTCACGCGCACTGCGATGCATATGCATGCACACGTTGCAAAACATCGCTAGCGCCGAGCGATCGCTTGCTAGCGAACGGGTCTGAATCAGGCCCAGAGCCTTATCGCAAGCTCTGTCCCTGCAAGGGCTTTTCGATAAATCTCTGTGAATTTAGGCGAAACTATCACACTACAACTGCATTTTAAATGTAGATTGTAGTAAATAGGGCCCACAATCCTTTCAGTAGATTGTTTTAGGAGATGCAGATCTAAGATCTGCTGCAAATTGGACAGGTGTGCAGACATATACTGGGTGTTGAATCTGCGTCCAGGTCTCCAGTAGGATTGTGTCAACAGTCTGGTCGGGTCTTGAATTGGATCCCCAGAGGATTGGATACGTGTGTACTCATCTTAAGTCATGCTGTGTCATATTAGATAAATAATTAGCTTTATCGATTATTTCAAAATGGAAGACTGCAGATAAAAGAGGGAGGTGTATGAAAGGGTAAGAGTGACAGGCCAAAATTTGTTATATAGGGCCTGATTCATCACGGAGCGCAATTGCAACAGTACACAGATTGGCCGATAGTGCCGCAGTGCACGTGTGCAGGTCAGCATTGCGATCACATATGCAGATACAAAGCCATTGCAGAGTGAGTGATGGGATGTCAGCATTTGGGGGTGGTGACGCGGGATTGGTCGGAGAAACGTAAATTAGCCACTGCGACGGCATTCGCAGCTTGAGTGCTTACTACGTGCAACGAGATTTGCAATTTCTGAGACAGGCCAGACTTGCTGTAATTCTGGGCCTGATTCAGACCCGGACGCAAGTGGGCGTTCGCTCGTCCGCCGTACGAGCGGAAAAATTCAAATTTAAGCGTTCGCTCGTATGTTCGCTCGTAGCTAACCTTCCGCCCCATATTCTCCCAACCCCTCCTCTAGCTAGCGAGCGTTCAAAATAGCGAGCGTCCGTCTCCTCTTTGGTTGCATTGAGCACTCACACAAGTCAATTCCGGAAGTGGCCCTGTCATTTTTCGATTGCCTGCTATTTCATTCTGCAAACATACTTGAATCGATTAATGGCAATCACTATATTAATTACCTTAATTGTTATTCACATGTTTGCAATCCTGTTTTTTTTTTTCAATGTCAATAAACTTTATTCTTGTTAGTGTGTGTCATTTCTTCCACAGAATACGTACGGTTTGACCAAGGGGATGGTTTTTCAAAATTAATAGTTTGTTAGAATGCTGCTATTGTTTTGCGTTTTATTTTGTTAGGCAGATTTTAATACTTTAATTTTGATATTTAAATTAGCTTACGCATGTCACTGCATCAAGCCTATCATAACTCACATTATATTTGTGAGGGTGTAGGTCACATGACTCATACAATAACCAATAAAATTGTTCCTGTTAATTTACAAAGTACATTAGCCAGTCAAATTTTTTCTAGGACCTTTATTAAAACTGTTTTGTGTAAAAAAAATCATTGCCATCATGAGAGCCGACGCTTTTTGTCGCCGTGAGCTCCTGGTCCTCACTGAGGTGATGGACCAGAGAATTACTGACTATCCGCACCCCATCACCAACCTCCGCAAACGGTTGGCCTACGCTAGCGGCAGTACGCTCGTTCCGAGCGATGTTCGCACATCTGCGCATGCGTACGGATCGTTATACGCATGCGCGAACCAGTCAGTGCGGCCGAAATTCATGTGCTCGCAATATAGCGAATGCCTGCTATTTTGAGTGACAGAATGAGGCGTATGTGGGTGGTAACAGGGGAAGGTGCTTGAAAATGGGGAGTGGAGATCCGAACGCAGGCGTGCTTAAAGGTCAAAACGGGCGTTTTATGGGTGTGCATAATTAATACAGCAGCATCATTGACCACGTCACTGGTTTATTTTCTAGCCAGAACTGCTCGCAAAATTGTGGTAGCAAAAAACAACCACAAGAATAGCGAGCAGTTCATACGCTGGTCAGTTCATACGCTGGTCGATGTACTCGATTAATCTAATAAATAGCGGACATGACGTATGGTGCGTGCGGCCAGGGGGCGTTTTTAACAAATAAACGAGCGTATGTTTTGCTCGCTCATTCAAACTTAGAGGTGGGAACAGACTGCAATTTGCGAACTGATCATTTGAATAGCCACCCCTTGTTTTTGAACGAGCGAGCGCAAATAGCGAACGGCTCTGAATCAGGCCCTCTGTGTTTGTTTTTATTTATTTATTTATTTTTATTCTCATACCTGCGTGTGCATGTTTACAGTATAGCCCTGTTTGTTTATTTTGGACATACTTGCGTGTGCATGTTTACAGTATAGGCCTGTTTGTTTATTTTGGACATAAATGCGTGTGCCTGTTTACAGTATAGCCCTGTTTGTTTATTTTGGACATACCTGCGTGTGCCTGTTTACAGTATAGGCCTGTTTGTTTATTTTGGACATACCTGCTTGTGCATGTTTACAGTATAGCCCTGTTTGTTTATTTTGGACATAGCTGCGTGTGCCTGTTTACAGTATAGGCCTGTTTGTTTATTTTGGACATACCTGCGTGTGCCTGTTTACAGTATAGGCCTGTTTGTTTATTTTGGACATACCTGCGTGTGCATGTTTACAGTATAGCCCTGTTTGTTTATTTTGGACATACCTGCGTGTGCCTGTTTACAGTATAGGCCTGTTTGTTTATTTTCAACATACCTGCGTGTGCATGTTTACAGTATAGCCCTGTTTTTGTTATAAATTTTTGGGCTAAAATCAAAATACTAAAAGGCAATTTGTAATTACAAATGTTTTTCTCCATCATTTAGGGGCAGAGCGGAGACTCACACGTCGCAGACGTGTGTCTCGTCCCCTATCCCCCACTCCCACCCAAACATCCTCTGCCCACTCTTCCCCAAATTCCCCCTCCACCCCAGACCTTGCCGCCCGTCTGTCCCCTCCCTCTCCTCACATTAACATCCCTCCAACTTCCCCCTCCACTCAAACCCCCCCTCTCTTTTCCTCACCCTCCACTTCATCCCACATGGCCCCTCCTCCTTCCCTGAGCCACTGGCCCACCTCTGATGAGGAGGAATTCGGGGCTCCAGACCCAATCAGCAATGTGCCCGGTATGTTTACATGTTAAACTATGGTTTTTTGTTATGTTTGTTTTATTTTGGTTGATGTTGTCCTTTTGCCTGTGCAGTTCAAAATAGTAAAGTAGTTCAAATGTTTTTAAAATATATCTTTGTGAAACAATGTCAAGGATGTTTTCCCCTTACACATATGACACATGTCCAAACACTCACACTTGCGTCTTTCTTGTTTACGCTACCAACAAATGTCGTAGTTTGGCTTAGTTTTTTTTTTTTTTCGGATTTTTTTTCTTCTTTTTGGGCCCTTATTTGTTTGAAATCTTATTTTTTGCATTCCTTTTGTTTTGGACATGTTTTGGTAACTGATGTATTTTTTTGGTATAGTCTGAATTTTTGGTTGGTTGTTAAAATCTAAATGAAGGTGTCATTTTAGTAATCCACACATTTTTTTAACCCACAGAGGACCAGAGGCGTAATGGATATACGGGGCCATGTAATTGCCATGCTGGTGGCATTGGACCATCTTTTGGCGATCCTGCGCCACTAATTTTTTTACAAGACAAAAAATAATTACCCTAAAAATAAAGTTTGATTTATTTAAGTCTCATTCCTTGTATGTAAATCTTAGATTGTTGGACCTTACATAAGTCTACTATTTGTCCCTGAGTTTTTAAGTAATGTACATTTGTTTGTAGAAAGCTCAAGTAAGTATGTAAGCTTGCACATTAAACACATAACAATACCAATAGGTTTGTAGAATTAAACTCAAAAAGAGATTAATTTTTTGGGGGGTAATGTAAAAATTAAAGCTACCTGCTTAGGCCTAGAATGTAAAACATACTGATTCACCATAATACCCTTGGTGTTTGTTTTGAGCAACAAAGCAGGGTACTAAAGTTTACAAATTAAGAAATTACAGTATTAGGCATTAAGCAACTTTGCATTTTTTGAACCAGGTTACACTTGGTTGTAATTTACGATGGAAATGGTTGGGTAACGTTAAAAAAAAAATTAATGCACACAAATAAACACCAAGTGAATTGACACAATAAATTCAAACATTGAAAACACACACAAAAGTCCAAACAATACCAAACCCCCCCCCAAAAAAAAACAAACAAACCAGGAACTGTTTGAAGAAGTAGCATGCCAACATGAATCCACAAATGAGGAGGAGAAATTATTGTTCCCGAAGTTATATCCAATGTGTCCACATAAAGTCATTTGTGTTGATCAGGTAGTATGCATGGATTTTTATGGTCATTTTAGGGAATAAAAAAAAGTAAAAAATTAATTAAAAGTGTACATTAAAATATTACATGTCTACATTGTGTCAATGAAATAAATTTGTGGAAATAATTACCTAAAAAATCTTGCAACAACTTCATCGCGTATGCCCCCCCCACATACTGACCTCCGACCAACCTCGGGGGGGCCGTCCTCAGGCAAGGCATCCTCTGGCTGCATTGGGACACCACTCCTTATGGCGATGTTGTGAAATATCCCACACAGGACCACAATTTTCGAAACCATAGCCGGCAAATACATGAGGTCGCCACCAGAGCGGTGGAGGCATCTGAATCGGCCTGATACAGCGCTCCACCACCTGCCTGGTGGCTGTAAGTGCGGAATTATACTGACTTTCTGGCCCTGGTGTGGGAACCAAATAAGGAGTGAGCAGCCAGGGCGTGCAAGGGTAACCACTGTCTCCTGTGAAAATATAAAAAACAACATCAAGACCATTGTGTACCAAGCTTTGCATTGGTTTCAACAGAAGGTGTCAACTTACCCAGAAGCCACGCATCACCAGCTTGTAGGTTGTTTAATTTGTGCCAAATCCCTGATTGCCGGATGACGAAGGAATCATGTGCACTGCCTGGTAATTTGGCATTCAGGGACAGGATCTAGAGGGAGGCATCACATACCACCATTACATTCATCGAGTGAAAGTGCTTGCGGTTCCTAAATATAGCCTCCAGCCTTGCTGGAGGCTGAAGTGGTATGTGAGTGCCATCCACAACCCCTATGATGTGTGGGAAGCCAGCAATTTGGTAAAGATTAGCCTTCACCACATTAAGGGAACCCATATCCAATGGCATTTTAATAAAATGATGGAGGTGTTTAAAAAGTGCCTCCATCACTGCCCCCAGGATCCTTGAAAAGGAGGATTGGGATATTCCTGCCACTATTCCCACGGTGGTTTGAAAGGATCCTGAGGCACAAAAATGTAACACCGACATTAATTGCGTAAGTGGTGGTATTGCTGCAGGACTGTCAATTTGCCGTTCAAGATCACTCTCTATTAATGAGAGAGTGTCTATGATGACTTGTGGCGGAAGACGGTATTACCTTAACACCTCATTATCTGGCATTCCAAAAAGGGTGACACACGTTCTATATATCTGGGGCCTTGCACGCCTACGAGGCCTACGCCTGGGACCAAGTTGAGGTTGGTCAGGTTCTGGAACCATGGCCAATATAATACGACCAACATCAACCTGAAATGTTAAGCCAGGTAGTTATTGTTTTAGACAAATGTGTTAAGAAAAATGTACTTATCTTTTCAAAGAAAACCAAAGATTCTTACAGGCCTGGGTCGTGTCATGTGAAAAGCAACCTACATTTCATAAGTAGAAAATATTTTTAAGATTAATTTAATAAACTAGGAATTAAGCCAAATATAGTTGTCGAAAATTTAGAGAAGGGAGCACACATTAGTTCGCAAAATAGTACGCTACATTTAGAGTTAAGACATGATTTTACAGAGAAAAAAACACACAGTTCGCAAAATAGTACGCTACATTTAGAGTTAAGACGTGATTTTACAGAGTAAAAAACACACATTAGTTCGCAAAATAGTACGCTACATTTAGAGTTAAGACATGATTTTACACAGAAAAAAACACACATTAGTTCGCAAAATAGTACGCTACATTTAGAGTTAACACATGATTTTACACAGAAAAAACACACATTACTTAGCGAAACATATGCTAAGACCAACACATCGAATTTGTTAATTCATAAAACCAAAAACACTTACCAAAAACAGACAAATATCCCAAAGTTAGAAAAGGTCACTTGGTCACTGCCAAAATAACTGTAAAAAAAAAGGTAAACAATTTAATAATAAATTTTTAGGGGAATTTTTGAAATACTTGCTCAAAAATATGAAAAAAACCCGCAAAATTGCTAACGTAAACAAACAAAGTAATAAAAAAACCAAACTTCTCAAAAATACAAACTACGCCTTCAAGAAACCACAAACCAAGAACAAACCACTACACCAAAAAAGCTCCAACAATCCAAAAATGCCACCTCGAATGGAGTCACACCAAGACATAAATAGGCTTTATTTTCCCGCTCAAATTAAGGACGGACAATAGGAGCGCACAAGGAATGATGCGGCCGAATAATGCTGACGCATGTATAAAAACGTCACTGAAGGCCAAAATCGGTCTGCTACATTGAGAAAAGACAATGAGTACAAGGCAGCAAAGTACTAGCCAAGAGGCGCCATGTGATTATTTTATAAATTATGTGAAAATGCTTATGTTTAACATTACATTTTGAAACATTTAACTTTTAAAATTGTTATACCGTTTAAAAAAAAGGTGTGGAGGATGCCATGGAAGAGGCTGCTGGGCCTAGTAGGCAAACTAGGGCCAAAAAAAAAGAGAGCCACAATTCACAAGGAAGGAGATGGAGGTTTTGGTGCAAATGTGCAACGACAACCTGGCACAGGCACCAAGGAATATGGGTGCAACCCAGAGATGGAAACTGGGGGACGACATAGCCAGTGCTGTCAATGGGTGGGTGAGTTTGAACGTTCAACCCGGGAGGTCAAACGCCGGTATGTAAAAACTACATTTGAATAAAAAATGGTTACAGGTTCAAATACTGCAGGAATAATGCCAACTTTTTACCCAACAGATGGAGCGACTTCAAATATCGGCTTAAACAAAAAATGGCTGATAGGGCTAGGCATGTAGGAGGAACAGGTGGGGGTCCCACCCCTGTGTCACTTGAGCTCACGGATTTGGAGGAGCTGGCCCAGGGGTGTGTGCAGGATGAGGAGGTGTTTGGCGTGTCGAACATGGATACCGACATGCCAGACTTTGCGGCTCCTCATGTTGACCCAGGTAAATGTTGTAATGTTAACAACTCAGAAATGTGTTTTGTAAAATATCTGGTTTTGAATTTGAATCTTTTCTCTTTTTTCACACAGAGACACAGGCGGATGAGTCTGCTCCAGAGGTGAGCTTTGGCCGCAGAATTTCTTCTGGCTCTGCAGGGGAGGAAGCAGTAGATCCGGCTGGGGACCCTGTGGAAGACAGTCCAGGGCATTCCCCCTCGCAGGCAGTGGCCCTCCTCACTGATCTCAATGTTAAAACGGATCAGCACACCGAGATTCTGCTGAGGATGGACGCCAATCTGCTACGGGTGGCGGACGCCCTGGAGCAAAATACTGCGGCCAACATGAGAATTGCAAATGCCCTGGCGGAAAATACTTGGGCAAACGTAAGAATTGCAAATGCCCTGGAGCAGCTCGTTCGCCAGCACATGTTGGAGCCGGCCTCCCTTCCTGCCGGAACATCAGGACCCTCCACCTCTGGCACAACAACACCCATCCCTCCAAATGTGCCTAGCCCTATGCCTAGTCCAGAGGCAACAACATCTGCCTCTGGCCAGGCCAGCCGAAGGAGCTCCGGGGCCCGTTCCGGCTCCCTCCAAACCCCGGCTAAAAGGCGATGACAGCATTGGCTAATTACCCCACAATCCATCTCTGTGTTTGCCCCATATTCCTTCATGACAACAACCTCTCTCTCCTTTCTTGTGAATTTTTTTTTTTTTTTTAAAGTTCCAATGCCACTTATTTTGTGTGTGTGGGCCAAATCAGTTTTAAGTTTTTTTTCCTTATTAAAAATATGTTTATTGGAAAAAAAAAAAAAATGGACACAATCATTTAATAAAATTATGATAACAATCTGCAAAATTCTATTGAAGATTTATTCCAAAACGGGATAAAAGGTAATCCCTCAAACAAACTTAGAAACAATACAACAGAAATAGAAACATTTAATTTTGTTAAACAAAACAAGGGTTAAAAACAATTTATGAGTTTGAATTAACACTTAGCAAAAAACAAAAGGTCGATTGGTTTCTTGTACTCCAAAAAAAAAAGCAAATAAAAAAACATGCGTACAATATTGTTTCCATAAAAAAGAAACACAAATATTTTAAAAGCCAAAAATTCTAAAATATTTGTTAGCTAATTGATTGTATGACCCAGAAATTAGCAGCTGAGTAGTTTACCTGCGTTCGGATTTTAGCTACTAAAAAAGGTCTATTTCCTAAACACCTTACAAGCAGATTTGCAATTAAAAGATGATTGTTTTTGTGGCCTCAATTGATAAATCGCTACACCATCGATGAGCCCAGGGAAGTACGAAGAGACCATCGTCATTGTGGTAGACTATACCAGACCACAAGCTGAGCGAGCAGTCTTAATGGAAATTGGATGAGACAGTGACGTATCACTTGTTCCGTTCACATTTGGCGCTCGCATAAGATAATTTATGTACGCCCAAAAAACGCCTCGACACGCCTGCGTTTTCCCATCTCCACCCCCGTCACCACCCCAAAACGGACAATTCTGTCAATCACATTTGACATGTCACTTCCTGTTTGCTGTGTCTACGATCGACTGAAAAATGACCGCAATCAGACGTACGCACATGCGCACTGTTACACCGACGCATGCGTGGTTGTACAACATCGACTGACTACGAACGAGCGGCCGCTTACGAGCGGCTCTGAATCAGGCCCTCAGTGTGAGGGTCCGATGTTACTCGATGTTACCAATGTATACAAAGAACTGCGAGGTCTTAAGGTGCGTACACACTAGACGATTCGCTCCATGAGCGATATCATCTAGTGTGTCCCCGGCAGGGGTGTGCTCAATGTCGTTAAAGACATTGAGCACATACACTGAGCGATATCATGAACAATATTGTTCAGTGCCGGACACCCTCCCTCATCCCTGAACATGCAACAACATGACGATATCGTCAGGTTGGCCTGCATGTTCGGGCGATGAACAACAATGTCCAACGACATTCGAGAGCGCACATCGTTGGTCGTTTGCCGTTATCATTCATCGTTTTAGTGTACACACTGGCAGATATAGTGACTGACTGAGCGATAACGATATCGTTATCGTTCAGTTATTCAAAATATCGCCAAGTGTGTACGCACCTTTACGGATGTGAGAAACCGGTAATGAGAGTCTCTATGCTGGCTGAGCAATTGCAAACATTAGCATATTTTCACAGCAGAACTGCGTGCGTAATCAGGACCTTTGTCCTCACCTGAAGATATTATTTAGATTCTTTTTCTTCTTTTTCTGAAGATGTCGCTGTTCAAGACCTTATTGGAAGATGTAATCTAATCCCTTTGCACCACTGTTATCCAGGTGTTGGTGCCAAATACAGTGTGAATGCAATAGCTGCAGTGATGATACAAAATAATTATCCAGTATAACTCACCAGCTGTGCACAAGCCTGGAGCCGGTAGTGAAGATCACCGGCTAAAGGTATAGAAAAGAGTGCTACTTGTAGTAGCAGCAGGTATCTGATATGCAGGTATCTGATATGCAGCAGATATCAGCAGCAGGTTCAAGTCCCGGGTATGACAGTATTTTAAAATGTGTGTGTTCAATAATGTATGATGTCACTGAAGGTGCTTGAGGAGGTGGCCACATGGCGGGTGAGTCAGCTACAGAGGATGCCGAGGATCAAAGAAGAGGAAGCGAGAATGATTATAAACAGAAAATTGACAGGCATGGCCGAACAGCGCCTCCTGTCCTCTGGTGCCCTGTGCCATGGCACATGTCACACCACCCTAGTTATGGCCCTGCCTCCTCCCACTGCAGTCTAAATGTAACCACCCCATAGTGCCGGGTTGACACTAAAATAACACAAGTATTTTGGGCAGTAAAAAAGGGGTATAAGAATAAG
Organism: Taudactylus pleione; assembly: GCA_031769625.1. Classification (NCBI taxonomy): domain Eukaryota; kingdom Metazoa; phylum Chordata; class Amphibia; order Anura; family Myobatrachidae; genus Taudactylus; species Taudactylus pleione. Next base: position 11,835,797 of record JAUIMM010000012.1, on the reverse strand, counting down.
ATATAAATGAGCCTAGCAGTATTTTAGGAGAATAATCTAAACATTGTAATGATTTAAGTGATAGTTCATAAAATAGGATAGACTTTGAAGTCACATTCATGCACTTTCCAGGGTGCACAGTTTTTATTTGGAGCTGCAATTCTGCAAAACAAAATATGCAGAGTGATTTTACAAGTTCGGTTCCCAAAAGAGAAGTGTGTGCATGCACTTATGTATGCATTATATTATTTGTTAGCAAATCGTCTCTGCAGGATTCAAATGTCTAGCACTCTTCTATCTGTAAGAATCCCAAGGCAGTAATCATGGTATTCTACAGCTGGGATTTAAGTGATCATATTATTTATACAATGTATGTGGCGCACACATTTTTATTTACTTGCTGCAGTAGATGGAACGGTCATCATTAAAACAGACAATTAATGATCCATTCAGTTTCAAATCCTGGCACCAGCAGGACATAGATTGTTATGTTATCCAGTAACAATTTTGCTACAGTATTTCCTGAAGTGGGGGGGGGGGTTTGTCCAGCTACCCCAACATTTTTTCAAAAGCATTGAGGCACCATAGAAGTTCTCTGAAATATAGGTGGGAGTTGGCCATGTATAAACAGAGCTCAGGGCCTGATTCAGACCCGCTCGCGAGTGCTGAGCGCTCACAAGCGGGTCGATGTTGGGCCAGTGCGCATGCGCACGACGGACCCGCCTCCCTCGTGCGCATGCGCGAGACCCGGATAGCGATGGGCAAGCCGTCGCTATGGGTCTCGCTACAAAGGGGACGTGCTGTCGACGGTGAGTGACAGCACGGCCCCTTTGGTGGGCGTGCCGGTGGCGTGGCTGGCCAGACGGAGGTGTTCCCATGGGAACGCCTACCGTCTGGGGCCAGCCCCACCGACATCACAAGTGATGTCAGTGGGAGTGCTTTTGGCTCTGATAGAGCCGAAAGCACTCCAGGGCTTGCGGCAACGAGACCCTACCACAAGGGTCTCGTCGCAAGCCCGATGGCCGTGATGGTCTTGACCATCGCGACCATCTTCCTGGCCGCTCGCTATAGCTGTGGGTGGTCACCCACAGCTATGCGAGCGGCCAAGAGGCCGCTCTAAAAAAAGAGAGGGAGGGCACTGATTCAGAGCGAGCGCTCTGAAAGAGCGTCCGGCTCTGAATCAGGCCCTCAGTCCAGCATTAGAGGCAGCATTATTAGGGGCATATTTACTAAGTAGTGAATTTACAAAAGCCTTGATTTCTATAGATTTTGCCTGCCAGATTTAAAAGGGCAATAATACGTAAAGCAAATCAAGATTGATTTTGCATTTACTATTATTATCCTTTTAAATATGGCAGGTAAAAATCTGTTAAAATAGTGGGTTTTAAAAATATGCCCATTAGTCTTATATCATTTGTATACTGTATTGGTAAAGAGCGCAGTGCTTCTCCACTTTTGACTATTTTCCTCTACATAACATGTACCTGATTCAAAGTTGTATACAAGCCCGATGGTTTGCGTACAACTCCAATGGTTCCCGATTGGCATATGCGAAGGATCTGCACCGCGTTTTGGGGCGATGCCAGTGTCCCAGAAAATGGGGATGTCAGTCCTGTTTTCTTAGCGTCTTCAGGCCATTGTCTACATCTTCTAATGCAGCTTCACTGGCCCTGGCTTCATGAATTTCACGGCTTTTCTAAGTAATCTAAGGATTACTCAGATGGACGATGTTCACGTAAGTGATCCGAAAGCTGCGTCCCCAGATGCAGCAGAGGATCACAGAAGCCATCAGGGGGCGTCTATTTACACAAGATGCCTCCTGCAGAATTAGCATATTATTGCACAGCAGCTGTGCGATAACGTACAACTCTGAATTAGGCCCAGTTATCCCATTACTTTTATGTAGGGATGTGCGCCAGACCATTTTTGCTGGATTTGGATTTGGCTCTGATTCGTCATCCGGATTTGGATTTGCCAAACCTGCTGTGACTGGTTTTGGATTTGGATATTTTTACAGTTGCCAAAAAAAGCTACAATCACATAATTTGGGCTTTTTTTGTTCTTAGAGTATTATTAACACCAATAAACTTAATTTCCAGTCATTTACATTCAATTTAGACCACCTCACAGTTTTCACAATTACTGGCCAAAGGCTGCAGTGAGCTGGCTGGTTACTAAGCAACAGAGCAGCGGCACAGACACCGCAGTTTAAAGCACATCTATGAAACATTGCCACTCACTGTGGAGCCACAGTACGTGTGTTATGGACACACAGAGGGCTAAGGGCCAAGGAGTCACGGTGCTTTTATACACAGAGGGCTACTGCCCAAGGAGTCACAGTGCTTTTATACACAGAGGGCTAAGGCCCAAGGAGTAATGGTGCTTTTTATTTATACACAGAGGGCTACTACCCAAGGAGTCACGATGCTTTTATACACAGAGGGCTACTGCCCAAGGAATCATGGTGCTATTATACACAGAGGGCATACTGCCCTTGGAGTCACGGTGCTTGTATACACAGAGGGCTAAGGCCCAAAGAGTCAAGGTGCTTGTATACACAGAGGGCTAAAACCCAAGGAGTTACGGTGCTTTTATACACAGAGGGCTACTGCCCAGGGAGTTACAGTGCTGTTATACACAGAGGGCTACTGCCCAAGGAGTCACAGTGCTTTTATACACATGGGGCTACTGCCCAAGGAGTCACGGTGCTTTTAATTTATACACAGAGGGCTACTGCCCAAGGAGTAACGGTGCTTATATGCACAGAGGGCTACGGCCCAAGGAGTTTCGGTGCTTGTGTACACAGAGGGCTAAGACTCGAGGAGTCATGGTGCTTGTATACACAGAGGACTAAGGGCCTGATTCAGACCCGCTTGCGAGCACATAGCGTTCGCAAGCAGGTCGATGGCCGGTCAGTGCTCATGCGCGGTGTGCGCACTGCGCATGCGCGAGCCCCATAGCGAGTGAGTTTTCCCTCGCTGCGGGACTCACTACAAGACAGGGCGGCTGTCGATTGTGATTGACAGCTCTCCCCGTTTTGTAGGCGTGCAGGGGGGGTGGCTGGACAAATGGTGGCATTCCTGTAGGAACGCCTATCGTTTGTGGGCGGCCCTACTGACATCACCAGTGATGTCAGTAGTGGACTTCCTGCTCTATTAGAGCAGGAAGTCCACAAGGGTCTCATCGCAAGCCCGATGGTTGTGATAATCGCGACCATCGCCAGGCCGCCCGCTAAAGCTGTGGATGGTCACCCACAGATTAGCTAGCGGCCTGGAGGCCGGTGAAAAAAAAAACGTCCCGCCCTGATTCACAGCTGAATCAGGGCCTAAGGCCCAAGGAGTCACAGTGGGGTACAGCACCAAGAAAATAATTGTTTTTATTTTACTTTTTAAACTTTTAACTTTCTTGAAAGTTTTTTTACTTTTTTCAACTTTTTTTTTTGTACACACAGCCACTTGTGAGTCTCTGCACACAGCCACTTAATCAGCAGAGTATAGCGCAGCGCACATAAGTGTGCAGTGTGCCCCCTTACACAGTCACTTTACCAGCACAGTTACTTGTAAGTCTGGACACAACCACTTAATCAGCAGAGTATAGCGCAGCATACATCAACGTGCAATGTACCCCCTATACACAGTCACTTTACCAGCACAGCTACTTGTAAAAACAAAAACAACTGGGAGCGCTGAATGACACTAGTAGTGTCTAAGTTTAATGTATGCAGATATAGTCATGAAATCACAAAAATACATGTAATAAAATTCACATATTAAAAAGACCTTAAATAAAATCTATAGATGACAAAAGGAAATAAAAAATTAATAGAAATAAATTAAATCAAAAAATATGAAAGGAACCACTGTTGCCACAGAAAAACAGGCGAAAAAATCGGCATGCATAAAAAAAGGGGATATTTCCCATTGAATAAATGTTAATATAGATATGTGAGTTTTTTCTTTTTATCTTTTTGTCTCTTTATCCAGGATTGTATGGAATGAATCAAAAAGTCTGTTGGATTTGACTTAAATAATAAAAAATAAAATCAGTGTGCACAGCCACCGAATGAAGGGCTTATTCCACAAAATTAAAATCAATTTGTAGTGGGAATGGACATTAATATAAGTCACGTCTGGGGATATATTGCTGAAACCACTAAATAGCGACTAACACAGTCTCTGTGTAACCATTAAACTGGTACCGTATTGCTGCTTTGCAGCGTAGATCTTGGGAGAGCCTCTCCTAAAAGCATCCAGCAAAAGAATCTTCAGTGCCCGACATGTGTCAAGAGACGCCAAGCGTGGTGCAGCGGTGGAGTTCACAGACTGCTGTAGTGCATGCCGCGTGCTGGCTAGGAAATCGGCAGTCCCATCCTGTGGTGGAGCCGTGGTCAGCTGAAGATTCAGTGGGATGTAGATGATAGTCCCGTGTGCACCAGCGTGTGAGGGTAGAAAACCTAACGCGTTTCTCAGCCTGTAATCGCCAGCTGTTTCCTCAGCTACTTGTAAGTCTGGACACAGCCACTTAATCAACAGAGTATAGCTCAGCATACATCAGCTTGCAGTGTGTCCCCTTACATAATCACTTTGCCAGCACAGCCACTTGTGAGTCTCTGGACACAGCCACTTAATCAGCGGAGCAGTGCGTAGCGTGCCGAGCGTGGTAGTGAATCCAAACCGCTCATCCCTACTTCTATGTATAATGCTCTACTGTTGACAAGAAGCACTGGTCAGAGTTCAAAGATTAAGGAGAGAATTCAATTCATATGGGCGTCGGAACATTTGAAAGGCGTGACGGCCGTGGACAGTCAGGGGCTGTGCTTTGTAGCAATAGGCTGCACTGCCACTGCACTCTACGGAGGAGGTGTAATGGTATGCAGTCTTGATGCCGACGGTCTAAATGCCGACCGTTGGCATCCCAACTGTCTAATCCCGGCAAATGTCTAATGACAGGCATCAAAATCCCGACGCCTGTGATTAGACCTACGCCGGTAGCCCGACACCGGCTTACCGATCGAAGGTAAGCCAGGTGCGGACAGCTGCGGGGGTGGGGGGGAGGGTTAGGTTAGGGGCTCCCGGGGGCGGACTTAGGGTTAGGCACCCCCCTTGGGAGGATAGGATTAGGCTACGGGAATGGGAGGGTGGGGATTTAGGCACCCCCGGGGGAAGGTTAGGGTTAGGCACCCTCCGGGGAGATTTAGGATTAGGCAGCGGGGAATGGGGGTTAGGTTTAGGAACTTAGAGGGGGGTTAGGGTTAGGCATTTGGGGGGGAGGTTAGGGTTAGGCATCCCTAAGGGAGGGTTGGGGGGGAGGTTAGGTTAGTAAATAGAAAATATACTTACCTGTCGGGATCTTCACTGCCGGGCTTCTGCTGTCGGGATTTGAACCGCTGGCCATACTGATCCCGGTGTAATGTGCAGTCTAAGTTAAAAGACCGCACATTACACCTCCTCCTCTATGCAGTGCAGGGGCTGTGCAGCCTATTGCTATAAAGCACAGCCCCTGACCATCCACAGCCACCCAGCAACAGAGAGGGAGTGAGAGAAGGAGAGAAGAGGCAGTGGGGTCACTCACCTTGGTGACACTCGGTGCAGACTGTGGGCCAGATTCATTACGGATCGCGATTGTGATCGCAACTACGATTACACATGCAGCCTCACTGCGAAAATATGGTAATGATTGCAATCGCAATGCCGTCGCAGCCCAACATAAGGACACTTACTTTACCTTACACACATCAGTAATACTTTGCAAGTCTACAAAACCATCGGTAACATCGAGTACCATCCGAGCCTCATGCCGGCCATCCCCCTTCACTACCCCCAAACAGTCACTTCTTGTCAATCACTCTGCAATGGGTGTACATAGTGTCGAAGCTGGATAATTGGCTGAGACAAGATCAGTTTAAAATTGAAGCATGCACGACGCCATCTTGCGAATGGCAGCTAGACTCCATTTTAGAAACAAGAATCTACAAGACGCCATTTTGCGACCAGCGCCATTTTTAAGTTACAACTCACAAGCTAAGTACAGATGGCAATGTTTTTGATAATCTACCAAGGGCAACTTGAAGAACAGCTTCCTGAGAAAAAGTAAATAGAATAGACAATGAGTGTTTTTACATACAAATTGGGAATACCTGTATGCAGACAAGTATAGTTGTAGCAATTGTAATATAATCCAGGCATTGATCTACACAATTGGATTTGTCTGAATCCTAAACAGGTTTTTAGTCCCACACCCAGACAGGATGGCCCCAGCTTCACAGCTTGGGGTAAGACATTTGCATTCACACAAGAGTCTGGGAGAACAAAGGACTTTTCTTTAGAGCCTGGGAAAGGTGGGGGCTGCTGAGAGAGGGGGGGCGTGTGGAACTATATGGCTCAGCATTCCACACTGCTAGGTGTTCACTTAGTAAGTGAGATTTAAGTGCACCATTTTTCATACACACATTAATACGCACAATTGCGCTGGTAACTAATCGCATATTAGCGAATGCATAAGACCTTGTATGAAAACACTGTTTTATTAGCTAAATGCGCACGCATCTGTCCCAAGTTAACTAGCGTCTTTATATCAAACCCCGCATACTCACACATTACATATCCACATACAAGGTTCCATAAGCTTTAAGGGATAATATTTAAGTTCGTTCATTTAGTATAAATGCTGTGAAATAAAGATTATTTGGTAACTAAGGTTTTATACATGCTAAGTAAGCCGTGTTTGGTTTTGTACTGATGCGCACTCTTTCAACAGAATTCCGGTATTATCGGTGTGGAGATCGCATCATGCATTCTCAACTTATGGACCGCAGAGACTTCAAGCAACAAAATGTATATAATATGAACAACTGTTAGGATGTTACATGGGACGGGAAACCAGAGACCCTCAGTTGTTGGAGGCTGGGTTGTGTCTATTTGAATCAGCCTGTTAAAGCTCTGTAACAGATGTATCCCCCTTGTGAACCAATGGCATCGGCAACAAACTTCTCTATTGCGTTGTCCATTTCTGGGGGGTATAAATATGTTTACTCCAACACTGGGTTTTAGTCTTCGTGCTGAATGCTGATAGACGAGGTGTTTCTTGCTGATGCCTAACATCTGGTCCGGAAGCGCTGCATATGTATACTGTACTTGGGTCTGTATAATTCCTTTGCGCCGAATTGTGTCTGGATCAATAGCGTGTAACTGACTGTAATTTTACCTGAATAATACTTGTGCTTTGGAACCACAGATTCCAGGTCTTAAGTCTTTATTTACTGTATGACTGCGTACGCAAATTAGCGTCATCCTTAGAGGTTTATAGGCAGGATATTAGAAGGTATAGGCAGGGGTATATAGAGTTTCTGATCCAGTATCATCAATAGTCACTGTGATCGCTGTCCGAACACAGTGAAGTCTTCGTGCATGAGTACTGCAACGCATACCGATGTGCAGAACACAACAATCAGCCGATTGCGTGCATAATCACAGTTGCGACCGGTAATTAATCAGGTCATGAGTCCGGAGAGAATAGTAGTCTGCGCAGTGTCTGTAAAGGGAGCGTTTCCTTGCAGGTAGGGGGCGTGGCCTTGCGGTCCGAACCCTCTTTTTAGTCATTCCGGGGACCAGTATGTGTACAGTGCCGGCTCCCTCACTGTGTCAGGTGCTGAGTGCTGCCCGTAATACTACAGTGCAGCACCCGGCTCCTGTCACAGAGGAGGAGTCAGCACTTTGTTGTCAACCCTCAGCTGGTGAAACCCGGGTGCGGCACGGTGGCGCAGAGGCGTCGGAACAGTTTTATGTTGCATAAAATCGTTCCGACAACCCTGGGAACAGCCGAGTGAAATCCGTTCCCAACCAGCATAATACTTCATAGAATTGCAAGGGAAAGTTAGTGAAGACTATCTGCGCACAGCAGCACAAAGGGGCATAGGAACAGAAATTTTCATGAGGGGAAAAATGCCAATGACTATTATAGGCCCTGGAGCCCCTTTTTCTTGCGTTTGGTATTTCGTTTTATGACTGTGGTAACAGTGACTGTAGATATAAAAAGACTCCCAATCCTATGTTCATTTTTGTCAATGTTTCTGGGGTTGGCCAACCCCAGTTTCATTGTTTATTTTACTAAAAAAATTATTTATACATTATTAAATAAAAATTATTATTAATATTATACTACCAATTAGTACAATAGCTGTTAGAATGTTGAATGTAATTGTTCGTCTTAAAAATGTTCATTTTTCATAGTTAACTCATTTATATTAGACACACAGTTGGTGCAATAGTGTCCATCTCTGAATCAGGACATGTCATTTGTTTACAACTATTTCTACCAGCTCATGCTCTGGCCCGGCTACAGGAGGGGACTAAGGAGACACCCTTACCGGGTCCAGAGGGGCCCCAAGGTCCAGAGGGGCCCCAAACGGGTACCATAGCCACCGTCGCCCAGCCCCAGCTCCCTTGTAGATTGGCCTGGGCAGCGCTGGGCTCTTCCAGGTGGCTCAGCTGCGGCCCAGGCCGGGCAGCATGATCTTTACATCTGACTGCAACGTCGCGGCGTGACATCATTAGTCACGTCGCCGCACGTCTACCCTGCCCGAGTGGAAGTGGATGGATTCCCGGCCGGCCATCAGGTGGTAAGTAGTTGAGGCTGCTGTTAGGGCTGGGGATGGAAGAAGGTGCAGGGGGCTGAAGGTAATGGTGCCTGGTGACAGAGGAAGGTGAAAGAGGTTGAATGCAGAGGAAGGTGATGGGGGCTGGGGCAGAAGGTGACGGGGAAGGTGAAGGGGCAGAGGAAGATGAAGGAGGTTGGGGCAGAGGAAGGTGATGGAGGCTGGGGGCAGAAGGCGACAGGGGCTGGAAGCAGAGGAAGGTGAAGGGGCAGAGGAAGACGAAGGAGGCTGTGGGCAGAGGAAAGTGATGGGGGCTGGAAGGAGAGGAAGGTGAATGGGCAGAGGAAGATTAAGGAGGCTGTGGGCAGAGGAAGGTGATGGGCGCTGGTGGCAGAAGGTGACGGGTTGGAAGCAGAGAAAGGTGATGGTGCGTGGGGAAGGAGGAAGGTGAAGGGGCAGAGGAAGATGAAGGGGGCTATGGGCAGAGCAAGGTGCTGGGGACAGAAGGTGACAAGGGTTGGAAACAGAGGAAGGTGATGGTGCATGTGGACGGAGGAAGGTGAAGGGGGCTGGGGGCAGAGGAAGGTGATGGGGGCAGAAGGTGATAGGGGCTGGGGACTGAGGATGGGGTCTAGGGACGGAGAAAGGTGATGGGGGCTTCTGAGCTGAGGATGGTGATGAGAGGCTGAATTTGAGGAAGGTGATGAGGGGCTGATGACAGAGGAAGGCTAGCTGCAGACACCATCCCTCCAACCCCTGAGGCATCCACAGCACTGACATCAAGAAGACCTTGCAAGAGACGGCAGACAAGAACTACAGCCTGCATCATCAGTGACAGAGAGACAGTGTTGTGTGGTAAGTCATAGTGTATTTTTACTTTATTTAAAGGCTGGCATATATTTCAGTTAACATTATTATGCTTCACATATCACACATGCAAGGGAGAGATGTGCGGGATCAGGGGTGGTGGCGAGAAGGTGGGGCCCCCAGAGACATCACTGTACCTGGCCCCGAAATTTCTGTTGGCTCCCTGCTCATGCTTACTTTCCTCTTGACCCCCATCTCAGTACCTTCATTCAGGCTGCACCAGTACAAGTGCAGCTAATCATTTACCTTTTTCTGGGCTCCAACTCAGATTTTGCAAAGAGAAGAGTTAGAGGAGGACATCCTAGATCAATAAGCATCAGTTTCGTGCTAAAAGAAATACAAATCTTGAGTTTACAAAAAAATGTGGAATTACAGTTGTAAGGAGTATATTTGAGTATACAGTATGTACTCAGAAATGTGATTAAATTTGCAAAGGACAGCTTACCCGATAGGAGCTGTCCTTTTCGATGCTTCCAGATAGTGACTTCCGGGTTTGAAACCCAGAAGTCCCTCTGGAGAGGCCACAGTGGGAGATTGGAGGGATCCAATTGGATCCCTTCTAGGGGGTGTCCCGATAAGAAGCCCATGGGCTTCTTTTAGGTAATGCCACCTGAAGATGGCGTTACCCACCAGAACGAAACACCAGAATGTATCACATTCCTGGTGTTTCGTGAAAACTGCATTTTCTGGGGTTTTAACGCATTTTTCACTTTAGTACATCCCGCTCTAAGAGAGGTTTCTCCAGATGGGACAATATTTTTAAAATTATGAGGGGGAATTCAATTGTTTTCACCCGCGGCTGTTAGTAATGGGCGCCAGATAGAGCAATTCAATTTGCGAATGCCGTGGGTGTACAGATTTCTGCTGGCACCCTCCTGTGGTGGCGAGCAGAAATGTACAAAAAGTCTGTGGTTTAGGTGCCCAGACAGTAGTCTGGGTGCCCTAAGCAGGACTATAGACGAGTTTAGCCGCTTTCATGCGTCTAAGCCTGGTGCTTTTTGGGCACGACATGCATGAAAAGGCATGGGTGCCCAAAACAATTGAATATCACCCCTGGATCTCCCATCACGGGAACTTCGGCATGAAAAAACGATTGAAATTTGGCATTTTTTTATGTAGTGCTTTTAGAATGTTAACCAATCATAGGTAGCTAGCAACACAACTTGCGTATTTTGATTTTTTATTTATTTATAAAACTGTTACCAACGTGACATGCAAAAGCATTTATAAACACATGAAATGTAGTATCAGGTCGTGGTTGGTATGAGCAGGGTGTGCTGAGCAGTAACATTGGCCCAGCACGTTACTGATGAAAGTGATTGTCTAATTCATGTCTATGGCTGAACAAATGAAACATGTCGATAGCTATAGATAAGCTGATCACACACTCTGCAATATTGGGGAATTGACAATGTTGCTAAATGTGTCCAAAATATGACTGCTATCACTCTGCAAGTGGGGTCATCATCTGTACTTATCATGCTCCTATGTAATTTACAAGAGATATGGATGCTTGGCCTGGTCCATGTGGGTTGCCAATCTGAACAATTATCCTGTCACTTGACTCTTGGGTCTGGATTCAAGATCTGTCCATATGTAGCCACCTATAGATAGATGGCCATGGAACAAAAGAGACACATGTTGCATACATGCTGTGATACTATCCTCCTGCTAGCACTAAATATTTACCCTGCTAGACTCCTCTATCCAGATGTTTGGAGGGCTAGTCCACAGCTGAAGTTTATTTACAGGAAAGGTGAGAAAGGGGACTCTGAATCCGGTTCTGTTAATGATGTGCTAAAACTAAGTAAGCGAGACTGACTAGCAGGAATGCCCTCTGACCTATACACGTCATCCTTTCTTTAAACCTGCTAGCTCTGAAGACTTGCAGGCTATGAAACATCTACTATAACAAACACACTCGAGTAGGTCAAACATCCACTATCACATTTTATGTCAACAAATGTGGGTGTGGTTAAGGGCCAGATTAAGTAATACTTGACAACTTTAATGTGTTCACCACCGGGAGAGTTAACAGAGGGGAAATGTATCTGATCACTGCTGAGAAGGCGCTTCTCGTCATTGAGCCTTTGAGAATTACATAATTGCTGGAGTGGGCGACTTTAGTGTCAGGGCATACTTGCTGACTTTTTTTTCTCCACTCTTTCAGAGCTCCCGGGGAGGATACAGGGGCTCAATAAATATGGGGAGTGGGGCAAGACAAGTCATAATTTTGGCATGGGCTCTGTGCAGGGGCATTTCTAGAGAGGAGGGGGCCCGTGTGCAGTCTCCGACACGGGCCCCCTCCTCTCCGCCCGGCAGCGCACTGAGCTGTGCTCGCCCAGCACCGGAGTTATAGACTCTGGGCACTAGAGTGTGCCCAGAGTCTATAATGTATGCACAGGTCACCTGTACTTCTGCAAACGACGGGAAAATGGCCGCCGCGGCCATTTTCCAATCGTTTTACAGCGCCGGACCCCCGCACCAATGTGGGACTCTGGAGAGGTAAGTAATATTATGGGTGCAGGGTGTGTGCGGTGTGGGGCCCCCTGGACCCAGGGGCCCGTGTTCCCCGCACACCCTGCACCCATTATAGATACGCTCCTGGCTCTGTGTAAAAATGCAGCAAATTGCAGTATCATGCAGAGGGCAGGACCAGAATGACACAACTAGCGACCTGCCTCGGTTTTCCACGTGAGCAATTTTGAATTGCCTTGTATTTGTTTCCTCCTGACGTCAACACGAAAAGATTTAGTTTTGACGTGACATGCAAAAGGGCCATGTAAAATTGTCCATGAGAAAAACTCCAGTCACTTTAAGGGTTTGTCCCTGTGCTTTATTTATTATCATGCCAGAGCAGACTCTTAATTGGACTGGTTTGAAATTAAAGGATCATTTATCACATAAAATAGGAACGGTAAAAGAAGGTAAAAAAACTGACATTTTGTATCAGTAAACAGGGCTTACACTGAATAATACGTATCAATCTCTACATGATATAAAATAAAGTCCATCGTTGTGATATATTTTTAACTTTAGGCAGCGTAAGCCAAGAAAGTGATGTGTGTGTATGTCTCTGTGTAACTCTGTTTGTATATGTGTGTATGTTTCTATATGTAGCTCTGTCTGTGTTTGTGTGTGTATGTTTCTATATGTAACCCTGTCTGTATGTGTTTCTATGTATTTATTACCAGTTATTTATATAGCGCACACAAATTCTGCAGCGCTTTACAGAGAATATCTGGCCATTCACATCAGTCCCTGCCCCAATGGAGTTTATAATCTGTAATCCCTACCACATGCTCACACACAGACACACTAGGGTTAATGTAATCCTGTATGTATATGTGTGTCTATGTCTCTATATTTAGCCCTGTGTGTGTGTGTGTTTCTATAAGTAACCCTGTATGTATGTGTGTATGTGTAACCCTGTCTGTATGTGTGTGTCTATGGGCTCTATTCATTATGTTAATTATCAGGGTTCGAACCTGATAATTAACATGCTAATTCGATGCAAGCACCGGAGCAAGCCAAAAATCAGCTGTCTCCCTGAAGCGCTTCACTGCTCCTTTCGGAGTAGCGACACAAGCGCGTCTGTGTGACCTACAGGTCACACATGCGCACAAAAGCCCCGGCGTTCATTTTCACCTACTTTTGTAGAAATTAAGTGATGATGTATAGACCCCCTATATGCACAATACTTGAGGGTTTTTTTGCATACCACATAAATACAAATAAAACCCACTTTTTTGGGGGGCGCTACTTTATATATGTGATCAGTTAGTTATTAATACAACTTTTGTTATATTTCACATAAAATATGTATGAGCAAAGTAATGACAGACATTATTAACATATATATTAATTCTCATTTGACTTAAATGGCCAAGAAAAGAGAATGTGTTAAATATTCCACAGAAAGAATGTTAGTGTTAATACCACAGAATATAAAATGTTAGTGTTAATACCGTTTTAGTTTGTATGTATATTCTCTAATCTAAAGGCAAAAATATAGCAAAATCTCTCAATTACCTTACCAGACAGATACAGTCAGTGAGAAAAGTTATAGTATTCTAAATTATATCACCACTGTAATAACAAATAGCCTCTGTTGGCAACCAGAGTGATAGCAGAGCCTGTAATGAGTACTTTTAAAGATACCAATTAGTACTTGTAACTCGTACTTGTTTGTATGGCATATAAGACACCACAATTCCCAGAACTAAAATTAAATAGGTTATGTATGCCAAGGGGTACATTTACTAAGAATCATGTTTGGTCCATGATTGCCTGAGTTTAAACACACACTTCATCGCAGGAACACAGGTGACTTTTATCAGCTGAAACACTTAAGAATCGGGTTTTGCTGAATCATGTTTTTCAATGGTGTACCGTATGTGATAATGTTTCCTACCCGTGTTCCCTGTGATCCCTGCAGTCAAACATACCAGAACTTGCAACCTGCACATATCAGTGAGATACGTGCAGGCTGCATGTTTGTATACTGTTAAGCAAAGAAAGTGTTAAAAAAAAACAGCGGGGTCCCCCTCGAGCATAATCAGCCGGCGCTACTAGTTTCATGAACCAGCACCGGGGTCTTGGACCCGGGGCTGGTTGTAAAGATACGGGGAAAAAATGGTGTGGGGTCCCATGTATTTTTACAACCAACAGCGGGCTCCACTAGTTGGGGTGTAATGCCGCAGCCAGGGGACCGCTTCACGGGGTCCCCCAGCCAAAGCAATCTTAATCCCACACTAGTCAGCTCAGGCCAGGGATGCTAGATTTGATTCACCTGCTGTACAGGCTAACATTACAGAATGGAGAGACAAAGAAATAACCCTGAGCAAAACCTTTAGTTGGGGGTACAGTCTTAGTACAAGTCAAAAATTATGTCCACTTATATAAAATACAGGGACTACTTCAATCCACTGTTCTTAAATATAATGATAAAAGAGCCTTCAAAACTTCCAAAATATGATTAAATAGATGAATAGATAAAACTTCTCAAAGTCCAGTCTGCCCAATGAAATTGTCACTTCTCCTCTTCACACACCAGAGTAACACCTCTTGTTCCTCTACCTGAGCCAGAAATGTCGTCCTGTCTGCATGTGACTGTCTCTCGCTCCTCTCCAGACCTCCAGAGATCGGACTTCTCAGACTTCCGCCGGAAGTCTTCCGTCCCTCATAAAAATGGTCTCCTACATTTCGATTAGTGAAGGGGTGGCCATTCAGACTAGGACGGAGAAGGTGGATTCTTGGTCACAGGAGGTACCCTGTTAACGTAATACTATACGCTTGATGGTGTTTGTTTATACCTGGTCTTCTGGTACGCAGCCTCACAATTGTTTTTTAACAGAAATTTGTCACTAATAAAAATTGTATCACGCTATTTGCGACCTGTTCTGTTCCCTTTTATCATTTGAGGAACAAGAGGTGTTACTCTGGTGTGTGAAGAGGAGAAAGTGACAATTTCATTGGGCAGACTGTCTGGACTCTGAGAAGTTTTATCTATTCATCTATTTACCCATAATTTGGAGGTTTTGAAGGTTCTTTTATCATCATATTTAAGAACAGTGGATTGACGTAGTCCCAGTATTTTATATAAGTGGACATAATTATTGACTTGTACTAAGACTGTACCCCCAACTAAAGGTTTTGCTCAGGGTTTTTTCTTTGTTTCTCCAGTTTACCATTTGGTGTTTCTCACAGGGTGTACACCATAACCCTTTATAGCACTTCCAATTTTTGAAGCGTACTGATTGTCACACAGTATTTGTTGACCTTACAGAATGATGGACACACACTTCAGTTAGTTTGTACAAAAAGATCATTGTCAGAGAAAAATGTAGATATAAGTGCATGAGAGGTGCATGCATGTGATTGAAAGGCAACTTCTCTACTGCGCCTTTGGGTCTGAATCAGTGGTGGACACAGTGCCATTCTGCTACTGCACATGCGTGAAAAATCTGAGAAACCCATACTGAGCACGAGCAATCCGAACTGTACAATTGCCATCACAGTTGCATACGGAATCACATCAGTATCATTAGCATGGGTCACTGCGAATCAAGGGCATTTCTAGAAGGTGACCTGAAATGAAGCAAAAGAGGCCGTCTTATTGGCGTGTTAAGGTGTCATGGACCTGTAAATGCGTGCAGGTGCGTTCTCTTTTGCAGCACCGCAGCCACAGAGGCCATTTTTTGAGGGATTAGAGATGGATACACTGTGCAACCCATAGGCTGCGCAAAGTGTCCATGTTGCGTCCGATGGTGCATTGATGATGGAGTGTTCTTAACCATAAGTGGATTTGCACTGTGCTCAGATACTGGAAGTGGGTGTCTCAGGGTTTACTCAGTCTGTAGCACCCTATTACAGAAGGTAAATGCTGAACTGGCATTTGCATGTTTTCACTATTGCAAATCCATAAGAAATCGGAGACAGCGCATAAATTGTGTCCAGCCCTGAATCAGGCACATTTTGGATTGTGGTACAAACACACTTCTGTTTTAGTTGCAACATGCTTAAGGAGAAAGTAAATTCACAATTTGAAATTAGAAGCTGAAATCACAGTTAAATAAGTTTTTGTTTTAATTTCTGTATTTCTTTAAATAATTTTCTCTGTTTCTCTGTAAGAAAATACATGCTTTGCTCATTTTTCATTTGACTTGTGGCTCCAGTCGCTATTAACAATTTGCAATTTGCTCAGTGCCTTGTGATTACCATGACATATGGGGGAACAAACATCGATTTTTCAAAGCTGCAGATTTTTGTCAGCTTTGAGGGTTGAATTTAAAAGAGCAATAGCAATAAACCCAAAATCTTGCGTGTATTTCTATTGTCCTTTTAAATCCAGCCCTTAAAGCCACCGATAATTTAGTAAGTGAAGTTACTCAGTGGCCATTGCTGTTGTTTTCAGTCTGTGTTAGCGTAGTAAATGTGCATGCTACACAGCTCCAGTGTCCTGTCATCCTTTGGTCATCTACTGCGATCTCCATGGTGTCAGAAGAGTGGCAGTGATAGCTCAGCGTCTTCGCTGTATCGATCCTCTGGTTTTTGACGAGCACATATCGTACACTTGGTTTAAGTTCTGCAAGGAGCAGCACATCTACTATTATGCTGGACTGGCGGATAAATTCAAGAAGGTACAAGCTTATGTGCTCCTGAATCTTCCTGGTGCTGAGGCGGCGGATGAAGCCAATACTTTTGAGTTTGGAGAGGGAAGGACAGAGAGGATATTGAGGTATTAATAGAAAAGTTTGATGATATCTGTCTCCCTGTAAAAAATTTTTTTTTATTACAGACAGACATGTTTTTAACATAGCAGTTCAGGATTCTGCCTCGTTCACCCAGTCTTATGTGACGTCCAAATTGAGTCCACGCCAGGTGTCCCTTCAATCAAGGACTTTCATTGTGAAAGAGTGGACCTCAGGGCAGAAAAGAGTGAAAAATTCACCACATTGACTGACACTGTGACCCATAATGCCATCGAGATTAAAATACACTAGCACCAAGTGTAATCTATTGTCCAGTGTTCTCTTATATCACCTTTATTCAAATGCAATGATTGATGCCTTCAACTTGGGGAAACTTATTATCTACGGTGGTCAAGTGATCAAAACCTGAAATGTGGCAACAATCAACCACCTGTCCATTTACCATTCATATTTTTGACAGTGACGTCAACCCGCTATTTGGTTTGCCAAACAGCATCAGGTTATGGCTGATTACATTGGGTGTCGATGTGCACATTGTTCAGTTGGATGGCCCACAACTCAGATACTTTGCTGATCTGTTTGATAATACAGCGTGTTTCACTTGTAGTAGGGACCACAGACACAATATACAAACAAGACTGCTGCAGGAATGGGAGTACCAACATTGATGGATGCATGCTTAAGTGCAACACAGCTCCAGCAGGTCTCGCCTGTTTGGCGCCACCTTCAGACGTTTCGTTCCCCTCACTCTTATAAGTTAAGTTTTCCTATGAGTGAAACACCCTGTAGTTCTATAGGAATACTACTCATAACTTACCACCTGCGTCTTAATGAAGCTATTGCTCCAACCATATGTGCTGTGAGGTGCATACCACTTGGATGTCTGCCATGGTGTCAGCTGGCAAGAAAGATGGGTCTGTCTGAATATGCATTGACCAGGTCTATTTGAACAAAGCTCTCATGCTGGTGGTTGAGCAGGTAATTGCTAATTTGCCCAGCACTAAGGTTTTCACATCTTTAGATGCCAGTCTTCAATGCTGGCTACTTTTATGACACAAGTAAGCAGATATGCAGCGTGGTCAAATAGGTGCAGCATGGAGCACCTATTTGCGGGATTCTCATGAAATAATTGGATGACTTTCTGATATGGGGTTCCTCTATGGAGTATGGACTACCATGGTCAACGCCTTCTCAGAGGATAAGATCACTCAATATGAAAGTCAATCCTGACAAGTTCTATTGAGGTTCTCTATGCAGATTGTGTTGGAAGAAGTGCATACTCCAGCATCTGACAGGTAGGACTGAGCTGGCGATCACTAGGACCTGCCAAAGCTCAGTCAGACAGACCCGATCTGTGATATGCACTACTGAACATTTGCGGTGTCCCTGCTCTTGATTACTCCCTAGCGTTCCATGAGGATGGACAGACCCAGGAGATTTGCACAGTATAGAGCCCCCCAGAGCCACACAGCTGGGCTGCAAGTATACTATACCACCATTGTTATAGTACAGGGTATTACCGCCACGTGCTGCCGTATTAGTCACTACCATGCCCGGCGATATATATATATATATATATATATATATTTACATATATAAATAAAAGCCTGGCACTCCCACAACAAAACAGTGTCCACCGGTGCCTTCTGGATATAATACAGACTAGCTCTTAAAGAACAAACAGCAGCACTCGGTGTCTTTCAAATAGATAAATTTGTATTAATTGCATCAGCAGTAAATAAATATATACAGTATATATATATATATATATATATAATATATATATATATATATATATATATATATGCATAATCCTGTGATGTCCATGTGTTATTTGGAACTTTATTCTCCACCTTATCCAGTAAATTTAAGAACTCGTTAAGATGTACCAGTGGACTAACTGCCACCAGCACCAACAACTGTGTTATATACTTAACACCTCATGCATCTTGGCTAAACAGATTATACTGTTGTTTAACTATTGTCTGGAGGACTACTGCTCCCAGTACAATCCACTTACGCATTGTAGTGACAGTCTACTGTGCTATCAGGTCATACATAACTTGTTGTCACCCCAATACCTTGTCAGCCCTACAAAAACCCAGGAAATATAGCAAATGCCTACACCATGGGACAAGCTCAGCCTCCAATGGTTCTCAGGTATGACTATCTACCTCTCCAAGTTATTGCATCTCTGCAGTGTGGTCCCTGCTCCCTTTTATCAGCTTTTGAACCAGGATGTTATATGATGTTCACAAGGATGCTGTTGCCTGCTTAAACTCTATGCCAGTGGTTTTCAAATTCGGTCCTCAGAACCCCACACAGTTTACGTTTTCCAGGTCACCCAGCAGGTGCACCGGTGTGTTCATTATTGACTGACACATTTCAAAAGATCCACAGGTGGAACTAATTATTTCCCTTGTGATTCTGTAAGGAGATCTGGAAAACATGCACTGTTTGGGGTCCTGATGACCGAGTTTGAAAACCTGTGGTCTATGCTAACCTGCAGCTTGACTTCTTGCATGTGTACCTCCCTAATTTCTGCTGAAGCCTCCCAGCATGGCATCAGTGCTGTCTGTATGCAATGTGACCAACCTGTTCCATTTGCCTCTAGGGACCTCACTGAGATTGAGTCATGGTATGCCCAAATAGAAAAAGAGCTTTTGGCATTGGTCTTTGCATGTAAGAAGTTCCATGACTTCATCAGTGAAAACCTACCACAGGCGCC
This sequence comes from Taudactylus pleione, assembly GCA_031769625.1. Classification (NCBI taxonomy): domain Eukaryota; kingdom Metazoa; phylum Chordata; class Amphibia; order Anura; family Myobatrachidae; genus Taudactylus; species Taudactylus pleione. The sequence goes on along the minus strand of JAUIMM010000012.1, from coordinate 11,816,416 downwards.
TCATCAAAATACTGCAGAAACCTCTGCATACTACTTCAGACAGAATTCAGTGCTTTATATTGAAGCGTCAGTGTTATCACCTGGACGAGGCTTTAACCTCCATGTTGCTGATACCCTCTCTAATGACTTTATTGCTGATCCAGATGTGTCGGCTGCTGAGGATGACCTTAATGTGATGAAGATGGATGTACTCTCTTCCTGGCAGCTGGATGAACTCTGTGAAGCCGTCTTCAATCCTGACTTTTGCCATCATTTATCCAGAGTTGCGTTGGATGGATGACTTTCTTCCTCTAGGTAGCTGTCCCAGGACCTCTACTTCTTCTTTGCCATTTGTGATGAACTGACTGATCCTGATAGCGTGCTTCTCAGAGGCCAGCGTTATGTTATTCTTGACGCTCTTCCACCTGGTGTCAAAGCTACCAAACGCAAAGTGAAGAATGCTTTGTTCGGTCTTACTATGTCTGCTCAATAGTGTTGTGACTGCTTGTGCCCCATGCAATGCCCTGCATCCCCATCAGGCCAAAGATACTCTCACGCTACTTGAGGTCCCTGTTCTCCTGTGGTCTATTGTTGTGGAGTACATCTTGGATTTGGGGAAGAAACAACTTGTATTGGAGGACATACTCTGGTGGTTTGAACTGTAATATTTGCCTGATATTGCCAGCACAGCTGTCATCAACAAGGTAAAGAGACATTTTTTTGTACACTGAATACCAGAGCAGCTGTTCTTGGACAATGCCATGCAGTTTATGAGCACGGAATTTGTATCGCAATGGGATACCACACATGAAACCAACAGTTCCATACACCCATAGTCAATAGGCTAGCTGAAAGAGCAGTCTGACCAGCCAAACCTCTCCTTTTAAAGATGTTCCATAGATGGGTCAGACCTATTCCTGACACTTTTGAACTTGAGGAATAGTCTCAGGGATGAACTCCCTTCTTCTGCACCGAGTCTACTATCAAGAAATACCAGTAATGCAATATCCATGGCCAAAAGTAAGCTACAGCCACATCTGGAGCATGACACATCATAACACCATTTTAATTATCTACACCTTGGCTAGCCTGTGTGCCTGGAAACGCCAGTAGATTTTAACAAACTAGGCACAGTACAAGGACTAGCCAGTACGTTGAATATTTACATTGTGGAAGCAGATGGCATTCTATATGAGCTTAAACACACTCAGTCCACTGGTCAATTGTACCAGACATCCTGTTGCTCCACATTGAGGGGTAAATGTACTAAGGGCCTGATTCAGACCCGGACGCAAGGGGCCGTTCGTTCGGCGTACGAGCGAAAAAAATGTAAATTCAAGCACTCGCTCGTATGTTCGCTCGCAGCTAATCTTCCACCCCATAGTCTCCCAACCCCTCCTCTAGCTAGCAAACGTTCAAAATAGCGTCCGTCCGTCTCCTCTTTGGTTGCAGGGAACGCTCGCACAAGTCAAATCCGGAAGTGGGCCTGTCAGTTTTCGATTGCCTGCTATTTCATTCTGCAAACATACTTGAATCGATTAATAGCAATCAGTATATTCATTAGCTTAATTGGTATCCGTTTTTTTTTACAATGTCAATAAACTTTATTTTTGTTCGTGTGTCATTCCTTCCGCAGAATACGTACGTTTGTACCAAGGGGATGGTTTTTCAAATTTTACAGTTTGTTTGAATGCTACTATTGTTTTGCGTTAGTTTATATGCAGATTTTTCATCTTTATTAATAATATTTAAATTAGCTTACGCATGTCACTGCATCAAGCCTATCATAACTCACATTATATTTGTGAGGGTGTAGGTCACATGACTCATACAATAACCAATAGAATGCTTTCTGTTAATTTTCAAAGTACATTAGCCAATCAAATTTTTTCTGGGACCTTTATTAAAACTGTTTTGTGTTGAAAAAAATCATTGCCATCATGAGAGCCGCAGCATTTTGTCGTCGCAAACTCCTGGTCCTCACAGATGTGATGGACCGGAGAATAACAGAGCATCCGGCCCCCATCACTAACCGCCGCAAGCGGCAAGCCTATGCGGAGGTGCGTACTGGCTGCGTACGTTGGGCTACCACCGCAATATCGGCCAGCTCGAAAGGCAATGGTCAGATCTACGCTGCAGATCCCCACGCCTTTTGGCCAATTTGCGTCAGCAAATTCTGGAAAGTAAGTATTTTTTTACATTTTAAATGTAAGCATACCTGCGTGTGCATGTTTTCCGTCTAGCCCTGTTTCTTTATTTAGGACATACCTGCGTGTGGATGTTTTGCATATAGCCCTGTTTCTTTATTTTGGTCATACCTGCGTGTGCATGTTTTCCGTATCGCGCTTTTTTTTTATTTTATTTTTGGTGTGTAAATTTTGAGTTAAAAATATTAAATATGTAATAATATAAATTTTTCAACCTCATTTAGGGGCTGAGCGCAGACTTCGATGTCAACAAACTCGACGACGTCGGGCTCGTCCCCTATCCCCCACTCCCTCCCAAACATCCTCTCCCCAACCTTCCGCAAATTCCCCCTCCACCCCAGACCTGGCAGACAGTGATGCCCCTCCCTCTCATCACATTCCCATCCCTCCAAATTCAGACTCCCCTCCACCCCCCTATCTTTTCATCACCCTCCCCTCCACCCACCCCTCTCTTTTCCTCACCCTCAACCTCCTCCCAAATCACCCCTCCTCCATCCGACCAGCACTGGCCCACCTCTGATTTCAGGGCTCCTGGCCCAGTCAGCATAATGACCGGTATGTTTCCCTTTTAAACTATGGTTGCTTTTGTAATGTTTGGTTTTTTGTTGATGTTGTCCTTTTGCCTGTGCTGTTCAAAATTGTCAAGTTTTTCTAATGTTTTGGATATATATCTTTGTGAAACAATGTCTTGGATGTTTTCCCCTTACACATATGACACATGTCCAAACACTCACACTTGTGTCTTTCTTGTTTACGGTACCAACAAATGTAGTATTTTTGCGTAGTTGTCCCTATTTTTTTTTTCTTTTGTTTTTGTATGGTCTGATTTTTAAGTTGTTTGGTAACATATAAATTAAGGTGTTATTTTAGTAATCCACACATTTTTTTAACCCACAGAGGACCAGAGGCGGATGCAAGAAATGTTTGCTGGCTTGCAGAGGTTGAGGGGCCATGTAGTAGGCATGCTAGTGGTCCTGGATCATATGTTGGCGCTCCTGCGCCACTAATTTTTGTTTTTCTCCCAAAAAAATGTTTACAAAAATAAAATATATTTTGATTTATTAAAGTCTCATTCCTTGTCTGGAAATATTAGATTGTTGAACCTTACATAAGTCGACTATTGTAGCATGAGTTTTTAAGTAATGTAAATTAGATTGTAGAAAGCTCAAGTAAGTATGTAAGCTGGCACATTAAACACCTAACAATACCAATAGGTTTGTAGAATTAATTGCAAATGTTTTTTTATGTTTTTGTGGGTAATGTAAAAATTAAATAAAACCTGCTTAGGGCTAGATTAGAAAACATACTGATTCACCATAATACCTTTGGGGTTTGTTTTTAGCCTCAAAGCAGGCTAAAATACTTTACAATTTAACACATTACAGGATTAGCCATTAAGCAAGTTTGCCTTTTTTGGACTAGGTTACACTTGCTTGTAATTTAACAAGGAAATGTTTGTTTAATGTTAAAAGTAAATTTAATGCACACAAATAATAAACACAAAGTGAATTGGCACAATCATTTCACACAGTGAAAACACACACAAAAATCCAAACAACACCAAAAAGAACAAAATAACAACAACAATCAAGAACTGTTTGAAGAAGTAGCATGCCAACATGAATCCACAAATGAGGCGAAGAAATCATTGTTCCCGAAGTTATATCCAATATGTCCACATGAAGTCAATTTTTTGGATCAGGTAGTAGGCATCGTTTTTTAGGTTAATTTTATGGAATAAAAGACAAAAAAATATAAAACACAAATGAAATTTGGCCATTAAAATCTTACATGTCTACATTGAGTCAATTAACTTAATTTTTGAAAATAATTACCTAAAAAATCTGGCCACAATGTCATCGCGTATGGCCCCCCCACATACTGACCTCCGACCAACCTCGGGGGGGCCATCCTCAGGCAAGGCATCATCTGGCTGCATTGGGACACCACTCCTTATGGCGATGTTGTGAAATATCCCACACAGGACCACAATTTTAGAAACCATAGCCGGCAAATACATGAGCTCGCCACCAGAGCAGTGGAGGCATCTGAATCGACCTTTTAAAAGGCCAATACAGCGCTCCACCACCCGCCTGGTGACTGGAAGTGCGGAATTTTACTCACTTTGTGGCCCTGGTGTGGGAACCAAATAAGGAGTGAGCAGCCAGGGCGTGCAAGGGTAACCACTGTCTCCTGTGAAAAAATGAAAACAAACATCAGGACCATTGTGTAACAAGCTTTGCATTGGTTGCAACAGAAGGTGTCAACTTACCCAGAAGCCACGCATCACCAGCTTGTAGGTTTAATTTGTGCCAAATCCCTGATTGCCGGATGACGAAGGAATCATGTGCACTGCTGGGGAATTTGGCATTCAGGGACAGGATCTGGAGGGAGGCATCACATACCACCATTACATTCAGTGAATGAAAGTGCTTGCGGTTCCTAAAAATAGCCTCCAGCCTTGCTGGAGGCTGAAGTGGTATGTGAGTGCCATCCACAACCCCTATGATGTGTGGGAAGCCAGCTATTTGGTAAAAATTGGCCTTCGCCACATTAAGGGTACCCTTATCCAATGGCATTTGAATAAAATGATGGAGGTGTTTGAAAAGGGCCTCCATCACTGCCCTTAGGATCCTTGAAAAGGAAGATTGGGATATTCCCACAACTATTCCCACAGTGGTTTGAAAGGATCCTGAGGCACAAAAATGTAACACCGACATTAATTGAGTAAGTGGTGGAATTGCTGTAGGACTGTCAATTTGCCATTCAAGATCACTCTCTATTAATGAGAGAGTGTCTATGATGATTTGGGGCGGCAGACGGTATCGCCTTAATACCTCATCATCTGGCATTCCAAAAAGGGTGACACGTGTTCTATATATCTGGGGCCTTGCATGCCTACGAGGCCTACCCCTGGGACGAAGTTGAGGTTGGTCGGGTTCTGGAACCATGGCCAATATAATACGACCAACATCAACCTGAAATGGTAAGCCAGGTAGTTATTGTTTTAGACAAATGTGTTAAGAAAAATATACTTATCTTTTCTAAGAAATCCAAAGATGCTTACAGGCCTGGGCCGTGTCATGTGCAGAACAACCTACATTTCCAAAGTAGAAATTATATTTTAGATTAATTTTATAAAATAGGATTGTAAACAAATTATTTTTTCGAAAAAATAGAGAAGGGAGCACACATTAGTGAAGAAACTAGTCGCTACATTTAGTGGTAAGAGTTGATTTTACAAGGAAAAATTCAAAAATCATTCCTGCGCAAAATAGTACGCTACTTTTACAGTTAAATCAAGACACATTAGTTCGCAAAATAGTACGCTACTTTTACAGTTAAATCAAGACACATTCCTGCGCAAAATAGTATGCTACTTTTACAGTTAAATCAAGACACATTAGTTCGCAAAATAGTACGCTACTTTTACAGTTAAATCAAGACACATTCCTGCGCAAAATAGTACGCTACTTTTACAGTTAAATCAAGACACATTAGTTCGCAAAATAGTACGCTACTTTTACAGTTAAATCAAGACACATTCCTGCGCAAAATAGTATGCTACTTTTACAGTTAAATCAAGACACATTCCTGCGCAAAATAGTACGCTACTTTTACAGTTAAATCAAGACACATTAGTTCGCAAAATAGTACGCTACTTTTACAGTTAAATCAAGACACATTAGTTCGCAAAATAATATGCTACATTTACTGGTAAGACATGATTGTTCCCACAAAAACAACAACATTACTTTGCAAACATATGCTAAGAACAACACATCTAATTTGTAAAATCCTGAAAACCAAAACACTTACCAAAAACAGACAATTATCCCAAAGTTCAAAAACTTCACTGGGGCAATGTCAAAATAACTGTAAACCAAAAAAACAATTATTAAAAACATTTGTAAACTATTTACTATGATTTTTTACGGTGGTTTTTTAAAATACTTACTCAACAAAACACAAAAAAATAGCCAAACAATCCAAAAAATAACCAACGGAAAAGAAAGAAGCTAGAAAAAAACCAAAAAATTGCTCCGAAAATGTCCTCCATCTACTCACTAAACCGCAAAACCACTCCAACGCCAAACCTCCAACAAACAACATGCCATATCGACTCCAGTCACGCCAAGCCATAAATAGTCTTTATTTTCCCGCTCAAATTAAGGACGGACAATAGGAGCGCACAGTCAATGATGCGGACGAATAATGCTGATGCATGTATAAAAACGTCACTGAAAACCCAAATCGATCTGCTGTAGTGAGACCTGAAAGTCCAAAATGACTACAGAGCAGCAAAGCACTGGCCAAGAGGCCCCAGGTAAGTATTTCTCTTTTTTGGGCAAAAGGATTATGTTTAACAATAATTTTGGGAACATTTTACATTATAAATGTTAATCCCATTTTTAAAAAAGGTGTTGAGGATGCCATGGAAGAGGCTGCTGGGCCTAGTAGGCCAACTAAACCCCCCCCAAAAAAGGCAGCCACAATTCACAAGAAAGGAGATGGAGGTTTTGGTGCAAATGTGCAATGACAACCTGCCACAGACAGCAAGGAATATGGGTGCAAGCCAGAAATGGAAAATGTGGGATGACATAGCCAGTGGTGTCAATAGGGTGGGTGAGTTGGAACGTTCAACCAGGGAGGTCAAACGCCGGTAAGTAAAAACTACATTTTAGTAAAAAGTGTTTAAAGGTCCAAATACTGCAGGAATAATGCCAACTTTTTACCCCACAGATGGAGCGACTTCAAATATCGTCTTAAGCAAAAAATGGCTGATAGGGCTAGGCATGCAGGGGGGATAGGTGGGGGTCCCACCCCTGTGTCACTGGAGCTCACAGATTTGGAGGAGATGGCCCAGGGGTGTGTGCAGGATGAGGAGGTGTTTGGCGTGTCGAACATGGATACCGACATGCCTGACTTTGCGGCTCCTCATGTTGCCCCAGGTAAATGTTGTAATGTTAACAACTCAGAAATGTGTTTGGGACAATATCTAGATTATAATGTTACTCTTTTCTCTTTTTTCTCACAGAGACACAGGTGGATGAGTCTGCTCCAGAGGGGAGCTTTGGCCGCAGAATTTCTGCTGGCTCTGCAGGGGAGGAAGCAGTAGATCCGGCTGGGGACCCTGTGGCAGACAGTCCAGGGCATTCCCCCTCGCAGGCAGTGGGCCTCCTCAATGATCTCAATATTAAAATGGATCAGCAGACCGAGATTCTGCTGAGGATGGATGCCAATCTGCTACGAGTGGCGGACGCCCTGGAGCAAAGTGCTGCGGCCAATGTAACCATTGCTAAGGCCCTGGCGGAAAATACTGGGGCCAACGTGCGAATAGCAAATGCCCTGGAGCAGCTCGTTCGCCAGCACATGTTGGAGCCGGCCACCCTTCCAGCCGGAACATCAGGACCCTCCACCTCTGACACAACAGCCATCCCTCCAAATGTGCCTAGCCCTATGCCTAGTCCAGAGGCCACAACATCTGCCTCTGGCCATGCCAGCAGAAGGACAGCCCGAACCCGTTCAGGTTCCCTCCCTACCCCGGCCAAAAGTGCCAAAAGGCAATGACAGCACTGGCTAATTTTCCCACAATCCTTCTCTGTGTTTGCCCCATATTCCTTAATGCCCAAAACCTCCCTCTCCTTTCTTGTGAATTTTTTATTAATTGTGTTTGTTTGTGTATTTCAAATGCCACTTATTTTGTTTGTTTGTTTCTAAAATCATTTGTTATTTGTTTTTACGTTATCAAGTTTTTATTATTTTTTTTAAAAACACAAAATAAAATCATATACACAATACACAGTACGCTACTTTTACAGTTAAATCAAGACACATTAGTTCGCAAAATAGTACGCTACTTTTACAGTTAAATCAAGACACATACACAATTCTATTGTTAATTTATTCCCGCAAAATAGTACGCTACTTTTACAGTTAAATCAAGACACATACACAATTCAATTGTGAATTTATTCCAAAACTGGTTAAAAGGTAATCCCGCAAACAAAATTACAAACAATACAACGGAAATGTAAACATTATTTTTGCCAAAAAAAACAAGGGTTAAAAATAATTTATGAGTTTTAATTAACACTTAGCAAAAAACCAAAGGATGATTGTTTTCTTTGCCTCTAGAAAATGAAGAAAAACAACAAACATGCGTACAATATTGTTGCCCTAAAAAAAGAAGAAAACAAATTTGGCAAAAACACGCAAATTGAAAAGAAATCTGTAAACTAATTGATTGTCTAACCCAGAAGTAAGCAGCTGAGTAGTTCACCTGCGTACTGTGTTTTGATACTAAAAAAAGCCTATTTGCTAAACACCTTATAAGCATTTTTGCAATTCAAAACTGATTGTTTTTGAGGCCTCAATTGATAAATCGGAAACCATCGATGAGCCACGGGAAGAACGAAGAGACCATCGTCATTGCGGTAGAGAATACCAGACCACAAGCTGAGCGAGCACTTTTAATGGAAAGTGGATCAGACAGTGACGTAACACTTTTTCCGTTCACATTGGACGTTCGCATCAGATAATTTATGTACGCCCAAAAAATGCCTCGACACGCCTGCGTTTTCCCATCTCCACCCCCGTCACCGCCCCAAAATGGTCAGTTCTGTCAATCACATTTGACATGTCACTTCCTGTTCGCTATTCGACGAACGACTGAAAAAATTATCGCAATCAGCCGTACGCTCATGCGCACTGTTACACCGACGCATGCGTGGTTTAACAACATCGGATGACTACGAGCGTACGGCCGCTTACAAGCGGCTCTGAATGAGGGCCTAAGCTCCGTGTTGCTCCGAGATTGCATTCACAGGAGTATTTTGCCATTTTTTCAAACACAGAAATTTACTATGGCAAAAACTGCTATTTTTCTGTATTTTGTAAACACAGCCAAATCCGAAGTTAAAATGCACCCGAAGATACAAATAGAAAATAATACACCATTGTCTAAACACGGCATACTTTCCATAGACAACAATACAACACGGAAATTTAATAAAAATTGTGATTATAATCATGGGTGTAACCTAAATAAACTCGATTAAAAAATAGAAGCTTGAAATAGACCCCTCCTGAGCAGCATGTCAGCATGATCAGTGTGATCCATGTATGTTTCTGCCTCTAATGACTTGAATAAGGGTCCCCCCAAAAGCATAACCAGCCCCGGGCTCCAGGAGCCAGTCCTGGTTCTAAAAATACAGGGGACAAGTGTGTAGGGGTCCCTCGTATTTTATGAACCAGCACTTGGTTCTGTGAGCCAGTCTTTTTTTTTTAAATAAGGGGAAAAATGGAGTGGGGTTCCCCATATTTTTAAAACTAGCACAGCACTCAAACTAGCCGGAGTGTAATGCCACAGCTAGGGGACCCTTCACCGGGTCCCCTGGCCAAAGCATTAACACCCCAAACTAGTCAGCCCAGGCCGGGGATCCAAGGGGAGATGGGCCCCCTCCAATAAAAGGGTCTCATCCTCCTGAACACGCCAGGCCTGGGCTGAAGACAGGGCTCTTTCCTGCACCCCTGGCCGGTGTTAATAATAGGTGTATACTTTTGGTTTTTACACAGGGATTACAGGTGTTAGCATGCCCGCCCTTTGCACTTGTGAAACTACAAGTGCCAGCTCGCCAGAACCGGTACCCCCACTGTAAAAAAAATAGTAAAAAAATGACAATACAAACACACCAGAGTTTATTACACACTAAACACACACATACATACTCACCTTTTACCCGGTGATTGGTCCCCTTCTCCAGTAGAAATCCATGGTTATCCCTAAAAAAAATACTCACTTACCTCCGGCCGCAGGTCGGTCCTCTTCTCCAAAGGAGTCCCGTCCCAACAAAACAAAACAATGAGTAACGCAACCCACGATCATTGAAGAGATGTATGTTTTTCCACTTAAATCTCTTCCCCGGCAAATGATGGGCACCTCGTGGGTTACATCAGTTGCTGGACCACCAGCCAATCAGAGAGTCTGATTCATTACAGATTGCAGCTTCGATTACACTGGTATGCTGCAAAAATATGTTAATGACTGCAATCACAAAGCCAGTACAGAAACGCCCAAAGCGAGCAGAGAGACACACCCACTTTTGCACATCCATAATACCTTGCAATCCTGCGACCACTCCCCTGTCACCACCCCTAAACGCTTACGTCCTATCCCTCCATCTGCGATGACTGTCAATTCTGTCAAACACGGGACCTTAGTAAATTTTTTCATTTATTTTATAAAAAAACCCTGTGTATGACCGTTCCTACCTGTTTTTAATCTCAGACACGGTTCCTAGTAAATTTACCCCTGAGACTTTCTTTACAACACTCCTGCTGTAGTCTTGGATTACCCCATGCCTGCACCCAGAGCAGACAGCTCTCATGCACAGTCCTTTCAGTTGGCTCCATTCTTCATCACCAGATCCAACAGGGTTTCAAGGCCCCAATCCCAAATTCCCGGATTTTGTTCATTAATTACCATTTTTCCCACATGTTATAATGGGATGTAGTCAGTTTACCCACGATCGGGATGCCGGTAAGCGAAATCTCGCTGGAATCCCGACATCAGGTGAGATGCTGATGCCGGAATATTGACAGATGTCATTCTGATCGTAAGTATAGTGGCCCGGGTTAGCTGTTAGCCGTGGGGGGGTTAGGTTTAGGCACCACGGGGGGTTAGGGTGCAGGGTGGGGAGGATTAGGGTTAGGATGCAGGAAGGGAGGGTTAGGATACTTACCTAGCCCCTGTCGGGATTCTGAGCATCGAGATGCCCCTGTTGGTCTTTTGACAGCCGGCATCCCGACTGCCAGTCTCCCATACCCAACCCGTTATAACTTATACTGTACAGTACATATGAATTTCCATTTGCACCCAACATTGTTACACTGTCTTGCACACATGTAAATTGTTGTTTTCTCATCTTCAAAGGAAACCTATAGCTTTCCACGTGGCTGGCAGAAGTTTAACCTTGTCAACCAGCCCTTTGCCCCAGAAGTTACCAGGCAGCCATTGCCAACTGTTCAGTTCATGTTAGTGGTTGCTTAGTAAAGAGGCAAGCTGCAGAGCTCGTGTCCTGTCTTCATTTGGTAATTAGCTGCAATCTACAGGGAGTGGAACCTGATCACCAGAAAGAGCGGAACAGCCCAAAAATTAACCAAAAGTACTTAGAAGCAATTGGGATAAATCAACTGTTTTTTGAGACTGTCAGAAAACACAACTATCTAGTGCGAGTGTGTGTGGTGATAGGCCAACTGCATTAGTAGGCTATGGGGGAGATTCCATTTTTGGCCATGACAGTGAAGTGCTTCCCAAAATGGTCAGGCACAGTGCTTGCGATGTACGCTGCCGAACATCATAATGGCACATAGCCGGGAATTTGAATCTTCCCCTACTATATGTATGAAATCCAAATATTGATGGACAAAGGCTTGTGGCTTCTAGTTTCAGTTATGTCCCTAGTGAATTGCTAGGCTGCATTCTCATGAACATTGGTTATCCCAAAAAATTACTGCCTGCACTGCATTAATGATGTTACTGGTACAGCCCCGCAGGGAGAAGTTGCAAGGCACACTCATAGGGCCTGATCCAGCAAGGATAGCAACTGCGATTACGCACCCAATCGGCCGATTGTTGCTTTCTGCACATGCGTATGCATCGCAGTGCCCATGCGCAAACCAGTCACTGGGATCGGGACTGCGATCACGATCACAGTGACTACACAGACCCATCGCAGAGTGATTGACAGGAAGTGCCTTTTGTGGGAGGTGACGGGGGGGGATTGGCAAAACGCAGCATGCCAGTGCGTTTGAACACCGTTGCTGCGGTGTGCATAAATTATCTACTGCGATGCCATACGCAGCTTGGCCTTTCACTGCGTGCAATGAGGGTAGCAATTTCTGAGTAAGGTCTGACGCAAGTGTGTGTGTGGCTCCAATTTTACTCGATGTTACCATTGGTTTCGCAGTCTTGCTAAACATTACGCATGTGTGTAAGGTAAGGTGGGCGTCCTTATGTAGTGCTGCGACGGCATAGCAAACGCAATGTATTAGCATATAATCACAGAGACTGCGTGCGTAATCGCAGTTGCGATCCTTGCTGAAGCAGGCCCATAGTCAGCTGAGTTTTGTTTTGAGACAATAAGGGGGTGAGACGGTGGAATAATGGCGCACTTACATCAGGATTGTTACACCTCCATGAGAGGACACGTGACCACCGCAATCACAGCTGCTGTCATTTCCACTACCTGGAGGAAGTTCTCTTTCCTCCAGACCTCAGCACACACAGGGACAGGAGATTCTGCAAGACTTGCGGGGATTCTGGCCAACCACTAGAGAACCACCACATAGTGCAGAGCAAGGATACTCCAGCATAGGGGTGGAGCCAACTGGATTGAAGATCCAGAGTGCACACACCAAGACAGATGCTAAAGCCTACTGGTTAGTGCATAGTGTGGGACATCGCCACAACACACACACGTATACAAAACCCTGACAACCAAAATACCTGAAAGCCTAAGGGCCTGGCCATGGGTTAATATGGCCCTGCTGCAGATGCATTCCCTCAAACGAACATTATATCATTCCTGTATGTTCCCAGCATTACTGTTGCACCTAGGGTACTGTTGAATACATCAGGACTCCACAATGGAGGACCTGATGTGCTGATGTAACGATATTTGAAGGTCTCTATATGCTACTTGGCTGTTCATGTGTTTTCAACAGATTCAGAGGTGAATTTGGATTAAGATTCAGCAAATGGTCACACAGCCACATATGTAAATGTTTTAAAGATTTAACTATCTATCTATCTATCTATCTATCTATCTATCTATCTATCTATCTAGTTTCCTTTTTTTTCCAAGTTATGTAACAGCTAGATTATGGGTGGTAATGTGGTAGGAGCAGAAAGTAAAAAAAAAAAAGAAAAATGCAAAGGTCACAGAAAGAACCTGCTTAGATGGCTGATAAGACTTCTTTTTAACATGTTAACCCACTAATGTGAGCTGTTTTATCATAGGCATGGCTGTACATTAAAAATATGCTGCAGTGTACTATTTTCCATCAGGTTCATGCAATTCAACCCGCATCCTTAGGAACAGATCTCCTGTAATGCAACACACATCCCCTGTAATGCAACACGCAAGCCCTGTAATGCAACACGCAAGCCCTTAATGGAGTACACATCTCCAGTAAAGCAGCACCATTCCTTGGGCACAGATCACATGCCCTAGGGCAGGGATGGGGAACCTCAGGCCTGGGGTTAGCTACTAGCTAAAACCGGAGTACAGCATTTAGCTGTCTCCGCTGCTGTCAGCTGTCCTGCTTGGCAGTCAGCTATTCCCTTACAGCTGCCGCCGAGGAGCTTCTCTTCAGTAACCGTGTCACAGACTCGTGAGACTATGACATCAGATCTCACGAGACTGTGACTGGTCAAACCGCAGCCAAGACTGCCTGCAGTGTGTGCCACTGATCTGCAAGGAAGCAGGGCCGTTTCTAGGGGCAGGCGACCCGTGCAATCGCACGGGGCGCTGCCTCCTACCCCTGCTGTAGAAACAGCATGTTAACTGCCGGGCGCCCGCTGAGATTCAGTTACCAGCGGGCGCCCGGCAGAGCAGAGCAGCCGGAGACGGAGGCTCCTGCTTCCGGCTTCCGGCTCCCACAATGTGCACTATGGGAGGACGTCATGACGTCTTTCCCATAGTGCAGAGAGAGGAGCAGCCGAGCGGAGCGGACGCCAGAGCTGGGGCCAGAGCGGGGCTGAAGGTAAGTGTTACTGTTTTTTTTTTTTTTTGTGTGTGTGCAGGCAGCCTGGACAATACTTGGGGGGAGGCACTACTACTGGGGGCACTTCTGCTGGGGGAGCCACCACTACTGGGGGTACCTGGGCACAGCTACTAGGGACATTACTCTGGGGGCACTTCTACTGGGGGAGACACCACTACTGGGGGCACCCGGGCACTACTACTGGGGACATTACTCGGGGGGCACTTCTACTGGGGTTATTGCTTAGGAGGCACCACTACTGGGTGCATTACTCAGGGGCCAGGGGCACTTCTACTGGGGGCACTACTACTTGGGGCTTTTCTACTTGAGGCACTACTACAAAGGGAGCATTACTATTGGGGGCACTAATACAGGGGCATTAATACTGGGGAATTTATAAAGGGGACACTACTACAGGGGGCATTACTATTGGGGGCAATACAACTGGGGACACTACTACTGGGGCACTACAACAGGAACCATGACTATTGGGGGCATTACTGATGGGGGCATGACTACAGGGGACATGACTACAGGGGGCACTACTAATGGGGGCTCTGCATAAGTTACACTACCACTGTGGGCACTGCATAAGGGGCATAAATACAGGGGACACTGCATATGGGGACAACTACAGGGGGCACTGCATAATGGGCACTTTTGCCTGAGAGCCAGTGGGGGGGAAGCCTAAGACCTGTCGGGATGGAATGGCAAGGGAGGGGGCTGGAATGAAGTGTATATTATGTGAATCATGTTTTTTCAATGTGTTTTATGTGGTTCTGGATTTAATAATGTATTTGAGGTGGATGTGGTTTTAAAACGTAGTTTATGTGCCTCTGGCTTTTCCAATATATTTTATGTGGAAGTGGTTTGTTGCAGTGTATTTTATGTGGATCTGGCTGGGCTCGCTCCCAACGCGACTAAAACCGGGTGTGATGCAAATGTCACACCACAGGCATGCACACAGAAATGCGGCGTGGGCTTGTGACAGCTAGGCCACACCCCATTTTTTGAGCGCGCGCCTCCGGCGCGCGCATGCTGTCTGTCTTTTGTTTAACTACATATATTTTTCAGCGCTTTGCCTCTGACAGGTTAGACACCCCTGTACTCAGTAGTCACGGTGGCTGTCATTCTGTGGTCTTTCTAGATCACGCTCCCTTACTGTGATACCACACCCCCTCACGATGACGCCACGCCCACTCCACAATATTACTGCTTCGAGGGGGGGGGCGCATTTTGACTGCTCGCACTGGGAGCCTCAGACCCTAGAAACTGCCCTGCAAGGAAGGGCTGCGTTTCCCCGGGCCATTGAGATGCAGTAACGCAGGTAGCCCAATGTCAGTACATATTTTATAACTATATATATATATATATAATGCAAAGGTTCTATTATAGCGCTACACCAAAATGATCTGTGTTAGTGTCCTTTCGAGCAAATTTTCTAGAATCTTCAAATACACTCCCCATATCACAGGTGGCTGCCAATATTCTCCTGAAAGACTGTTGTTGTATCGTCTCGGGTGATAATGGATTTCTAAAAAAAGAGGGTGAGAAATAGGCGCTTTCTGGTGTAGTATTTAAAAATATAGGAATTCCAAAGGTAAGTAATATGTGTACCTCAGATACTTCAATAGCACATCAGGGGGTCTTTCTATGGAGCCAATGTGGTGTTCCCTCACTGTTTTAATTCTGGTTCTGACGGGCAACTTTATTAGGGTGCACCTGGAGTTTTACAATGATACACTTGGTCCCCAGTACTCCTCCCCGTATAATCTGTTGGAAACTCGATTAATAGCACATGTGGATATATGAAAGAAATTACGCTCTCATAGTGCAGTAATTTACTATATTGTGCCTTGTACCAGTATATATATATATATATATATATATATATATATATATAAAAACAAGCAGAGTAAACGCGGCACTCAGGGATTTCGATAAGACTCGTAACACCAAATTTCCTGGGGTCAACGTTTCAATGTCTGCATTTTCGTCAGGACCTGATGAAAATGCACAGACATTGAAATGTTGACCCCAGGAAATTTGGTGCTATGAGTCTTATTGAAACCCCTGAGTGCCGCGTTTACTCTGCTTGTTTGTTATAGAGTTTTGTTAATGATATGCTCACGCTGGCAACGGGGTAAAGTTTTTCTGATTAACAGGGAGTGCCGGATCTGTGGACTGTATATATAATATATACCAGTGGTCGAAGTGGGGCGGTATACGGCGGTATGACATACCGCCACTTCCCGGCCCCACTTCATTTTAGATGTAGAAAAGATTGCACCAGCGCTGGGATCCAGTATGGGATCCCAGCGCTGGAACAGCGGCGGCAACGTGTTAAGATGTGTCCCGCAGGGGACACATCTCAATCGGGGCAGTGGAGGCGCTGACATGTAGCCAGGACAAAGTACCTAGTCCCGGCTGCACTGTAAGCACCACGTACTGGGCGGCTGCCAGCCAATCACGAGGCTCGCAGCCGCCAGCCAATCGCGGGACTCACGGCCGCCAGCCAATCGCAGGGCTCGCAGCCGCTAGCCAATGAGAAGCTGCCAAATGGCAGCTTCTCATTGGCTCGCAGCCGCGCCAATGAGAAGCTGCCAAATGGCAGCTTCTCATTGGCTCGCAGCGGAGCCAGAAAAACTGGAGAGAAGACCCGAGGATCCCGGTGGCTCCACTCCAGCAGCGCAGGTAAGAGAGAATTAGAGAGAGGGGAGGGTGTGAGAGAGGGAATAGAGAGAGGGGCAGACAGAGGCAGGCTAGCTATTGTAGGGGATGAAAGAGAGAGGGAATCAGTAAGGGCAGGGTGTGAGAGAGGGGAGCAGGCAGGGAGAAGTGTGTGTGTGTGTGTGTGTGTGTGTGTGTGTGTGTGTGTGTGTGTGTGTGTGGGGGGGTTAGAAGTACAATGGGGTGATATGGAAGCAGGGGCCCATAGGGGGGGGGGAGATTCAATCTCCATACCCCCACCTCTAAATTACCACTTCGAGTACTGATATATACTGTATATATATATTATACACACACACAGATAGATAGATAGATAGATAGATAGATAGATAGATAGATAGATAGATAGGGTGGTAAGGTGCGGCACTCCTAACATAAAAGAAACTGCTCCAAACGGCAGGTATAGTCAACGTTTCAATGCCTTTTTAATATAACGACATTTTCATCACATATGTATATACAGTCAGGTGCATAAATATTGGGACATTGACAGAATTTTCATACTTTGGCCTCTATTCACCACCACAATGGCTTTGAAATGAAACAAACAAGATGTGCTTTAACTGCAGAGTTTCAGATTTAATTTGAGGGTAATTACATCCAAATCAGGTGAACGTCGATAGCAACTGATTCCAAATGCAAATGTCACACCTAGAATCAACTCCGGACCTTTTACCTGCTTAATTGATAATGAAATAACGAGGGAATAGCCCACACCTGTCCATGAAATAGCTTTTGAGTTGATAGTCCCATTACTTTTGGCCCCTTAAAAAGTGGGAGGCACATATAGAAACCGTTGTAATTCCTACACCGTTCACCTGATTTGGATGTAATTACCCTAAAATTAAATCTGAAAGTCTGCAGTTAAAGCACATCTTGTTTGTTTCATTTCAAAGCCATTGTGGTGGTGAATAGAGGCCAAAATATGAAAATTCTGTCAATGTCCCAATATTTATGCACCTGACTGTATATATATATATATATATATATATATATATATACGTGTGTGTGTGTATATATATATATATATATATATATATACGTGTGTGTGTGTATATATATATATATATAACAATAATGGTACTAGTGATGGCGCTAAACACAGTCCGAATATTACCTAGAATAGTCCTCCAGTTAGAAAAAAATCCACTATATTCCCAATCTTGAAGGGGGCCGCTCGTGATCTCCCAAGAAAGGACTTTTGTTGTCAGGTCCTCAGGGTTTTTATGAAATACAAAAGGTGGAGAAAAGCGCCTTATCGTGTAGTATTCCTCTGCTTTCCTAAATGGTTAAGCATCCAGACAAGCCTTTTGAACTTTGGGCCTGATTCAGACTTGCGAGTGAGCGCACAGTGCTCGCAAGCGGATCGATGGTCCCTCATTGTGCATACGCATGCCGGAGCCGGCTCCGGCGTGCGCATGCGCGAGACCCGGCCAGCGACGGGCACTCCGTCGCTACGGGTCTCGCACCAAAGCGGGGCAGCTGTCGATGGTGATTGACAGCTTGCCCCGTTTTGGAGGCGGGCAAACGGAGGCGTTCCTGCAGGAACGCCTGCCGTTTGTGGGCGGCCCTACTGACATCACTCGTGATGGCAGTAGGTGGACTTCCTGCTCTATTAGAGCAGGAAGTCCACTGGGGCTTGTGGCCACGAGATCCTACCACAAGGGTCTCGTCACAAGCCCGATGGTCGCGATGGTCTTGACCATCGCGACCATCACCTGGCCGCTCGCATAAGCTGTGGGTGGTCACCCACAGCTATGCGAGCGGCCAGGAGGCCGTCTTTAAAAAAAAAACAGGGATGCCCTGATTCAGAGCGAGCGCTCTCAAAGAGCGTCCGGCTCTGAATCAGGTCCTTTGTTTTAAAGTAATTATAACTTTGTTTCGTGTATGTAGAATAAAATTTTGTTTAACTACTACACTATGGAAGCACTATCTATCTCTTCTATGTACGCCTGAGTCCTCTGTTTAGCTCATTCCTGAATAGGGAGAACGATCAGAGGGGACTCATTGAAAGATCTACTTCTACATGCTCATTTATTGGAGCTATATGGTACGCATATTCACACGTGTGTGGTAATATAAAGTATATTAGAATACTACACTATAAGGCGCTTTTCTCCACCTTTTGTATTATATATATATATATATATATATATATATATATATACTGACATACCAATTTATTATATTAGCTTTGAAATATAAAATACTGGAATATCAAGTATATACAGTATCATACCCTCCAACTATACCGATTTAGCTGGTACAGTACTGTTTTTAATAGGTCTGTACCGGCAACAGGGGCTGTACCGTTTTGTACTGGTGGGGTACAATCTCCTGAATTCTTTAGCAGCGCTGCTGGGACACAGGACTCCCGCAGTCATGCTGAGTGACAGGTGGCGCCACTCCGTCCTCCCTGGTGGTCTGTAGTGCAGTCAGCACTGACACTGACGTAATCACGCCAGCGCCGGTGATCAGAAGTCAGAGCCCAGCCAGTGCCAGCTGCCTCCAGCCCCGTGGACACGCCCCTTTAAATGTAACCACGCCCCCTTTTGAACGTGGCCACACCCCTGTACCGGGTTTTCTCTATGAAATGTTGGAGGGTTTGCAGTATATGTATATGTTCATATGTTTATATATATATAATGTGTGTGTACTTTTTTTTACTTATAGGGGCCCCCACAAGTATGTTGCCCCGGGGCCCCCACAGACCTTAATCCGGCCCTACTTAGCATCAAGCACACTAATTAGAAGGATATTCCTATCAGGTACTTAATGCAGTCCTCTTTGTATGTGCACCAAATCACAGCTCTGTTATCTGCCAAATGTCACTAGCGTGAATAGCACATTTTAGGACAAAAACATGTCTTTTAAATGGTCATTTATGCTGAAATCATGTTGCACAGCCCAAGTCATCTGCAGCAGAAAATGTATTTCTAGGTGAATAGGTTTTGATGGAATCTATGCTCAAACTCACTCAACTAATTCAAATTGTGGCGATTACAATGGGTTATTCAAAGGTCAGTGTTACAGATAAATGTCTGAAGGATGAGCTCCCTCTTGTGGGTAGTTGGAGAATGTTTTATGTTTCTATGAGGACACTGGATCACTTCAATACCAATCAAGTTTACTGAATTTGATTATAGCGTAGAACTGATGGGAAAAAGGTACATGAGGACAGCAGGAGACTGTCAGCAGTAAGAAGGAGACTAGAAGACTAAGAGATTAAATCAATGTGCTTTTAAACAAAAGTTGAGGAAAGTATATTTGTACTTGTGCGGTTATCTATTATTATTTTTTATCATTATCTTTTATTTATATGGCACCACCAAGTGTCTGTAGTGCCATGATGGAGTTTTATAGACCCCTTGCAGAAAATATGCTGAAACCCAAGTGAGTTACCATCTCAAACTGAAACATTTTATTTAAAATACGTTTTTCTTTAGATGGTGCACTCATATTTTCTCTTCTACAAAGATGGAATGGTTGGTACCACTTGGGGTCTTTCCTTACTTTCTAGCCATCAACCCACTAATCTTTTCAGTGCTGGTTGTGATTAGTAGAGGGTGAAGTACACTGTTTGTTTAGTCCCCATCAACCAAAAGCTACCTGCAGACAGGGTTGGACTGGTCCACAGGGGAAATTCCCGGTGGGCCCCACTGCCGGGCTCCACCACTTGTTCTAATGTCAGGTTTGAGACTGTGCACTTGAATTATATATTTTTACTCTATTAGAGGGTCAGCTAATCTCCATTGAAGTCTATGGAGGGAACCCCTACATTGTAGCCAATGATGTAACCGACTCCCTGCAGTGGCAGCTAGCTCCAGCATCCTGCTCCATCCACGGGCACTATGGGAGAGACGTCATGACGTCTCTCCCATAGTTACGAGGAGCGGTTGATGGCAGCAGACGCAGGATCGGGGCTTAAGGTAAGTTCTGGTTTTTTGGGGTTTTTTTGTGTGTTTGCGCAGCACTATTACAGGTGGCTTACTACTGGGGGCACTTTTACAAGGGGCAAGTTTACAGGGGGCTTATTACTGGGGGCACTTTTACAGGGGGCTTACTACTGGGGGCACTTTTACAAGGGGCAAGTTTACAGGGGGCTTACTACTGGGGGCACTTTTACAAGAGGCTTTCTACTGGGGGCACTTTTACAGGGGGCTTACTACTGGGGGCACTTTTACAGGGGGCTTACTACTGGGAGCACATTTACAAGGGGCTTACTACTGGGGGCACTCTTACAAGGGGTAATTTTACAGCGAGCTTACTACTGGGGGCACTTTTACAGGGGACTTACTACTGGGGGCACTTTTACAAGGGGCAATTTTACAGGGGCTCTACTACAGGGGCCTTACTACTGGGGGCACTTTTACAGGGAGCATTACTACTGAGGGAAATTTTACAGGGACATTACTATTGGGGGCACTACTACTGGAAGCATTACTTTTGGGGCACTATTACAGTTGCTGGTATGGGCATGTTGCAGAATCTGATGACCATTAAAGAGGCATGTGTGGTCATTTGATGGCATGTGGGGAGGTTGAGGGGCACTGAAAGGGCATGTGTGGTGGTCTCTACAAGCTTTCATATATTTTGGTAATGGACAATGGTCTGGCTACTAAACTTTTAAGATGGCTCCCAGATTTTACAAAAATTTGGCGAGCCTTGGGTTAATATGTATCAAACTTTTGAGAGAGAGCAAGAGTATATGGAGAAGTTGTCAATAGCAACCAATCAGCCTCTAACTGTGCTATATAAATGACAGAAGCTGATTGGATGCTATGAGCAACTTCTCCATTTTATCTCTCTTGAAGGTTTGATTCATCCCCCTATAAGGGAGTGTCTTGTATCTGTCACAGCTACAGACACTTGAGACTCCTGGGAAGAATCAGGCTTACTAGGTAGTATGAACTGAGGTGGTTTTAGGAATGACCTTTTCAAGAAATATCACTAGCACAAGATGAAAGTAAATAGAATTTATTCAAGAACAAAAAGGTATGGCAAAGTTACACATTAAATCTCAATAACACAAAGTTCATGACATGCACTAACAGGTGAGAAACAAAGTTTGAAGTACACACTGAACTGGTGTGGGGTGAAACCCCGAGACCAACATGAGGCTAGGGCCTCAGGATAGAATAGAGGTCAATAACAGGGTTGAGCCCTGTATCGTGACGGAGGTCCGGAACATGGTTGACCCCTGAGATGTAACAAGATCCGGAACGAGGTTAAGCCCTGAGACGTAATGAAGATCCAGAACAGGGTTGAGCCCTGAGACATGATGAGGGTCCGGAACAGGGTTGAGCCCTGAGACATGATCAGGGTCCGGAGTGGGTTTGAGCTCTGCGGCGTAATGAAGGTCCGGAGCGCGGTTGAGTCCTGCGGCGTAATGAAGGTCCGGAGCAGGGTTGAGTCCTGCAATGTGATGGGGTTCCGAAGAGGATAGACTGTAACGGTGCAGTTGACAACTGTAGAAGAAGTAACCCCAGTGTCCATATGAGTCAATTATAACAAGTAAACCAAACAGTGTAGCGTAGAATGGAAAAGCAATAATATAGCAGGATAACAACGGAAAGACAATGGTAATGCTGAGCTCCATAGTGCAGCTGATTGTCAGGGCTCAGCCGGGGATCGGCGCCCGCTTACCGCACCGCCGGCTTCCCCTCTCATCCTGGGTGGTCGGTCGGCCTGCGCGACGGCGGGGGAGAAGCTGAGTATTCTCCCCGCATGCTGTGGCTTCCTGGAGGGCTGGTGTCCGGCATCGCAAATCCGGACATGGGCGCCGCCATGACAGTCGGCCCATGTGACTGGATCCTTCTCCCTGATAGGCCCATTTTCAGCTGATGCTGTGCACCTGTCTAAGGGTTCCGCTGGGTATAAAACTGTTCCACAGGTTATGGGAAATTGCCTGAACAACGGTTGTCTCCTAGCGTGCTTTAGTGAGTTCTCGGTCCAGGTTCCTATTCACCCGTACAGCAGCAGTGTTACCACCTTTACCTGTGTGCCTATACGTCTCTGGTGAATACCCGTGCAGCAGTGTTACCACCTTTACCTGTGTGCCTATACGTCTCTGGTGAATACCCGTGCAGCAGTGTTACCACCTTTACCTGTGTGCCTATACGTCTCTGGTGAATACCCGTGCAGCAGTGTTACCATCCCCACCTGTGTGCCTTTCGTCTCCAGTGAACATCCGTGCTACAACGTATACCACCTCTACCCGTGTGCCTTCTATCTCTGGTGACGTCTCAAGTAACCGTGAGTTGCTTCCCACTTGAAATCCTTATTGACATTTGATCCTCGTGTCAAGGTGTTTTCTATACAGTGTTTTAAGGGACTGTTTGGTGCCTAAGCAGGCATATCCTCGCTGGGCCACGGGTGTAGTGTCTCTATCCCTGCAGGGCTTGGGTACCTGGTCAAAGGACCGCGACCTGCTCACGGGTTGCAGCTAAGCCCATATCCCAATTGGGGGGTCACTGGCGAACACCATCCTGTGGGTTAGACTCCGCACCTTTGCCCAGGTCTCGCCAACACTCAAGACCTGTGGATGAGGAGAACGTACATCCAGGCCCCTCGTCCCCGCTTCTTTCCCCAACTTAGGCCCACCACGTCCTCTTCTCCAGTCTCAGACGTGACAGTTTGTTCAGGCCCAATGGAGGCTGCAGGATCCCAAGGTACTGGGTCACTGCAAGAGTTGACCTCTCGGATGGACAACCAGGAGGCGCAACAACAACAAGTGGCTCAGTATTTACAGGAGCTCTCGAGGCAACTGGTTTCGATTCAAACCACGTTGGCTTCTATTCTCCCGGTTCCCCCGCCTGCGGTCCCTGTACCTTCTCCATCAGTCCCTCCACCAGTGGTTCCTACTCCCAAACCCCGACTACAGCTTGCCACTCCAGAAAGGTTTGATGGCGATCCCAGGCGGTGCCGCGGGTTCATCAACCAATGTGAAATCCAATTCGAATGTCTTCCCCAGAACTTTCCCACGTCTCGGGCAAAAGTAGCATATGTGATTTCATTATTAACAGGAGCAGCGTTAGACTGGGTCTCCCCTTTATGGGAACGGGCTGACCCCATCGTATCTACCTACGAGGAATTCGTTTCCGCATTTAAGAGAATTTTTGACGAGCCAGGCCGTTCTGCATCTGCATCTTCTGACCTTCTCCGAGTGCGTCAGGGCACACGGTCCGTGGGGCAGTATGTAGTCCAATTTCAGACCCTGGCATCAGAATTAAAATGGAACGAGGAAGCTCTTAAAGCGTCCTTCCTTCATGGACTCTCTGAGAGGATGAAGGATGAGCTTGCCTCCAGAGATTTGCCAGAACCTTTCGCTGACGTTATCTCTCTCTGTATCAAAATTGACCTTCGCCACCGGGAAAGATGGGCTAGTAGGGGAAGAGGTGAACGTCTACCAGTCCGTTCTTCTGCTGTTAGTCCGCCTATACCCACCCTAGCTAGTGAAGAGGAACCGATGCAGGTCAACAGAACCAAACTCACCGCGGCAGAGCGCAATAGACGCTTCCAAAATAAATTGTGTATCTATTGCGCTGCACCTAACCACATTCTGAAAAATTGTCCTTTACTTGCGGGAAATGCGAAACCCTGACTGAAGTAGGGAGCATTCAGTTGGGGGTTATTCTCAAGCCATCCCAATTATCTCAGAGTCTTTTAGTAGTACCGCTTTCCCATAAGTCCAGGACAAGAAAGGTTCACGCTTTAATTGATTCTGGAGCCACTGGTAATTTTATTGCAGAGAAATTGATTCACACCTTGGGTGTTCCAGTCGTTTCCCTACCTAACAAATTGTTACTGTCTGGTCTAGATGGTAAAACTCTGGTGGGGCTACCCATTTCTTTGCTCTCTCATCCTGTGTCTGTTCAAATTGGGTGCCTACATCATGAAATGCTGGAATTTTTTGTGTTACCCGACTCCTCCTATGAGCTGGTATTGGGGCTGCCCTGGTTGAGAAAACATAATCCTGTCTTCGACTGGGATGCTATGCAAATCCTATCCTGGGGTTCACAGTGTTTCCAAAATTGTTTGACCAAGGTCGTTCCAGTATGTAACCAAGCGACGGTTTCCAACCTGGCTAAGAAGTCCCTTCGACCAGAGTCTTCTAAACATTCCCCCCAGCCGGGGTTGCCCGAGGCTTATCAAGACTTTGCTGATGTATTTTGTGAACAAGCCACAGATAAACTTCCTCCGCATCGACCTTGGGATTGTGCTATCGATTTGCTTCCCGGAAAAAGTCCTCCACGTGGCCGTGTTTACCCTTTGTCCGTGCCTGAGACCGCGGCCATGGAAGAATACATTAAGGAAAACCTTGCTAAAGGATTCATTCGGCCTTCTTCTTCTCCTGCAGGGGCAGGTTTCTTTTTTGTAGGGAAAAAGGATGGTGGACTCCACCCCTGCATAGATTATCGAGGATTAAATCAAATCACCATAAAGAATTGGTACCCTCTACCTTTAATTTCAGAACTTTTTGACAAGGTTCAAGGGGCTCAGGTTTTCACAAAGCTGGATCTACGTGGTGCGTATAATCTGATTCGAATTAAAACCGGGGACGAGTGGAAGACCGCGTTCAATACCAGAGATGGACACTTCGAGTACCTCGTAATGCCCTTCGGTCTTTGTAATGCACCAGCTATTTTTCAAGGTTACGTCAACGAGATCTTCCGGGATATTCTTCATAAATTTGTTGTGATTTATCTCGATGACATCTTAATCTTTTACAGAGATTTACAGAGCCATCGTCTTCATGTACGGGAGGTATTGTTCCGCCTTCGCACTCATCACCTCTTTGGGAAACTTTCCAAATGTATGTTTAACCAAACTTCAGTACCTTTTTTAGGCCATATTATCTCTGGGGGGAGTCTCCAGATGGATCCTGATAAACTAAAAGCAATCTCTGAATGGCCCCTGCCTACTTCTTTAAAAGGTACTCAGCGTTTCCTAGGATTTGCAAACTATTATAGGAGGTTTATTCCACACTTTTCTACGCTGGTAGCACCCATTACCTCCCTCACAAGGAAAGGAGCCAATCCTTCTAAATGGTCTGTTCCAGCAGTACAAGCCTTTCAAAACCTAAAAGGTGCCTTTTCTCGAGCTCCCATTCTCTGTCAGCCTCAAATAGACAAACCATTCATTGTGGAGGTGGACGCATCCTCCGTTGGAGTAGGCGCAGTATTATCTCAGTCTGCTGAAGATGGGAAGATGCATCCCTGTGGATTTTTCTCCCGTAAATTTTCCCCTGCTGAGAGGAATTATATTATAGGCGACCAAGAACTTCTAGCCATGCGCCTAGCCTTAGAGGAATGGTGGTATCTTCTGGAAGGGGCCAAATTTCCTGTCACGATTATTACAGACCATAAGAATCTGATATATCTGCAAACTACACACCGGTTGAATGCCAGGCAGGCACGATGGTCACTTTTTTTTTCTAGGTTTGATTTAAAACTCCAGTTTCGTCCTGGTGTGTTGAACAAGAAAGCCGATGCATTATCTCGCTCCTTTATGACTAACTTGGAGGAGGAGGAGTGTTCTCAAGTTCGTTCCATTTTTCACCCAATTGTATTTGCTCCTACTCAAGTAGTGTCCTTGCCACCTGGGAAAATTTTTGTACCTCCTAATTTACGTAAAGAATTGCTGGTTTCGGCCCATGCATCCTTGTTTGCAGGTCACACTGGAATCACCAAGACCTACCAGTTCTTACTTCGATCTTACTGGTGGCTGACCATGAAGAAGGATGTCACGGAGTTTGTCCGCTCCTGTATCAAATGCGCCCAACATAAAACTCCGCGTATACAGATGGTTGGTCCTCTTCGTCCCTTGTCTATCCCAACTGCTCCATGGACCCACATCTCAATGGATTTTATTTCTGAATTACCTCGGTGCAAGGGGCATAACACGGTATGGGTGGTTGTGGATCGCTTTTCTAAAATGGCACATTTTATCCCGCTCGTTGGCCTTCCTTCTGCTCCTCAATTAGCAAAATTTTTTATTCAAGACATCTTCAGATTACACGGTCTCCCCAGGGAAATAGTGTCTGATCGAGGTGTTCAGTTTACAGCTAAATTCTGGAGAGCCCTGTGTAATACCTGTGGAATCAAACTGAACTTTTCCTCAGCCTACCACCCACAGTCGAATGGTCAAACGGAAAGGGTCAATCAAGAGCTAGAGACCTTCATTAGGCTCTTTGTGTCATCTTCCCAGGTTGATTGGGTGGACCTCCTGCCATGGGCAGAGTTTTCTCATAATTTTAAATTCCATTCTTCCTCTAAATCCACTCCTTTTTTTACGGTTTTTGGTAGACATCCACGAGTTCCAGATTTCCAGAAGCTTCCATCTATAGATGTTCCGGCTGTGAATCAAGAGATTCAATCCTTTTCAGTTTTATGGAATAAAATTCACCTATCTCTAAAGCAATCTTCTAGGAATTACAAGAAATTTGCGGACAGAAGACGTTTGGCTGTTCCACTGTTGAGAGTCGGGGACAGGGTCTGGTTATCTTCCAAAAATTTTCGCTTAAGAGTCCCGTCCATGAAACTCACTCCACGTTTTATTGGTCCATATCGTATCCTTAAGATAATCAGTCCAGTAACTTATAAATTGGAACTTCCTCCTCAAATGAAGATTTCAAATACCTTTCACGTTTCTCTCTTACGACCCCTGGTGCTCAATCGTTTTCAGAATTGTTCCCCTAAATTGCCTCAAGTCAAGACATTACAAGGCACTGAATTTGAGGTGGAGAAGATCTTGGATTCCCGGCACAGATTCAACACCCTTCAATATCTCATCAATTGGAAGGGCCTCTGATGTACACACTCCGTGACTAATCCAGAGTTTTCATAGGAGATTTCCAGATAAGCCTGATGGGTGTTCAGTGCCCACCCTTACAGGAGGGGGTACTGTCAGGGCTCAGCCGGGGATCGGCGCCCGCTTACCGCACCGCCGGCTTCCCCTCTCATCCTGGGTGGTCGGTCGGCCTGCGCGACGGCGGGGGAGAAGCTGAGTATTCTCCCCGCATGCTGTGGCTTCCTGGAGGGCTGGTGTCCGGCATCGCAAATCCGGACATGGGCGCCGCCATGACAGTCGGCCCATGTGACTGGATCCTTCTCCCTGATAGGCCCGTTTTCAGCTGATGCTGTGCACCTGTCTAAGGGTTCCGCTGGGTATAAAACTGTTCCACAGGTTATGGGAAATTGCCTGAACAACGGTTGTCTCCTAGCGTGCTTTAGTGAGTTCCCGGTCCAGGTTCCTATTCACCCGTACAGCAGCAGTGTTACCACCTTTACCTGTGTGCCTATACATCTCTGGTGAATACCCGTGCAGCAGTGTTACCACCTTTACCTGTGTGCCTATACGTCTCTGGTGAATACCCGTGCAGCAGTGTTACCACCTTTACCTGTGTGCCTATACGTCTCTGGTGAATACCCGTGCAGCAGTGTTACCACCTTTACCTGTGTGCCTATACGTCTCTGGTGAATACCCGTGCAGCAGTGTTACCACCTTTACCTGTGTGCCTATACGTCTCTGGTGAATACCCGTGCAGCAGTGTTACCATCCCCACCTGTGTGCCTTACGTCTCCAGTGAACATCCGTGCTACAACGTATACCACCTCTACCCGTGTGCCTTCTATCTCTGGTGACGTCTCAAGTAACCGTGAGTTGCTTCCCACTTTAAATCCTTATTGACATTTGATCCTTATGTCAAGGTGTTTTCTATACAGTGTTTTAAGGGACTGTTTGGTGCCTAAGCAGGCATATTCTCGCTGGGCCATGGGTGTAGTGTCTCTATCCCTGCAGGGCTTGGGTACCTGGTCAAAGGACCGCGACCTGCTCACGGGTTGCAGCTAAGCCCATATCCCAATTGGGGGGGGTCACTGGTGAACACCATCCTGTGGGTTAGACTCTGCACCTTTGCCCAGGTCTCACCAACACTCAAGACCTGTGGATGAGGAGAACGTACATCCAGGCCCCTCGTCTCCGCTTCTTTCCCCAACTTAGGCCCACCACGTCCTCTTCTCCAGTCTCAGACGTGACACTGATAACCTGTATCAGAACTTGAACTGGAACACGAGCAGGAATGTAGCGAGGTCCACAGCATACACCAGGCATAGCGGGGATCTGGCAGGAGTCCTAGGAAAACCACAAAGTAACGTTGCACAGACAATGAGGCATAGTTAGTAACAGGCTTTATACTAGAGGTCTGTGATCCATAGGAAGTTCAGAACATGTGACCCAAATAGAATCAGGTTTGGAATAATAAGCAATCAAGGAATCCAACAACCTGACGACACCTATAAAAACATGATCACTTTAACTCTCTGCACACTGCATGTGATGAACGCCAGCAACCAGGATAGATCCTCCAACGACCACAATGGAACTTTGGCAGGTGTAGTTTAACTTTATGTACTGAAATAGTCAAAGTCCTGACAGTACCCCCCCCCCCCCCTGTTTGGGTGGTCTCCACACACAAAAGGGTTAAAAGGAAAGTGAGCATGAAAATTACGTATCAACTTAAGAGCATGGACACCAGAGTCTTTAATCCTAGATCTCTCCTCCGGGCCGTAGCCCTTCCAGTCTACCAGATATTTAAACTGATTTTGATGCTTATGTGAATCCAGAATCTTATCAATCTCAAACTCCACTCCTCAAGAAATTGTTATAGGAGGTACTTTAGGCAAGCTGTCATGAAACCAATTAAGAATCAATGTCTAAGCAAGGAGACATGAAAGGAGTTAGATACACGTAAAGTTGGAAGTAACTGTAACTTACATGCCACTGGATTGATAATTTTTACAATGCGGAAAGGCCAAATATACCGGGGGGCAAATTTCATAGTGGGTACTTTAAGTCGAAGATTTCTAGTGCACAACCAGACATGATCACCGACAGAATATTTAGGAGCAGCCAAACGTTTTCTATCAGCAAAAAATGTATAATTATGAGAGGCCTTCCTAAGATACTTATGTACCTGTCTCAAAATTCCGGAAAAATGTTGGAGAGTAGCTTTGGCTGCCGGAACGTCCACTGTAGGAACTGATTGAAGCTCAGGAACTCGAGGATGCCGGCCACAGTTGGCAAAAAAGGGACTTACACCTGCAGCAGACGAATAGTGAAAATTATGGGCAAACTCAGCCCAAGGCAAAAAATCCATCCAGTCGTCTTGAGAAGAGGAAATATACATTCTCAAGAGAGTCTCCAAATCCAGGTTCACTCTTTTGGTTTGTCCATTTGACTGAGGATGATATGCAGAAGAAAATTGTAATTTAGTTTGTAATGACGAACTTAACGCCCTCCAAAAACGAGCAACAAACTGAACACCACGATGAGACACTATTTCAAAAGGAAGTCCATGAAGACGGAATATCTCCTTGATAAAAATTTGTGCTAGTTTGGGGGCTGATGGAATTCGTGCAAAGGACAAAAATGGGCCATTTTGGTAAAACGATCCACCACTACTTAAATAACCATACACCCCTTGGATTCGGGAAGATCTGTAATAAAATCCATGGAAAGATGGGTCCATGGTTGGGTAGGGATGGGTAGTGGATGGAGAGGTCCCACAGGAGACTGCCGGGAGGATTTATGTTGTACACATTTAGAACAAGAACGTATAAACTCTTGAATATCTTTTTTCATGGAGGACCACCAATATGAATGTTGCAGGAATGAATACATTTTATGAACCCCTGGATGTCCAGAGAAACGAGAATTATGAGCCCAAGAAAGGAGTTTACCTCGTAATTCTGGTGCCACAAATATCCTTCCAGGAGGAGGATCAGGAGAGATGGAAATTGAAGAAAAGGCCAGAGGGTTTATTGTAGGGTACCTTTTACCTTTTGTTCTTTCTCTTCCAACATTGAGCGAGAAAGTGCGTCTGCCTTTTTATTCAATGAACCTGGATGATACCTGAGGATAAAATCAAAACGGGAGAAAAAGAGTGCCCAACGAGCCTGTCGTGGGTTCAAGCAATGAGCTGTCTTCAAATACAACAAATTCTTATGATCTGTAAAAATGGTCATTGGATGCTTTGCACCTTCTAGCAAATAGTTCCATTCCTCAAATGCTAATTTGATAGCTAATAATTCTTGGTCCCCGATGGAATAGTTACTCTCAGCACTGGAAAAGTTTCGTGAAAAGAAACCACAAGACACTGTTCTCCCATCTGCAGCCATTTGGGCCAAAATGGCACCAACTCCTTAAGTGGATGCATCCACTTCCAATATAAATGGTTTATCAACATCAGGTTGAAATAAAATAGGAGCCGCAGAAAATGCATCTTTGAGAGTCGCGAAGGCATTCAATGCCTCTGAGGACCACACTTTGGGGTTAGTCCCTTTTCTTGTCATAGCAGAAATTGGGGCCACAATTGTTGAAAATGCTTTGATAAACTTTCTATAATAATTGTCAAAGCCTAAAAATCTCTGAATAGACTTTAATGAAGTGGGCAAAACCCAATTTTGTATAGCCTTCAGCTTCTCGGGGTCCATCTGAAGTTCGGAACCAGAGATAATATACCCCAAAAGGGGTATAACCGGAACCTCAAAAACACACAGAGATCTTACCATATAGCTTATTAGCTCGAAGACAACTTAGTACCTCTTTGACATGAATACAATGATCAGAAAGATTCCTGGAAAAAATTAAAATGTCATCAAGATAAACAATAACAAACTGATAAAGTATATCTCGGAAAATTTCATTCACAAACTCCTGGAACACTGTGGGAGCATTACATAAACCAAAAGGCATGACGAGGTTCTCATAATGGCCATCTTTCGTATTAAACGCGGTTTTCCACTCATCACCTTCTTTAATTCTGATCAAATTATAAGCTCCCCTTAAGTCAAGTTTAGTAAACAGTCGAGACTCTGTCGAACAGCTCTGTAATAAGAGGCAAAGGATATTTATTTTTATCATGATCTCATTTAGACCTCGAAAGTCGATACATGGACGAAGTCTGGCATCTTTTTTTCTTTACAAAACAGAATCCCACTCCAGTGGGAGACGAGGAAGGCCTGATAAACCCCTGCCGCAGGTTGTCTTGCACATACTCCGACATGGCTTGAGTTTCAGGGACAGAGAGAGGGTATACTCGACCTTTGGGTGGCACTTTACCAGGAACAAGTTCAATAGGACAATCCCAGGGACGATGCGGTGGAAGTACATCTGCCGCCTGTTCAGAAAAGACATCAGCAAACTCATGATAAGGCTGTGGGAGAGAAGGTGGAACATCTACTTTTACTTCAGCCAATCGTACATCAGGAATCAAACAATTTAGTTTGCATTAGGACTCCAAGAAAGGATTTGAGAACAAGTCCAATAATTATTAGAGTTATGAAGAGTTAACCAAGGTAAACCAAGAACTATATCATACATAGAAGTAGGTAATACCAACAACTCTAAACTGTCTTCATGCAAATCTCCAACCCTCAGCTTCAAAGACTTTGATTGATGCGTAACATATCCATTAGAAATTCTAGTCCCATTCACTGCAGAGAGGGAAAGAGAACGGGATAATATGACAACAGGAATCTGCAACTCTTGAACCAATGAAGATGAAATAAAGTTGCCAGCTGCTCCAGAATCTACCAAGGCAGAAAACACTTGACACGAAGAAAAAAAATCAGGAATACAAACAGATTAAACAATCCTTTTTGGGGAAATTCTTTGAGAGAACCCCTAGTTTGACTTCCCCTCCATCAACTAGGGATGACCGTTTCCCGGCCTTATTAGACATTTAGCCCAAAAATGTTCAGAGGACGCACAGTACAAACACAAATTAGAACACCTCCTACGTTGCTTCTCTACTTCAGATAACTTAGATTTAATAATTTGCTAGGTTCATCAGTTGTACCATGAGAGGAACGAGACTGGGGAAGAGAAATTTTAGTATGCTCAGTACGACTCCTCTGAACCCCTCGTTCTCGCATCCGCAAATCAATCTTAATATCAAATCAACTCATCCAAATTCTCAGGAAGATCCCCAGTAACTAACTCATCTTTAAGTTTCTCAGAAAGACCATTCCAATATGCTGCTCTTAATGCTTCATTATTCCACTTAAGTTCTGCCGCTATAGTTTGAAAATGAACCACATACTGACCAACTGGAGATGTTCCCTGTTTCAATCGCAAAATGTCCACAGACGTGGCCACTGATCTTCCAGGTTTCGTCAAATATCCTCTTAAAAGTAGAAACAAAAGCTTGGTAATTAGACATTAAAGCACCATTTCTCTCCCATAAAGGAGAGGCCCATTCGAGAGTAGTACCACACAATAATGACATTATATAAGCGACTTTAATACGAGGGGTGGAAAAACTTTGCGGTAATAACTCAAAATTAATCTCACAGTTGTTGAGAAATCCTCTGCAGGTTTTTGGATTACCGTCATAAGAGGTTGGAGTCAGTAGACGTAAATGAGAAGCAGAAACCACTGATGCATTCGTAGCAGGTATCTTAAATTTATCCAAACGTGTAGAAAGATCCTGTAAACATTGCAAAACTTGAACTTGTGTATTTTCCTGTACTTCCAGCCGGACAGTCAAACCCTGGAGCACCTGTACCCCAGTAGCCTGTTCCAGATCCGGGTTCATTTTTAGGACTGTGCAAACTGTCACGGCTACAGACACTTGAGACTCCTGGGAAGAGTCAAGCTTACTAGGTAGTATGAACTGAGGTGGTTTTAGGAATGACCTTTTCATTAAATATCACTAGTACAAAATAAAAGTAAATAGAAGTTATTCAACAACAAAAACTGTATGGCAAAGTTCCATATTAAATCTCAGTAACACAAAGTTCATGACATGCACTAACAGATGCAGAGGTATGCCCCTGTGAGAAACAAAGTTTGAAGTACACACTGAACTGGTGTGGGGTGAAACCCCGAGTCCGACACGAGGCTAGGGCCTCAGAATAGAATGCAGGGCAATAACAGGGTTGAGCCCTGTATCGTGACGGAGGTCCGGAACGGGGTTGAGCCCTGAGATGTAACAAGATCTGGAACGGGGTTAAGCCTTGAGACGTAATGAAGATCCGGAACAGGGTTGATCCCTGAGATGTGATGAGGGTATGGAACAGGGTTGAGCCCTGAGACGTGATGAGGGTCCGGAACAGGGTTGAGCCCTGCGATGTGATGAAGGTCCGGAGCAGGGTTGAGCCCTGCGATGTGATGGGGTTCCGATGAGGATAGACTGTAACGGTGCAGTTGACAACTGTAGAAGTAACCCCAGTGTCCGTATGAGTCAATTATAACAAGTAAACCAAATAGTGTAGCATAGAATGGAAAAGCAATAATAGCAGAATAACAACAGAAAGACAATGGTAATGTTGAGCTCTGTAGTGCAGATGATAAACTGTATCAGAACTTGAACCGGAACACGAGCAGGAATGTAATGAGGTCCACAGCATACACCAGGCACAGAGGGGATCTGGCAGGAGTCCTAGTAAAACCAGAAAGTAACGTTGCACAGACAATGAGATGAGGCATAGTTAGTAACAGGCTTTATACTAGAGGTCTGTGATCCATAGGAAGTTCAGAACATGTGACCCAAATAGAATCAGGTTTGGAATAATAAGCAATCAAGGAATCCAACAACCTGACGACACCTAAAAAACAGATGATCACTTTAACTCTCTGCACACTGCATGTGATGAACGCCAGCAACCAGGATAAATCCTCCAACGACCACAATGGAACTTTGGCAGGTGTAGTTTAATTTTATGTACTGAAATAGTCAAGGTCCTGACAGTATCCCAACATTATTTATTATGGGGTCTATTTATGCAGTAGTGAAAAGCCCTTTATCAGAGATAACAGGGCTTTTCACTGCTTTGTCCTATTCATAGAAGGGGTTACCATGAAGAAATCTCAGATTTTTCCAGTGGTGCCCCTGATTAGTGTAAATATCGCTTCCCAATACAGTAATATGGGGAGAGTGATTCATAGAAGATTTTAACTTTCTCAGGATGTTGTAATGTGCCTCCTGACAGAAAAGCATCTTCGCGATGTGATGCATTCTGCCGGTCGACGCATGCATGCCGGCATTGGTAACGCTGGTATGCATGACGATCACCGCAAAGGACTGCTCTGTCAGTTAGGAAAATGGCGTTACCCACCGCTCTGCCTCCATTACAGATGCACACTGCTGACTGACTGCTGTACCCCCTCCGACTGGATTCACCTGCTGAATGCGCTGCTCCTCTGACCATAGCACAGCCGGCGAATGCGCAGTGAAAGGAAGACATATTGGACTGTCTTTGCGCTACTTCCAGGGGATCGCGGAAGGGCCATTTACCAGAGGACATCACCAGAAAGGTTAGTTTTACTGAATGGCTGCATAACACTATTATATATCAATATGATGTCATATATAGTGATAATTAACGGTAGCCATTTCAGCATCTACATGAATAGATACCTTTGTATTGAAATTCCTGTCTTATTTTGTGAATAACCTTTTGTGGTGCTCACTAAAATGTTATATTAGTCACTAGAATGCTGTGTGTATTGTATGGCGGTCACTGATGCTCTCTGTAACATATGACAGCCACTGCAACGCTCTGTGGTGGTTGAGGTAGTGTAGTACAGTACAGGCAGTGCTATCTTCTTATCAGTCTTGAGACAGTGGAACCTGTATTCTCCACTTAAACAAGAAAACACCCCAGAACCACAGAATAAATGTAGCAGGCACTGGCACCTCAATGTAATGGCTAAACAAGGGTTTTGCCCTCATCCTACAAACATTTTAGTCTTGAACATCTGCATTTAAGCAAGTTAAGGGTGACTACTATGAACAGAGGGGTACCGAGCTGAGTCTGCCCCGTGTGGCAGAAAGTCTAGGGTGAGGGCAAAACTCTTGTTTAGCCCTGTTACATTGAGGTGCCATTTATTCTGTGGTTTTGCGGTGCCGCCTTGTTTAAGTGAAGAATGTACAGTAAGTTCCACTGTCTCAATACTCAGAGGTAAATATCGTTGCCTGCCATCTCTGACCAGATGATCCAAATTTTGAATGCAATTAAGTAATTTTTTAATACTAATTTTGTTCAAACTGATTCTTTTATTTTATCCCTAAAGTTCCTGTCATTTATTTGTTTATGCATTCCCGTATTCAGGGCTGCCATCAGAAATTGTGGGGCCCAGGACTGACAAAATAGGCAGGCCCCCCCCCCCCTTCCTGGGTTTCTGCACTAACGGGGAGGGTTAGGGTTAGGCTACAAAAAGGTTAGGCTACAAAAAGGGAGGGTTAGGGGGGGAAGGGGGAGGGTAAGTGTACTTACTCAACCCCTGTCGGGATACCAACCATCAGGATGCTGTTGTTGGTATTCTGACAGGAGGCATCCCGACAGCCGGCATTACATACAAATTCCGATATAAAGATATCACAGGCCATATACTAGTAATTCTCCCTTGGGTGTAATTCATTCCAGAATGAATTACAAAAGAAAAAGGTACAAACACAGTGTTTCCATACCACATAGGCAAAAATCAGGACAAAATAAGCCCTCCCCAGTCATTAGAAGCCTCACCCTTATTCTTTACAAAATATCCCCTCACATGCCAAGCTACATCCATTTTATGGTTATATTTACCAAGCAGGAAATGACTGATTTGCAGAGCTGCTGCAATTTGACTGCATACTCGCCCACTATGCTAATGTAATGTTACTTTGGCATTACCTACTGTACATACGTCTGTCTCCTGGTTGGTTCTCGCTCCTTTTTGTTTGCATAGAGCAGTGACTATACACTTTGAGTGAGATTTCCATGACAGCTCCCTGACAGTAAATAATTACTTTGTTGAGCTGCTGTATGTCATTTGTAGAGCCTGTTCATACCTTTTCATTGTGAAAAGCACATTGTTTGAGTTAATTCCTACCATTGTATTGCTGGCGCTATATAAATGAAATTATTATTATTATTAATAATAATATTAATTGTAATAATAATAAACAGCTCATTAATATTCATGCTTGTTTACCCATTTTCCATACATGTATGTTTAAATGAGCCAATGTATCACCTTAACCCAGTTTGAATTTTTTGGTTTAGCTTGTTTTTGTATGAACTTTAAAGTTCTTATATTAAAAGCAGTATAGCAATGTGACTGTAATTAAATAACGTATTTCAATATCTTTTTTCTCAATTGCTGAATGCTAACAGTGTCACAGAACTGGTTCATGCACAAAATTTTACATTTCACCACTAGATGGATCCATTGAGCCAACAAGCTCCATGTGGATAGTCACAGCCTAGGCTTCCTGTAAGTGCTGTTACATCACACTTCTTGTACAGTGCCTGCTATTACACTGTTTATACAGTAAGCTGTTTAAATATTATATAAGTCATAGTACACTAATAAAACACATGTGCGCTGTAACACAATCCAAATATTATTATACTGGCCTCAAGGCTGTTTGCACTTTTATCACAACCAGTGATGTTTTAAAATACTTAAGATGAAAGGGATTTTACTTTATTTTTTTCACCCTTAGATTACCAATAAATGTATTAAGGAATTGAGGATTGAAGGATTTAAAGTTTTAACATTTTTTATTATAACAATAAAGATAGGTAGTTGATTATTTATTTAGATAGCTACTAATTTAATTATTAAATGTTAATAGTACTGTGCTCTTCCCTCAAACATTATTATGACAATATTTAAATAATTACACTTTTGACAGAGTTGGAGCAGTGGTGGTGTCCATGGGCGCAGAGAGGGGGGAGGGTACTAATTACCTGGGCCGGGGCTTGCTGGAGGGGCCCGAGTCCAGCGCTGCCCCCCCTCCTTCTTACCTCACAGCAGCATAGCACACGCTGCTCCGGTAAGCAGCAGTACTTAACATTAGGTATCACTGCAATAACATTGTCTATGTAAATATACCCTCTAAGGATAATGGCCCTCATTCAGAGGCGGTCGCAAGAAGCGAGCGCTCGCTCTAAGGTTGGGTCTCGGCAACCGCAAGCCGCAGGGAGCTTCCTGCTCTGATCGGCCGCCCACAAAATGGCAGGCGTTCCTTAAGGAACGCTTCCGTTTGTGAAACCACCCCCCCGCCACGCCTACAAAATGGGTCGAGCTGTCGATCAACATCGACAGCCGCCCCTTTTGTAGTGAGCTCCAGAGCGAGAGAATTTCTCTCTCGCTACGGGGCTTGCGCACGCGTAGTGTGGCCGCTGCGCGTGTGCAGGGCCTAAACATCGACCCGGCTGCGAGCGCTTGCGACCGAGTCTGAATGAGGTCCAATATCTGGAACTTTTGTTTGTGCTGGCTGGGGGAGGGAATGAGATGGGCACAAGAACATTACCTGCTAATTCTTCAGCATTATTCTCCTGAGTCTTCTGGGTGCATTGGTGGGGGGAGCTGACTTTGTGATGAAGCTGTGGATGTACTGTAAACATGGGACTATTTAAATATTATCTGATGCAGAGTTTATTTTGCTTTGAAGTCTAAACATATGTTTGTTATGGCATATTACTATACTTACATGTGTCAGGGATGTAGCATCAATGAAGTAGAATAGATTATGCTTGTTTAAATGGGAAACAAGTTGAAAATTCTATACATGATTATAGTGAAATATTGGTGGGTATACTTACCAGACTGGTATGGTGAGAGAGGTCTGTCTGTCGCTTGCAATTTCATCCCTTGCAGGCTCTTATAAGGAATTCTACTTAGTGCGGTATTCAATTAGTTTCATGTACGCGATAAAGTTTCGCCTGCCTGACTTTTCACGTACCCGCTATTTGCTCTATTCAATTCCAAAAGACGTGAAAATGGCACCACGCGAATCAGAACAGGTGGAAAGTGTTGTCAGAATCGGGGAAATCAGCCTGAACCCCCCCAAAAAATGCAGAAACATTGGGGATCAATGTAGTAGTGCCCGATTAGCCCTAATTCAACTGTTTCGGATACTTAAGTTGGTACGGATTCAGTATGATGATGGGGTTCAAATCCCGACAGCGGCATCCCGGCAGCAGTGAAAATCCTGATCGCCACAAGGTAAGTATTTGCTAACTTATTCTACCCCGTAACCCTCCCTCAGGGGTGCCTAACCCTAACCTCCCCCCACAAGTGCCTAACCCTAAATCCCCCTCTAAGTGCCTAAACCTAACCCCCTCTTCCCCGCCGCCTGAACCTAAGTCCCCCGGGGGGGGTGCCTAACCCTAACCTCCCTCCGGGGGTGCCTAACCCTAATCCCCCTTCCCCTAGCCTAATCCTAAACTCCCGGGGGGTGTCTAACCCTAAATTCCCCCCCGGGAACACTAAACCTAACCCCCCCCCCGCGTGCGGCTGTCCGCAACCTGCGCCCGGCTTACCTTCGTTCGGTAAGCCGGGTGTCAGGCTCCCGGCATAGGTAAAATGACAGGTGTCCCTGGTGCCTAAACCTAACCCTCCCCGCACCCTAAACCAAACCCTCACCCCATATCATTAATTATTATTATTATTATTATTATTATTATTATCCTTTATTTATATGGCGCCACAAGTGTTCTGCAGCACCTTACATAGTACATAAAACTAATAAGTGAACAAAAAAAACAAGTAACTTACAGTACAGTGAAGGACATTATATATATTGCTGCAATAGTGATTAAAACACTCACAATAAGCAGCAGGGAGTTGGCAGAGACGTGTTAGGTGCCCTTATGAGGAGTAAGGAGTAGAAGAAAGTGTAAGGAGAAGCACATGAGGGAAAAGGTCCCTGCTCATGAGAGCTTACGTTCTAAAGGGGAGGGGCAGACAGACAGGCGTGACACAGAAGGGGAAGATAGGGAGGAGAGAGTACTATGTGGGTTAGGAAGAGAGCTGGAAGGCCTTGATGAAGTAGTGGGTCTTGAGAGCCCGTTTGAAGATATGCAGTGAGGTGGAGAGTCTGATAGGAAGAGGGAGAGAGTTCCAAAGGTAGGGAGCAGCACAGGCAAAATCTTGGAGGCGGGAGTGGGAGGAAGTAATCAGTTGGCAAGAGGGGTGGCATGCATTTGTTGAGCGAAGTGGACGGGCGGGACTGTGAGGGGAGAGAAGGTCAGAAATGTATGTGGGAGATGATTTGGTGAGGGCTTTGTAGGCAAGTGTAAGAACCTTGAATTGGTACCTGAAGGGGAAGGGGAGCCCGTGTAGGGCTTGAAGGACAGGGGAAGCAGATTTAGAATGTCTGGAGAGGAAGATGAGCCAAGCAGCAGCATTGAGAACTGATTGTAGTAGAGAGAGGTTGGAGACTGGGAGGCCAACTAGGAGAAGGTTACAGTAGTCCAATCTGTAGATGACCAGTGAGTGGATGAGGGTTTTAGTGGCATCCTGGGTGAGGAAGAGTCTAATCCTGAAAATATATTTTGTTTGGAAGCGGAAGGACTGCGAGAGGTACTGGATGTGTGGTTTAAAGGAGAGGAAGGAGTCTAGGGTAACTCCAAGACAGTGCACTTTGGGCATAGAGGAGATAGTCGTGCAATCAATAGATAAAGAAATTGTGGGAAGTGAGGTAATGGACGAGGGTGGGAAGATGATCAGCTCAGTCTTAGACATGTTAAGTTTAAGAAAGCACTGGGACATCCATGAAGAGATAGCAGAGAGACAGTTGGAGATACGGGTAAGAAGCAAGGGGGAGAGGTCAGGGGTGGAAAGGTAAATTTGAGTATCATCAGCCTAGAGATGATATTGGAGGTCAAAAGAGTTAATGAGTTCACCTAGAGAGGACGTATATAGGGAGAAAAGGAGAGGTCCAAAAACAGAACCTTGGGGAACTACTACTGTTAGTGGAAATGGGGGGGGGGAGAGGAGTCCTGAGAGGAGACAGAGAAGGAATGATCAGAGAGGTAGGAGGACAGCCATGAGAGGGCAATGCCATGGAAACCAAGAAAGTAAAGGATTTGCAGGAGGATAGGGTGGTCTACAGTGTCAAATGCAGCAGAGAGGTCAAGGAGAATGAGCAGAGAGTAGTGGTCCTTGGATTTGGCAGCAAGGAGGTCATTGCTGACTTTCGTGAGGGCAGTTTCAGTGGAGTGGAGAAAACGGAAGCCAGATTGAAATGAGTCAAGGAGGGAGTGGGAAGAAAGAAAGGTGGTAAGGCAGTTGTAAACAATACGCTCAAGGAGTTTGGAAGCAAAAGGGGGGAGAGAGATGGGTCGGTAGTTGGAGAGTATGTTAGGATACAGGGTAGGTTTTTTAAGAATGGGGAGACAAGGGCATATTTGAATGCAGAAGGGACAGAGCCAGATGATAGGGAGAGATTGAGGAGGTGGGCAAGATGGGAACAGGCAGAGGGAGACAGGTAACAGAGGAGACGGGAAGGGATAGGGTCAAGGGGGGGTGGATGGAGGGGAGGACTGGATGAGGGCCATGACTTCCTCTCCAGAAACAGGGGATAAGCGCCTGATGGGATAAGATGCCCTCATGTATGGAGTAAATTTTAGATGTAAAGTAGGTGGCAAAGTCAAGGGCAGAGAGCGAGGAGGGGAAGGACAGAGGAGGGAGTTGAAAGTGGCAAAGAGACGCCGGGGGTTTCCGGACTGGGAGGAGTTGAGGTTCTTGAAATATGATTGTTTGGAGAGGGACAGGGCAGCACTGTAGGATGAGAGAATAAATTTGAAATGGAGGAAGTTGGCCATAGAGCGCGATTTCCTCCACTGGCGCTCATCAAACCGTGAACACTTTGCAGGTATCTGGTGCATTTGGAATGCCGGGGTTGTGGTGTGGATCTGCGAGGGTGAGTAGTTACTGCCGGAGCAACAGAGTCAAGAGCAGAAGTAAGGGAGGCATTGTACAGGAAAGTAGCTTGTTCAGGACAGGTGTCACACGCCGGCCTGGAGACCCCAGAATCAGACCCCGTCACTTACCTGTGCGGGCGCTGACCCGCGCTGTCTTCCGGCTCCCGCGCTGTACGCTGTTGTCCTCTGGAGGGTCCCACTGCTGTGCTGCTCCCACGCCGGCTCCTGCTCACCGCTGGTCCCCGCTGACTACCTCCAGGAAGCGCTGTCCTCCGGTCCATGGGCGCGGCCATCTTGGATTGCCCATGTGACCCCACTTCCACCAATGAGGAGCCTTCTCCTTCTCTCTCAGCCTGTCAGCTCCCAGTGTCCACTATAAAAGGATCCCCAATGCTCACACAAGTTGCCAGTGCAACTAGTTTCTTAGTTTAGCTAAGTAGCCTTCCCACTGCGCTCCAGCCGCTCCACGTAGCCGCTCAGCTACCAACGTCTACCCACGGCTATCCAGCCGCTCCACGTAGCTGCTCAGCTACCAACGTCTACCCACGGCTATCCAGCCGCTCCACGTAGCCTCTCAGCTGCCAACGTCTACACACGGCTATCCAGCCGCTCCACGTAGCCACTCAGCTGCCAACGTCTACCCACGGCTATCCAGCCGCTCCACGTAGCCACTCAGCTGCCAACGTCTACCCACGGCTATCCAGCCGCTCCACGTAGCCTCTCAGCTACCAACGTCTACCCACGGCTATCCAGCCGCTCCACGTAGCCACTCAGCTACCAACGTCTACCCACGGCTATCCAGCCGCTCCACGTAGCCACTCAGCTACCAACGTCTACCCACGGCTATCCAGCCGCTCCACGTAGCCACTCAGCTACCAACGTCTACCCACGGCTAACCAGCCGCTCCACGTAGCCACTCAGCTACCAACATCTACCCACGGCTATCCAGCCGCTCCACGTAGCCACTCAGCTACCAACGTCTACCCACGGCTAACCAGCCGCTCCACGTAGCCACTCAGCTACCAACATCTACCCACGGCTATCCAGCCGCTCCACGTAGCCACTCAGCTACCAACGTCTACCCACGGCTATCCAGCCGCTCTACGTAGCCACTCAGGTACCTACGTCTACCCACTGCTATCCAGCCGCTCCACATAGCCACTCAGCTACCAACGTCTACCCTAGGCTATCCAGCCGCTCCACGTAGCTTCCTAGCTATCTCGTTACTGCTGCATTCCTCAAACTCCTGTCAGTTCGCTGCACCCTCTCATGCGGAGAAACTTCATTAAGCCAAGCCTCCTCCAGCGAGCGTCTGCGCCATATAATAATACAGATCCAAGGCCCAGTCCGGGAACACAGCTCCTAAATTCCATGCTTGTGACAACAGGAAAGAGAAGGGATAGGTGAAAGAAGCAAGTCAAGCAGAGAGGAAAAAGCAACAGTGTCAATAGCCTCAATGTTACACTTAGTAATGGTAGCCTTAGGAGGTAAAGGAGGGGAAGGAGAGAGGGAAAAGTTAAAAGAGAGAAGGTGATGGTCAGAGAGAGGGAATGGGGAATTGGAGTAATCAGAGATATCACAACGATGAGTAAAGACCAGGTCAAGTGAGTGCCCACTGACATGGGAGGGTGATGAGGTCCATTGGGCAAGACCAAAGGAAGAGGTGAGGGTAAGGAGTTTAGCAGCAGAGGATTCTGTGGGAATGTCAATAGGAATATTAAAATCACCTAGGATAATGGAAGGAATATCTGAGGAGAGAAAGTGAGGGAGCCAGGAAGCAAAGTTATCAAGGAATTTGGATGGAGAGCCAGGGGGGCGGTAAATGACAGCTACTCTGAGGTTTACTGGTTGGAAGAGGCATATAGCATGAACCTCAAATGTGGGTAATGTAAGGGATGGTTCAGAGGGTATTAGCTGGTAGGAGTAATTAGCGGATAGGAGGACCCCAACACCACCCCCATGGCGACCCCCAGGCCGGGGGGTGTGGGAGAAGGTGAGGCCCCCAGAGGAGAGAGCAGCAGGGGAAATGGTGTGTAAGAGGGTGAAATCCAGGTTTCAGTAATGGCTAGGAGATGTAGGGAGTTGGAGATGAATAGGTAATTGGTGGGGACCAGTTTATTACAGACTGAGCTGACATTCCAGAGGGCACAGGATAGGGGAGATGTGAATAAGATTATCCGGGTTGCTGTATCGTGGAGGTGAGATTCATT
Organism: Taudactylus pleione; assembly: GCA_031769625.1. Classification (NCBI taxonomy): domain Eukaryota; kingdom Metazoa; phylum Chordata; class Amphibia; order Anura; family Myobatrachidae; genus Taudactylus; species Taudactylus pleione. The sequence goes on along the minus strand of JAUIMM010000012.1, from coordinate 11,772,814 downwards.
TGGGGGACCGATATGAATAGAGTTTAGTGATGGTGTGGGCACCTGAGCTAGAAAGGGAACCTGTAGGAGGTGGGCAGGGAGGGAGATGTGGATGGCAGTGGGGTGAAGTGACAGGGAGAGGAGAGTAGGAGGAGGGATTAGTGGTGGGGTAGTAGGACAAAAGGGTGGTAGAACAGGATGAAAGTGGGAGAGGAGGGGAGAGTAGGCAGACAGAGGAGGGGGGAGAAGGGGAGGAGGTGGTGGGAGAGATAAGGGGGAAAGGATAAAGGTGGAAGTAGGGGGCTGAACAGAGGATTAGGTAGAGACTGAGTGAAGAAGGGAGTTGAAGAAAACCTAGTCATGGTGTTGTTAAGTAAACCCATGGTGTTGTTAAGTGCCTAACCCCTAAACTAACCCTCCCTGCTACTGGATGACGGCATCGGCATTCTGACTGGCGTTGGTATTCTGGCGCCGGTAAGGTAAGCGTCGGCATCCAGACCGCCGGGATGCCGAACGCATACCGTCATCTCACCCCCCTGCGCTCTCTGCTACCATTTACTCCTAAAACCCCTATCAATTAATAGAAGGCAGTAGTCAGATCAAAGTGAGGTAGAAATTTCAAGTGTGAGTGGTTTGAAATTCGAAAAAAATATTTTTAAAAATAGCAGCGTTTCCGTCAAAGCCAGTCACAGCTTGGAGAGTTGTGGTGGGTTTGCAGTCACTGCATATTGCCTGTGAGTAGAACTGTAACCCTCCTAACCACTGCACAATAAATCCGACACTTCGAAGAGCAAAATTGTTCCGCCAGAAATATATAGCAATTGCGTACCCACCGGAGAAATTAACTTTGAAGCTCTTACCACAGTGTAAATTTATCAATCAAAATTTGAAAAGAACCCTCCCATCCCCACCTTCCTTTCTTCACTACTTCCACTGCAAATTACAAAAATCCAAACAAATATCAAATAATCTGTAACAAAGCAGTAAAGTTTATATGTAATACAAATAGCATTGAATACTAAATGGTTTCTGAAAACTTCAGTATGTATCTATTGCAATTGTATTGTCACAAACTTCAACAAACAATGTAATCAAATGTAATGCTAACCTCCTATCCATGCAAAAACATAAATGAAGAGACATTTCTTTGCTAAAATAGTGAATGTTTTTGTAATAATTTTAACATGCATCATTCAGGGTCGTCTTCAGGCTCATAGCCTCAGTGTTTTCCTTCCGCACAGATCAGATGCTTTTCAATAATTCAGAAAGTGACGACTTTGATGCTAATTGACGCTAATGGCAGAACAATGGCAGCGTTAATTGAATATTTTGTTTTTGAAGTTTATCGTTTGGAGTGGGAATTGTGTAGCTTTTCAGCCCCGGAAACATGACACTACTATTAAGAATCTTGGCTTGTTGGACACAGATAAATCATGTTTAATATCTTTGGCTATAAATAATTTAAAGCAATGGATTCTTTGCACAGTGAAACAAAATATTTGGAATTGTTAAATGAATGAAACATTAGGGAAAGTGCAAATATACAGAATAATAAATAATAGATATGCCTGGGCAGGTATGTCCTTCCTACAAACAATTTTACAATTAACTTTCACTTAAGGCCCCAGGGATAGGCAAACTGAACTTGCATATAGAGGGCTTAGGAGAATTCTTAATTCTCAGAGGCATTGCTTCAATGAGATGAAGTGAGCAATTCTCCTTAGATGGTAATCATCTCCTCCTTTTCTCATATACCCCAGCTGTCAATCACCATCGCTATTCAGAATGTAACTAAAGCCCTCATTCAGAGGCGGTCGCAAGAAGCGATCACTCTCTCTGAATGAGGACGGCCTCTTCTTTTTTTTAGTACGGCCTCCTGGTCGGCCGGCCACCCCCCCTGCCCACTCCCAAACGGGGCAAGCTGGCAATCACCATCGACAGCTCGTCCCCATGGTGCGAGACCTGTAGCGATGGAGCGCTTGTCGCTAGCCGGGTCTCGCGCATGCCCAGTGGGCAAACATCGACCCGGTTGCGAGCGCTCAGCGCTTGCGACTGGGTCTGAATAAGGCCCTAAGTGCGCAGTAATAGGTCACTGACGGACCTGATCAGGGTTGACAAGATAATTTTCAGGGAGATGTGATCAAGTGGGTTAAAACACTCCCCATTGTGGGGGGTGGCTGTGCCTCCTTGGCATCCAAGCAAGCAAGCCCAGGTGCTCTGTACCTGTCCCAACCCCTCACAGCACTTTGCACTACTCATACACTATCAGGAGGAAGTGATCAGTAATTGAATCATCCACTGAGCAATCACTGTCCGCTTCCTCCAGATAGTTTCTGAGGACAGGTAGTGAGTGATAGAAAGTAACATATGGACATAAGCCATTCCCATTCTTCATAAAGGTGTCTTAACAGTATATGGTGTTTAACTCTACATTAATTAACCAGTAACTATAAATGTAATCTGTAAGTGGAAGTGGTGAATACATGTAAGGCTGGGTGCATACTATGCAATTCTTTGCCCAACATCGCTATATCTGCCAGCTTGGCCCAAGTATTGTGCTGTGTGTACGCAGCACCAGGGCCCGACAAATGGTCAAAAAACTTATTGAAACAGCTTCTGACTTGGCATGTGCTTCAAATGCCGGTAACGTCGTTTTGGCATAGTTTAGAAAGTGCAGAGTGTATGGAGCTCTGCCGATTGTTTAAACACATCACACTTGTATTTAGGAACCACTTTTAGGTTGTGGCATTATGTGGACATGCTTCCCATCAATCACTCCTCCACAGTTGGGGAAATTCCAATGGTCTTTAACAATAGCCAGCCATTACTCAATTGTGGAAAGTATCTGGAAATAGAAAATATTGATATGGTTAAAAATTATGACATTGTTATGCATACTAACATGACATGCCGGAACCAGAAGACAATGTTCATGTTCTGCTTTTGGATGATCCTCCAGCTCCCACACCTGCTCCCACAACGCCCAACCCAACTCCTGCAGTTCATGGTCAAGCCATTGTAACTAGGAGAGTAACAACCGACACTGTATGTCAGCAGATGCCACTGAGACCCTCACCCATCATGTGCTCCAGTCGACCAACACAGTCCTCAATAGGAGGACTGACTCTGTGGACGCCATAGGGACGTATATCACAGAGGGAGATAGGAGAATGGATGAGTAAGAGAAATGGAAGAACAGAAAAGAAATAATCATCCTCGATGTCTTGGTGAAAGTGAATAGAGGGGAGCTGGGTATGCTATATTGCAACCCCTATGGCCCGGAGTCAGGAGACTTTCAGGCCTGCGTACCTTGCTCTTCCTGTTTCACATGGATTTTTAAGCGGTCAAGAACATCAGCACCAGCAATCGGTAGCGGGTTAAGGTTTACTAGTACACTATCGAGTGAGGACAGTTTGTACAAGTTTGACACCCATTATCAGATCCTGTGATGCTTTGTTTATAGTTAGTTTAGGTTATATACTTAATGTTATGGTTCTGCAGTTTATATGTTTATATATAATTAAAGTTTTATAGGAGTTTGTAGAGTTTGAAATGTTATATTTTTTCTAAGGCTTTGTATGTTTAGTGGAAAGGTTTAGTAAAAGTTTTTTATTTTACTGGTTTTTTTATTGTTTGTTCAATGTTGCACTCACCTTTAAATATTATTTGTTAAGCACAAAACAAATGTACAAGCCCTCAGATATAAGCGCTGTAAGATCACATCAATATATACAACATCCTCTACGGGTCAAAAAACATTCAGAAGCTGTGGGAATAAAGTGGATGCAAAAAGTCCTTCCAAATCTCTTTTCTTTTCTTTTCTCCTCAATGGTCCAGGCGGACATGAATCGAGGAAAAGGGGGAGAAGAAAAGACAGTGTCAGTCCTGATTTGTTTTCCCACTCGAATACAGTACAGACAATATAGAAATACTCATAAAACGCACCTTACTCACACAAAAAGGTAAGCAGGTATTTATATCAAGGTATCTTTCAACATGTTTTCATATTTCATGAAAAAAATATATTGAATAATTAAGGGACGTACCCCACTTACTCAAGCATATGTCTATCTACTATAGCAGTTTCTTTGTAAGTGAGCGTACCATATACTCACATACAGCATCAGGTGTTCTTTCCTATAATGGTATCTTTTAAGTTGGTCCGAGATAAATATATGAAGATTGAGTGGATATCTATAAGTAATGTTTAATTCATAGGTGTACAAAAAATAAAAAGAGTCCTCACAGTTAAGGTGCATACACACGGGACGATTTTCTCCCCAAACAAAATCGTCCTGTGTGCCCCCGGCAGGAGTGTGCTCAGTATTGTTAACAACACTGAGCACAAACACTGAACAAAATCAAGAACGATTTCGTTCAGTACCAGGCTCCCTTCCTCATCCTGGAACATGTTCAACCTAACATTATCGTCAGGTTGGACGGAAGGTTCGGGCGATGAACGGCAACTACCAACTGCAAACGGGAGCGCACATTGGTAGGTATGGTTCATTGTTTTGGGGCAGAAACTGAACGATTTTTTGGACGACTGAATGATAACGACATTGTTATCGTTCAATCGTCAAAAAAATCGCTACGTGAGTACACACCATTACGAATCCAACACAAAGACTCATTGTGATATTAGCAGAAGAATCACAGTCAGTAGGTTCAGTCACTAAAGTCAGTCAATAAAATCCAGATCGTGGGTCCAAGTAGTCCATAAGCCTTGGTCACACGATCTGGATTTTATTGACTGAGGTTAGTGACTGACCCTACTGACTGTGATTCTTCTGCTAAAATCACATTGAGTCTTTGTGTTGGATTTGTAACTGCGAGGACTGTTTTTACTTTTCGTACACCTATGAATTAAACCTTACTTAAATATATGAAGATCGTATGGATATCTATATCTCGGGCCAACTTAAAAGATACCATTATAGGAAAGATCACCTGATGCTGTATGTGAGTATATGGTACGCTCACTTACAAAGAAACTGCTATAGGAGTAGATAGACATATGCTTGAGTAAGTGGGGTACGTCCCTTACTTATTCAATGTTTTTCATGAAATATGAAAACATGTTGAAAGATACCTTGATATAAGTACCTGCTTACCTTTTTGTGTGAGTAAGGTGTGTTTTATGAGTATTTCTATATTGTCTGTACTGTATTTGAGTAGAAAACAAATCAGGACTGACACATTGTCTTTTCTTCTCCCCCTTTTCCTCGAATCATGTCCGCCTGGACCATTGAGGAGAAAAGGAAAGAAGATTTGGAAGGACTTTTGCATCCACTTTATTCCCACAGCTTCTGAATGTTTTTTGACCCGTAGAGGATGTTGTATATATTGATGTGATGTTACAGCTCTTATATCTGAGGGCTTGTACTTTTGTTTGTGATTATATTTGGTGTGTGGTGACACTTCAAGCCCTTGTCGATTTAGGCAGCTGTGGCTGCGCTGAGTTTCGGATTCAATCATTACTTCTATTATTTGTTAAGCACCTGGATGATGGCTTGGAATGCTCAGGTATGATCAGGCCCAGCACTTGTGGTGAGATGAGCATGCTGAACTTGAGGTCTGCCAGGGACCTTCCAGTAGCCAGGAAGCACAGAGTAGCCACCAGGCGTTGCTCTGCAGAGATGGCTCTCCTTAAATTGGGGTCTTGCCTCTCGATGTAGAGAGAGACCAATCACAGCAGCTCCTGGAAGGTGAGGTCGTTCTTTTGCAGGAATTTCCTGTAGTCATCATTATTATTGTATTTAATCTGGCATAATAAGGGCATATGGGACAGGATTCTCTCATCAGTAGCCAATCCTTGGTTCAGCAGCATCTATTGATAAGGTCCCTTTTTCTATCCTCTTCTGAGCTCTCACTATGCTCACTGTAGCAACCACATAGGCAGCAACAGCTTTTTCGCTGCCCTTTCTCCCAGGTATAATAACCAGGGTAGAATCAACAGTATCAAAAGTAGAGTGCAGCAGCTGAGTACATAACTAGCGTCTACACAATACAGTAGCAATACCGTAATGATAAATATTATGCTTCCTCTTCCTGTATTGTCCATTCACTCCAGTCATTTTCCAGCCTGAAAGCACAATTATCTGACAGTGTGTACGGAGACACTGTGGGCCTGATTCATAGATGGATGGTAATGTGGATGTGGTCGCAGTCGCTCTCCCAATAGCGCTTTGTGGGAATATGTACATGTTATTCTCAGCCTTCCAGTAGCAAAACATCCCTAAACTGTAATTATCGGCACTGTGGGCCCGATTCAGAGCCGGACGCTATTTGCACTCGCTCGTTCAGAAAAAGGGGCCGGCTATTTAAATTGAGCGCTCGCTCTTTGCGGTCTGTTGACGCCTCTATGTCTGAGCAAGCGAACGAAACATGCGCTCGCTATTTTGTAAAGACACCCCCTGGCCGCTCGCATCCTACGTCATCTCCGCTATTTATTTGATTAATCGAGTACATCGAAAGGCGTCTGAACTGCTCGCAGTGCTTGTGGTAGGATTTTCCTAGCACAATCATGCGAACAGTTCAGGCTAAGAGACAACCAAGTGACGTGGTCGATGACGCTGCTTTGTTAATTATGCACACCCTTAAAACGCCCGTTTTGACCGTTTGGCACGCCTGCGTTCGGATCTCCACTTCCCGTTTTCAAGCACCTTCCCCTGTTACCACCCACAAATGCCTCATTCTGTCACTCAAATTAGAAGGCACTCGCTATTTTGCGAGTGCTCGATCTCCGATCGCACTGACTGGCTGGCGCATGCGCATTACGACACATACGCAGATGGGCAAACATCGCTCGGAGCGAACGAGCGGCCGCTTACGAGCGGCTCTGAATCAGGCCCTGAGTCCATCTCTGAATCAGACCCTATATCATGAGACGAGTTGAAATCAAAAGGATTGTTTGGGTCACATAAATAGAGCGTGCTGATTAAATAGCAATACAATCAGAAAATACAAATATAATAGGCCCGATTCTGAGCCACACACATGGCCTGATTCATCATGGAGTTATTTAAATGTGTGTGATCATATTGCGTATGCAGCCTGACATAAGGATGCCCGCTTCCCCTTACTCACATCCGTATACTAGGGCAACATAGCGACACAATCGGTAACATCAGACCCATGCGCACAGTTAAGGAAGCTCAGACCTCACTCAGAAATTGCTAACTTCTGCGCACGCTATAAGACCTCAGGAGGCGTTAGGTAACGCAGTGGCTAATTTCTGCACACCAATGCAACGGTGTTGAAACGCACTGGTACACCTGCGTTCGCCCAACACCCCTTCCCCTTCACCACCCACAAACGGCACTTCCTGGCAATCACTCTGCTCTGGGTCTGCGACGCCTCTGCATAAGCAGTTTGCATCGCACATTGCTAGTTTGCACACTGCGATGCATATGCATGCGCAGAAAGCAACAATCGACCGATTGCATGCGTCTTTGCAACTGCGTTACTTGCTGAATCAGGCCCACGAAGCCAATGTTCAAGGTTGAGCAATTATTTGCAACAGCGCATGTGTGAACATTTCAGAAACCCCTACAGCTCATGTGTTACATCTAGTATAGAAAGATACTGTTGCATCGATTCAGATGGTAACAGAAAGGTAATAGAAAAGTGATTGGCATTCCTAGGCGGTGGCTAGTAATGTATGCAAATATGCTCCCTTCAGTGGGGTATTATGGGAGTGTTGTGGGCAAGTCAATGTAAGCAGCTGCATTCCCAGGTGCTCGGCCACTAACACAGAAGGCCATACTTGACGGTGAAACTGCACCTGCCATAGGGCTGGTGTAGGTTTCGATGGTGGTGTATGAGGACACACCGATCGGTATTACAGTGTGCATGGGCACTAAAAGTGGGCATTTCTGTCATCACACATTCAGCCGCGTGGATATACGCAAGGGAAGGAGTTTGTAGGACAATTGAATAAACTTGCAGAGGGACGAGTGCAACTTTTAATCAGGACCATTATGCCCAAGTGGGGGTGTCAGAACGATTTTATGTTGGGGGGATAACATAAAATCTTCAGACACCCCCATCCCCATCTCTTCTCCCTCGCTCTCTCTTACCTGGGCTTGCAGGGACTGTGTAATGGTGGCTGCGGATGGTCATGGGCTGTGCTTTAAAGCAAAGGGCTTCACAGCCCCTGCACCATACACAGGAGGAGGAAGTGTAATGTGCAGTGTTTAACTTAAAGACCGCACATTACACCTCCTCATACATGCGGTGCAGGGGCCGTGCAGCCTATTGCTATAAAGCACAACCCCTGACCATCTGCGGCCGCCTCATATTTCAAATGTTTTGGGGGGGGTGAGCTGTCCCCTTCCCGCCTGTTCTGGTGCCCTAGTGCCCAAGTACTAACATTAAATACAGTAATGTATAAGCATTTAAAGCATTTTATCAGTGCAGGTTCATCTACTTTTAGTCCTTAGGACCTGATTCAGCAGCGCACGCTATTGCAATCACAGCTGCGATTTCCCACAGAACACAGCTATGAAAATAAGCTGATGCCTGCCAAAGCTCAGCCGGCATAAAGACACCCACTGCTGCTTTCTCATATACATCTGTAACACGACAGGATTAGGGGTCCCTCTCCTGGAGTAGTTGGACTCCCTCTTCACACACACAGCAGCCGGAAAAATAGCACACAAGTCTGGGGTCTCGTACTAGCTGGTCGGTACCAGTCTTTATTGTGCAACATAAAAGGAAAACAAAACATAAAAATAAACACTAGCCCGTCTGGGCGCTAACTAGACAAGAGGTTCCCTCTCTAAAGAAATAGTGGGGCCTACTGCATCCACCATCAACACAAGCGTATGCACAAAACTTACAGGTAGTGTTCACCAAGTGTCTCTGAGCCAGCCAGTCTGCTTGCTCTCCCAGGTATGAGACACTAGCTTACAATCACACACAACCTATATCAGCCAGTTTCAGGTGGAGACCTTAATGAGCCTGCTAACAGGCCAAAAAGGCCAAAACGTGGAGTGGCCTATGGATGGAGCCCTCCCTCTCCTCACATCCACACCCGCAAGACCCAAACCGGATTTTCAAAAAGCTGACACTCAAATCTGCTTCACAGCAGACTTTTCTCCTGCGGTTTTTTAGAACACATAGGTCAAAAACCTAGGACAAATGTATCTACTACTGACCACTTTACCAGTGTTCCTATCACACATCCAATGTTGCTCTTCAGTGTAAACATTGGTACCATCAGGGCACATCAGCCAGTCATCCAGCATTTACAAGAAGTCTGACCAGTTGCAAACACTGCAAGTCTCCTCGCACGCAGAGAGCTCTCATGCTGCGTGTGCAATCACAGGGTCTCATTCAGACCCGCTCGCGAGCGCAGGACGCTCGCAAGCGGGTCGATGGTACCCAAATGCAAATGCGCGAGACCCGAATAACGACGGCCAAGCCGTCGTTATGGGTCTCGCACTAAAGGGGGCGTGCTGTCGATGGTGACTGACATTTGGTGGGCGTGCCGGGGTGGCGTGGTTGCCAGACGGAGGCGTTCCCATGGGAACGCCTACCGTCTGGGTCCGGCCCCCCTGACATCACTAGTGATGTCAGTGGGAGTGATTTTGGCTCTGATAGAGCCAAAATCACTCCAGGGCTTTCGGCAGCGAGACCCTACCGCAGGGTCTCGTCGCAAGCCCGATGGTCGCGATGGTCTTGACCATCATCATGGACGCTCGCATAAGCTGTGGGTGGTAACCCACAGCTATGCGAGCGTCCAAGAGGCCGCTCCATTTTCAGGTAGGAGGGCCCTGATTCAGAGCGAGCGCTCTGGTCAGAGCGTCCGGCTCTGAATCAGGCCCACAGTGGCTAATTTATGCACACCCATGAAACGGCGTTCCAACTAAAAGACACGCCTGTGTTTTTCCAACCACCCCCCCCGTCACCACCCCAAACGCTGGCAGCCTGACACTCACTTGTGATTAATTCTTCTGTGCATCCATAATCGCAATGCCATCGCTGCGCATGTGCAGTGTGGCTTATACGCATGCGCAATGGCAAACAATTGTTTGATCTGCGCCCGTACTGCCATTGTGTACGCTGCTGAACCAAGCACTTAAACCCTTTCATCTTTTAAGTACTTTAAGATACACTACTGTAACCTCTTTGATGCAAAAATAAGCTATACAATATGTGTTTCTGCAACATATTGGCATATCTATAATGGGAGCAGAGCATACATGCCTACCCTCCGGGAATCGCAGGAGGCTCCAGCTTTTTGGGGTAACCCCCCGCACCCGCGGAAGAATAGGCATATCTCCCGCATCCCGCCCACTTCCTAGGAGTTCTTTAGTCCGTAGGAAAGGGGTGGGGCTAAATGGCGGTAATCGCATCATTTAGCCCAGCCCCCTCCTCACGGACCCGGGAATTCGTGGGGGTATTCTGTAAAGGGGCGGTGCCTAATGCTGTCTATCATCTGGCCCTGCCCCCCAAAAGAGGAAAGCAGCAGGTCCCCTCCTGCTGTTCCCGGAAAGCTGCCCAGGAATGTCGGCAAGTATGGAGCAGAGTGTGTGATGCATGTGGGCCCCTGGATGCAGGGTGTGCGGTACGGGCCCCCTGCATCTGCATCTATATAATTATACTTACCTCTTTTGAGTCCTGCATTGGCCGGTGCTGCAGACAGAAATCACTGTGAAAATGGAGCAGCGACCATTTTCCCAGAGACTTGTGTATGCGCAATAGAGAATTCTCTGGGAGCATTGCGCCATGTTCCTGGAGACCTGCGCATGCACTGTAGACTCTGGCACAAAGCCAGGGTCTACTACGCTGCCGGAGAGTAGGGTACCCGCCCAGAGGCTGCACATGGACCCCCTCTTCTCTTAAACTGCCCCTGCTGCCACATACTGTACATCTTTTTCTTCATGTGCATATCTTAGACTGAGTTTAACTCACGTTTGGCTAATGGTAATATCGTAAATAGGACAAAAAACCCTATTGCTATAGGACTTTTCTTTTTTTTGCTTCACTCTATACATGAAAGGATCATTACCAAAGAGGGTAACACTTTGTATAGTGTTTGGAGGGCTCTGTGATCTCGGGAATAGCAGAATACTAGCAATTTTAGTAACATGTTAAACTTGATCATCAGGTTTAGCAATGCTGGTCACATGGCTGCAACAGTATTTTAAGAATCCTAATACACATCAAAGCATTCTCATCCACGTGACAGCTTAGACCTGTCTTCAGCATGAAAAGATCTACCCTTTCACCTGTCACCTGCTGAATGTTTAACCAACTGTCTTCTCCATTCCAATAGAGACAGCCTGAACTGTAAACAGGCAATAAATCAGTATAAATCAGATCTGAGCTCACATGCTTATGGTGCATACACACGGTCAAATATGTCAGATAAACGATTGAACGATTTTTCCAAAGTTTTTAAATGATTTTACAACCGATTTGAACAATTGAGCGATTTCAGCCTGCATTAAAATGAATGAAATTGACCAAATCTGACTGCAAACACATCAGATGTCAGATATCGTTATCTAACATCGTTGCAGGCTCACATGTCAAATTTTCTTTCAGATATGAACGATTTTTAAAATCGTTTTCGTTCAAATCTGAACGACAATCTGACCGCGTGAATGCACCATCATGTTGTTGAATATGCCAAGCGAGCCAGCCCCCCTCCTGACTTTGGGACTAATTTAGTTTGGATAATACAGCTAAAGGGTGCAGATTTGCACCTGGACAAACCATTAAGGGGAACAAATTAGTATTATTTTACTTTTGTGTGAAGACATAGGGCCTGATTCAGACCCGCTCGCAAGCAAATAGCGCTCGCAAGCGGGTCGATGTTCCCCCACTGCGCATGCACCATCTTCGCCGTGCGCATGCGCGAGCCCCAGCGAGCAACGGCAGCTCTGGGGCTCACTACAAGACGGGGCGGCTGTCGATGTTGATTGACAGCTCGCCCCGTTTTGTAGGCGGGGAGGGGGGGTGGCTGCACAAACGCAGGCGGTCCCTTAGGAACGCCTGCCATTTGTGGGCGGCCCTACTGACATCATTCGTTATGTCAGTAGTGTATTTCCTGCTCTATTAGAGCAGGAAGTCCACTCGGGCTTGCGGGAGCCTGCCGCAAGCCCGATGGTCGTGATAATTGCGACCATCGCCAGGCCGCTCGCACAAGCTGTGGGTGGTCACCCACAGCTGTGCGAGTGGCCTGGAGGCCGGAAAAAAAAAAGCCCTGATTCAGAGAGAGCGCACGCAAACAGCGAGCGCCTCTGAATCAGGCCCATCGTGCTCTCTACTTTTACATGTAGCACACAAAGAGGGACATGTACTAAGACTTGGAGAGAGATAAAGTACCACCCCCTTTCCCACCAGATCAGCCACCAGTGCTCTCTGTGCGGCCGCGACCATAGAGTGCTTATTATTTGTAAGGAGGGGGTCTGGTCACACCTCCAGCCACACTCCCTCCTAGTACATGGGCCTGGCAGAGCTGTCGGTAGCCCTGGGTCTGAGCAGTTGCACATTGTGCTGCCTCTGCTAACCACTGCTAATGGAGTCGGTCTGCCCCTGGCTGCAGCATACTAATGATCCTAGAGGAGCCAGGGGCGTAACTATAATGGGTGCACGGTGTGCGGGGCACACGGGCTCCTGGGTCCAGTGGGGCCCGTACCGCACACCCTGCATCCATACTGCTTAATACTTACCTATCCGAAGTCCCACGTCGGCTGGAGAGGCGCTACACAGAACACCTGGAAAATGGCCGCAGCGGACACTTTCCCGACGTTCTGAGCATGTGCAGTAGGGAAATCGCCGGGAAAATAGCTGCCACACCCATTTCCCCAGTGTTCTACGCATGCGCAGTAGACTCCGGGCACAGACTAGTGTCTGGACTCTAATGAACCTGTCAGTACGCTGCGGCCGCCGGAGAGAGAGGAGGAGACCCTGGATGGTGAGTGAACACAGGACCCCTCCTCTCTAAATACGCTCCTGAGAGGAGCACATTAATATTCAGGCACTTTAGGTGTTTTGGAATGCCAGAGGTGTTAGTTGGGTCTACAGGAACTTAGCTGTGTTCAGAGCAGTCATAACAAGAAAAATTTATCACCAAAAAGTGGGCATTGTCTCGGAGCTAGACAATGCTGTGATTACCGGATTTGTCAAGAGGGGGCAGGACCTAAATGACTTTATTCACCGCAAATTGCTTCATCAGCCACCTGTACCGCCCTCTTAAATTGAGGGGTGGTGGCGGTTGAGGGCGGCTCCGGGAGTCTTGGTTTCCCTTCCGGGTGGTCGGGAGTGCCACACAATTTTCCTTAACCTCCCGACCATTTCGTGAGAGTAGGCAAGGTTGCACTGGGACCAGGGAGAAGCTAAGGATGCTCCAGATGGCTGCTTTCTAGGCAGAAGGGTGCCATTCCAGACACGTTGCTTGCCAAATACAAGTGCCACAGGGAAGCAACTGTGCTGCCCCTAGGCTCTGCACTCTGGACGCATCTTTAATTTCCTTTGTAGCCATAGTATCAGAAAAAAGTGCTAACTGTAATGACAGTCCCCTCAAACCTAAATAAAAAAGGCTTATATTGTGCAGTGGATAATGTGCCCACACTGAATTATATGTCGTTCAGTGCAGGCACCCTCTCTCATCCCCGAACATGCACAACCTGTCGATATCGCATGTTCAGATGCCAACAACGACCAGAGGGAGTGCGCATCGCTGGTCGTTGCCGGCATATTCACTGCACGATTAATAACGATGTCGTAATTGTTCATTTTTATCGTGTATTGGATATGTGCCTTTAGCTTAATGTATACCAGGAGTAACAACATGCATTTTTTTTCTCAATTATGAAATGTGTGTAATGTACAGGCTTCTCATAAATAACATTGAGAGATGCATAACATTTTGAAAATTAGACATTTGCAAAGTCTGAATTTCAGAATTATTTCCAGAAATTGGCTCCATAACAGAAATGTTTTAATATATTTACTAAATTAAAGTTGAAAAAGAAGGTCTGTATACTTATTTGAATAGCTGCTGGTCTCCCAACAAGACCTGAATCGTATTTGTATGTTTGTATGGGTAGATGTAGTGCAGGAGTGTCAGGAGAACAAATGTACACCTACTGTACCACTTTTATATGTGTAAATATTGTATCTTTTGCTCACCAGACTGAAATAAAGAGAGCCCACTAATAGAAAAAATACGACTCCTCTGTTTTATACATGGGTGATTGGGATTGTGGTGCAACCCCTCCCCCCGTAGTTAAAAACATTTTAAAATATGTTACAATGAAATAATTGGCATCTTCCCCACTTTAAACTGAGATTGCCTCCATTTACACTGAAGAAGAAAGATGTCTCCTACTGGAAACTATGTGTGGCTTGGTGAATTCCGGCGTGGCTTAGCAGTATAAGGCTGATGCTTATTTTCCAAATTTTGCTTTGTATATAATAAGAGAGTATGCATTTACCACTGGGTTTCATATGTTAACATTATTTGTGGAATATTTAAAATGCATACAAATTACATGATACCCAAGTTCAGTAAACATATCGTGATAGGGATTGTACAGTGCTGTGTGTGACCATTTTAGATGCACCTGTTTTGCCGCGAAGCATACTTTTAAATTATTTTCCATGTTGGCTATGTAAGTACAGCACGGCGTATTTGTGCTGCAGCATACAGTACATACAACAAAAAGTAAACATCTGTATGTAAAGAAATGTTTTAATAGTTGTCTGCAGAGTTTACATTCAAAAAGTTAAGTGCATTTTATGCTTACTTCAAATGACTTTGGCATGCACCAAAAAGCAGTTATTACTGTTATGAAAATGAAATGACTTAAGCCTCCCTCTACTAACCAATATATTTCACATTTAAAATTGTCATGTATTAATATGTATGTACCCATTACTTACACACAGTTGAGGCAGCCATTTTGTGTGAAGATTACCACATATTTATGAGAACGCAGTTTATCAGTAAACTATGCACAAAGTATTTCATGCAACTCCTTCAGTGATGTCACTAGTTCCTTGTGAGCTAATGGTCTGTATACTCATGAATATGATTTCCATCCACAAAATGGCTGCCTTCATTTTTGTGTAAACAGTTACACTTGAAGTACTTATAGGGGACCTGTCACAATAAAATAACATTCTATTTAAAAAAACACATATTATATAATATAGTATACATTTATTCCAGAAATTATTACTATTTTTACTTATAGCATTAGCAATTTAGCTATCTCCTTCTCCTGGGAGATATTGTGAAAAATGTATCATGGTTTGAAATTCATGATGGAACAGGTGGTTCAGCAGAAGTTCTGGTAATATAGGGGTCTATTTACTAAGCAGTGTTAGCGGACAGAGTGAAAAGTGATAAGGTGCCAGCCCATCAGCTCCTAACTGTCATTTTTCAAACACAGCCTGTGAGATGACATTTGGGAGCTGATTGGCTGGCACCTTAGCACTTTCTTATCACTTTTCACTCTGTCTCCTAACACTGCTTAGTAAATCGACCCCATAATCTCTGAGTTCCACTTTTGCTTCAGAAATCTGCTGAATACCATTCTCTACTGTATCTGTACATTGGCTTTATGTCTTTATAGTCTATGAATGGAGCTGGGATGATGACAGTCAATTCAATTTGTTTTATAATGTGGTTGTAGAAGGACTAAGGCCCTTATTCAGAGTCGGCGTTTAGATGCAAGCGGTTGCTCTGAATGAGGGCGGACGCTTGCATCTTGAAGTGCGGCCTCCTGGTCGCTAGCTAAGCTGTGGGTTACCACCTACAGCTTAGCGACTGACCAGGGTGATGGTCGCAATGGTCAAGACCGTCGCGACCATCGGGGCTTGCGACGAGACCCTAAGGTTGGGTCTCGGCAAGCGCAAGCCCCAGGGAGCTCCCTGCTATGATCGAGCAGGAAGCTCCCCACTGACATCATTGCTGATGTCAGTGGGGCCGCCCCCAAGTGGCAAGCGTTCCATCGGGAATGCCTCCGTTTGGCCGGCCACCCCCCCTGCCCACCTCCCAAATGGGGCGAGCTGTCATTCAACATCGACAGCTCGCCCCCTTTGGTGAGAGACCCGTAGCGACGGAGCGTCCGTCGCTAGCCGGGTCTCATGCATGCGCGTGTCGGAGCCGGCTCTGACGTGCGCATGCCCAGTGGGTCAACATCGACCCGGTTGCGAGCGCTCAGCGCTTGCGACCGGGTCTGAATGAGACCCTAAGAATTCTTAAGGCCAAAATTCTGCTATTGACATGGGTGAAATTTCGGAACCAAATGAGGTTAATTTTTTGCTCATCTCACCCTGATTGCCAATGATATTTTATACGAATGAAAGTAGAAGACCCTTTCTACTATGACTTTGGGCAATAGACTAAATTAATATAAATATTGTTATTGTTATAATCACTTCTGGAAACAAATATGATTATATACATTATATGACTGTCAGAATCGTTCATATTCTTTTAGATGACGCATCTCTTACCAATGTATTTGTCGTATTATATTAAGAAGTCAAAATGTCAATTACAATACACATACAATATTCAAGCTACTGAACTAATCTCTGATTTTCTCACAACTGTTACAACCAGACTGAACTGGACCAGTCAGTTGAAAAATGGACACTGTTAAAGGATGAAAACATCTTGATGGGATTACAGATGAAATGGTTCAGCCTCCCTCCCTCCATGATTTGTTGCTTATTTTTTTTTATTAAGTTTGCAGGTCTTTGAGAATATTAGTTGATTAAGAAATTGTTGGTTGTAAGAATATGTTATGTGATTGGACACGTCTACTCATTTTACATTTTAGCCAAAATACCAATGTATAGCTGTTTGAAATTGAATAGCTATATTTATGCATTTATATGTCAGAAAAGTTTCATATTTTGCCATCTACAAATGTAGATTAGCCAAATTGAGGTGTAAACTTTCACTCTCAGCAGAGTATCCTTCATCTGAGGCAAATAATTCACCATACTGAAAACCAAAATAACCATTTACATATCACAGTAACATCCATTTCAGGTCCAACTACAAACATCCTCTGCAGCTTCAACAAATCAATTTCTCAGATCCAATTTGATATTTTATCTTCTCCACATTAGTGGTGATTTGGTGGTAAAGCGGGATCTACTGTACACAGCAGAAGTCACTACAGTTCCTGCAGTTTCATCCTTCAATTGATCCCAAAATGGCTGCCTTGGAATGTCCATGAAGTAGTCTTCTGAATGAATCCTCTGGCACTCTTGGATGGTGTAAGAGATTTTCTGGTTTAATAAAGTGCTATGCATATTTTTTTTTCCTGAAAAGAGAATAAACATGAATATACATATTAGCGCTTTGTGGCATTAAACACTTGATTTCATTCAGATACTGATCTTTAAACACCCAGAATACTTTTTACTCACATACTGTATGTAACCACTAATTATAATTAATATATTTATATTAATGTTTCCTGACAATTAGCTATAATTGAACATAGTCATTTTATTGACTTTATTTCAATCCAGTATAATATGAAGGCTGGTCTAGTCAAAGAATAAACTATTTTACAGGGAACAAGTAGTAACAATAATGACACTTGCAGATTCTAGATGAAAAACAAGAATAAGCAGGTCTTAATCACATGTAACTGTTATCCCCGCCATGTTGAGCTGGGAGTTGAGGTAAGAAAAGAGACAAAGATGTGGTGATTATCATTATCCTGACCCACCCACGGTGGCATTGCAGACCGTGCCCTCTGCATGTACAACATCTCACAGTAAGTTATTACAACTGAGTGCATAAAGAGCTTGTAAAAGTATTTATAAAATGTTACTGATTTTCAGGTTATAAACCTTCTATCGGACGAGGTGTGTAATGTGTGCAAACCACTTACCCTTAAACTAAAGTAAATAAGGACACTGAGACGTAGATTTAGTAGATAAATTGATGGCTATTTATAAGAGCAATAATTCTTTATTTACTATTTATTTAATTTAAGGATGTATGGTGGCAAAGAAAGGATGGCCAGAAATCAGCCAATTCTGCAATGCCCAGGGTCCACGAACATAACTATAGAAACCCTATAAGCAACAAAAAGATATCACTCACCCTCCACCTTGACTACCCACCCGTTTGGGTGATGATACTGCCCCCCGTTAGGTTGGGACAGCCAACTACCAGTCAATGAAGGGAGCGCACCTCAACTAAATAATTGCACCCGGACTGGTGACCTGCCGTTCTTTCCCACCACGCTAAAGCCAAATCCAAAACAGAAACAACCAAAAAAGGGGAGGGAGGGTGGGAAACCTGGAAACAAAGAGGCTTTGGCCCACACTTCTAACCCCTTATATAAACATCCCCATAAAACATGCCCCCCACACACACTGCTATAGGCTGCCTAATCAAGTGTTCTGCATACATGCCAGCCCCCATCCTAGAGGTTTAAACCACCTCTTTTCTTATACTAATCATTTGGTTTCTCATTCTGTTAAATTGGGGATTTTTTGTTGTATTAAGCTATAGTCCATATCTATTTCTATATATAAGACAGGCTTCAGTGGTGTCCCATTATACGTGTCCTTTTATTTAGTACTAGTCTTTATAAGATGCTAAATGTCTCCCTAGACACTTCCCTATCTGTGAGTCTATTCACAACAGCCCCTGATAGACTGTGCCTGAGTGGGAGGCGTAGCCTGTGCATGAGATTCAGAGCTAATTCTAAAACAGTGAGATGCAAGTTACTATCACAAAATGTTTTCTGAGTTTTTTGTTGCCCTAACTGACTGGGACATATCCAGGGCCTGTGCAAGCCAAATTATTGTGCTTAACAACAACTTGGAGATATGCTGATATTGATAATAAACACTACTATATAATGACAGTAATGCATTATTTAGTTACATATTTGTTAATTATTCTTCAAATTGCCCTTAGAATGTAAGCTCTCATCAGCAGGGCCCTTTACCCTCATGTGCTTTTCCTTCCCTCACTTATATCATCTGCTCCCCACTGCCAGCAACAGCACCAAACCTTTGAGTTCTGTCCTACTGCTTATTTGGGTATAATGAAAATCACTTTCTTGTTTTGTTCATACTGTTTCTGTACATTATAAGGTGCTGCGGACCCCTTGTGGCAACATTTAAATAAAGGAAAATAATAATAATAAAAATAACTTTATAATATATAATTAAATGTCTGCTTCATCTATATATAATGATTGTATTGATAGTTTGTATAAAGGGGAGGGAAATTTACAGTGCTTCTATGGAGAGGGCAAGTAAGGCAAGGTAAGGATTTATGCAATTAATCTATGCTATTTTTTTATTTCAAAACATATAATTATACAAGTCAGTGACTAGTGAAAGTGTTAAAAGGTGCAATTAGATTCATGGGTGTAACCATTTTTTATAACTTTATCAAGCAGGTTCAGTATAAAATTATGAAAAAAATACTTTTTCATATTTACCTAGAGACAAAGCCTAAAGGTCTTTAGTAATTCCTACATAATACAAGGCCAACTGGCAAGTCATTTCTGCACTCAAATTAAGCAGTCATCAGTGCCTGAACAAATAAAAAGGATACAAACCTAATTACTGTACTAATAGACTTATGTCTCTGCCGGAGAGTGCTAAAACACTGCAGATGTTTGCAGAAACAATATAATTATATGATTAATAGAAGTAAACATTAACTGTACATTACTCATACACTTAGCATTATAACACGAAGAATTATTTGTTTGTTCTGAACAAGCTGGATTCAGACCGTTTCCTGTTCTCTACATCCTTACAAGGTGTGTGTCACAGACACGGTCACCTAAAACAGACATGAGATTTGGACGTCTGATATGGTGGTTTTAAAGAGTACCTGTCATATTCTAGATAAAGGCTATTTTACATAGTGTGTAGTGTGCTATATATGTTCTAAAAATAATAGAGAACCCCAATTTTTCTTCTGCCTGTGAAAGAGCTTGAGATGTCTTCCGAGGCATGGTGCCGAATGCTGGCTGTTAAGACAGACTCATCCTCACTCCTGGGCTGGGGGGGGAATGAGGAAGCAAATGGGCCCATCAAGTTTGGTCATCCGTGAGGGATTGCCCATGACTGGTTTAATTAGGTTGTAATCTCTGTGGCTTTTTGACTGTTTCAGATTGTTGCCCACAGTATATGATGTTAATATCTCAAATACAGTTTTATAGGGATGATAATTATATATATACTTTACAATTTACATATGGTCTGGCAAAAACAACTGGCATGTACAGTCACACTGGGGAGTGTGATCTGACAACATGTAATTTGCTATAGTATATATTGTTATTATTATAATTGTTTCTATAACTTTACTTAATATATTGTGTCATGTTACTCTAGATTTAGTAAAACTAGTTATTTATAGCTTTTTTATTATTTAATTTTCAAACGTTCTACTTTTCTTGTGTGATAGAGGGAGGGCACTTGCTGGATTTTTTATCAATTTGGTGCATGAGTTCAAATAAGTGATTTTCACTTTGAGATTCATTATTCTGGGTATGTTTATTTATCCACTAGGGAAACAGACATTGCACAAAAAAAAAAAGTTTATTTTTCTATGTCAATGTCACACCTGTCAGTCTGTCACACGTTATGTACTAATGATGCATCACACATTGCACTGTGGTTATCTTCACAGGTGGAAAAAAAATGACTTAACCTGAATAATGTCAACTGTTCAAATATCACTCAAAAGGAGAAATTTCTATGCTGTTGACTGGTGCTTTGTGCGTCATTGCTGATGGAATTAATTTTTCCAGTTCATTAACTGTTTGGTAGTCAAAGGAACCTACAAAATACAACCTGTGTTATTGATCCTCTGCAGTTATTATTTAAAGAGGTGCTTATTATCAGACAGGTCATATGTGAACAGCAGTCATACATGGTCTAGGGTATCATGTGGGATTGGATTCTAACCTACTCTACCTCCTAACCCTAACCCTCCCTTAGTGCCTAATCCTAACCCCCCCTTCCCCGCTGCCTAAACCGAAGTCTCTCGGGAGGGTGCCTAACCCTAACCTCCCCCCAGGGGTGAAAACCCTAACCACCCCTTCCTCTAGCCTAACCCTAAACTCCCCGGGGGGTGCCTAACCCTTAGTCCCCCCCGGGAACCCTAAACCTAACCCTCCCCCCCACGGCTGTCAGCACCTGGCGCCCTGCTTACCTTCGATTGGTAAGCCGGGTGTCGGGCTCCCGGCGTAGGTAGAATGACAGGCATCTTGATTTCGACGCCTGTCATTTAACCCCTTGCTGGGATTAGACAGTCGGGAAGCCGACGGTCAGGAATTCGTCCTTCGGCTTCCCGACTGCTTCCCGTGGAGTGATGTAGAAGGACACAAGGGATTAGATTATCAAAGAGGATTCTGAATCTATAGCGCTAGAGCTTCCTTCCAAGGGCGCAATGTGTCATTGTTTGTCTATGCATCGTGAGATTTTATATATATATAGATATATATATATATATATATATATGTATATGGGTGAAAGAGACAAATAACACAAGTATCTTATATATTTCTATAGGTTACTACTCCAATTTTGTTTGGGTATCACCATTTCACAATTTTGAAAACCATATATCCAAATAACCAAGCGGTTAAGTTTCTTAATTTACTACCTCATGAAACTGCTGTTGCTATGCCCAGGGCCAGATTAATATTGGGGCAGATGAAGCTACAGCTCCAGGCCCCCACATAAAACTAGGACCATCATCATGGCAGCAAGAGAAACAGCTGCCTAGCTGGCCCACAGTTGACCATAAATCATCATAAGTATTAAAATGTTATTTCTAAGATTTCTCACAAAATGCTGCAATTTCTAAATGTTTATGTACTTAGAGAGACATTTTTGCTGATAGTGTAGGTAGTGTACATCAGGGCCGTAGCTAGGGTAGTGCGGCCGGTGCCATCGCACAGGGCACCGCAGGGCAGGGGGCGCTGTTTGGGCCTGTCAAATTTCTGTTTATTATCATTCTTGCTTGTAGCTTCCTCTAATTTCATCCCCAGCATCTACTTTCCTCTCCAATCTATTCCCTGGCCCTTTCCCATGAAGCCATGGACCTTTTTTGGGTGCATTATGTCCCTTTGAAAAATGAGGGGGGCGCCAATGCTCTTTCTGGCACAGGGCACCAAAAAGTCTAGTTATGGCTCTGGTGTACATGCCCACATGACTCTGGCACCCCCCCTCAGCACTGGCCACATTTCCTCCCCTTGTCAGTACAGGCCCTTGAACATTTTCAGCCCCATGTGGCTGTTAATACAGCAATATCTATGCCCATTACTTGTCTATGAGACAATACTTGATAATGTACACAGATCCTCTAATGTCTGAATACATCACGGTGCATGGATTGTATTCCCGGCGCACATGAGGTGCTCACCCATTCACTGGTCTTTGGAGACACCTTTGCAACTTCAAAGTGTGATTAGGTGTGTAGGAACTGTGGAGGAGCGCTATTGCTACAGCTCGTTTTGTTCTGAGCCTCAGCCATTAGCAAATTTACTAGCAATCATTAATGTAGCCAATTTTGTTCATAATATATATATAAAAATACATTCTTTGTACAAATCAGACTACCTTACAGTACAATAATATGCACAGACATAGCACTACAGAAAGAATAACATGCTAGCTGTCAGTAGAATCCAGTTGCAGCTCCAGAGATAGGGCTGCAGCACAGTACCAAGGGGGAGATGTATTAACGGCAAAATGCGGTAAAACCCCCGAAAATGCAGTTTTCGGGGGTTTTAGCGCATTCCCCGTATGTATTAAGCAGCAGAATGCGCTGCATTCTGCTGCTTCGCGTCGCTAGGTAACGCCACCTTCAGGTGGCGTTACCCAATAGAAGCCTATGGGCTTCTTTGCGCGACGCTCGGGACTGGGAGGGATCCGATCGGATCCCTCCCATGAGCCCCCGCGGCCCGCGTCCTTCTGCGCATGCGCAGAAGGACTTCTGGGTGTTCAACCCGGAAGTCCCTCTGCCCGGCAGCATCGCAAAGGACAGCTCTCATCGAGAGAGCTGTCCTTTGCGAAATCCTTGGTACATACCGCGGTAATGAACCGCGGTATGTACGCGAAGTCGGGGGGGATGTACCGCAATGGCGATGTCGCCATTAATACATCTCCCCCCAAGTTCAAAAAGGGGAGCCACTCCAACTGCAGTAAGTCCCGGCCGGCGATGTTTGGCAGTGTTTGGGGTGGCAGTTGGTGTGGCTCCCCTATTTAATTTTGTACTGTGCTGCAGCCCCACCTCTGCAGCCACCACTGGTAGAATCTATATCAAACTTACAACTTTTTTTTTAGGGGTTGCAGCCCTGGAGTGCCTGTACTTTCTGTCTCCTGATACTTAGGGCTATATTTACTAAAGTGAGAACTTTTAGAAATGGAGATGTTGCCCATAGCAACCAATCAGATTCTACTTATCATTTAACTAGCACCTTCTAGAACAGTGATTCCCAACCTCGGTCCTCAAGGCACAGTAACACAGTCCTGGTTTTAGTGATATCCATGATTGTGCACAGATGGTTAAATCAAAATAACTGAGGTACTAATTAAGTCACTTGTGCTCAAGTATGACTGTCCCCAAAATCTGGACTGTTAGCGTGCCTTGAGGACCGTGGTTGGGAACCCCTGTTCTAGAATATAATAGTTAGAGAATCTGATTAGTTGCTATGGGCAACATCTCCACTTCTAAAAACTCTCTCTTTAGTAAATTTACCCCTTAGCCTCCATGATTTTGAATTGAGCAGAAAGTATTTCAGATAATTCTTAAAAATGAATAAGTAACACCTTTGAGGAGCACAAGGGGCACTGATGCCATAAGGCTAAGTGAATACCTCGCTTCTAGCGGCAGAATATGAATAGAGGAGTGATTCTGGCCCACCAGCCACTGTACAAACAAAACAAAGCACAGAACTCATAATTTTCACAGTGGGTGATTTTATACATTGTAAGCCAAATAGACATATTGTATATAGGCGCCTGTGGGGAAGTTAATCTGAAGACATCTATACAGGTTGAGCTGGTTTCGGTCTAATTGATATTAACATGCCTGCCACATTAGCTCCGCCCACTCACATATTTTGAGTGCAGTGGGGCTACTGAGGTTGGTGGGAACTAATCTGAAAATATTCCAGCTCCAATGTATAGGACAGCTAAAAGTGTTAGACAATTTATGGAGAAAGGTAACATAGGGTCTGATTAAGAGGTGGGAGTAAAATAAAATAATAATAAAAAAGAACTATGCACCTTGGTAAAACCATATTGCACTGCAGGTGAGCAGATTTAAAATGTGCAGAGAGCTGTCTAGCAATCGTGGGCTACATGCAAAAGCAGCCAGTATTTACCCTGCATGCAAAAATAAGAACTGTATTGCACCCTTGCAATGCTACATGGTATGTCCAAGGACACAGTTACAGTACTTGCTCTTTCTAGCTTTATTCCCACCTCAGAATGCGGCCCATAGTGCTTTTAGTAAAAGCTGCAGAAGAGCAAACACACATTAAGAAAAAAAAATACAAAAATACAAACTTGAATTTGAGATGAACATTCATGTTCCATCGTTCACTAGTAGGTCGCCATACTTTCGAAAATGCTATATTCCATCTTATAGACACTGCATATACTAATATATAAGCAATATGGTTTGTTGTCTCTGACTTATCGATACAAAAAGATATAATTACATATAGCATACTGTACCTTCATTTTCCACATACGGAATAATCCTTTACAGTACACTGTACAGTCAGCCACAGCCAGCTGTATGAGGTTTGCCAGCACCACAATATGTTCTTCCAAAATGTTTTGAAATGTTGAATAGTACAAATAAATTAAATAAATTATTGAATAAAAAAAATGCAAAATAAATATACAGTTCATTTTCTTTGTAGTTTTTGATTTTAATCCTTCATATATGTATAGGTTTCTGGATAGCAAGCCAATAGTAACTCCTCGTTCAAAACTTCCATGTGGACTAAAAACCACAATAACACCAAACAAAGAGTTACTGTAAAATGTCACCGAATAAATAAATAAATTAATAAATAAAAACAAAAAAACGGAGTACATGAGACTGGCAAATTACCAGTTAGGAAATCAATTCTAACTCTTCGTCGGAAACCTCCACATTAAATATATACCAGAAAATCCAAAACAGTAAACTTAAAGCCAAGAGGTTCGCCCCTGTGTAAATGAGGAAATCCCAATATCTGAAGTTCGAAAAAATCCCTAGTAGCAGTAATATGATCCCTGCGATGTCAGACAGCACTGCAATGAGGGCGATGAAGGCACATCGGCCTGTCATTTTTGAAAACTTCATGGTTCTTGCCAACCTTAGCAGCAGGTGAGCATCTACCTGGAGATCGTCTGATGTTTGTGGTAGAAGTGTTGGTAGATCAAATAATAATTCAAATAGTACATGCAACAATTTGAACAGTGGTTTATAAACTATGACACGCTGCATGTTCAGACATGGGATGACAACCTTGAAGAACCTGATCGTTGACTTAAAGTGATTTTAAAAACAACTAAATTCCTGTGTGCTGGCTGAGACAATGTGCTTACTGAACATGACATTCTGTTATGGAGAGATATGTGTATGAAGTACTGGAATGGCATTTGTTAGTCATGTTGTGGTAGGCTACTAAAGCCTTTCAAACAATATGGACAGCCTTGTGATCTGAAGTTTACTCACCAAGTAAAAACCTGTCCTCGGGCACACTTGCTGGCACACTGCTGGGATATCTACTGTACGAGATGCATGGGAAACTTATGTTCAGCATTCAGAACAAGGACACCCTGTGACTTGTGGAAACAATTACATGTGTGCAACTCTAGTTGCATGTGGATATCCCTGTATGGTGGTCATTGTACGCTGAATGCAGACCCTGGTAAAGCGATTGCCAAGAAATTAATCATTGACAGTGACACCTGTCCAGAGGAGTGTAACTGCCACCATAGAAGCCTATGCGGCTAATGAGGGCCTAGCTTTGGGTGTCCAAACTCTCTGGAGGCCCTCACTTATACCTCTTTTAAATCTTAAGAATGTACACAGTGGAACTGAAATCTCAAACAGGGCTCCACTGCCCATTTGGGCCTAGTAGTGCTTGTTGCGCCCCTTCCTCCACTTGCATAGCCGCTGGGACGGTAAGCAATGACAGGAAAATATAAGATGCAAAGTACATGCTTCAACAAATAATGTTTCAATACAGTGAAATATCTGTGGCAAGCGACTAAAGCTGGTCACACACAGGTGCCCATCCTCCCACTTGGCAAAAGTGCTGATCAATAGAATTATGTCCAATGTCGCCAAACATATAGGTGTCAAAATTGAGTGATATTCGGCTGACCAGCCCCTTGGTGTGAAGCTGCCATATCTCTTTTGTTATACAATAACTGCATAAAACAGTGAGAAATACATGTACACACCTCTCACATACATACTGTACATACATTTTAATGAAACCAATTATACCATTCCCACACAATCATTCATAACAACTGTCTAAAATACAACAACAAAAAAACGAGTATTACACCATGTTGTTATGTTAAATTTGCAGTATATTACTTGTCCCGCTCCGGCAGGTGCTCTAATCCTCTCCCTCCCCCTCCAATTACCTCTTTTATTCTGAGATTTGGTATTTTTTGTGTTGACGCTCAGGATTTTAAGTGTAAAATTTAGCTCTAACTCTAATCCTAATTGCAGCCCAACCACAACTCTAAAATTGGGTGTTGACATTCTGGCTATCAATATTACAACAATGTCGACATGTTGTATGTTGACTTTCTAAATGTTGACATTCAGACTATGTTGACATTATGTTGTCAACATTCTGAATGTCAACAATGTTACTGCATACCTTATTCTGTACCTCCCTCACCCCCACAAAAGTAAAAAACAAATTGTAGTCTTCTGTTCTTGTTCAACATAGGCCAGTCCTGATTGTACGTTTAAAATACTCAATCTAAAGCAAAAAAAAAAAAAAACACTCGCAAAGACAAGGTAGCATTGTATAGAAAAGTGTCAATTTGCGTTTACTGTAAAGCTACATACCCACAACATTCCCTCTGGCAAAATTGGGACCAAATGAGCCCAGCGCCCAATGTGTGCAAGCTATCCCCATATCTCACAATAAACATGACCTAACTTCCCCAACCACAACCAATTTCCAATAAACTGACTGTCGGGTCCATAAATTGGAGTAGGTGGGAGGTATGAAAATTAAAGTTTCAGTATGCCCGATGTGATGGAACTTAGGGGTCTATTTACTAAGCCTTGGATAGAGATAAAGTGAATGGAGAAAAAGTACAAGCCAATCAGCTCCTAACTGCCATGTCACAGGCTGTGATGAAAAATGACAGTTAGGAGCTGGTTGGCTGGCACCTTATCTCCGTCGACTTTATCTCCATCCAAGGCTTAGTAAATAGACCCCTTAGTAGTTTAACAACAGCTGTAGAGCTCAGTTGTGATATATACAGTACTGATTGCAGAGCAGGGTTTTATTCCTACTTATCTGCCTATTCATCATCAGAATGGTCTTATTTTAATATGTTTTACAGAAGTGAGAGCTTGTTACAGGGAACCAGTGAAAACATGGGCGGAGAGATAAACATCCATAACCAGCTATTATATGTATATATCTATTAGGGATGTGCAGGCTCGGTTCTACTCGGTCCCGTTCGTTTTTTTTTATCGAATCTTATTGGCTATCCAAGCCTGCACATCCCTAATATCTATACAACGAATATCCTAATTACTGCAGATTTTAATTCATTTGAGCATGCAGACATAGTAGAGCAATAGTTAGTCCTGTGCTACATATGGAAAGTTATATGTTTTTTTTTTATCTGCTGATAGTAACTTTAAATACTAAAAATAATATTAAATCATGTTTTGTATCACGTTATTTGCAAAAAAAAATTAATGCGTACTTGTCTTGGCATAGTTAGTTGGAACAGACAGGGTTTCCTGTATATATTTATATATATACAGTCAGGTCCATAAATATTGGGACATTGTCAGAATTTTCATATTTTGGCCTCTATTCACCACCACAATGGCTTTGAAATGAAACAAACAAGATGTGCTTTAACTGCAGATTTTCAGATTTAATTTGAGGGTAATTACATCCAAATCAGGTGAACGGTGTAGGAATTACAATTGTTTCTATATGTGCCTCCCACTTTTTAAGGGGCCAAAAGTAATGGGACAAACTAAACAATCCTAAATCTAACTTTCACTTTTTAATACTTTGTTGCAAATCCTTTGCAGGCAATTACAGCCTGAAGTCTGGAACACATAGACATCACCAGACGCTGGGTTTCATCCCTGGTGATGCTCTGCCAGGCCTCTACTGCAAATGTCTCCAGTTCTTGCTTGTTCTTGGAGCATTTTCCCTTCAGTTTTGTCTTCATCAAGTGAAATGCATGCTCAATTGGATTCAGGTCAGGGGATTGACTTGGCCATTGCATAACATTCCACTTTTTAGCCTTAAAAAACTCTTTGGTTGCTTTTGCAGTATGCTTCGGGTCATTGTCCATCTGCACTGTGAAGCGCTGTCCAATGAGTTCTGAAGCATTTGACTGAATATGAGCATATAATATTGCCCGAAACACTTCAGAATTCATTCTGCTGCTTTTGTCAGCAGTCACATCATCAATAAATACAAGGGAACCAGTTCCATTGGCAGCCATACATGCCCACGCCATGACACTACCACCACCATGCTTCACTGATGAGGTGGTATGTTTTGGATTATGAGCAGTTCCTTTCCTTCTCCATACTCTTCTCTTCCCATCACTCTGGTACAAGTTGATCTTTGTCTCATCTGTCCATAGGATATTGTTCCAGAACTGTAATGGCTTTTTTAGATGTTGTTTGGCAAACTCTAATCTGGTCTTCCTGTTTTTGAGACTCACCAATGGTTTAAATCTTGTGGTGAACCCTCTATATTCACTCTTGTGAAGTCTTCTCTTGATTGTTGACTTTGACACATATACACCTACCTCCTGGAGAGTGTTCTTGATTTGGCCAACTGTTGTGAAGGGGTTTTTCTTCACCAGGGAAATAATTCTTATGTCATCCACCACAGTTGTTTTCCGTGGTCTTCCGGGTCTTTTGGTGTTGCTGAGCTCTCCGATGCGTTCTTTCTTTTTAAGAATGTTCCAAACAGTTGATTTGGCCACACCTAATGTTTTTGCTATCTCTCTGATGGGTTTGTTTTGATTTCTCAGCCTAATGATGGCTTGCTTCACTGATAGTGACAGCTCTTTGGATCTCATATTGAGAGTCGACAGCAACTGATTCCAAATGCAACTGTCACACCTAGAATCAACTCCAGACCTTTTACCTGCTTAATTGATAATGAAATAACGAGGGAATAGCCCGCACCTGTCCATGAAATAGCTTTTGAGTTGATAGTCCCATTACTTTTGGCCCCTTAAAAAGTGGGAGGCACATATAGAAACTGTTGTAATTCCTACACCGTTCACCTGATTTGGATGTAATTACCCTCAAATTAAATCTGAAAGTCTGCAGTTAAAGCATATCTTGTTTGTTTCATTTCAAAGCCATTGTGGTGGTGAATAGAGGCCAAAATATGAAAATTCTGACAATGTCCCAATATTTATGGTCCTGACTGTATATATATATATATATATATATATATATATATATATATATATATATATATCCAATGGGATCCTACAGTCTTTAATTAAACAGATGTTGTAAAGGATATATAACAAATAAAAATACAAGTACCTTTTAGGTTGGGGAATCAGAAGAAACACAATAGACGGGGACATGGCTACACGTCATAGAGGTGTGTCAGGCACTTTAAACATACTGGTTCTTTACTCCCCTAAAAGTACCCCTTGAATGCCATGCACATCATGGTAGGTGGGTGCGACACCCGTTCACTGCTTCTCTGCTTTACAGAGCAGCAGAGATCAGGACATACCCCAAACTTTTGGCCAATCATGATGGAGGGACAGAGCCTTTATATTAGGATAGTTGGGAGGTATGGCATACAGGTACGTTTAACCTCACATCAGAGTGACAGGGGCAACATAGCATTACACTGTATTGTTGGGGCATAGTGCTACTTCTACTATCTATGTATCTATTAGTACACAGTCTTTGCTTCCTACGTCCTCCCTCCATAATATCATGACGCTGCCCCTGTCACTTGCTGTCTTTATATAATGAACATATTAACACCAACGCAAGATCAGCACTCATGTCACCAAATAATACGTGCTGCTGATAGCATGGTCTGATTACCTTAAGGTTGTACTATAAAGATTCACTACAAAACTGTGGCCATATGGACGAGCAGATTACAATAAAGATGAATAAAGACTGAGAACACAAAGTCAGTTGTTGGTGAACATACACAGACATAAGGAAATACTTATTGCTATTATTTGTAAAAAAACAACCAGCAATAATAAGTGTGTGCACTACAAAAGAGGATCTATTTTTACCCAGCACTACATCTCCAAGTAATCTACTTTATTAATAGTTATTATTATTATTAGATCTTAATCTACTTGTTGGTACCCACAAGAAAGGATAATGTGATGGCTTGTACAAGACATTTCCACTAAATAACAAAGCTCTACATCTGTTCTCACTGAGTGAAATAAAGATGTTATGGCACATTTTTGTTAAAAACTGTATACAAGGGTAATCCAGAAAGTAAAGACTGTTTTAAAAATATATTGTTTTCTTTTTTTTTTACACGCAAACGCAGTTTACTTCTCCACATAATCACCTCTTTCCTTTAAGCATTTATCATATCTGCCCACAAGCTTTAGGATCCTCTTGTTCTTCTCAGCTGCCTCCAGTCCATCGAACAAGTTGCTGACTACAAGCTTCAACTCATCATCACTCCCAAAACGTTTTCCGGCCAGGAACTCTTTGAGATTGGTGAAAAGGTGAAAATCACTTGGAGCAAGGTCTGGACTACAGGGTGGATGATCGAAAACCTCCCACCCGAAACTGTGACAAGCGATGGGCGTTCCAGTTGATCTTTGTCATGCACATTTATTTGTCCTTTATTAAACATTTCATAGCACTTTCTGACATCACCATACTCCCGCTTTCATTGAGGATACATTTCAGTAGATCTCACCTTCTGCATATTGAAGAATGGAATAACACTCCTCACTGCACAGTTGGAGAGATTCTTTGTCGAAGGGTTAATTTTAACAACACACAACATCACCAAAAGCAACCATAACAGCACGCCACACACAGAGCACTTAGAATACAGGTTAAGGAGACAGTCTGACCATGAATTGGGGAGGGTGAATGACCTGCGTGGTGGCAAAGCATAAATGGTCTTTATTTTCTGGATTACCCTCGTATATGACAAACATACTATGTTACAATAAACTTACTGGATAAAACTAATATAAATTGAAATACCTTATTATAAAAAATGCTTACAATACCTTCATTTTCTAGGCTCACAGCTATGTCCATTAATATCCTTTTGCAAGGATGGTGATACACAAATTAAGTGTTATTAAGTGTTAAAAAAACCTTTCTTGTCGATTTACGGACAAAGTGTTGTTTAGATAGTCAATTCCAGCTCTTCATAAGGCACCTCCACATTGAATGTATACCACAACACCCAAAACACCAAACTGAAAGCTATGATGATCGCCCCGGTGTAAATGAAGAAATCCCAAGAACTGAAGGAGGCAAAAACTCCCAGAAGAAGCAAAATAGTACCTACAACTACAAATAACAAAGCAATAAAAAATAATGCGGCACACCGGCCGGTGATTTTGGAGAGCTTCATTGTGCTGCGTGCACTTGAGAAAGGGATTAGAGAAGTTCCATCTTCTCGTGTCTGTGGCTTAATACCGATCTTTTCAGCAATAACTATTCAAACAGTACACACCTCTAGAAACAATTTAAACAAAGGGTTTTAACTGTGTACACACCGCAACATGCAAAAGTTATGTCAGCCTTGAAAAACCTGATTGCTAACTTACGTAATATACCTTGAAAAACCCCCAAAATGCTTTTCTGTTTTCTGTGATGGCTAAAAATATGTAAAATTCCTAATTATAAAGAACTGCAGAGTATGTTCACATTTTATAAGTAAATAATTATTTTTTACTGATACAGCCACAAATACAGACTTGCTAACTCTGGTAAATATATACCCATCATACTGGGACCACTTGTGTGGCCACATCAGCTTTAGAGAACTGATCATTTATACAGTAGGACAATTTGTCTTTAATAAAGCGTCATGGTTTTTTAAATCGCCTATTTCTGAAACTGACCTTTACTACATTGTAGCATCTAGAGCATATGTGTGTACACAGGTATAAGTATTAGGGTGCAAATTCTGACATAATGTCAGAATAATTGAATTTGTACATTTTGGCCCCCATTTATCAACGATATTAAACACCAGCGCAATTTTTCATTTAACATCACTGTGATAAAAACGAAAATGTACTGGTATTTATCAATACTTACCCCTCCGATGAAGTCCCGCAAAGTCCTCGCCGAAGTGCTCCGCTAGACTGCTGGCAGCCTAACGCCACCAGCAAAAAGGCTCTGGTGTTATGCGTATGCGCAACGGTCCGTCTGCGCATGTACATGTGACGGGGAACCGGCAGTGCCTGGAAGGCTTCGCTGAAGCCGGAAAGGCACCGCCAGGTCTCCCTTGCCAGCAATGGGGACTGCATCGCTCTCGCCATTCAAAAGATGACGAAAGCGTTGCTTGACAAACAGCAGTAATCTTAGATTACTGCTGTTTGTTAAATCCAGAAATCTGGCATAACCCCTTTAGCGAGCTGGGATTTGCCTCCCTAATTGCTGTCACCTCTGCTACCACACATCCCCTACCTTGCCTGTAACCTTCCCTACTTCCTCTGCACTCTAGCTGTGAGAACAGCACACACAGGAAAACAAAAGGACAGTGGGGTTAGAGTGGTAGGCAGGGGCGCAAAGAGGGGGGGAGCGGGTACTAATTACCCGCGCCCGGGCTTGCTGGAGGGGCGGTGGGGGCCCGGGTCCAGCACCACTCCCCACCCTCTTACATCACAGCAGTCCAGCACACACTGCTGTGTGCTGGGCTGCGATGGGAGTCTCCTATGCCTGTGGGGGGGAGCGATCAAGCTGATCGAGCCCCCCACTGGTTATGCGCCCCCTCGCCAGCGCGCGGCAAAATTTTTTTTAACCTAAGGGAGCATGGCCACGCCTCCATGATTAGGCCACACCCCTTTTTTACCGGGACCTGTGCGGCTCTTGGCATGATGATATTGTATGACAACATAAATGCTCTATTATGGAGGTCACTGGAATGCTCTGTGTATTGTGAACGGAGATAAAGTATCAACCAATCAGATCCTAACTGCCATGTCACAGGTTGTGTTTGAAAAGTGACAGTTAGGAGCGGATTGGTTGGTACTTTATCTCCGTCCACTTTATCTCCATCCAAGCCTTAGTAAATAGACCCCAGAATCTTTTGCTGCAGCGCGACTGCACCTTTATGCAGTGGCAGATTAAGGTCCACATGGGCTTGGAGCTGAAATTTACAAAGGGCCTATTGTGTGCCTCTTCAGGGGGTGTGACTAGTAATGTGGTGGGGCATGACCAGTGCTGTGGGGGTGTGGTCTGCACAGGGGGTGTGGTCTGCATGGGCTGTGGCTAGCGCCTTCCGTTAATCACCTCAATTGCACTCCCCACTCCGCTTATATCAACAGTGTAAACTGAAATTCTACAAACAAAAGGAAATACCCCTTATTAACTGACAG
Organism: Taudactylus pleione; assembly: GCA_031769625.1. Lineage (NCBI taxonomy): Eukaryota > Metazoa > Chordata > Amphibia > Anura > Myobatrachidae > Taudactylus > Taudactylus pleione. The sequence continues at coordinate 11,739,025 of JAUIMM010000012.1, read as the reverse complement.
AAAAAGAAATATGGCACTTAGTGATCACATGAATTGGAACCCTCTCTACTAAAGAGCAGGTGGGTCAATTAGTGATGTCATGAATGTGACATCCCTCCATATAAAAAGGACCTAATCTTATTACTATTTATACCAAGTAGATATAAGATCTATACCCCATAGTGAGAATGAAAAAAATAGTTAATAAGTGAAGCTTATACATGTATATATATATATATATATATATATATATATATGCACACACATTATGTATGTAAAAGCAGAGAGAGGTGGCACTCCAGGGCTGACACTATGTAGAAAAAATACGTGGTGACAAGTACTTTTCTACATTGTGCCAGTCCCTGTACGCATTTACTGTTTGGTTTTGGAAGGCACCTGGGCATCATATACTGAATTGACCGAATTACCCAAGTGTGTGGCGGCAGCAGTATTAGGTGACAGGAAAAAGATTTTCCTGTCAACACTGTCAGTCTCCTGTGGGCCTGCAGCTCCACTCACCCCATTGTTAATCTGGCCCTGCCTTTATGCTAATTCTGTAGCAGATGGGATTCGTACAGAGATGACCACTGGCTGCGGCGCTAATCCTCCAATGTGTGCATTGGCCGCACATCGGTTGCGCCATCACAGATTGCACCAGCCCTATGGAGGCACAAAATTTCCGTCTGAACGTGGCCGACAGAATCAGTGAAACTGCAGCAAAAGCCACAGTGGCTGATCATTAAATGCCTGCATCTGACTAGTCACTCCCCGTTACCACCCAGAAACACCCACTGAAACTGCCTCGCTCTGTGGCTCCTGGCAGTAACCATCAGGTATACTTGCCAACATTCTGCCTGCTCCCTTGGGGAGAGGGCAGCCAGGTCTGCACAGGAGGGGGAAGTGAGGGGGCGCAGCACGGCATAGGTGGGTGGTACAGGGGTGTTCTGGTATGAACGCGTATCGAGAGCCGCTAGTAACGTCATTGTAAAGCCAGGGGTGGGGCTGTGATTACACAATTCAGGAGGGTAGGCAAGTATGCCATCGGCACAACGTGCAGACTGAAGACAGTTGCTTGCATGCAGCACTGACACTGCGTCCACCTCTGGATCAGGCGCTGTGATTTCCACCCTAATACAGGTAATAGAGACTTGTTATCCCAGCCACACACCTTCATAATCCAAAACTGAACTTTGTCCCACATTGGAAGGTGTTCCTTATCTTTACGGAAACATGTAATTGACTGATGTAATCAGAAAACTGGAAGAAAAGACATCCCAGGGCATCATGCAGCTGGGGAAGCTGGAGCACCGTTCCCGTTTATAGTACATATAAGCTTTTATAGGAAGGCATAAAATATCTGTGTAAGCATGCACACCTTTGCTAGATATAGAACGCTTTCTTTCAGGAAAGATGATCACACAGCAATGGAAGAAGAAGACAGAAGACTTCCAAATTTGTATGCCAACCTTAAGCACACCGTCTTCTTGGGCTAGGAAAAATGTGCCAACTCTTGTGACGGTAGCACAGTCCCTCAAATCAGGACATTTGGGAGGTATGAGTGTTAGCAGATGACAAGCACATTAACAGCAGTAAGGTGTAAACAAACCCTTAAAGTGCACCCTTCACTTACATATTATGGGGAGGTTCAAACAACTGACAAGTGCATTAATAGGAGGAATAGTTTAATTGGCTCATTGACTCATGCTACCAGTGCAGTAGATTGAATTGTTAAAAGTGCAGCAGATGGAATCGTATGTAACATAGTTTTCATATGTGAATGAGCCCCTAATCTTTTTACGTGGAAGTAGCAGCAACTAAAGATATGGATAGGGAAATGTAATCACTGATATGTAAAGGTAAAGTGTAAAGCAGTTCAACTACAAAGTAACATTTATTTATGTTCAAGAATAAAGCACATTTGTTTTTCCAATGATCAGAGTACATTCAACAAATGCCTGTGGTTTTGTCAGTTTGTAGATGTTTTTACAACAACACTGTTAGTGTACTTGGTCGCTTGATCAAAAACTGCTCATTCTATATACTGTTAAGTAGATAGGCGAGTCCAGTTTTTAGTAACTTCTTAGAAATATACGTCAGATCTATATATAGCACGAATCACATGAGGTCTTGTCCGTGAATATAATCCTCAGGTAAACTATTTATTGGTATGTCAAACTTCTTGATTCTTTCAGGATTATCTCTGTAATCTGGGGATGCAGGTAACACAGACCATTGTTACTATAAATAAAGCCAGAGTCCTTGACTCCCGAACAGATTAAGGGTCAGTTATATCAGATGTCATATCTTGTTCAATGCACAATGCTTTCTTATTACAAGGATTATTGTAACAAACATATACAGAATCAAGTTACCTAGTCGTCAGGTCATGAAATCTGTCCTGATAGGTTAACTAAAAACAAAGAACTCAGCTATACAGTACCTTGAGTAAACCGACTCAGTAGCAAATATGGGATTTCCATAGCAGAATTTTGGGAAATAATTGGCTGTACAGAAGGATTTGTAACATAGTTTCCGTATTTTGCGAAGACCTCATAATAAGCAAGAAAGTGTGTGTCTCTGTCTGTGTGTCCTTTATGCATGGCCAGAGTTTTGTACCTAGCTCGTCCAAATTTGGCATGGTGGTGTAGTTTGACAGGATTAAATTTTTGGCTATGTTTAAAGTTCGTCAGGGCCATGGAGGTCTACATGGAACCCACCAAGTATGCGATGGATTCTCTGATTTTAAATTTTTGTTTAAGCATGTTTTCTCAGGGTGTCTTCCAGTGCCTAAAACTGCACTGATCTGATGGCACAGGCTGATATGTACCAGTGGGGGGCAGGCAGAGCTTCAACAGAAGTGCAGTGAGTCAGAGGATCAACTGTCACACTGCACCTGCACTGACAGTTACTGAGTCACACAGTTGCGTCTGAGTCACACTGCTCATGTTTCAAGGTACATTACCGTAGTTGTTCGAGGGAAGTATTTATTCACAGTGTGATAGTCAGGGAGTGTTTGGTAATTGGGTGTGTCCACTAAAACGGTAGATGTGTCATAACCAATATGGGGGCATGTCACATTCTGCATCTGGGAGCTGGTATGCAAGAAAAATGGCTTCAGCATATCAGTTCCCGTGGCCATTCTGCGCGACCATAGAGTTACTCACAGCATCTGCGACAATGACACATTTTGTGCACAGCAGCTGCGTTTGGGAATGCAACTGTGGTGGCATCAGCATACAGCTACCGTATGAGTCCGGCCAAATAGCACCTATCATACACATTATGGTTTGTATCAATGCATATACTCCCAAATTAACAATTCCAATTAGAACAGCATATAATATCAGTTGTTTAGCTATAACAATTTGTATTTATTTCCTGTTGTTTGAGTCTTTTAGAATTTGCAATACTTATCTCTGATATGCTTTGGTAGTTTTAGTGATAAAGCACCATTCAGAGGTGGACACGTATCCGTACACAGTGGTACTGCAAACATATGCAAATTCCGCAGCCACCAAGACTTGTATAGAGAGGAAAATTGGCGGTGTCTCTGATCCGCAGCTTGCATACAAAGACAAAGTATTGCACCAGTTCTAGGTTGATTCTATACAGGCAGGACAGAGAGTGCCGGAGAAGTGAGGTAGCTAAACATCTCTCCAATCACCAGAGCCAGATTAATGTCCATATGGACCTGTAGCTGATATTTTTGAAGGGCCTACTGTGTGCCGCTGCAGGGGGTGTGACAAGTGCTGCAGCAGTTTGACTTGTGATGTGGGGTTTTGCCCACTGTGGTGTAGGTGTGGTTTACATATGGGTGTGGCCTGTGCTGTAAGTGTGTTTAGTTCCATGGAGGGCATAGCTGGTGCCTACCTAACATTGTGAAGGATGTAAACTGTATTGTCTGCCATTCCTTGAGTGTGGGAATAGTTTAGATAGTAAAAAAAAAAAAAAAATCAAAAGTTATTGGGATATTTCTATTAGAGAAGAGATGTTCAGATTTTAGTAAATCCAAACCTATCAGAACTTAGGGGATCCCAGCGGATGCAAGTCCTAGCTCGGATCTATCTGTTGGGTTCAGATTAGAAAACGAGCCAAGACACAGAGATCCCAGTGTCGGAGTGTTTTGGTTCGAAAAGCTGGCTGCTCAGATCCAATCAGTGGCCGCTACCATTGGTAACAGGCTGCTGGTTGGCTGAGAATGGCTGAATCTCAGCCACCCAGTGGCCTGTTAGCATGGTAGTGGCCACTGATTGGATCTGACAGGCTACATGAGCGGGACATCACTGCACCGGGCCGCCACTGCTGCCGTCGCAAACTTCCGGGCATGTACATTACTAATATACATCTCAGTGGCGGGCACCCGGCTCCTGTGCAGTCAGCAGAATTAGGGGCCCATAGCCCCTGCATCCAACAGCGTCGCTGCACTCGCCACCAGTGTTCCCCAAGCCACCTCAGCCCTGCAGGGAGGCTCCATTTGCTGGACGCCCAGCTCCTTCCCTGCAGTGCAGCGATAGCCAGAGGCTGGAGCTCTCTGCTGAACTCCAGCTTCCCCCCATGGACACTATGGGAGAGACGTCATGACGTCTCTCCCATAGTTCCAAGGAGCAGCCGGGCAGACCGGATGGCGGCAGATGCAGGAGCGGGGTTTAAGGTAAATATTGTTTTTTTTTTTCCTGTGTAAGCGGCACTACAGGGAGCATTACTATGGGGGCATTACTATATGGGCACTACTACAGGGGCATTACTATAGGGGCATTACTATAGGGGCACTGCTGAAGGGGACATTACTATAGGGACAGTACTACAGGGGGCATTACTTTAGGGGTACTGCTGCAGCGCGCATTACTATAGGGGCACTACTACAGGGGGCAATACTATAGGGGCGCTGCTGCAGGGGGGTGGCATTATGTGTAAAGGGAATTACAATATGTAGCATTATGTGTTAAGGGCATTACAATATGTACCATTATGTGTAATATGTTTGTTCTGTCAATATTTGTAATTTTAATGAAATAATTTGGACATTTGATGGTTTTATTTAAGAAACCTTAACTAATATTTTTAGGGGATGGATATTACATTTAAGTCAGAAATGGCCATTTTATGATGGGTGGGGGCGCCAAATTACTGTTTTGCCCCGGGTGACAAAAATCCTAAATTCGGCCCTGGTCTGGCATAATGTGTATTAGGGCTCTGTTGTCTGGCGTAATGTGTATAATACAAAGAAAATATAAGCAGCGCTATAGTGGTGTAAATTAATCACAAATACATATGGGTAAAATACCTTATTTATTAAAAAATATATAATATATTCTATTAATCAACCTATAATCATAAGCATCCTGTACAAAAACTTATTTGCAAACATACAGTGTACATACGAATTACATCAACCAATATGTATAGCAATCTGTGCACGAATATATAAAAAAATCTATTCATAGTTAGCTCAATGATTTGTTAAGTTCAGTCCAGAGCAACATGAGAGAAAAACCAGAAAGCAGTCTTTGCTAGTAAATATGTAAGCAAAATGATTGATGGAGTAGGCTCGCAACCTGCCGTGTGCTCCAATACAGTCACTCACCGCCGGTATCCAACCACTGTGGTGTAATAAAGGGGCAACCGGAGCTGGCTTGCGGCCTGCCAGATGACACTCCTATGCGATTGTATCCCGATTCCTCAGGTATACACTCTCGCTGGTCTCCAGATATTGGGATGTGTGGCAATGAGGAGGCCAGCGGAGCTGGCTTGCGATCTAATTGTAGCTCCGATAGGACTAAGACCCCCCTGGTGTCATGAATACTGGATCTCTATTGAGCGAAATGTAGCGTAACCTCAGTGGTGCAACAACATGCAAATAATTATGCTCCTGGCTAATAGCACACCAGTGTGTATACCGTCATGGATAGCAGCAGGTAGGAATAATGAATTTCACAAGCTGGTGTGCTTGTGAAATGTCCCCATGAGCCCCTATGTCGGGCACACGCCTTATGTATCTATTTAACAAATGGGGAGGGGTCCAATGCACTTTCTGGCCCAGGGCACCAAAAAGTCTAGTTATGACTCTGCTCTCTGAGTAGTTCCTGCTTTATTTAAACAACTTTGGATAATGACTACTGATATGGACTTTGTATTACTGTACATCTTCCAATAAGGAAAAGTGATATAGTGGTGCGCCCTTTAACCAAGGATCATAAGTGGATTATTAGCAGCTGACATAAAGGGATACTGCCAGAACCACTTAAGAAAAGCAAATGGACAAGGAATAAATGTCTGCGCTTATAACCACTATAAAAAATACTCCTTAAAAGCTGTTTTAACAATTTATTGGCAACATAGTAATAACAATATCAATAACAAAATAGAACTGCAGTTCCTAGGATATTAAATACAAGGTTAGATAAACTGAAAAAGTATATCAACCAGTGCACTGAGTAATGATAAAAATGAGTATCCAAAAAGAAAGTCCCAACTAATAAAAAACGTGTATCTGAGGAATGACTCATATACAATTAAAATTGTCCTGTTTATCAAGATGTATGAGTACATGATTAAATTCAGTAAAAAGATATGTATATACACACATATATAATGGTGTAATGGTAACCTTTCCCCAGGGGGGTAATCTCCAGCAAATGGAATTGAGCAGCAATGTCACTCACCACTCTCTTAGGTGGAAAAGCCCAGGTTTCCAGAAATCCTGGCTTGCAATTATCCCTTGGTTGGTAATCCGGTTTAATATAACTCCTTTGGTGTTGGAGAGAATGGTAAAACAGCGTGGTAGGTCTCCAGCAACTTGAAGCCCGCTGATAATCCATGCGCTGTGCCAGCAGAATAAACGCCAGCAGAGTGCGGTCAGCCTCCGGCAGTGCGGCCCGCTTGTGACTCCATGCTGCTAGCTCCCGCTCAGTATAAGGATCGGCGAAGGACCCAGACATCAGCACCAGCAGCTGAACAGTCAAAACCAAGGTAGGTATGCTCAGGGGCGTCTTAAGAGAGGAGGGAGCCCATGTGCACTCCCCGTGTGGGCCCGTGTGCACTCCCCGTGTGGGGTCTCCTCCTCTCTCCCCAATGGCTGGCAGCCGACTGACCAGCCACCGGAGCATTAGTAGACTCCGGGCACTAGAGTGTGCGCAGAACACTGGAAAATAGCCACGGCGGCCATTTTTCTGGTGTTCTGAGCAGCGCTGACACCCGACGCGGGACCAGGGACAGGTTAGTTTAAAAAAATATGGGTGCAGTGTGTGCGATGCGGGGCCCCCCTGGACCCGGGGGCACGTGTGCCCCGCACACACTGCAACTATTATAGATACGCCACTGTGTATACTAGTTATAAATGGAATACAGCAGCTGAATGGAATAGTCCAGTGCAATGGCCTTGATGATGAATCCCAGCAATACTGTAGATACTAAGATGTTCCCTTAACTAGTTTCTCCCCTCTCACAGGGGTTTTATCAAAAAGTCATATCAACCCTGTGCACATAGGAAGGCTATTTAAATGAGTAAGCACCAATCAAATCCTACATGCAACAGCAGTTGTCAATTAACTCTTCTTTAGTTAGAAATTAGCTGAACAATTCACACATTCAGAGTTCACCTATTAAAAACAGCTCTTTAAGGATATTACTCATAGGAAAATAATGTAACCCAATTAATTCACATACATATTATATACCATATAATATATAAAACCACAAGGTCCACTGTTGGGTGAAAAATCTACTAATAATAAACATAAAAATAAGTATAAAATCATTACAAATAATATGGATATTAATGAGAATATATCAATTGAATACAGAAAAATGTGCCCAATATGCATACATATGTATCCAAATATAGACTCATATGCATACATAAATACACACCCACAAATAAGCATGTGCATGAATGTACACACACATATAATAAGACAGAAAAACAAAAGGTAATAATGAAAAAAAGAGAAAAGATATAATGATAAAAAGAGGAAAAAATATATATATACTGTGTCGATTCTAACACATCCCAGATGCTATAAATATATAATTCCTATAAATTAGGGAAATGAAAAGACAAATCCGGTCTAACCATGGACCGATATGAACACCAGATCTATTGAGAACATAATTCTACCCCAGCCTTCTACCCCCATGTTACAAAATCAGAAATCAAGTTCGACAGTTTCATTCAACCCCTCTGGAAACAGAGGGCCTGATTCAGAGCCGGACGCTATTTGCGGATGGTCGTTCTGAAAAAGGGTCCGGATATTTAAATTAAGAGCTCGCTCTTTGCGGTCTGTTGACGCCTCTATGTCTGAGCGAGCGAACGAAACATACGCTCGCTATTTTGAAAAAACGCCCTCTGGCCGCTCGCATCATACGTCATCTCCGCTATTTATTAGATTCATCGAGTACATCGAAAGGCGTATGAACTGCTCGCTATTCTAGTGGTAGCATTTTCCTACCGCAATCATGCGAGCAGACTAAAAGACAACCAAGTGACGTGGTCGCTGCTTTGTTAATTATGCACACCCTTAAAACGCCCGTTTTGACCGTTTGGCACGCCTGCGTTCATATCTCCACTCCCTGTTTTCAAGCACCTTCCCCTGTTACCACCCACAAACGCCTCATCCTGTCACTCAAATTAGCAGGCATTCGCTATTTTGCGAGCACACGATTTCCGACCGCACTGACTGGTTCACACATTTGCATTACAACCCATACGCATGCGCAGATGTGCGAACATCGCTCGGAACGAACGAGCGGCCGCTTACGAGCGGCTCTGAATCAGGCCCAGAGTTTGCAAGGAATGTATCCAGAAAGCTTCTCGGACACACAATTTACGATATCTGTCACCCTCTCTTGGAGTGGGGGGGATTGATTCTATACCTATTAACATAAGACCCTTGGGGGTCACTCGAATGTTGTAACTTGAAGTGTCTTGAAATACTGTTTATCCAAACCATTTAAAATGTTCCTACGATGTTCTAAGAAACTGGTTTTGAATGATCTAGTTGTACACCCTACATAATTTAATTTACAGGGACACTGTAACAAATATATTACATAAATGCTGTTACAATTAATAAAGGACATAATTGGAAACTTGGTTTCAGAGTATTTAGAGAAAAAAAATAAAGTCATATGTTGAATAAAACTACAGGTGATGCATCGTGTCACTATGCACATTTGAAGCAACCCACAATCTTAGAGGGCCATTTTGACGTCATAGAGGACACTTCTATTTTCTTTTCAAAGAAACTGGGGCCAATAAGTTCTTAAGACTATCTGCCTTTTTAAAGACAATTGTTGGTTTGACATCCAATTCATTTTTCAAGAGAGGGTCTAAACGTAATATTTTATACTTCTTATAGAAAATCTTACGAATTTTATAAGAGCAACTACTGTATTTGGAAATAAAGATACTAGACTTATCAATATTAGATTTCTGTCTTTGTTTATTAGAAGATTCTAAACGAACATTACAATCCAAATCTTCAATTTTTTTCAAGGAACCTTGTAATAATGATTCAGGGTAATTTCTATCCTTAAAAATATCAATAAGATGCGCAGCTTGTTCAGAAAATATATCTATGGAAGAGCAGTTGTGGTGTAAACGCCTAAACTGGCCTGAGGGGATATTATCCAACCATTTTTTGTTATGATTGCTAGTATAATCAATATAATTATTTGTATCTACTTCTTTATGGTGGGTACTGGTTTGAATTGTGCCATCAGTAATGGTGAGCCTAATATCCAAGAAAGTGATGGTGGAAGGGTGAAAAGTGCTAGTGAATTTAAGATTCAGATCACATTGTGATTCAAAAAATCCAAAATTTCTAATATGGAATCATCATCACCATCCCACATAAAAAACAAATCATCTATAAAACGTTTATAGAGGACCAGGTTGAATAAGGTCCTGAATAGAAACATCTTCAGAAAAATAATCAGAATAACATTTTCAGGCAAGGACTAAAGTTGGGTATCCACTATACAATTTTCTGTCAGATATCTGTCCAATCTGGCTGGTTGGAATGAAAACCTGGTAATGTATGGGAGCCAATGACAATCGTCCATTTGCTCACAAACACTGGAAAACAAACAAAAATGGTTGTTCAGACAAATTGGTTAAAACACACAAATTTAACCAATTTGAACAATTTTTTTTGTCCTTTTTTCAGTGTTTAAAACTATATGATCAACTGTCATTTGCTCCCATACATTACCAGGTTTTCATTCCAACCAGCCAGATTGGACAGATATCTGACAGAAAATTGTATAGTGGATGGCCAGCTTTATGCTGGCCATACATGGTAAGATTTAATGTCCAACCATCCAACTAGTTGGTTGGTTGGAATGAAAATCTAGTAACGTATGGGAGTAAATGATGATCAGCAATTTGCCATAAAATAGATTAAAATGGTCGTTCAGACAAGTTTGTTAAATGTTTGCTCTAAACCACAGATTCTCAAACTCGGTCCTCAGGACCCCAAACAGTGCATGTTTTGCAGGTCTCCTCACATAATTACTAGTGAAACAGTTAGCTGCACCTATGGATCTTTTAAAACGTGTCAGTGACTAATGAATATACCTGTCAACCTGCTGGGTGACCTGCAAAAAGTGAACTGTGTGGGGTCCTAAGGACAGAGTTTGAGAACCAGTGCTCTAAACAATTTGTTCAAACAACAGTTTTTGTCCATTTTCCGGCGTTTGGGAGCAAATTGATGATTGTCATTTGCTTTCATACCTTACCAGATTTTCTTTCCAACCAACCAACTAGTTGGATGGTTGGACAGAAAATCTTACCGTGTATGGCCAGCATGAGACTATATAACAAATTTTGGAATCTCCCTGAATTTTATCTGCAGTTTTTTATTGTGTAACAATTGATAAAGCAAATTATGTATCTGATATGACACTGCATGACTCAGGGGCATTTCTAGAGAGGAGGGGGCCCGTGTGCAGTCTCCGACACGGGCCCCCTCCTCTCTGCCCGGCAGCGCACTGAGCTGAGCGCGGCCAGCGCCGGAGTTATAGACTCTGGGCACTAGAGTGTGCCCAGAGTCTATAGTGAATGCACAGGTCACCGGGAAAGTGGCCGCGGCTGCCATTTTCCCTGTACTGCGCATGCGCAAACGACGGGAAAATGTCAGCCGCTGCCATTTTCCAGTCGTTTTACAGCGCCGGACCCCCGCGCTGACGTGTTTCTTCGGAGAGGTAAGTAATATTATGGGTGCAGTGTGTGTGGTGCGGGGCCCGTGTTCCCCGCACCCATTATAGATAAGCCCCTGGCATGACTTAAGATGGGTACATACTTACCAATCCTCTGGGGATCAACTCCTGACCAGACTGTTGACACACTCATACTGGAGACCTGTGTGCAGATTCAATATCCATTTACGCTTTGCCACCACGCAGGTCATTCACCCTCCCCAATTCATGGTCAGGCGGTCTCCTTAACTTGTTTTCTAAGTGCTCTGTGTGTGTGGCGTGCTGTTATGGTTGCTTTTGGTGATGTTGTGCATTGCTAAAATTAACCCTTTGACAAAGAAACCCTCCAACAGTGCAGTAAGGAGTGTTATTCCATTCTTCAATATGCAGAAGGTGAGATCTACTGAAACTTATCCTCAATGAAAGCAGGAGTATGGTGATGTCAGAAAGTGCTGTGAAATGTTTAATAAAGGACAAATAAATGTGCATGACAAAGATCGACTGGAACGCCCATCGCTTGTCACAGTTTTGGGTGGGAGGTTTTCGATCATCCACCCTGTAGTCCAGACCTTGCTCCAAGTGATTTTCACCTTTTCACCAATCTCAAAGAGTTCCTGGACGGAAAACGTTTTGGGAGTGATGATGAGTTGAAGCTTGTAGTCAGCAACTTGTTCAATGGACTGGAGGCAGCTGAGAAGAACAAGAGGATCCTAAAGCTTGTGGACAGATATGATAAATGCTTAAATGAAAGAGGTGATTATGTGGAGAAGTAAACAAAAGAAATCGTTCTAAAAATATATTGTCTCCTTTACTTTCTGGATTACCCTTGTATACAGTTTTTAACAAAAATGTGCCATAACATATTTATTTCACACTGGGGCCGATTCATCATTACTTAAAAAAAAAAAAATTGATGGAGATAATTAGGTTTAGAACTTGCATGGAGTTCTACCTAATTACCGGAGGAATTCATCATTCCTCCTCTCCAAAACTATCTATTCCGAAAAGCTGTCATTTTTGCGATGACAGCTTTTCAGGAAATAGATACTTTTCCCTCTCTACTCTAAGTTACCGCAGCTGTAATCAGTGTTGCGCATGCGCTGTTACGTTCACAAAAAGCGGAGCATGCGCAACACTGCCTACAGCTGCGGTAATTCTATGCCTCCCCCCCCTCCTCCCCTCTCTGTCCAGACTGCTGACACAATCCTACTGGAGACCTGGACGCAGATTCAACACCCAATATATGTCTGCACACCTGTCCAAATTGCAGTAGATCTTAGTTCTGCATCTGCTAGAACAATCTACTGAAAGGATGGGATCGGTATGAAATACCGCCGGACCCTAGCAGCAGTGAAGATCCCGAAAGCTAAAAAGTTAAGTATTTACTAACCTTACTCCCCCCCCCCTAATCCTAACCCCCCCCCATCCCCTAGCCTAACACTAACCCTCCCGGGGGGGGGGTGCCTAACCCTAAGTCCCCGGGAGCCCCTAACCTAACCCTCCCCCCCGCAGCTGTACATGCCCGCTGCCCGGCTTACCTTCGCTCGTTATGTCGGGCGTTGGGCTCCCGGCATAGCTAGAATGACAGGTGTCGGGATTTCGATGTCATTAGTACCCTGCCGGCATTTCGACCGTCGGCTTCCTGACTGCATCCCGAAAGGATTGTATCACCACACATGCTCTTCTAATCTGTGGCAGACTAGCTGCCACTCACAGGCAAAGGTTAGCTATAAATGGTGCAGGGAATGGGGTTGCTACGGGGCCCAGGACGCCTCTGGGGCCCAGCCCTCTACCTGCACTGAGTTACAATGCCATCTCCTGAGCCCCGGCTTTTCTATTCTAACCAAAGTGCTGCTACAGGGCATCTGGGACCACAGCTGATCTAAGCTACATCTCTAGCTGCTGCCTGTATGCATTGTGATGTCACAATGCAGGTCACAGCCCTATATACAGGATGCCCAGCTACTGGCAGCCATTTTGCGGTAACATTTTGTCCTGCACTGATACTCTGGGCTAGGCACTACAGGAAGGGTTAGCGGTAGGGATTAGGGATAAGGGGGAATGCTCACTGGAAGGCTGGAGCAACAGAGGTCATTACCGCTGGAACCTGGAAGTTGTGCTGGAGCCACTGCAGCCGTCAGGAGTAGGTAAGTGACTGCTGGGTCAACAGGGATGATATGTCTACATTCTATCACTGTCTACACGATGAATGTCGACATATCACACCACCTGCTTCAGTTCCCTTAAGTGTGCCACCCTTTTTACCACTGTGTATGTGTGATATATATATATATATATACACACACACACACACAGTATGTATGTACATCTCAGCTCCTGTACCCACCTAATTTAACACATATACACACACATATACATACATACTATATATATATATATATATATATATATATATATACCTACGTATGTTCCCATTTCCCTGATGATGTTCTTTTTTGCCATGTTGTATCTGATGATGTCACCTTGATAAAGGTCCCAGTGGGGGCCGAGATGTTGGTGCGCCTAAGCTGACTGTGTCTATTGAAATAAAATTTGCTTATTCTAATTTTGTTTTTTTGTATGTCTGGAGAATGCTTTCATTCCCCATTAGGAATTTTGAGTGCTATGCATTTGGGCCCTTCCCTTGGTGAGGTTAACCTTGTTTGTGCACCCCAGCTGCTGGTTATTTTTGGGTGAATGTGCAGGATTCCATTTCCTATAGATATCTATACAGATATATGAGTATATACTGTAGATATCTATTACGCTGACCAGTGGAAAGTTAATCTGGTAATGCTGGGCTGCCTTCCCTCCTGAGCTAAGCGACTAATGAACACAGGAGGTGGAGCTTTAGTCGCATGGGGGCAGGGCTTCAGATTATTCAGGGATGGAGCTTCGGTGGGCGGAGCTTTGGCTATCCAGCTAGTCGACCAGCCGAGGGGAGGGGAGGGGGAGGGAGGGGGGAGTGTGAGATTGGGCTAAACTGCAGAGCTTTGAGCAGCCGGGAGGTGAGTGAGCTGGTCTGTTGGGGGTGACAGGAATTTTTTTTACCTGTCTGCACTGCAGCAAGGGGATCCTATGGGCCTATTTTTAATGGGAGGCCTGGAGCTGCAGCTCCACCCGCCTTTTTGTTAATCCAGCCCTGCCAGTCACTATCTTTTTAATACACATGTTCTCAAATTTGGTCCTCAGGATCCCAAACAGTTCATGTTTTCCAGGTCTCCTCACAGAAATGCAAGTTTAAAAATTATCTGCACCTGTGGAACTTTTAAAATGTGTCAGTGAGTAATGATTACTCCTGTGCATCTGCTGGGTGACCTGGAAAATGTAAAGTGTGTGGGGTCCTGAGGAGAGAGTTTGAGAACCACTGTTTTAATACACTGAAGCGGTAATTCAACCTGCATCACTGGAACAACTACTGAGAAAAGGGGCATGTCACAACTGCGATTCCGTACGCAATCGGCTAATTATTGCGTTCTGCGCATGCATCACAGTGCGCATGTGCAAACCCTTCCACTGCGATCGGGACTGCGATTTCAGTGATTACGCAGACTCAACGCAGAGTGATTGACAGGAAGCACCATTTGAGGGTGGTGACGGGGGGAGGGTGGTCGTCGAAACGCAGGTGCGCCAGTGCGTTTGAACGCCGTTGCAGGGGCATGCATAAATTAGGCACTGCAATGACATACGCATATAGAGTTTTCACTGCATGCAATGAAGTTAGCAATTTCTGAGTAAGGTCAGAAAAGTGTGTGAGGTTTCGATTGTACTCGATGTTACCGATGGTTTTGCAGTCTTGCTAAACATTACGGATGTGTGTAAGGTAAAGTGGGCGTCCTTATGTTAGGCTGTGTGTGGTATAGCAATTGCAGATATTAGCATATGTTTGCAGTGAGACTGCATGCGTAATCACTATTGCAATAGCGCTCCTTACTGAAACAGGCCCTTTGTGAGCAGTGGTTCCTCCCAAACCTTCTACAAACAGCATCAAAATAATTATTTAGGTTTAATTTATGTGTGTGTGTCAAACAAAGAGACGTCTGCACCAGTGTCTAATATCACTATTACTCTTAAGGCGGGTATCCACTACCCGATTAAACAGAGCGATTGAACGATAACGACATCGTTAAATCGCTTGTTAATCGGGCAGCTTAATGTAAAAAACGACCAGCGATGCGCACTCCTGCTGGTTGTTTTTGACATCTATCATCGCTCGAACATGCTGATCAATCTGCCAGTAATGACAGATTGGCCATGTTTGGGGATGAGGGAGGGTGCCTGCACTGAATGACTGATCGTTCAGTGTAGGCACAGCACAGACTGTGAAACGACTGCACGATTACAATGTCGTAATTGTGCACTCGTTTCTATGTCTGCTAGTGGATACGCACCTTTAGAAGTTGTTTTTGTTTTTTTCAGTAAGTAGTTACTGTTACATTTGGGCGTTGGCCACTTGCTTTACATGTTCTTATCTACACTAGTGACCCACCCATCTGTCAATACAGTAAAGGCAATCAATCACCACACCAATCCCTTTCCTGATATTTCTGACACTCTCAATCATTCCATATCAGCTTGCACACTAGCATACCGATTAAATGTGGGTGTATAGGAGGGGCTGGGGATAAACATTCATTCTCTAAATCACTCACAGAAATCCTTATGATCAGTTTCCCTTCTTTCCTCCATTGCTCCATATTTGGAACAAATGAATAGTAAATATCTACTTTTTCCTTTGGACAACCAACCTACAGTATTTAGCAATTCAAACCATATCTGTTGACAGATGACTTGTAAGGGCCATTTAGTTTTAATAGAGGATGTGGTGTTAACATTCCTGCTTTACTCACATCTGTCTCATAGTATTTTGTCTAGTTCTGCCAACTTTCCTAACATAACCTTTAATAACAATACAAATTTGTGTATTAGAGATCTGTCACCCACAACAAAAATCAGAAAATCAAATTATTCAGGAAAAAAATGGATTAAATGAAACTCTCAAAAAATAATAATAATAATAAAAAATGACAAAAATATTCCTTACTTGTGGATTAAAAGGAAGCAATTGTGCGATATTTACAAATATTGATATTTTATCTTTTATTTTATGGATTATTAGAACAGAGTGGCATCTATAATGTAGTAATTTGTATCATGGCATCTATAATGTAGTCATTTGTATCTATAATGTAGTCATTTGTATCATGTGTACTGTATTAAACACTTGGATCCTTTACGAAGACAATATAAAGATCTCATAATCCTTAGTAACACGTGAGCAGACGTCTCAGGCATGTAGTCAGTCACATGAAAACATTACATGTAATAAATTATGAATAAATATGGTGAGAAATTACAAAACAGACTAACATCTCCCTCTGGTGGCAGTCAAGGGACAGAATTGGGGCAAACAGTACTCCAATTTATAAACATTGGATTGAAATCAACATGTGCTAATGATTGGCAAAATAAGTCTAATAATTACGAACTGCTAGTGTTATTTTGGACCGATGTCTATATAATTTTATATTACACATTTATTTTCGGCCAAAATGTACAAAAACTGGCAAAATTTACGCAGTTGAGCGATTATTGGCAAACTCTGCATGCATCCAAGTCGCAATGCGCGTGCGTCATTGTACATTACCATACTTGCTCGCAGCGACTTTTTACTCGCTGTGTGATTGACTTTCAGGAAGCATATGAGGGAAGTAATTGGAAGTCGCGGCAATGACCACAGCGTGTCACCACCATTTTTCAGGGCATGGCACAGCCTGCATTTGCAATTCCGTAAGCAATGAAAGTGGCTTCAGCGTCTCAGTTCCTGCGGTCATAGTAGTCATAGTGTTACTCAGAACTGTGATAATCTAAGGATCTGCAACAGGTGGGTGTTTCAATACAATCCTTGGCGTCAGCAACATTTGCATATTTTCACACAGCAGCTGCATGCGAGATCGTAGCTGCGATTGCATCACCTTCCACAATTTCTTTATCTATATTGGTCTCACTGAGTCCCACCTATATTTGCTACAATCTGTCCTTAATGTTGCTGCCCAGCTCATCTTCCTCTCTAAATGCCTCCCCTCTCCTACTAGCTCGTCACTGGCTCCCCTTCCCCTTGAGAACTAATTTCAAACTTTTCGCACTAACTTACAAAGTTCTCACCCAATCCTCTCCTATTTACATCGCTGACCTTATCTCCCTCCACACTCCCACTTCGCTCCACCTTGTGAATGCCACCTCTCCTCCCACTCTGGCCTCCAAGATTTTGCCTGTGCTGCTCCTCATCTTTGGAACACTCTCCCTCTTCCTATCAGACTCTGCACCTATCTACAAAATGTGAAAGGCCTCTCAAGACCCGTTTCTTCATCAAAGCCTTCCCAGCCCTCAACCTAACCCACTACCCCATGCTCCTTGCTCACCGTCTCTCCTTTCTGTGTCACCCCTGTCTGTCTGCCCCTTCTTTAGACTGTAAGCTCTCACGTGCAGGGCCCTCTTCCCTCATATGCTTTTCCTAACCTTGATTCTACTACCATATCCTCCCCACTGCCAACAACGGCACCCAACCTTTGGTTTCTGCTGCCTATTTGAGTTTTATGAATTCTGATGCAGCAATGTTTATAAACAATGTACATGTTCTGCAATGTATGTCACTTTCGCTCATGTGTATCTGGTCATACTGTGGGTACATCCCATCTATCTTCATGGTATGTACTTAGAATATCGCAAAGGACAGCTCTCCCGATAAGGGCTGTCCTTTGCGTTGTCTCCGGTCAGAGGGACTTCCAGGTTTAACACCCAGAAGTTCCTCTGCTGTACTTCTGCACAAGCGCAGAAGGCCATGGGCCGCGTGGGCTTATGGGAGGGATCCAACTTGATCCCTCTCAAAGAAGAGCGTCCTGATAAGAAGCCCATAAAGTTCTATAGGGTAATTACCCATCGGGACGAAGCACCAAAAATGTAAAGGATGATGATAATAATAATCAGTGTACATTTCTGAATCAGGCCCATGACTCAAAATGTAACTGAACCCAGAAAAATTCCCATCATTTGGTAGGATAGTCTTCAGGCTGGGCAGTAGGCAGGTGCGTAACTAGATATTTAAAGGCCCCATATCAAAAGTTTTTAAGGGCCCCTATGTACCACACAATGGTGAAAAATTTATTAGTATATAACTAACACATCTAGCTTTGACAAGGAAGATGGGCCCTCCTACGCTCTGGGCTCCATAGCAGCTGCATCCCTTCCACCAATGGTAGTTATGCCCAAAGCAGTAGGTATTATCATACAATAACAGCATCAATTGCAGTTATAGGGCAACAATAATCATTTTGCTGCTGTGGTGTTTAATGGCCTTGGCCACCGAACAATGAGATCTGTTCAAATTGTTTTTTGATGTCTGTGAATACTTTATAATCATCAGTGCAGACATGCTTGGTATATATTCCGGAAGCCGCAAGGAAGAGAAGAAAAATATGTTACTGTGTCAACATTTGTATATCTTATTTCAGGTGCTGTTACATAAAAAAACAGATCTCGAAAATTGCTTAATTATAAAACATTTTAAAACCCCAGCAGAACAAAATAACAAAATGGTGTTTACAGATACATTAATATGTACTTGCATGAGCATAACAAAAACAAAAGCCCTATTATAGTGTATTGAATATGGTATTGGGAATCTTATGTATATTTTGTCACAATAAAATAAACAAACATTTATGTAAACATAATATGTACATTTGTCATGTTAATCTTAAAATGTATTCATCCTGCCCTGAAGATCCCACTCACAAAGGAAATTCCAAAATGGCACAATCTGATTGGCTGAAGCTATTGTCATTTAAACTCTTAACCCTTGTCTCTTGAAATAGCCAATGTATGCACATATATAAAAAATGTATTTAAATGTAAAGAATAACTCCACCCAAAACAATTTGGTAATTGGCATTATTAAAAATGAATGGTTACTGAATGCAGGATTCCATCAAATCCCACTTTTCTAAAGCAAGATATAGTAATAGCAGAATCTGCCTTGTGATTTTAAACCACAAGAAGTCATACTCGCAGAGCTAAAATTATGATTTTATTATTTAAACGCCTCCAGGCACTTAGAGCATCCTATCCATCTGCACACTCTAAATTCCTAATACATTAAAGTTGCTAATAGCTTCTCAGCATTTTAGGCGTAAACATATACAGTAGGAGAGATAATGCTTTATCTGCCAGACTGCTAAGAAAATATTGCCATAAATCTCAGTCTCTCTTTGCCTGGTCCTGACCCAGCTACACACATAAGAAGCGAGGAGGAGGAGTGAGGCTGGATACAATTCATGGTTTAACGGTAACAAAACATATATCGGGTGTGGTATGTTAAGTTAACAATTCTCATGTCGACATGCATAAGGTCATGGTCGAAATGCTTAGCATGTCAACAGTGACCATCTCAGCATTCATCATGTCTACATGTATGACATGTCAACATTATAGAATATTGATCTAATGTCACATGTGCCCCAGTGGTCACTTACCTGGTCACGGTGGAAGCAGCGTCTCCAGGGTTATCTTTCGGGGCCCGGTGGTCATGTGACCAGCATTTCCAACACAGATGTGACTGAGCGGCATTCCAGTGAGCATTTCCCCCCCGTCCCTAATCCATACCCCCCCCCCTAGCCCCAACCTCCCCCCTAGTGCCTAACCTTAGTCGGCGGCATCTGGAGAATGTTGACATGGTGCTTGCTGACATATTGAACCATGTCGACATTATGAATGTTGACATGGTAACTGTCGGCCATGTGACCGGATACCATTATATAAGAGTATCAAAAACAGAAACAAACCAGTGATATTGATATATGGCTGAAATACACATATATATAAGCCACCAAATATAGAACAATGTATTTATGCATAGTGAGCGGGTATTCCTGATGTGATTGCCCTGATACAAATTTGTTAAAAACACGACTGCCAAAAGGTGTAAGTACAATTCTTTATGTTATCCAATACAACTGGAATAAGATTTGATCTACAGTTTTACTTGTCATAGTGTACACCTGATGGATTTGTGCATAAACGTCCTCTATTGGTGATGACAGAATGCAGGATTTGGCTGGTTGCCTTATGGTCCTTACACACAGGACAATCGGACAACGATCAGATATCGTTGTCTGATCATCCTGCATGTGCTGGATTATTGATATCGAACATCCAGCAACATGCACCAACCCCCAAACGACATAACGATCGCAGTCCCTATAGTAAACAGGCTAACCTGGTCGATATCGACCAGGTTAGCCTGCATGCACGGGTGATGGTCGATATTGATATCAACCATCCGTGCCCGCGCATCGACCATCGTTTGGTCATTGGAGGGGTTAAAAAAAAAAAAAAAAAAGGACGATATAAACGATCAAACAATATCTTTATCATTTATATCGTCCTTTTAATCTGACCGTGTGTATGCACCATTAGTTTCGGAATGTTGTGGATACAGTATGGCCCTGGTGAGGGGAGTTTTTATTGTACATATACACAGGCTACAGGACTGATACAGAGTTGAATACAAGTCATCCATAATTGGTGCCGCATGACGTGCATGGTTCTAAATGTGAATATTTGCCCAGATGCAGAGTTCTAATCATATATGCGAGTAGGCTACTTCTATCCATGTGCAATGTTACCTATCATCATAAATGTGCACCAGCTTTAGCCATGGAGCAAGAAATACATCTGAAAACTGACGTATTTACACTTATAGAAGACTTTACTGCAACTCTATCGATACCCTCACTGAACATAGTCTACGTGAGAATGCCCCATTATCATTATACCCCTTCAGTCACCAGAGGGGATGTGATTGAAATACCCACAGCTCTGTACCGTCTGCACATGCATACAGTACGTTTGTTTCCAGAACATGTGCAGAGGAGAACACGCTACACTGCACATACAGCGTATGTTCAGCTCTGCATCAGTCCCTATGTGAGTACTCTATTGATCAGATTGAATATATTTAGCCAAGTGCTAGCTCTTGTCCCTCTATGTGAACATGTATAGCATGTTTGTACAAATGTTTAACAATTCTAGTAAAGCAAGACTTGATGCCATTAGGTAAGAGGTGTAACTTGCTGCCTACTAGTAATGCATAAACAAGGGGGGCGTCTACCGCACTAGGAAATCTTTGGATATATTATGTTTTATTGTTGACCCTTGTATATTAACTTACGTATATGTTGATTCAAATGATTCTTTCAGAATTGGTGGTGCTACTACAGTATAGGGGGCGCTACTACAGTATAGGGGGTGCTACGACAGACGAGAGGATTGATTTTAAAAAAATGCAAGAAAAAGTGTCTGTAAATGATACATTGGAAAGGCGTTTGCAGTGTATTTCTTGGCATTGTCTTCTAAATGTTTCCAAAAACATTCTACACTTACAGATGCATTGCTTCAACAGCAGCTCGTTCACACCTACAGTATCTCTGTAAAATACGCTAGTAATAAGATTAATGGCTCCTTCCCACCATTGTATTTTAAAATTGTAATGCTGCATTCAGAATTGAGGAATGCGCCACACCCTACTTCTCGTGCCCTAACACCTCCTACCAATAAAATAGATGGTATTGGTAAAAGCAAAACACATGAAAACAGTGTAAAAAACAAATCATCAATCACACCTCTCTGCTAGTTTTCATATGTTTTAGCGAGTTTTCTCTTGCCTGTGTAAACAAGCCTTAGCAAGGAAATGTAATACGTCATCACACAGACAGTGACTAGTAAACGCAAAAGATACAAACTGCTACTTCTACTCTCATGGTATAATAAATTAGCATTAAGATTTAAAGGCTTTCAGAGCTATACATTTAACATTCTACGGAATTAGCCTGTGGCCTCCAGAGACGGATCCTAATGCTTGAGATGGACGATTTTATTTTTCTACTAAAGGCAACAAACATACAATAAATAAGAGGCTTAGGGCTCTATTTATTAATATTATTTTTACTAAAATAAAGTGAAAAAGGGTGTTTTCACACCCTTTTCACATTATTTTAGTATCATCTACAGTTACTAAAGGGCAATTGGAGTAGAATTCGTAAAATTCTACTTCAACCCCTAAGTATCACTTATTTTTAGTAAGCAGATCGCATTTCCCATAATTGTAATGGGAAATGTGATCTGCCCAAAGTTACTAAAAATAAAATGTGAAAAAATACTGGGGAAAGCCGTGTGATAATAACGTCACCTGGAGGTGGCGTTATCCAGGGTCTCCCCCGGTTACCGGACTCCTGCTCCGCTATAACAGGCAGAGCAGAGCCAGGAACCGGCCCCGGTAATCAGCTGTGTGGTCTAAACAGACCACACGCTGATACACTAAAAAGAAAAGTAAAAAAACCAAAAAACAAAAAACTTACCTGACTCCAGGGACCAGAGATAAGGGTTCCGGTGATGTCCTCTCTCCGGTCAGCTGGTCTCCCATGCTGCACTGCGGCCCGGTCGTCCCCTGACAGGGTCCCAGTGCAGTATGGGATGTCAGCTGACCGGAGGACATCACCGAAGACCGGATCATGCAGATAAGTGTAATTAAGGGAGAAGTGGGGGGTCGCGGGGGTCTGCGATTGCGGGGGGCAGGGCTTGGCAACGGGAGCAGGGCTTAGCACTGGGGGGGTAGCAGTGGCGGACGGTCGGCGCATGTGCGGTGCACTTGTCACAGTATTTTTTTGTGAAAATACCGTGGCTAGTGTGCGGAGGGGATTCGCAGGGACAGAGCTTTCTCACAAGCTCTGTCCCTGCAAGGGATTTGTAGTAAATCCCTGTGATATTGCCTGAATTCGCAATGCGAATTCAGTCGGTAATATCACACTACAATCTGCATTACCAATGTAAATTGTAGTAAATACAGCCCTTAATGTAATGCACAATATGCCCTGATGCTGTGCTGTATTTTTCCGATAACTTTCTCACAGAAAATCTAAGGAACGGTTTATTTATATTATCTGTTATATGTGGGTCACTGCATTATCTGGCAAACACAGTGACTCCCTCTGCAATATTTGGTGGTCACTGAGGTGCTCCCTGCATTATATGGTGGTCACTGCGATGTTCTCTATATTATATGTAGGTCACAGTAATGCTCTCTGTATTATATTGCACCAGGGCCGGACTGGGACTAAAAATAGGCCCTGGCATTTAAAGAACGCACAGGCCCACCTTGCGTCAGCATCTGGCTCCTGGCATAGACTCCTCCCCTAACTATTCCTGACCCCTCCCACTTCTTAGTCTATGCTCTTACAAATATAATTAATATTAATATAATTAATATTAGAACAACAGACAAGTACACATCATTCTCTATTAAAATACATATAATAGAGCACATCCCGCTGGGAGTCAAACATTTGGTATTGTGTCGGTTCTGTTAAGTTGTGTAGACACCTATAGATATATCTGTCCAATTCGTGTGGTGGGACAGAAAATCTGGGAATGTATGGGAGCAAACAATAGAAATTTGCTCCCAGATGCTGGAAAATGGAACGGATTTTCTTTCCCACCAGACAGATTGGAAAGATTATATATATATATATATATATATATATATATATATATATAGGTAAAGCTGGCACTTCACTGGTGTAGGTCATACACAAGGAAAGGGGAAGGCATTTTCCCAAGCCCTAGTTTAGCAGTTGTAGAAGATTAGATAGTGGTCACTATAGGACTTTTTTAGGACAGGGGTGCTGAACGCAGAGGACACATCTGTGCACACCAAAGAAGAGCCATAACTACACATTTTAAGAAGAGCGTTTGTGCCACCATCTATAGGTGAAGCAGGGAGAGCGCGTGCCGCAGGCATGTGCAAAAAAAATTCAGGTGTGGTTTTCGCTGGGAAAGGGTGTAGCCACCTAATTTTTCACATTACGTCACACAGTAGTGTCTCTTTTTCACATTACGTCACACAGTAGTGTCCCTTTTTCACATTACGTCACACAGTAGTGTTTCTTTTTCACATTACGACACGTTAGTGCCCCATACTCACGTTACGCCACACAATAGTGTCCCTATTTCACATTACGTCACATGGTAGTGTCCCTTTTTCACATTACGTCACACGGTAGTGCCCCATAGTCACACTACAAAACAGAGTAGTGTCCTTTAGTCACACTACACTACTGCACAGTAGTGTCCCTTATTCATGTTACATCACACAGTAGTGCCCTTTTTCACCTTTCGTCAGACAGTAGTGTCCCTTTTTCATGTTATGTCACACAGTAGTGTTTCTTTTTCACATTACGTCACACGGTAGTGCCCCATAGTCACATTACGTCACACAGTAGTGTCCTTTTTTCACATTATGTCAAACATTAGTGTCCCTTAGTCACATACACAAACATGAATATGAATATTTGCACATAACAAATATTATAAAAAAAAAATATATTGTATACAATTAATATTTCTAATTATATTAATACTAAAGGTTTGAAATAGCAACATACTAAAAGAAATAGAGGGAGACAGGAAAAAGAGAGGAGGAAAGGGGGGAGCCAGGAGAAAAAGAGAGGAGGAATTTGGGCAGCTGGGGAGAGAGAAGGAAAGAGGGGACTCAACATAAGAGAATTAGGGAGAACCAGGAGAGAGAGAGGAGGACTAGGAGGAACTGGGGTAGAGAGAGAGAGGGAATATGGGGAGCCAGGAGAGACATAGGAGAAATATGGGAAGTGGGAAGAGAGAGAGAAGAAATAGGGAGAGCCAGGAGAGAAAGAGAAGGTAGAAGGTATAGGTTGAACCGGGAGAGAGCAGAAAAAGGGAGAGCCACGAGGAACAGGTTGAGCAGAGAGAAAGGGAGGAGGAACTGGGGAAGCTAGAGAGAGAGTAGGAAGGAACAGGGAAAGACGAGAGAGCGAGGAGGAACAGCGGGAGAGGAAAAGGAAAGGAAAGGAGAGAAGAGAAGCCAGGAGAGACATAGGAGAAATAGGGGAACCTGGGAGGGAGAGAGGGGGGGGGAGAGGGAGAGAGAGAGAGGGGGAGAGAGTGAGAGGGGGAGAGGGGGAGAGAGGGGGAGAGAGAGAGAGGGGGAGAGAGGGAGAGAGGGAGAGGGGGAGAGGGGGAGAGGGGGAGAGGGGGAGAGGGGGAGAGGGGGAGAGAGGGAGAGAGAGAGGGGAAGAGGGAGAGAGAGAGAGAGCCAGGAGAGACATAGGAGAAAGAGGGTAATCTGGGAAAGAGAAGAGGAATAGGGGGAGACGGGAGAGACATAGGACAGAGAGGGAAAAGAGAGAGAGAGAGAGAGAGAGAGAGAGAGAGAGAGAGAGAGAGAGAGAAAGAATGGGGGAAGCCAGGAGAGACGTAGGAGAAATAGGGGAACCTGGGAAAGAGAGAGAAGAGGGACAGCGGGAGATGGGAGAGACATAGGAGAAAGAGGGGAATCTGGGAAAGAGAAGAGGAATACGGGACATAGGACAGAGAGGAAAAGGAGAGAGAGAGGGGGAGAGAGAGAGAGAGGAGGAGAGAGAGAGCGCCAGGAGAGACATAGGAGAAATAGGGGAACCTGGGAAAGAGAAAAGAGGAATAGGGGGAGACGGGAGAGACATAGGAGAAAGAGGGGAATCTGGGAAAGAGAGAAGAGGAATAGGGGGAGACGGGAGAGACATAGGACAGAGAGGGAAAAGAGAGAGAGAGAAAGAATGGGGGAAGCCGGGAGAGACGTAGGAGAAATAGGGGAACCTGGGAAAAAGAGAAGGAATAGGGGGAGACGGGAGAGAGACGAGGAATAAGGGAAGCTGGGAGCGAGAGAGAAGGAATAGGGGAAGCCAGGAGAGACATAGGAGAAAGAGGAAAAGCTGAAAAAGAAATTGGGCTCGATTCAATTCAATGTAAATTCAATAGCGCCGGAAATGAGCTCCCGGAGCTATTCAAATCAGCCCGCTGCTAAGGCGACTAAGGATTTCTTCTCTCATCCCTCATCCTGGGATGCAAGTAAAAATCTGACAAAAGTCCAGGCACAATGCTGTTTTCTGCCCTTAGCGCGGTGGAAACAGCATCGCGCCGGGAAGTTTATTCGGAGAATGCCTGTTCTCGCAAATAAACACCTTGTTTAAGGCACGAGGGGCGGGAGAAGGGCATTCTCCGACCTAAATGCGCAGAATTGAATAGCTCCGGGAGCTCATTCCCAGTGCTATTCAATTTGTGTTGAATTGAATCAAGCCCATAGGAGAAAGAGGGGGAGCTGGGAGAGAGAGAGGAGGAATAGGGGGAAATGGGAGATAGAGGGTAGGAATAAGGGGAGAATGGAGACAGGAGGAACAAGGACAGGCAGCAGAGTTTAGGAATAGGGGGAGATGAGAGGAGAATAGGGGTAAACAGAAAAAAGAGAGAAGAAATCAGGGGAGATGGAAGAGAGAGTAAGGAGGAGGAATAAGGTGAGATTATTATTATTATTATTATTATTATTATCCTTTATTTATATGGCGCCACAAGTGTTCCGCAGCGCCTTACATAGTACATAGAACTAATAAGTGAACAAGAAACAAGTAACTTACAGTACATTACAGTGCAGGACAGGGACACAACTTATATACATTGCTGAAATAGTGATTAAAGCACTCACAATAAGCTGCCGGGAGTTGGCGGTCCCGTGTTAGGTGCCCTAATGGGGAGTAGAGAGTAGAAGAAAATGTAAAGAGAAGCACATGAGGGAAGAGGTCCCTGCTCATGAGAGCTTACATTCTAAGGGATGGGAGAGAGACAGAAGGAAATTAATGTCGGAGATGGCAGAGAGAGATACCGCATGTACAGTAGTTTTGGAGTGTGCAGAGGTTTTACCTAGTGTCACCATATGCAGGCTCCTCTGAATGGCGTGTACTCCTTATGTGGCTCCGCCTCCTGGATACTGAAACGTTGATTCATACATTGTTGTGCTACTTGCATTTATTTATGGAGAGTGCCGCACCCATGGATGTTTGTACTTCACTATTATGAGGGCACCTACATATTGCTTCTGTTGTTTAGACTGCCGGACCCTTTGCTATATATTTTCCCCAAAACAGGCGGGACTGGTATACAAGAATAATCAAGTACTGCTACCACAGCAGTCCAACGTTTCAGTTTATTTCAACTTTTATCAAGGACCTTGATAAAAGTTGAAATAAACTGAAACATTGGACTGCTGTGGTCAGTGGCGGGCTGGGCCGGGGGGCAGGGTGCCATCTGCCCCCTGGGCCGGTACAATTGTGCAGCAAAGGGCCGCTGCTGCACTCTATGTGCGCATACCAGTGACAGCTAGAAGGTTTCTCTACCTGCTTTCCGGCTGTCAGTGTCGGCCTGTGTCAAAGCAAATAGCAGGAGAGATCTTTCTCTGGCCACAGTGGCCGGAGCAGAGACTGCACAGCAAACACGTGGTCACATGACCACTGAAGACCAGGAAGTAAGGAGGCATGGCATTGGGCACTACTGCAGTCTCCCAGACACCTGTCCCAGCCAGCAACAAACATACAGTAGGAAAACGCCACAAAGCAAGCCCCATCGGTGATTGAGGGACCTCACCCCAGACACCACTAGAGAGGTCTGCAGTTTCCTCCATCGGCAAGCAGGATTTGAGGGCACTGTACCTACTATCCACACTGCTAGTGAGGTAATCACACCTCCATCAGATCCCTTACCCAGTTGAGAATTAACTGGCTCCACACATCCTTTGAGTAAAAACACAATACAAGAGAAGCAGGGCACTGCTCTTAGTATAACTTTACTTCACATTGAACTATTCTGTTACAAAGTTGTAAGTTAAAGGACCATTCTACAATAGAACTCTTTCTTAATTAACCCTGATTTCCTCATAATATTATTGCTATCAAGTCCCTATGTGATTTATCACTGTATTTGTAGTCATGTATTTTAACTATGTCTAGTAAAATATACCTTTTTCACATGGTTTGTCCATTTCATTAATTGATAAATAAGAATATATACCTATTGGAAATTAGAGGGATCAATCATTACATCATATGTTCTACACTCAGGTTAAGCATTGTAATTATACTTTTTTCTTTCAATTATTGTATGAAAGGTTGGGTAAACTGTGCTGATATAGCAGCTTGCCAAGACAGATAATCCTAGGCTCATTGCGCAAGTATCCTATCCAGTTAATGTAAATTTAAGCTCAGGCAGTCAGACTGTGTCACTGTGACACAGGCTGCTGCCTGCGATGTGCAGCACTGTGCCATTCTGTGACAAGGGTCGTCCGCAGTCACAGAATGGTTTGAATGGGCAGGCCAGGCGATGTGACATCACATCACAGTGCGCAAAGAAAGCTGGGGCTGGACGCTACGGGCATTCAGTCAGGGACCGGAGGAGACCGTGGGTGCCTGCAGCCATCGGCAGGCTCCTCAGACACAAACAAGCAAACACTGAGAGTGGCTGCCACCCCTTACTTTACTTAAATAACTGAGGGCCTGATTCTGACCCGCTAGCTAGCGCTGAGCGCTCGCAAGCAGGTCGATGGTGCCCAAGTGCGTATGCGCGAGACCAGAATAACGACGGCCAAGCCGTCAAGGGTCTCGCACCAAAGGGGGCGTGCTGTTGATGGTGATTCACAGCACGCCCCCTTTGGTGGGCGTGGCTGGCCAGACGGAGGCGTTCCCATGGTAACGCCTACCGCCTGGGTCCGGCCCCACTGACATCACTAGTGATGTCAGTGGGAGTGCTTTTGGCTCAGACAGAGCCAAAAGCACTCCTGGGCTTGCGGCAGCGAGACCCTACCGCAGGGTCTCGTCGCAAGCCCGATGGTCGCGATGGTCTTGACCATCGCGACCATCATTTTGGCCTCTCGCTATAGCTGTGGGTGGTCACCCACAGCTATACGAGCAGCCAGGAGGCCGCTCCAAAAAGGAGCAGGGACGGCTCTGATTCAGAGCGAGCGCTCTGTCAGAGCGTCCGGCTCTGAATCAGGGCCTGAGCCCCTCCTCCTGTATCCTTGCTCCTGACCTGCCTGGTGGTCACTTACACTCAGTGAGTGCAGGCAGCATCAGCACCACACTTCCCTTCAAGCTTTAGTTGCAATGTGCACAAGGTCACATTAAAAGTTTGGCAGCCAATGTTGGACTCTATACTCCCAGTGGAAGGGATTGGTAAGATTCTGTGAAGCACAAATGATGGAGAAAGTGCCCCTGGCAAATAGTAATTGCATTCCCCCAGCGTGACAAAAATTGGGTTGTGGCTCGTGAGTATGGCTTTTTCCATGAGACCATGCCTCCTTCATTTTTCAAATCTATGCCAGAGGGCACCAAAAAGTATATTCGCTCACCAAAAAAAATTGTCTTGGGCCAGCACTGCATGAGAAGGGGCCAGCAGGCACAGACAGGGTAGGGTCATCAAGGGGTGCAGGAGGTACACCTTTACAAGTCCCAAGTAGATGGAGGGGCCCTGGTGGTTCTAATATTCCTGACTATAAACTGCTTCTGTGAAACAATGTACAGGATCATTGGTGCCTGCTGCAGGGCCAGATTATCATGGAGGAACCTGCTCTGCCAGGAATCCCATCTCACACCAAGGTTCCCCCCACCAGATCAACTTTCCTTCCTCAGCTTTGCAGTAGCCCCGCCCCCAGCTCTCTTCTCTTCCTCTCATCTCCTCCTTCCTCCCTGCTATATCAGTGGCACTGCACAGAAGAAGGCTGGGACTTCTGCAGCTGCAGAAGACAACACAAAGGTACTCTTTCCACTGCAGTCTCCCCCTTTAGCCTGTAGTCTCTCCTACTGTCTCCTCCACCCCTGTAGTCTCTCCCACTGGACCCTTCTCCCATGCAGTCTCTCCCACTGCTCCCATAGTCTTTGCAATCTCTGCCACTGTCCCATTCTCTCCTGCAGTCTTTCCCATTGTCCTCTTCTCCCCTACAGTCTCTCCCTTGGTTCCCTTTCCCCTGCAGTCTATTCCATGATCTCCTTTCCCCTGCAGCCTCTTCCACTGTCCCAATATTCCCAGCACTGTAGTCTCCCCAGTAGCTCTTTTTCCCCTGCAGTCTCTCCCACTATCTCCTTTTCTACTGCAGTCTCCCCCACGGTCACCTTTCCCCTGCAGTCTCTTTCACTGTCTGAAAGATTTTAGCTTTATCCCCCTCCCCATATATGCCTGTACCCCTCCCGATCTGTGCCTCTGCCTTCTTCCCATCTGTACCTCTGCTCCTCTCCCCATCTGTGCCTCTGCCCCATTTACCGCATGGCTGCTGGCTGCGATCAGATTTGGCATGGATGGACGGAGGACCAATCATATTCAACACCACAAAACTGAACCTAAGGATGGGAGGTAAGCACAATTTTCTGTTACTAAAGGGCATATTTATCATAATATGCATTTTTAATACAGATGGGATAAATATTTTACACCCAAATTCGAATGTAAATTAATATTTTCATACAAATTTACTAAAATCCTCTTGCCTGGAGATGGGCTCTGATAAGAGCCTGGCCTGGTGAAGAGCTGAATGCTTTCTGGTTTGGGTCCTCAGTGCATACGCTGCTGTCGGCCGGCGCATATGTCACCACGGGCCAATGGAGAGGGATATGGAGCACCCCTCTCCAGAAGAATTTGCTAAATAGTAGCCCATAGGCTGGAGATGGTGTTACCCTAACGGGGCCAAGCTCCAGAGTGTTTCACAATGTACTGGTAGAAAAGCTGGGGCCACTTGTTTGTGTTTGCCCCCCAGGCAGAAAGTTGCCAGCCAGCCCCTGGCTGTGGTAGCAGTACTTGATTATTCTTGTATACCAGTCCCGCTTGTTTTGGGGAATGGAATGTAGTACAATATATATATATATATATATATATATATATATATATATATATATACACACACACATACACACACACACACAGCATTCAGATAAATTAAGACAAACTCCTCAAAGGTTAGATCAACATTTCAGAATTGTTAACAATACTTTCATCACTTTTATGGCAATATTTATTCATCTGTTACGTTATTACAGCTTCACTCAAATGTATTAAAGGGTAATTGTAGTAGTTTACGTAAAAAAATATACTCCAGCCCTTTAATTCGCCCTGCTATAATAATGCCGTTTGGAGAGGACATTAAGCAAAATTCCCCCTGGTCCTCCCGGCTCCTGCTCTGAGAGGCAGAGCAGAGCCGGCCCCCTGTGATCAGCTTTGTGGTCCAAATAGACCACAAGCTGATTACAGTTAAAAACAAAACAAAAAAGCCCTCACTTACCTGCAGCCGCGGGTCTGCTGATCAGTGAGCTCTCTCCTCCGGTCAGCTGGTTGCCAGGGCTCCTGCACTGTGACCCCGATTAGCGGTGCTATAAACCGGCATCTCAGTTTGCAGCACAGCTGACCGGGGTCCCAGAGGCCCCGGCAGGCAGCTGACCGGAGGAGAGCTCACCGATCACCCAGGCAAGTGTCAGCTGGGGGGGGGGGGGGAAGCACGCTAGCCCACGTTGCCGCTTTTGTAAAAAATAGACTGTGCGGTTAGGATGCACAGGCTCTGTCCCCGCATGAGAAAGTTAGTACATTCTAATATTTTTTTATGCAGATTGTAGTAAATAGGGGCCCAAGTGTTGGAACAGCGGATACAGAGATATAGATAATGTAGCTACTTTTTTTTAAATTGTGTGGTGAAAGGGGTTTTCTCACCTGAATTGCCCACATTCTGGTGGAATCAGCTCACTCCAAGGGAGGCTGGAGTGAAAACTGTGCATTCTGCATTAGCAGTGGAGGTGTGGAATTCCAGGTTTTCACATTTACACAGACCCAGATGGACTGATCACTGGAGCACAAGAAGGGTTTAAAACTCCCCCACACCTGATGCTCCTTGCTCCTGATGCCAGACATGCAGGCCAGGTGATAGGCCGGGGGTGATGGTTAGCATTATGATGCCAGGACCTTGAAGGTCCACAGATATTGCAATTGCTGACTGTTAAGTACAAGGAGTGCTGGAACATTTACTTTTATGTTTATTTGCTTATTGTCTGTTATGGCTGGCAGTCATGTAATCTTTTGTTTGACCAGTAACGCTTGTCCACATATCTGTGGTTAGGTGGACAGTGGGTACATTTTCTGGGCCAAGACCTAGTTTTATTTTTTTATCATCATGGTACAGATGAGGAATTGCTGTTCTTGTAAAATGGAATTTAACTGTCTAAAACCGCATGCATTGATGGCGCATATTGGACGCAGATCTATTGCTAGCATAACAGTCATGGCTTCGTGATCAGCTGTGCAAATGGATGGCTGCCGTCATACTTGCTTCTTCTAGCAAACAATTGTTTCAGTCAATTGTTATTTGAAACTAGTCTTCTTGGTCCTCTTCTGGGATGAAGATTCACCCCCAGCAGCAGCCCTAACTCACAAGGATTTTTCTGGTGTATCCTGGATAGGGGAAGAGTCAGTTAGCCTTCACAAATTGGATGCAGGAGGACTACTCATTAATAAGCAGATTGAGAATCAAGGCGTTGGCAGTGGAGGTTTCATAACCTGGGAGCTATCTGATGCTGGGCTTCTTATAAAAGTTTTTTACAAAAACTTTGCATGAACTCATTGTAAAGGGCATAAAATGGAGGAGGTTCCTAGATGGTTAACATCCCTACTTTCTTTGGCTTCGCAAATATCAGAATTTGGGTAAAAGTAATTTCACACCAAATACGTGGCTTTTTGGTCTTTTGCCCAGGCTTGACAATGTCCTTTTCATCACAGGCTGTCACTGGTGGCTGACTTAATTTGACACAAACAACATCCTCATTGTCAGATACACAATATCTATGTCAACATCTTTACTTCTACTTGTCATCCTCACATTTGCAGAGGGTGCAGAAATGGTGGAAGGTGGATTCTCTAAGAGTACAGGGACATATGTCAGACTCACACATCACTCTTGTGGACAGACTTAGGGCTCTATTTATTAACATTATTTTAGTATCGCCTATATTTTCACATTATTTTAGTATCACCTATATTTACTAAAGGACAATTGAAGTAGAATTCATAAAATTCTACTCCAAGCCCTAATTATCACATATTTTTAGTAAGCAGATCACATTTCCCATAATTGTAATGGGAAATGTGATCTGGCCAAAGTCACTAAAAAAATAGTGAAAAAATCCTGGGGGAGGCCCGTGATAACAACAACACTGAGTCCAGGGCCGGTAATCGGTGCTCCGGTGATGTCCTCCGTGGCTCCGGTCAGCTGGTCTCCCATCCCGCACTGTGACCCGGTCAGGATGGGAGACCAGCTGACCGAAGCCATGGAGGACATCGCCGAAGCACTGATCACTAGAGGCAAGTGAAATTAAATAGGGGGGTGTTGCGACCCTTGGGGGTGGCATCGGCCGTTTGGCGCATGCGCACAGCCACCTTGTCACTGTATTTTTTCAGAGAAATACAGTGATAAGGCTGCAGAGGGGATTCACAGGGACAGAGCTTTATCGCAAGCTCTGTCCCTGCAAGGGATTTTTAATAAATCCCTGTGATGTTGCCTGAATTCACAATGTGAATTCAGTCAGTAATATCACACTAAAATCTGCATTTTAATGCAGATTGTAGTAAATAGAGCCCTTAAACATTCCTCATGGATTTGTGAAGTTTGTGGACACACAGTTTGGAAGATGTCAGACTCTGTTTGGCCCTGGCTAACTCATTAGGCATTCTAGTGCATATACATCAGTAGCAGGACCACCACTCACAAAGAAGGCCATGGCCTGAGCTTTTGCTTGCAACTGCGTGTGTTGTATGGAATGTTGACAATTTTTTAATTTTCATGCAGTAATTTTACCCTCTTATTAGAGGTGATGTTTTCTTTTACACTGTGAAATATTGTTTAGATTTCAGGTACACTATCTTAAACTTTAATTTTCCCTAAACCACCTTTAGTAGATGTTTAAGTACTACAATGGCAGCAGTCGCAGCACTAGTACTGGATTGCTGCTCCTGCTCTTCTCTTTTTTTTTTTAACACACAAGTATCAAAAATATTAAACTGTGCCTGAACACACAACAAACTGGATTCACAGCACTCCTAGTATAAAGGTGGCCCCACAATAGTAATAATGATGATATATAATAGTATAGAAAAAAAACTGCCCCAGTAGACTTTTTTGGTAACAAACAGTGCTGCAGTCCACTCCTATGGAGTTTTTTTTTGTGCCTCACAGAGTGTTGCAGCCAGTCCACAATCCACAGTGCCCCCGTCTTAATCCTTAATGCTGCCAACATTACTCCTAATCTTTTTTTATTTTAACAAAGTGCCCCTATATCCACCCACACCCTTTTCCTCTGGTCTCCAGTGTGAAAAGGCACCCGATCAAGGTGGAGAGACTTATATGCAATCCAAAATCAGCAAGATCAGACACCAGGAAATGACATTTGCCTCGTTTTGAGATCCGAACATGGCGGGAAGGTCAGAGCCCCGACCTCTCCTCATTCCTGCTCAAATGAGGGAG
Source organism: Taudactylus pleione (assembly GCA_031769625.1). Lineage (NCBI taxonomy): Eukaryota > Metazoa > Chordata > Amphibia > Anura > Myobatrachidae > Taudactylus > Taudactylus pleione. The sequence goes on along the minus strand of JAUIMM010000012.1, from coordinate 11,704,413 downwards.
AGCAGGTAGGTTTTCCTGGGAACCATTTGTGAGGCCTTCTGCTGCAAGGTAAGTGGGCTTCCTTCATTCATACACATAGGGAGCTCACCAATTCATAAGCACTTTATATAACACCTATCAGGCTTCTACACGGAAGTCAATGGCCCATATAACAATGTTTCAGGTTACAAAATACTGTTGTCTAGTGGAAACCACCATGTAACCCATTAAGGCTTCCATTCAAAAGCACATTTCCGTCAACTGTCTATTTGGGACAAAACTCAATAGTCCTTCTCTGGGAAGAAATTTCTGGTTCTCAACTTGTCACCAGGAACTACATTGGCTTTCATTTGCTTTTTTCATAGTGCCTTGTGCATGATGTAATGTACGTAATATAGTCTGCTTTGAAAGTTGAGGCATGTTATCAGAATAAGCTATGCCCTCTTTCTGACGATATCCTCCTTACAAGGTATCCCAAGAACATGACGTATAGAAATGGAGATTTATCAAACCTAAAGTGTGGTATTTTGACTACAGCAACCAATCAGATTCTAGCTCATGTATCTAGCATAGTATATAAAATGATAGTAGGAAGCTAAATGATTACCATAGACAAAATTCTCCACTTGTCCTATTTAGAAGGTTTGATAAAATCTCAGGTATAGTAAGTGCTCCATTCCGTGAAATCTGTGTCTCAGAAATCCAGTTATTACATAGCATAAAGCTATGTAGAACCTGGTGGTAGACTAGCTTTCTATCATTATTTAGTGAACTCAATAACCTCCATGGACTTAAATAGAACAGCAAGGTTACAATTTCTTATACTTCCTGTATCAATATAATATAAAATTATATTTAATAAATTGTATATGACTAAGAGGCGGAAATTCCTGGTATATTCATCAATATTTATTGCAATTTGAGTGTGAAGAAGGAAAACCCTGAAAAAGATAGTTTCAAATTCTCCGTCACAAAAAGATGACTTCTTTAAATATGCGAGTTTGACGCTCTTATTTCTTAAAACACAGGAAAACCTTTTATATTGAAAGAAAAAAGTTAAATCCCAAACAAAAGGAACCAATAAGCACAAGTTTGTTTCAAAATAACGTATTTGTATATATTGGATAACTTGTAAAAAAACAAAAACAAAAAAAAAGTCAAAACAATGATAAGACAAATCCCCCCTCCCTCCCACCCACCCGAAAAAAAAACAAACAAAAAAGAAAAAGAAAAAAAAAAAAACTTCTGGCGTTCACAGTTGATTGTTAGATGCTCCATTGGAGTTAAAATGTAGACGACAAATAAGAATAAAAAAAAAAAAAAAATTCCCAATCGCCAGGTTGGGTGAGGGGGATTCAATTCCCCCTTCATTAACACTAAAATAAAATATCCAGTGTGTAACCAAATATAAATAGTGTCTGTACAGTGAATTAAAAAAAAGTTTAAGTCTTGTTGCTATCCACCTGATAAAACAATGGTTTGAGCCACAGCTGAGGTAAGAGGAATTGAAGCGAATATTTCAGCCAACAGGCTAAACTGGTTGCTGCAGCGATAGTTTCGTCAAGTAGCGATTAGCTCCACAAATTTGCCCATGTATCACAAGTCTTCAAGACCTAAGCAAAAAACAGATTCAGTGATTAATATGCAACACCAAAATTATGTATCAGATTATTTTTTAAGGCATCATACATAATGAAAGACTTAATTATATAAGCAGGGAAGCCTACTTTACTCAATAGTAAGCAGATGATCTAAAACTTAGAAATTTACTATGATCAATATTGGCCATCTAGTTGCAGTAGGTACGGTCTTCCATTTGAATTACTATTGTATATCATATTGTGGTCACGTGCCTCATGTGTATGATTGCTGTTGTATAACACCAAAAAGGGTATTCATTGAAAGGTCATTCAAACTGAATTGGTTGCTGTGAATATCACCATAATAATTAAAATTGCTTTGAGATCTTCAAGCCAGGTGCTAGATCCTTAGCTCTCTGCACTAAATAAAAATAAGACTATCCCCTCACCATACGAGAAAACAATGTCTATGGGGGAGATGCACTAAGCCTTGGAGAGTGATAAAGTACCAACCAATCAGCTCCTGTCATTTTTCAAACAGCCTGTAACATGGCAGTTAGGAGTTGATTGATTGGTACTTTATCACTCTCCAAGGCTTAGTGCATCTCCCCATATATTTAGTAAAATTCACCCCCAATCAAAATGATCCCCCCAAAATGGGAAAATATAGCATACCTCACAACAGATGACTTTTAATAGGACAACCACATTTTTGCAGGATTGTAGAAGATGTAAATTAGAAATGGTTAAGCATTTGCACTGCATAGGAGAAGAAATATATAGGCGCCCCCCTGATACTCATTGGCCTCCCAGACAGCTATAAGACACTTGTAACAGCACTTGATGCCAGACCAGATAATGAACTGATATTAGGAGTATGTTAAAGAAAAACTTGTGAATTCAGTCGCAACATAGAAAGTGCAAACAAGCATGATGCAGCATTGAGAGTTCAGGACTGTATTATTTAAAAGCACTAGTTGGAGACCAGAAGCATGTGAAGGTTTTGTGTTCACTTAAAAGGCACACTGCAACAAGTGGAAAGACAGAATTAGGGGTCTATTTACTAAGCAGTGTTAGGAGACAGTGAAAAATGACAGTTGGGAGCTGATTGGCTGGCACCTTATCACTCTGTCTCCTAACACGGCTTAGTAAATAGACCCCTGAATTAGCTAAAGGAACAAGATGCAAAGCAAAAATTAAAGAGTGCTATACAGGAGCTGGGAAATGCTTCTAATGCTGAATGTGCTTTCAGCACAAACACAGACAGTGATACATGCGTGTATTGACTTGGGAGCTAGAAGATAGAATCTCTCAAACAGCTTCACAAATGGCATCTTACATAGTTACCACCAGGAAAACATGCAGTTGGATGCAAGTTTTTTTTGTTTTTTTTTTAAGACCATATATGACTCTGAAGGTAAACTTTACAGATTTAAAACAAGATTAGTGGCAAAGGGCTATTCTTACAACTAGTGAAAATGATGATGCCACTTTTGCACCAGTTGCTAAACAAAGTACATTCAGAACCTTCATCGCCATAGCTGCCTTAAGAAATGTATACATTATGACATCAAAACTGATTTTTTAATGGTAATATAGAAGAATTGTACACGACAGCCTAAAGGTTATATCAAAAAGGGCCAAGAATATTGTTTGCAAACTACGAAATTCGCTCTATGGCATGAGGTCCTAAAATCCGGTCCTCAAGGCTCCCCAACAATTGAGGTTTTAGAGACATCCATGGTTGAGCACAGGTGACTTAATTGGGATGTAGTTCTAAATCTCAACGGCTGAAGCCAGACAAGGGATTTAAGATGGGCGTTGAAATAGCGAAGCCTATCTTAATCACGAGGCCGTAACACAGACGGATGCCTGCCCGAACAAGGTAAGTCTGGGGCGTCCTTAGTGTTAGCAGTTTTAGGTTTAAGTTACATAGCGGGGTTAGCTTTTTTTTTTTTACACGCTGATTCCGACTTAACTAGTACCTCAGTTAATTTGAGTTAACCTGTGCTCAACCATGGATAGCTCTATAACCTGTACTGTTGGGGAGCCTTGAGGATCGCGTTTGGGAACCTCTGCTCTATGGCCTTAAGCAGCTGGCAAGGGCATGGTATTGTAAAATTAATGTTTTATTAGGACAAGAGATCACAAGATGTAAAGCTGATAGATGCCTATACTCAAAGTTTGAAAAAGGGAAATGAATGTATCTGCTCTTATATGTGGATGATGTTATTATTGCCTATGAAGAAGAGATAAAACTTAAGGGGCACATCCACTAGACGATCTACTCTCTGTCCAATCTCTAAACGATTTTCCCTTGATTATTTCCCTTGAAATTTTATCTTTCAGTATGAACGATTTGCAAACGATCTTTAATAGATCAAGTGAAATTGACCTGCATGTTCAGTCGACTGACGAGACGATCAAACGACCAGCGGGAGCGCGCATCGTTGATCGTTAACGACCAAACACTGCATGATTTATAAACGATTTTTAAACGATTACGATGTCGTTATCGTTCAATCGCCTGCTAAAATCGTGTAGTGGATGCCCCCCTTAAGTGAGGTTCTAGACTCACACTTTGATACTACAGACAGAGGTGACATGCTACCTACAAATCCACATAGAGCAACACAAAAATGGAAGATTTCTACTCAGTCTGCTAAAATTGGTACAATTCTCAATCAGTTTGAATTGTGAGAAGCAACAGGTGTGATAACACCAATGGATGCATCATATCTGAAATAAGAAGATGATCACTTACCAAATAATGAACAGTACAGACAAGCAGTGGGGGCACTTATATGTGGCAACTACTGCAAGGCCTGATATTTCAGTAGCTAGGTCTCTCCTTTTAAGATGTGAGAGTAAACCTCATCAAATAGATTGGAATGCAATTAAAAGAGTGATGCAGTCAGAGGTGTATCCAAGGGGAGGCAATCGGGAAGCCGACTGCCTAAATACTGGCAGCCGGCTTCCCGACTGTCATTTCCCGGCAAGGGTGAAATGCCGGGCATCTAGATGTAGACGCCCACATTTCCCCGACGCCGGGTGACCGGCGCCCGGCATCCCGATCGTAGGGATGCTGGGCGCCGCGAGCAGACAGCCGCGGTTGGTTTAGGGCTCCCGGGGGGGACTTAGGGTTAGGCACCCCCTCGGGAGGGTTAGGCTAGGGGGAGGGAGGGTTAGGCACCCCCGGGGGGGATTTAGGGTTAGGCACCCCCCCGGGGGACTTAGGTTTAGGCAGCGGGGAAGGGGGGTGGTTAGGGTTAGGCACTTGGGGGGGAAGTTAGGGTTAGGCACCCCTAAGGAGGGTTAGGTTAGTAAATACTTACCTATCCACGATCGGGATTTCCAGCGCTGTCGGGCTTCCGCTGCGTCGCACTCTGCTCCTGTCAGGCTGCCGCTGACGGGAATCGAACCGCCAGCCATGCAGCCGGCGGTATTTCATACCAATTCCTATCCAAGAAACCTGGAGCATGCCTATGTAACAGTGCCCCCCCATCCTTTGAACTGAATTTCAAAGAGGGCATGGCTAGCATGTTAGGCTAATTTGAGGTGGAAGAACAAATTATAAATAGTCTACCCTCTTCAGCTGTATAATACACAAACAAGTTATTGTTTAATCTGTTTTAGAATTTATATTTTATTGAGTGAGACAAATCCATATAATGGTTAATAATGGTTGAGAATACGTTTCCAGAATATCCCAGAAAAATTGGGTTGGGTACAGATCTGGTACCTGAGAAAACAGTGACATATGGATAACCACCGTCAAGCTCACCAAACCCATAGGTGACCACATAGGTTCTGCGGATGGGTGCAAAGGTCAACCCTATTCTCAGGAAAGAAATGTTGCAACATGGGTTGAAATTTGTCACTCAGTAGTGTTTAGCTGGGACTATGCCTTCCAAGAAAAAAAAAAAAATAGTGCACCCAAACAATGCTAGCAAAAAAAGGGGCTGATCACCACCACAGAGCCACCAGAACACTCTACCACTGGAAGCCATAAATGGCTGTACTTATTTATGTCAGCACCATATTTGCACCCATCTGCCAAGAAAATTAATGTTTTAGTCATGTAACCAAACTACCTTTCTCCATTGGCTGAGCTATTTGCACAACTGATCTCTCATTACATTGTCAGATGATGAGCAGATTATGCTCTGCGGTCTGACTAGGATAGGGGTGGGCAATAAGCGGCCCCCTTGCTGTTTTAAAACTACACATCCCAGCATGCCCTGCCACAGTTTTGCTATATGGCAGTGTTAAAACTGTTGCGCTGGTTACACTAAATGTTAGTCTATTTATTAGAACATAAAAGGTTTAAATTCCACATACAAAAGATACTTTAATACATATATATCTCTAAAATAGACTTAATTACTACATGTACATCACATCATATAGTAAATGTTCCCATAAATATCAGACTGCTTTAAATTGCAATACAAAGTCCCGGAAAGCATTTATCTAAATAATGCAAATGTCTGTCCTGCAAAATTGATATCAACAGAGCCGGCCCTAGGCATAGGCATTCTAAGCAAATGCCTAGGGCGACTGGAATGCTCAGGGGCATTCAGCTCTGCAGCTTCCCCCCAGCCCCGGAGGTCACTCAGCTGTTCCTGCTTTGTAAAACACACCAATATCACGTGAGCTGCTGGCAAAGGATGTTCCGCAGGGGCTGCTGGGAAATGTAGTCCCTTCCACCTCTGTGACCAGCGTTACAGTGATGGAAGGCACTACGTTTCCCAGCAGCCCCTGCGGAACATCCTATGCATGATGCAAAGGATGCTGGGTGGCTGGTGTGTTCGGGGGAAGGAGTAATCGGCATGGATACCGGCCCTGGGGGATCTGATTCAGTCTTACCTGAACAGTCACCATACAGCCACTGTCACTGCTCCATGCTCCAGCAGTGCATCGGAGACCAACAACCAAACTGACTCCTCCCCAGAAGGTCACATGATTGTGACATCATCAAGGTTCTTTGCCCATTTGATGGTAAGTACTAACTAAAGTAACTCCCCAGCAGTATTGCTGTTTCCCCCAGTTTATAAATTGTGTGTATAAGCATGTGCTGAGGCTGTATGTATGTATGTATGTATATATGTATGTGAAATGAGCCTACATATGTGACTTTTTTTTTACTGGGACTGTATGTTGTGTGCATGTGTGCTACATGTGCTTGTGGGCTGAGACAGCATGGTGTGTGCCGAGACTGCATGGTGTGTGGATGTGTGCTGAGACTGCATCATGTGTACTGAGACTGCATCATGTGTACTGAGACTGCATCATGTGTACTGAGACTGCATCATGTGTGCTGAGACTGCATAGTGTGTGGATGTGTGCTGAGACTGCATAGTGTGTGGATGTGTGCTGAGACTGCATAGTGTGTGGATGTGTGCTGAGACTGCGTGATGTGTGCTGAGACTGCATCATGTGTACTGAGACTGCATGATGTGTGCATGTGTGCTGAGACTGCATCATGTGTACTGAGACTGCATGATGTGTGAATGTGTGCTGAGACTGCATGGTGTGTGGATGTGTGCTGAGACTGCATGGTGTGTGGATGTGTGCTGAGACTGCATGGTGTGTGGATGTGTGCTGAGACTGCATGGTGTGTACTGAGACTGCATCATGTGTGCATGTGTGCTGAGACTGCATCATGTGTACTGAGACTGCATGATGTGTGCATGTGTGCTGAGACTGCATGATGTGTGCATGTGTGCTGAGACTGCATGGTGTGTGCATGGGTGTGTGAAAACTCTGTCCATAACTCTGTGCCCTCTGCCTGGAGCAAACCCAGCATAACAGATATTTGAAAAGTTTAAATAATGTCCCATATACATGCATTTATACATTTTTGGGTATTATAACAAACTTTCTGCTGATTGGCTTTATTATAAAGAGGAAAAGCTGTCAGCATTCATATATATTATTACATTGATTCTTAGACTGTATAAGGGGGAGCTGTGTCACTTTGTGGTTATCAGCTCCCTATTTTTAGTGTATTGTGCTTACCTCTGCAGTGTGCTTATATAAGTACGGGCATGGGGTTATCTGTGCCCCTTTCTGTACGGACATGATGGTTATCTGTGCCCCCGTCTGTGTGGGCATGGTGTCACCTGTGTGTGTCCAATCTTGTGGGAAGGAAAATCTGGTTCATTTTCCAGTGTTTGGGAGCAAATTTCTATTGCTCCCATACATTACCAGATTTTTCTTCCCACCAGACAGATTGGACAGATATATCTTTAGGTGTGTATGGGCCTTTAGACCATGAATATTTGCCCCGGCTGGGATTTTGAGTTTCACATGCCTGATGTACACCTTTCTGTTGACTATTACCCCCTTCTGACCAAACCGTTTCCACTAGCCTCTACCTTAATCCATTTCGGTACCCCATTTCATACGATCCATTTGTCCGTAATTGTCCCTCCCCGGATCCGCCACTGCTCCTACTGTTCCTGTTCCTTCTCCTAGTTGCCAGCAATCCTGCCAGAACCTCCAATTCCAGTTTCCCCTTAATTGTGCACTGTTTGGAAAGTTAGATTTGTCTTTAAGAATCTGGTCTCCATTCATAATTTTTTTTAATCTTTAATTTACCAAAGTTACAGTGGGCCCCTTTTGTTGCATTTTCCTGGTGGGCCCTTCACGCCCAAATCCGATACTATTCAGTGTGTGTGTGTGTACAGTATACGATACTATACAGTATGTGTGTATTATATATATATATATGTGTTATATATATATATTTATTATTATATTTTATATAATTCATATAAATGTTTACGTGTGTGTATGGTGGGGTGCCAGCATCAGCAAGTGTGTACACATTTGCCGAATCCAGCAGCGATAGACTGACGGTGGGAGCCGTCAGCAATGCCTCGCTAACGATGCCGCCCATCTGGCCTACATGTAGGTCCTATGTGCAATGTTGCGTGGGAGTGTGCATAGTCAGCGACAGAGCAGGTACACACTAGACAAAGTGCCCAATATGTCGTCCGAGCTGGCCGGATTGGATGTCATATTGTCTAGTATGTACCCGGCATAAGATTGGTGGTGGGATTATCTACTAGGGGGCACCAGCCAAAATTTCGCCTAGGGCACCAAAATGGCTAGGGCCGGCTCTGGATATCAATAGCAGTATCTCAGCTTTGTAAATAGTATTATAACTGTTGTATACAGTCTTGTCATGAAAAATATAATCAGACTGCCTTTAGTAGTATCAATTTGGGCTATATTAGACAGTGAAGTCCGGGCGTCCCCCAGCAGCTTCACAAATCTACTCACACACTCCAGCTAACTATGGGCCTGATTCAGAGCCGTTCGCTATTTGTGGTCGTTCGTTCAAAAACAAGGGGTGGCTATTCAAATGATCCGTTCGCAAATTGCAGTCTGTTCCCACCTCTAAGTCTGAACGAGCGAGCAAAACATACGCTCGTTTTTTTGATAAAAACGCCCCCTGGCCGCACGCACCATACGTCATGTCCGCTATTTATTAGATTAATCGAGTACATCGTACAGCGTATGAACTGCTCGCTATTCTTGTGGTTGGTGTTTTCAACCGCTATTTTGCGAGCAGTTCTGAGTTTAAAAAAAACAAGTGACGTGGTCAAAGAAGCTGCTGTATTAAATATGCACTCCCTTAAAACGCCCGTTTTGACCTTTAAGCACGCTTGCGTTCGGATCTCCACTCCCCGTTTTCAAGCACCTTCCCCTGTTACCACCCACATACGCCTCATTCTGTCACTCAAAATAGCAGGCCCTCGCTATATTGTGTACCAACGATTTTCGGCCGCACTGACTGGTTCGCGCATGCGTACTAAAAACCGTACGCATGCGCAGATGTGCGAACATCGCTCGGAACGAGCGTACTGCCGCTAGCGAGTGGCTCTGAATGAGGGCCTATGTTCCGTATTGCGGGGATAAGATCTGAGGTGATGGTATTCCCTCCACAAGAATTAGCTCACTTGTCGCACCAGATAGGTCTTTAAGTGCGGTTGTGAGCGCAGTTTCTAGTGTTGCTTATGATCAGATTGCACTCTCCATCTGGTATCCGACCGTGGCGAAGCACACATACAGGGCACCAAAAGCGTGTACAGGCCCTTTGTTCAATTCAGCCTCAGCAGAAGTACGGCAACGACGGCAGGAGTATTAGTGGCAATAGATTTTCCTCATCCAGATACACATTCAGAATAGTGCTGTGCGAATCCACCAGCTCCACAATAGTCAGAGACAGGGACAGCGATGCGTTTAGTCTACTCTGTAGACTCTTTCAAGCTAATGTCCCTCAATTTCCTGTGCCATTAAGTAGCATGAAGAATCATTTCATTGGATACACTCCACCTGATAGATAAAGACTACTCCCAGTCTCAATACCATCATTAGACTCCAGGCAATTCATCTATATAGTTAGTCTATATGGAGTCATTGTAATAATCTTATTATTTAGAGAGAGCACAAGTACACATACACACACACACACTTATAAGTACATACCCACATATATGCATAATGCACGCACAGATGCAGAGGCCCTTAACTAAAAATTACACAATCAGTAAAAATATATAGGTCTATGCGTATATGTATTAGTTTTAGCTCCCAAATTACTTTTACTTTGTTCCCCATTAATAATATGTTTAGGGGGACTTGCCGTTAAAAAGTTCTCTTTTGTCCTCTTTTCTTGTACTCTATTATATTCTTTATCTGATGTTTGGTACAGTGTTTCTCGGAAGTGGGATACATCTCTAGATTGATCCCTATAATATGGTTTCCTTCCATTCCTTTTCGGTTGGAATTTGGGTTTAGTATACTGTCCTCTTAGGGGTCTTTCCTCATGCCAGTCTCTTGAAAATTTATTTTTCTTATTTTCTAAGCACACAGAGACAGAGCAGCTCTTTGAGACCTGTCACTTGAGAGAATTGACATTGACAGAGATAATATAAATTCTAGTTAGGTCTTTTAATAATCACAACACTTATGTATTTATAGGAATGTTGAGTGTGTGTGTGTGTATAATTATATATATATATATATATATATATATATATATAAATATATATATTTGACAAACACGACAGTTAATGTGGTTTTATGGGAATAAGACACATTTTTCAGTGAGAAAGATGATTAGATTATTATTTAGTACAAAAAAAATCCTAATGAATAACGTAGATTTACTTTGTCTATAAACATGAAAGTTACAACTGGTGATAACACTGCTATCTGGTAAAGGCTTCCCAGAGCCTTTGCTTGAGAAGCCTCTTTAACTAGTATTGTAGCGGCACTTGCACTTCCACATTACTCAGGGCCGTAACAGTCACAGCGTAACTAGCCATTGGGTGACCGGTCCAGCCACAGGGGCTGTGTAGGGGTCAGTCGCCTGCAGCCCTTTTTCCTGGCTAGCAGGGTGCCGGGAACGGTACCCTGCAACCAGAATTGATGCTGCAGCACCTGCGGCGCTTCCTGTGGGCACCCTGCACAGTATATGCTCAGGACGCCTGGTCAGCGCTGCATTTACCAGAGCTGCTGGTCATGCCCCCTTCTGCGTGACATAATGACATCATGCACGAAATGTTGCACGATCAGTGGGCGGGGCCAGTACATAGAGCAACTGTGCCCTGTTACGGCTCTGATAATACCCGTTCTGTTAGCGCTAAGAAAGCAATTACATTTTTACTGCACTGGTTAGGGATGTGGGATGAACACAAAGAAATATGGCAATAATAAGTGAACAATTTTTTTCTTTTCTTTTTTAATAACCTAAACTAGTCTAGCACTCAAGGAAAGGTAGACAATACAGTTCTCACCCCTTTCACAAAAACATTTTTGTTATAGCTCCACTGTAAAGTGGAGCTATAAGTGCAGACCACACCCTCACAGCACTGGCCATGCCCCCTGTGGCAAAATTCATATTTATACTGCCGCAGCGCTGGTCACACCCCCTGTGACAACTTACAATAGGCCCTTCATATATTTCAGCTCCTGGCTCGTGTTGAACCTGAATCGGTACAACTACCAAAAAAACGCCCAAAAAAACACTTCATAAAATATAAAAGGATAACTGCATTAAAAACTAAAATTTTCGGTAATGTCTCGTAAGTTAATTAGAAAAACAAAATGGTACTTACTGTGGGTGCTGGATCAACAATGGCTCTAATTACCCAACTCCACACTCTTCCTACCTTTCTGACTGTGAGCAGAAAGTTCACATGGGAGGGTCATTGACACCTGCTCACCAATAAGGAAAGAGTAATGTGGCAAGAAAACCATTAAAGCCAGCCGGAATCTTAATGGATCCGACATACACACAACCCTTTTTTTTTTTTTTACACCAACACCTTGAACTCCACCTAAACCTTACAATAATATTTAAAAAAGGGTTGACAATATTTAGGATAATAGGTCTTCAGTATGTTACTATTCGTGGTTTTAAATCACAGGCTAGAACTTGCAGCAGCTACAGTGACATAAAAAAAAGAAAACAAAAACAGCAGGATCATAACCATTATAATGAAAGATATGTATTAATTAATAGCAAGATTCAAAATACTTTTTTAATGAATAATTGATTAGGATGATCAGTTTGATCTGGAAAGAAGCTGTAGCGATGCTGAATGAGGTTAATATAGGCAGGGAGGGGTGCATATTGTGTTTTATTTGCTTGTTCTTTTTATAGCTCTTAAAAAAGGACCTTATGTAATATTCTTAGAAGCAGCTAAACCTGAACTGATTATAGTGCTTGTGTCACACATCTATATGCACATTCAGCTGGTTTGTCTCCAGTATGTAGCCACTGTACAAATGTGTTTTGCTTATTGTACACAAGCAAACACCTTTTTTTTTTTTTTTTTTTAAAAAGAAAAAAGTAAGATACTGTAATGCAATTTTTACAAACACTATAGGTGAGACTGGTACAGAAACAGCATTTCATACTAAAAATTAAGTTTTCAAATAAGCCTTTCACCGTACAATTTTAATGCTGATCTAAATACTGTATATATAGGCTTGCCATATCATCCCTTTAATTCGGGACACATGTGAATTACAGTTTCTGTGGCTGCTTAAAACCAGATGAAATGAGGACTTGAAGTCGGCCAGCCACAGAATCTGCGTAATTCATACGTGTCCCGAATGAAAGAAATGATACGGCAAACCTATGTTTAATAAATATATATCTATTTTAGCGATTCTCTCCAATCCTCAAGTACTCCCAACGGGTCATATTTTGCGGATTTCTTTAACCACTTAACTGACGAATTCTTTTTCCAAAAACCGCTCCAAAATTGTTGGTTTCTTTTATGATTGAATTAGGTCACGAACATAATTTTAAACTTATCCATCACTATTTTATTTGAAAAAAATATTTTTTTAAAACACAGTATACCATAAAAATAGAAATTTTTATATTATACTGTAGTGAAGGCCATTGACGGCTGTACCATCGATGGTTCAACCATCGTTAGAAGCCATCAATTATTTTGCGATTGGCCGAGGAGATCTGTGTACACCACAACTGCCGATGTTTCCTAAACATCGATTGAGGGTTGCCATCGATGGTGCAACATTGATGGCCACCAGCAATGGCAAACAACTTGTTTTCAGTCAGACCATCGATGGTTTGCAAACCATCAATGGTCAGTTGCCATCCCTAATCAGAGGCTCTGCGATATCCATCGATCGATTATATATATATATATATATATATATATATATATATATATATATATATATAGACACGTGTGTGTGTGTGTATATATATATATATATACACACATATTTTATAATTCTTCAAGTATTTATTGCCCGATCACTGTGGCCAGCAGTGATCGGGCACATGGGGACGGGGAGGCGGAGCTGAGGCCTGAAGATAGTGGGCGGGAGCGCCGGGGGAACATGGCAGCAGCCGCTGCTGCTGCGCTCCTACACAGTGATCACTAGTGCCGGAGCGGGAGCGTCTCCCGCTGGCGGCCCGGATACAGAGCAGCGGCGGCGGCTACCAGAGCCGCTGCTGCTGCCCCCCTACACAGTGATCACCTAGTCATCACTAGTGCCGGAGCTGTAGCAGGAGCGTCTCCCGCTGGCGGCCCGGATGCGGAGCAGCGGCGGCGGCTACCAGAGCCGCCGCCGCTGCTCCTTCACACACACACAGTGATCACTGTAGTTCCGGAGCCGCAGCGGGAGGGTGTCCCGCTGGCGGCCCGGATAGATAGCAGCAGCGGCGGCTACCAGAGCCGCCGCTGCTGCTGGCCACAGTGATCGGGTCACAGCAGCAGCACTGCTGGCCACAGTGATCGGGTCACAGCAGCAGCACTGCTGCTTCTATGGGAGGGGGGCTGCCGATGCTGCCCGATCACTGTGGCCAGCAGTGATCGGGACACACTGGAGAGGTGGCCGCGCTTGCAGAGGGACCAGAAGATTAGCTTCCCACAACCGCCTAGTGGGCATTTCTGACTGGTCGTATCAGATACGACCATGTCAGGGAAAGCCCAGCCTGGTGCGGTCGTATCTGATACGACCGTGCCAGGCAAGTTAATCTATTTTGCTGGGTCAGAAATTATCCCACCTGCTTCCATAGACAGAAATCCACAAGAAAGGATGTAGTTGAGATATCTACAGCCGGGATGCCGGCTCTCGAAATGCAGCGCCGGAATCCCCACTTCCGACCAGAAGACCGATGGCGGAAATCCCGACAGTAGTGGAGATGCTGATGCCGGAATCCCGACAACTGACATCCTGACTGTACGTATAGTGGGAGTGGGGCTGGTTAGGGGTTAGTCGTTGTGGGAGGGGGCGGGTTAGGTTTAGGCATCATGGGGGGTTGGGGGAGGTTAGGGTTAGGCTATGGACAG